>CM074719.1:314062971-315262971 GCA_037306005.1 Rhinophrynus dorsalis
ACCATTAATTGGCAATGTGAAGCAGGGTGGAATAAAAGTATCTGCCAGGCAGACCTAACAGATATGCACTGAAAAAGCAAATCTTAAACTATTGTTTTAACACTTTAACCCCTTGGTTATAAGGTCTTTTTTCACTAGAGGATAAGACCAATGCATTGGATTCCCCTGTAGCACACACAGGGTTGTTATTATTTTTTTCTCCATACCTGGGGAGGGGGGGTCATCAGGACCACTACCGATGGGCTTCCAAACAAGGTTAACCCTTTGAGTGCCAGAGGGGTACACAATGCATTGCTTTGCAATGCATTGCATACTGCTCTGGCACTCAAAGGGTTAAATGAGAAAATTAACTGTTTGTGCCACTGGGAGGGGGGGGGGTTGTATTACAAGCAAATCATCTTGTGTTGTGCCACAGGAGTATCCCGAAAAGCAATGCATTGTACCTCCCAATGTCCCACACAGGTTTTTATTTTTAGTCAGACCTAATGGCACCCCCTTCTGCTTTCCCAATTATTGCTTTCACAGCCAATCACATTGGGAGATCAATATTGGCAACAAGGAAATCCTGGAAGTCTTTTCAGAACCCATTCTGCTGCTCTGTTAGTCTGCCCAGACTCTCAATGCAGCGCCTGCTTCATTGACAGGTTTGCTCCCAGGGGAGCAGACTGCCAATGAAGCACTATAACAGCAAAAGTTGTCCCTTAAAGGGATAGTAATACTTAAAATGTAAAAAAAATATGTTGTAGGGTTTATCCCCCTGAGTAAAACAAGAGTACTCCCACTCCTGAGAGGTCTTTCATTCAAAAGTTATTAATTTTCAAAGTTGAATTTTTTAAGTGCAATATCACAGTGGCCTGAAACTGTACAGTGGCGCTGTTGCTACACCATCCTATGGAGATTTATGGTCAACTGACCAGAGTTGTCCATAGGATCGTGTAGCAACAGCGCCACTGTACAATTTCAGGCCACTGTGATATTGCACCTAAAAAATTCAACTTTGAAAATTAATAACTTTTGAATAAAACACCTCAGCAGTGGGAGTACTCTTGTTTTACTCAGGGGGATAAACCCTACAACATTTTTTTTTTTACATTTTAAGTATTAATATCCCTTTAAGGAAATGTTCGATCCATCCCAATCTCCATACTGAAAATGGAAAAAGTGGAACAAAAATGTAAATTTTAACTGATCAGTGAAGTTAAATTTTCTCAAAACTAATATTGCACATGCATAAAGACAAAGTATGTCCAGTTTTTATCCATAGGGAGCGTGGCAACATTTGCATAATGATAAAGCAAGTATGTTTTATGTATTAGACCTGTATAACAGTCATTCATTTCATATGTAGCCAGGCATGATAGAGGAGATGCAGAGTTCGTAGTACAACTTTGGAAGCCGTAAACGTGCTGCACACTGACTGTCAGGTCTTCAGCAGAGCTTAAATAGCGAAATTTAAAAACAATTACTTCATTGGAACGGTCTACAAAGTGTGCTTGTAAACCAGGCACCCTTTGTAGACCATTCCAATGAAGACATCTTTACGAAGTCTTAAAATGATAGTAATACGTCAAAAAATGTTTATTTTATATTGTAGCCATTAAAAAAAATCATTAAGAATGATACCAGTCTTATCTCTCAAACATTTATGGTTTGAGAGATATTCACAAGCAAAGTTGCCCTCATTGACCAAAACAGTCAAGTCTGCCATCAAGCAGGCAGATTTGGAATCCGCTCCACAGATCAGCCGGTGGCTCTTCAGCAGAGTCGGGATCACAAGATCTAAAAACAACTAGTTAATTGCAACGGTCTACAAAGTGTGCTTGCAAACCAGGCACACTTTGTATACCATTTCAGTGAAGTAGTTCTTGTTATATCTCGCGATCTCTGCTCTGCTGTAGAGCCATGGTTGGTCTGCGGACCGGATTCCAAATCTGACAGCTAGAGTGGCGACGTCAGTGAGGGGGAAACTTTGCTTGCGAATATCTCTCAAACAGTAAAGGTTTGAGAGATGAGACTGATATTGTTCTTAATGCTTTTTTATTGGCTACAATATAAAATAAATTTTTTTTTGAAGTATTACGATCAGACAAATAGGGTATATATGACCAGATGCACTTTACACCTATGTAATAGGCCTTGGTACTCATTTAGATTTAGCAAACAAAAGAGGGGAAAATAATTGATATGGAATCAACATTAACTGCTTTAAGTGGAACTGTCATTCCAAAATGAATAAGTGATTTTGAAAGCGCTTTTAAATCATCCACATTACTATTAGCTGCTTTATTTTTGTTTAAAACAGTAGTTTGAGATAAGGCTTTTACTTGTTAGGCTGTTTATGCACCTTAAACAGTACTCTCAGGCAAGCCTGCCAGATACTAACCTGTTTGTTGCTTTACATCCCTTCTGTCACTATCCGTCTGCCAATATTATCACATTTGCATAAATGTACAATTAATGATAAATATCTCAAGCTATTTTAAATAAAATGGCTAACGTAAATATGACGTGTTTTTTCAGTGTCACCCATTTGTTACAATTATGACAGTTTCCATTTTATTTTGTGTTCGGGCAATCCATGTATTTGAAATTGCAGTTAGTACACAATAATGGACGTTTGCACATAGAAAATTATATAAAGGAGCTTATCCCTTTTATTTAGTAAATGCAACTTTGCATTTTTGTGTACGCCTGTTATACAGAGATGCTTCCGGGCACTGAAGTGGATCCATCTGCCCAGTATAATACTGTGACCATTTTGTCTCGTATGTGCCTCTTTACCTATCTGGTTTAATTTGGCAGTTCTACACTAGGAAAGGAGTCATAATATAGAAATTTAGAAATGTACACGAACAGGTCTTGATGAGGAAGTAAAAAATCTAATTTGTGCTTGGTCAACATTTTGAATACATACCCATAGCAGTTATCAATACGTCCTGTCTGATACGGTGGTTGATGCTTTAGTTAACTTTCTGGTATCTATGGACATGTATCCAAACTAGCAAACATTGGTACATCAACCAAGTAGCACAATTGTATGCATTGTATACAATTCATATTGACTAAAAGCATGAGTACTGTTTATTAAAATACAATAACTATACTGAAGACAATGCCAGGGGTTTTGTTCCTTCCTTTACCCTCCTTAGACGACATGATTCTAATACTATTATCAAATTCAGATTAAAACATGCATTGACACTGGAATATAATGTTAAATGTAATCTATACACATATACATAAATGCTCCAAGTGCCTCTAACACACTGTCCAGCAAAAATACATGCCCCTTAAATAGACTTACATTCGTCTGTCCTGGCGTTCTATCTCCCCATTCGATTTGGGCTGGTTGCCAGTTACTTCTGGGTTTTGCGTTCCACTGATGGAATGCACGCGCAACGACTTCCTGTATTCTTGTATTTTGTGGGCGCCGATTCCGCCACTCTCCATTCAGTAGAGACCATATCCTGAATTGAGCTCTGAACCGGAAAGGTGAGAGACTCCTCCTTATAGCCTACAAATGCTGTATTACATTCATTTCTTTTTGAGTGTCTTCCAATCCTAAAGTTTTCCTCATGGATCTCACCAGACCATCAATGTTGTCCAGGCTGAAGGAATCAGATTCCTCTGTGATTTCACCTTCTTCAGCTGAAGAAGCAGACATTAACTCCTATACATTGGTAAGATCCTCGTCATACATGAAGTGCCTTCTTCCTGATCTGAGGTGCGCTGTCTCTTCCTGGAGGCTCCCTGCACGCTAGTAAAGGTGTCCTGCATTGAAACCTTCATCCACCCCTTGCAATCTTTCTGAGACACTCAGAACAACGTTTAGCAGGATCAGATAAAGAGAGTTTAACATCACAACCTGCACAACCCTTAGTTTTGGCTGCTGGTTTATCCTCTTTGGATTGGATTGTGTCCTTCCATGGCAACACATCCCTTTTGGTGTCTTGGTCATCAGTATCATTCAAACACTTATGATTTCACGTTCATGATGCTACATTGGTACCTGCGTTTATCTAACGATATCTTTTATATATTTTAAAGCTTGGTTAACAACAAATAACTGAGCAAAGTGGGAGGAAGTGACGCTTTTTATATTTTTAACTGGTCCTACCAGCTGGAGGGAGAAGTCAATACCCACAGTCCATTGCCGTGGAAGGATACAGAGGAAAACACAATATTGGTTTGTGAACACTCTGATCGTCCTCATTGATAATCAGAAGGAGGAAAAGAGGTTGTCATTTGTTTCCCATCCCATATCAGGAACATCCAGGAGGCAGAGTAAATCCAGCTATTAAAGCAGAATTACCGCATTTAACAAAAATGGTCCCAAATAGTTCCTCATCTTGTGACTAGCTGCTCAGTAGCTCTAGTCGCCAGAATTATTAACTGATTAATGCAAATTATCCACTGCTCCGGGACTGACAGGCAGGGCGCCTCTCAGACCTCTTTCCATTGTGACATGTGCGCTCCTGCGTTGTCAGTCCCAGCCGGCTCTAGGAGGCGTTGCTAGGAGCCTTTCGGCTCCAAAAGGGACTGACAGTGCAGGCGCGCAGACGTCACTATGGAAAGATGTCTGCGCTCTGCCCTACCTTTCAGTTCTGGAGCAGTGGATAATTTGCATTAACCAGGTAATAATTCTGGCGACTAGCGCTACTGAGCAAAAAAAAAGATTTCCTCTGTGTCCTTACCACGGCAGGAAATCAATGGGTTAGCTCCGCCTCCCAGCTGGTAGGACCAATTAACAACTCTTAAAAGAGACTCCTGGGAGATAGGATTCAGTTTCTTTGGTCCTACCAAGCTGGTAGACGGAGGCCATTGGTCTCCTGATTTAAAAAGTTTTCTGTTTGTTATTTTTTCTCTTCCATGTGTCCAGCCTGCAAACGCTGGACACATTACTGGGAGCACTGCGGTCCTCATACCTTAATAGGTCCCTGAGGACCATGGAGCATTCATTTCTCATCCTCACAGCACTGCCTTGCCTCTAGCACGCTTCTCTCTTCATCCGGTATGAAGAGGGCACGCGGGAAGTCGGCGTTTCTATTTTGAGCCAAAACCGGAAGTTCGGCCCGATGCGTTCCACCGGTGGAACGCACTTCCGGTTTCGTCGTTTTCGGCGTCTCTTCAGCATGGCAGCATCCTGGAGGATAAAAGACCCTGTTCCACAGATGTAGAGCTTCCATTAGGTGAGTGATCTTCAGTCCTTATGCTGATTTGATGCTTTATCTGTATCCTTTGATTGAGTACCATGTCTGCTGCTCCTAAATCATCTTCTGCTGATAAGACTAAAACAGCTACAGATGCAGTGACTCCCAAAGAGGATAAGCCTACCACCAAGTCTAAGACTTGTGCAGGCTGTGATGTTAAGCTCTCTGTCTTAGATTCTGCTAAGCTATGCCTAGCTTGCATGAAGAAAGTGGCCAACACTGAGATTCCTGCTCAATTCCAGGATTTCCTTGGATGGATGAGGTCTTCTATGCAGGAGACTTTCTCTGCAATGCAGGAATCATCCAGGAAGAGGCATAGAGCATCAGATCCAGAGGAAGGTACTTCTGCTATGCATGAGATAGAAGATGAAGGCAGTATTATGGATATAGATTCTGTTGCCTCATCCATTGAAGAAGGAGAGTTAACAGAAGAAAGTGGTTCGTTTAGCCTGGAGAAATTGGAGGGTCTTCTTAAATCTGTTAGAAAAACGCTAGGCCTTTCCGATACTCAGAAAGAATTGGATATTATGGATGCAGCATTTATAGGTCATAAGAAGCCTGCTCTGGTATTCCCTGTGCACAAGTCCATTCAAGACACTATTAAAGGTGAATGGGGACTGACAGATCGCAGATCAGCCATGTCCAGACGTTTTGGAAAAATGTTCCCCTTTTCTGATGAAGAAACTGCAGCATGGACCTCTCCTCCTAAAATTGATGCAGCCATTGCTCAGATTTCAAGACGGACCACCATATTATTAGAAGATGGGGCTACATTGAAAGACACCATGGACAAAAGAGCTGACAGTGCTTTGAAAAAGCAGTTTGCAGCCATTGGTAATAATCTGAAATCAGCCACGGCCTTGGCATGTATGTTTCGTTCCCTTAGAATTTGGCTGACTGAATTAGAAGAAAAAATTGATTCTTCAGTATCCCGCTCCAGACTATTGAAAGAGGTTGCTTCCATCAAAGACGCGGTCAATTATTCCTGTGACGCGTCATTGGACGTCATTAAACTACTAGCCAGATCATCAGCCCTTTCAGTAGTGGCACGAAGAGCCTTATGGATTAGAGCATGGGAGGCAGATGCTTCTTCCAAGAACCGTCTAGTATCCTTACCCTTCTCTGGTGAAATGTTATTTGGGGATCGTCTACAAGAGATCATCAAGAAGTCTTCAGGAGGAAAGAGTACCTTCCTGCCTCAAGATAGAAAGAACAGATCTCCTTTCTCCAAGTCCTCAGGGTTTCGCAAGCAATCCTTTCGGGAAGCAAGCAAATACAGACCAGGACGGAGCTATGACCAGAAGAAGAGAGGTCCTGCACCAAATCCCAGAGGCGGATCCAGAAGGGAATTTCCCAAAAAGGGTCAGTTCCCTAAACCATCGCAATGAAGAGCACAGGGCCCCATCTCTACTCCCAGTTGGGGGCAGACTGGGTCAGTTCCTAGAATCTTGGAAAATGATCCAGACAGATCAATGGGTTCTGAAAATAGTAGAGATGGGATACCCCTTAGAATTTCTTTCTGTCCCAACCATATCAAGATTCATGACATCCCAAGTAACGAACAGAGGTCTCAGGATCAAAGTGGTTCAAATGATCAAGGATCTTCTGGAAGCCCATGTTATAGAGGAGGTGCCTCTGGACCAGAGGCATTCTGGAATTTATTCAATTCTTTTTCCAGTAAAGAAATCCTCGGGTGGTTTAAGGATGATTCTAGATCTCAAATGGATCAATTCATTTATCAAGACACAACGGTTCAAGATGGAAACCCCGGCATCAGTAATCCGGGTGATTCCTCCTCAAGCCTTTCTCACAAAGATAGATCTGAAGGATGCCTATCATCATGTTCCTATTCTGTCATCCCACAGAAGGTTCTTGAGGTTTGCGATTTTTGGAAAACATTACCAGTACAAGACTCTTCCTTTCGGATTGGCATCTGCCCCCAGAGTCTTTACCAAAGTCCTAGCTCCAGTCATGGCAACACTAAGGAAAGAAGGTATGAGGTTAATACCTTATCTAGACAACATTCTCCTCATAGAAGAAAGCAGAGAGAAAGCCATTCAAAGTACTCATCATTGTCTACAGTTTCTGTCTCAGCTAGGTTGGGTCATCAATCATCAGAAAAGCCAGCTGATCCCATCCCAGGATCTAGTGTTTCTAGGCATTCAGTTCAACACTCAGCTGGGTCTTGCCAGTCTATCCGAGGAGAGACAAGCCAGAATTCGATCCAGAGTACAAAACTTCCTTCAAAAAAGGATGCACACAGCAAAAGACTTCTCCAAACTGTTGGGCAACCTATCTTCAGCAGTACACATAGTTCCTTGGGCAAAATTCCATGTCAGAAGAACTCAGGACAACTTCCTGACAAGTTGGAGAAAGCGTCCAGGAGATTTCTCACAGCTAATCCACCTAAAGCAAGCCACAAAGATAGAACTGACTTGGTGGCTCAGAAACAAAAATCTTCAGAAAGGAAGAACCATCCTGGATCCCACATGGCACATAGTCACCACGGATGCAAGCAGCACAGGATGGGGAGGCATTTACAACCAAAAGACGGTTCAAGGCCTCTGGACTCAGAAGGAAAGCAAGTTCCACATCAATCTCTTAGAGTTGGAAGCCATATGGAGGACACTCAAGCATTTCAGCAAAATCCTGAAGGGACAAGCGGTTTGTGTCAGATCAGACAACGCAACTGCAGTCAGTTACATTTTAAATCAAGGAGGGACAAGAAGTCACAGTTTGAATGCTGTAGCAAGAAAGATCCTAAATTGGGCTCAGCTAAATGTGTCCCACCTATCAGCATCTCATCTAGCAGGGTCTCTAAACACCCAGGCAGATTTCCTAAGTCGTCAAACTCTGGATCCAGGCGAGTGGTCCTTAAAGGACAAAGTCTTCCAGACCATAACATCCATCATGGGTCATCCAGTAGTGGATCTGATGGCGTCAGACAAGAACAACAAGTGTCAGCTGTTCTATTCCAGGTGGAGGAACCACAGAGCGTTGGGGCAGGATGCTCTCAAGTTTCCCTGGAAGTTCCAGTTGGCTTACATATTCCCTCCTCTGCCTCTTCTGCCAGAAGTAGTAAAGAAGACCAGAAGGGACAAGGCCCAGATCATTCTGATTGCTCCAGACTGGCCCAGAAAAATTTGGTATGCGGATCTTGTGAGGATGTCCATCCTACCTCCGTTTCCCCTGCCTCTCCTTCCAGATCTATTATCCCAGGGTCCCATTCTTCACTCCAACCCTTCTTTCTTGAAGCTAACGGCCTGGAGGCTGAGCGGAGATCACTCCGGTTAAGAAATATCTCCTCTCAGGTTGCGAACACCATTATTTCAGAAAGACGTTCATCATCTTCTAGGATCTACTATAGAATTTGGTCCATTTTTCACAAATGGTGTTCTGAGAAGCAGCTATCCAGAAAAGATATTTCTTCCAGCACCATCCTGGATTTTCTGCAAGAGGGTTTTAAGAAAGGATTAAAACCCTCTTCGTTAAAAGTCCAACTTTCTGCTCTATCAGCAGTTTTGGCTACCCCTTTTTCAGAGGAATATATTGTTAAAAGGTTCATGACTGCTATTACTAAGATCAAACCTACCATTAGAGAAATCATTCCGGCATGGGACCTGAATTTGGTTCTCACTCAACTGGCATCCCATGAATCCTTTGAACCCCTGCAATCAATTTCAGTAAAAAATCTGACTCTTAAAACAACCTTTTTAACGGCTATCACTTCAGCCAGAAGAGTTAGTGAATTACAGGCCCTTTCCTGTTTACCTCCTTACACATCTTTCCACCAAGACAAGGTGGTACTTAGAACTAGACCATCCTTCAGATGTAAGGTGTCATCTGAATTCCACCTTAGCCAGGAGATTGTTTTACCCTCATTCTGTCCAGATCCTAAGCATCCCAAGGAAAAGATATTTCACAATCTAGATTTGGTCAGATGCCTGTCTACCTACCTTGAAAGGACAAAATCCTTTCGCAAGTCAGAATCATTATTTGTCCATTTCTTTGGGAAATTCAAAGGTTCCGCTGCTTCCAAACCTATAGCCAGATGGATCAGAGATTGCATCAAATTGGCGTATATGACTGCTGGTCAAGATCCTCCAGTAGGTATTAAAGCACATTCTACTAGAGCAATTTCAACTTCCTGGGCTCAGAAGGCGGTAGCCTCACCAGAAGAAATTTGCAAGGCAGCAACCTGGTCTTCCTTGTCAACCTTTATCAGGCACTATAGACTTGACGTCCAGGCCTCAGCCGATGCGAAGTTTGGCAGAAAGGTCCTTCAGGCGGTGGTGCCTGTCTGAGGTAGTATCCCTCCCTAGTTTTACTGCTTTGGGAAATCCCATTGATTTCCTGCCGTGGTAAGGACACAGAGGAAAAGGTGAAATTTACTCACCGATATTTGGTTTTCCTCTGTGTCCGTCCACGGCACACCCTCCCATATTTGGGACACCCATCTGGACATATTTCTCAGTAATGTACTAGTGGGTGTTATGTTTATTTGAGAGTATGTTTAAATTTCTGGGAAGGAATATTGGATTTATTGTATATATATATATATATATATATATACTAACCTGTTTCTCTTCTACAGCTTGGACAAAAGTTTAACTGAATCCTATCTCCCAGGAGTCTCAAGAGTTGTTAATTGGTCCTACCAGCTGGGAGGCGGAGCTAACCCATTGATTTCCTGCCGTGGACGGACACAGAGGAAAACCAAATATCGGTGAGTAAATTTCACCTTTTTGCAGTCCTAGAGTCCTGCAGAAATAAACTTGTCTGCCTCCAAGGCCATGCTATCTAGTTGCAACTGATAATTATTTTGAAGAACCAGTCCACAGAAAATAAGTTCATAGTGGCCATTAGAATTTTCTGCCCTGAACATACCATTAGATGCTAGTGACCTCTCCAACGTGGATGTCCGAGGGGATAAGGTATGTGAGTCTCGAGTGCAGAGGGGTCTCCCGTACATTGCTCTGCAATGAGCTAGACACCCCCCTGGCAGTTGACTGTTAAAGGCAGACTTTAATAATTTAAGAAAAGATGTACACCCAAATGCTGTACTAAGGCTTTAAAGGAATAGTAATGTTTCACAAAAACAGCAGTTCCAATTAATCTTCATAGTATTTGAGCCATAGAGGGTGTTATTTCATTACTGTGAGAGTTGTGGTTCAAGAGTAATTGAAGGATAAAGTTTCCCCCTCCCACCCCTTTTACGTAGTGTAAGCCATCTTTTCTCAGATGTGGAATGCAGTCCATAGACCAGACAGATAACAGCAGGGAACAATCTTATTCCTATGAGAACAATGAAAGCACTGCCCCCCTTGACAAGCTTTTCAGATTTTTCCCTTCTCTTAATTGAAGATTGTCCCTCTCTGCAGTCTACCTGGGCACCTCCCTTCTGCTCTGGCTGAGCAGTGTTAAATCAGTTAAAGGGGCGGGAGGGGGATACTTTGTCATTGAATTACTCTTGAATTACAACTCTGACAAAATTAAAATAACACTCTCCAAGGTCCAAATACTATGATGATTAATTAGAGCTGCTTTTATTTTGAAACATTACTATCCCTTTAAGGATCAGAGGCATCTCTTCCTTAGTGGGTTAAAGATGCTTATTAAGGTAAGCACTTCTGTTTAACCCTTTGAGTGCCAGAGGGGTACGCAATGCATTGCAATGCGTACCCCTCTGGCACTCAAAGGGTTCAAAATCTGGGCTATATTCACATGGGAGTCTATGCTATGGCTGCATTTTGCATGAGCGTGCAGACGTCGCTATGCTGTCAATCCCGGGAACAGCAGAATTTCTCTGTAAGGAGGTGATAATTCTGGTGTCTAGCACTATTGAGCAGCTAGTCGCCAGATTGGTAATTATTTGGGGGAAACTTTATGTGGGGTGGTAGTTCCACTTTAATTTCACCTGATGTAACAATTCACCATACTTTTAGTATGTATTTTAGCTGTTCTGACCCTTGTAAATACAGTTAAGATCTATTAAAGGAGAAGTAACACCTGGTAACCCCCACCTTTACCTTACAATGGCCAGAAAATTCTATTGCCCTCCCTGTTGTTTTCTGTACTTAGGTACAGTACATCACTGGCACCTGAAACGTAGTTCTGCTTGGCTCCTATATTTTATTTTTTTATATTGGGTTTAAATGTATAGAGATGCATATAAAACAAAACAAAAAAAAAAAAAACCTCAATTTAGGAGCCAGAAGAAAAATTTTGAGACCATACTCTCAGGCTGTTGAGACATTTCTAACCTGTTGAAGATAACTACCAATGATTGACAATCGTGTAAATCCAGGGCTGGCACTAAAACCAGAACTGTGCTGCTTGTGGGCTATATATGTTACAGTGGTCATTATTCTAAGTCTGTGTTCACATGGTCAATTTTCTTGGAGCAATAATTTTGTTGCATGGAAACAGATGAGAATGCTATTTTTTTTTTTTTTTTTTTTTTTTTTTTTTTTTAATAACATGCATCCCTTTCTGTCAGTATAAACAACAACTCTTCTCAGATAACAAACTAACTAGGATATTTGCATGTTTTCCCTGAAGCAAATTTTACAGATATATAGTTGCATTAAAGCACAGTTGGTAGAAAGTTGTAGAACATTGTATCTGTGACATTCTATGATACATGTCTGTGCAGCCCATATGACCCACATATTACTAATTCATCCCTATTTGCTTTTCTGTTGTTACAACAAAGTAAAATAAGCCTGTAGTTTATATTACATAAATGGATACATTTAAGAGAAGATTAGATCCATTTCTTTCAAAAGGGAACATACAGGGTTGTACGGTGTATTAGTCAGCAAAACAGGAAGTTCTGATAAAGACTAATTTATAATCCACACATCACTAGGTTATGAGGCAAAGGTTGAACTTGATGGACCATGGGCTATGTTGGTTCAACCCCATTAAAGGGTTCGTACTGTCTTATATAAATAAAAAGTAACACTGTAGATAATCAAAAAGAAATCCATCATTGCCAGTCTGATCTCACAAACCTTTGTTGTTTGAGAGAGAGAACATTTTAAAGTCGACACACACACACACTTCCCTGACTTCAGCCTCTTTCTGACAGAAAAAGATCCTGGTTCCAAGACCAGCAGGCAGCTCTTCTCCAGAGTCGCAATAGTGATATGTAGAAAGAAATACTTTAATTGGAACGGTCTACAAAGTATGCTTGCAAACCTGGCACACTTTGTAGACCATTCCAATTAAAGGGATAGTAACACTTCGTTTTAACTTTATTTTATTTTGTAGGCATTAAAAAAACATGAAGAATGATATAAGTCTTATCTCTCAAACCTTTATGGTTTATGAGATATTCACAAGCAAAGTTCCCCTCCCCGCCCCTTTTACCTAGTGTAAGCCATCTCTTCTCAGATGTGAGTCTGGTTGTATGACAGTACAGATAACAGAAGGGGACAATTTTCTTTGTATGAAAACAATGAAAGCCCTTCCCCCCTTGACAAGTTTTTCAGCTTTTTCCATTATCTTAATAGAAGATTGTCCCTCTCTGCAGTCTATCTGGGCATCTCCCTTCTTATCTGGCTGAACAGGGGGGGGATACTTTGTTTGTGAATATCTCTTAAACCATAAAGGTTTCAGAGATAAGACTTATATCATTCTTCATGTTTTTTTAATGCCTACAAAATAAAATAAAGTTAAAATGAAGTATTACTATCCCTTTAAGTATTTAATTCTACATGGCACTATCTCTGCTTTGCTGAAAAGCCGCCTTGAGTCGAGCGATACGAATCTCCTGCTGTCAGCTTTACAGCTGACATAAGTGAGGGGAGAATGTTAAAACATTAACTGGCATCGATGGATTTCTTTTTTTATTATCTACAATATTACTTTTTATTTTTGTAGGTTTACTAACCCTTTATAGAGGAATTATACCCTAGGAGTAGGTGGTTCTTAATTCTTAACATAATAGAAATACCCGGATCTTAAATGAAGGGCATCTTCCTCTATTTGCAGCACTAATCAGAGAAAGAAAAGGTAAGAATGCAGGAGGTGGAAATGTTAGTAATCCGCCCAATGTTAAACCTATGTCCACTGCTGTACCTATCTACTGGATTTTATTTTATTTTGATAATCAGACTAGTAAATCGGTGGAAATCTCCTGCCCTGTATTTTATTTTATTCATAAGCAGTCCCCGGTATTTGTAGACTTCTCATTGTCTGCCTGAAATAGATTCAAAGAGATTTGAATGACCTGCAAGAGACAGTAGTCTTTATTGGGCTGTAAACCATTACCAGTGGGTTATAACTGAGAACAAGTGCATACAGATAGAAATGTTTGAATTATCTGTACCTAGGTGTGGCTTCCTATTAAATTAAGAGCCATTTTTTATTAGTGCACATTTCCTCTTTAAAGGGTTGGTAATGTCATGCTATAAATGAAGATCAGATTATTCCATTTTTTTTTTTTTTTTTTTTTTTTATTTTTTTTTTTTTATAATGCTCCGTACCTTTGGCAGTGTTCAAATCAGTATAGTTTTTTTTTTTTTTTTTAAATTATTATTTTCTAAAGTTTCCCCGTCCTGCCCCTTTTCCTAATGTCACTAATCTATCTTCGAATCAAAAAGCTGGTCTTGACAAATTGCAACGAGGGACAATATTGTGTCCGCATAAGGAAAACCCTGCTCAGATTCATCAAGGGAGACTGGATTTCAGATCTGAGGGAAGAAGAGTGACGCTGGAAAAATGGTACCAATATGAACAAGGAATATCTGATCTTTTTTTTTTATAGCCTGACATTACTAACCCTTTGAGCATATCAGTGTATCCGGAATATAATGCTTTATCAAGTACAGCTTCTAGGAGCATGAGAACTAAAATGTTTCTTTTGTCTCCTGAATCTCAATATCTGCAAAAAAAATTTATTGCCTACTAACAGGCATTGACCCATATAAGGTAATCTAAATAAAATGTAGGATACGTACAATAGGCTACTATAAACATGCTATGGTACCTGAATGGATAATAGAGACTTACATCAGTAGTGGGAAAATTAATGGAGACTATGTTAAAGGAAAGAATTGTTGAATATCTGAATATAAATAGCTTGCAAGATACCAAACAGCATGGATTTACAGCAGGGAGATCTTGTCAAACTAACCTCATAGATTTTTTTGACTGGGTAACTAAAATAATAGATCAAGGGGGAGCAGTAGATATAGCTTATCTAGATTTCAGTAAAGCATTTGACACTGTCCCTCATAGAAGACTCATAAATAAATTGCAGTGTTTGGGTCTAGATGTAAAAATAGTGAAATGGATAAGGCAGTGGCTGAGTTACAGGAGACAGAAGGTGGTAGTCAATGGAGAATATTCGGACGAAAGGAGTGTTACTAGTGGAGTACCTCAGGGATCTGTACTGGGGCCCATTCTTTTTAATATTTTTATTAGTGATATTGCAAAAGGTCTTCAAGGAAAGGTATGCCTTTTTGCAGATGATGCAAAGATCTGCAATAGGGTAGACATTCCAGGGGGAAAAAGCCAAATGGCGAATGATTTAGGTAAATTAGAAGAATGGTCAAGAGTGTGGCAGATGCACTTTAACGTTGATAAATGTAAAATAATGCACTTGGGACATAAAAATCCAAAGGAAAAATATACCATTAAGGGTACTGTGCTGTCAGAGACAACAGAGGAAAGGGATTTGGGAGTAATTATTTCTAATGACTTAAAGGTAAGCAGGCAATGTAATAAGGCGATGGGGAATGCAAGCAGGGCACTGGGTTGTATAGCTAGGGGCATTAGTAGCAGAAAAAGGGAAGTAGTCATGCCACTCTACAGATCTCTAGTTAGACCTCACCTAGAATATTGTGTACAGTACTGGAGACCCCATCTCCAGAAGGATATTGATACTCTAGAGAAAATTCAAAGAAGGGCTACTAAAATGGTGACTGGTCTACAGGAAAAGAAATATCAGGATAGACTAAAGGATCTGAATATGTATATCTTGGAGGAGAGAAGAGAGAGAAGGGATATGATAGAAACATTCAAATACATGAAGGGATTCAACAAAGTACAGGATGGAAGTATATTTCAAAACAGTAAAAACATTAGGACAAGAGGCCATAGTCTAAAACTAGAGGGACACAGGTTTAGATGTAATGTAAGAAAGTTTTACTTCACTGAGAGGGTAGTAGACAAGTGGAATAGCCTACCAGCAGAAGTGGTAGATGTCAATACAGTGACAGAATTTAAGCATGCATGGGATAGGCATAAGGCGGTCCTTAACATAAGAAAAGACCAAGGACCAAAAAAGGTTTGAGGTTGTGTGTATTTTTTTTTTTTTTTTTTTTTTTACAGTAGGAAATTGGGCAGACTAGATGGGCCGAATGGTTCTTATCTGCCGTCAAATTCTATGTTTCTATGACTCAAGGCAGATTACCATAGTGCTCCCTTAAGACCATTCCTGCCTGAGAATGTCTGTCTGTCGGAACCATAGAAGCTGAGACGATGTTTCCAGCTCCCATGGGTCCAATTCACTTGTCCAGAGCTGAAATCTTACTAGATTTAGCCTATATGCTAGCTAAGGTACCAGTAACAGGTACTGGTGATTTTAACCCCTTACCGCCCGAGGACGTACATGTACGTCCCGAGCGGATGTCCCAGGTGGACAGAAGGGGCATACATGTACATCCCGGAAGTCGTTTGGTAAAATGAAGAAAAAATATTTCGCCAGGCGTTAAGTGCCGACCACGTGCACGCGTGGCCGGTCACTAAGGGGTTAAAATGAGCCATTCACTCACCTGTGTGCGATCATGAAATCCTAAAGATCTGGCCTGTTATTGATACTTTAAAGGGATAGTAATGTTTCACAATAAAAGCAGCTCCAATTAATCTTCATATTATTTGGGCCATGGAGAGTGTTCTTTCAGTACTGTCTGAGTTGTAGTTCAGGAGTAATTTAATGATGAAGTATCCCCCTCCCGCCCATTTTACTGATGTAACACTGCTCAGCTCAGGGCAGCAAGGTGTGTCCAGGTGGATCACAGGGAGGGACAATCTTCAATTAAGATAAGGGAAAAACCTGTCAAGGGGGGAAGGGTTTTCATTGTTTTCACAGTAAGAAGATTGTCCCATGCTGTGAACTGTCTGATCTGTGGACCAGATTCCACATCTGAGGGGAGGTGGCTTACACTAGGTAAAAGGGGCGGTAGGGAGAAACTTTATCATTCAATTACTCATGAACAACAACACTGATAGTATTGAAAAAACACTTTCCATGGTCCAGATACTAGTAAGATTAATTGGAGCTGCTGTTTTTGTGAAGCATTACTATCCTTTTTTTTTTTTTTTTTTGATACTTTAATTACAGTGGTGGATAAAATTATAAATGATTTATGGACACAGTTGGGAATTTTAGAAACCAGGAGTAAAAGACCTCACTTGGACTATTCTGTGATGGTTCAACATCTACATGTGTAGAGTGGACAAACTCCCAAGCTATTTTGCTTCCCCCCCCCCCCCCCCCCTTATCTCTTTGTCCATTATAATTGACGGAGAAATTGATGAGTCATGTAAAAGAGCAGTGTGTGAAATGTACACGTTTGTTCTACAGAGTACATCTGATCACACCATCTGATGTCCAGTGTTTGGCTTATGCAAACATTTTATTTCAATAGACTTTTATATTGGTGCTGAACACGACGTTGTGTTCTTTTTTTTTTTTTTTTTTTTTTTTTTTTTTTTTTTTTTTTTTAGGTATGGGATGAGGCTGTCTCTGAACCAGACTTGCATTTTGCTACAACATGACAATTGCCTATGTTGTCAGAAAAATCATTGAGGTGTTTGGGAAAGGCTGTTTCAAAAAAAAGTTGTATAGGTCTGTCTATACCCCTACTATGCATGCATTTCACAGACAGCATATTTATAGTATGCTGAGTGTTAGACATGACTTCTATAGCACCAGAGGTTTATGTAACGGTTTGCAATTTAAGGGTTTGGACAATACAGGGTGACAGGTCCTCAAGATAATGACAGTGGAAATAGGGTCCCTGCTCAAAAGCTTACACTCTAAGTGGAAAAGGAGGCATACAGAGAACATAAGAATTAAGTGCAGAATCCATTGTTATAGCATTAATCTGCTACATTTCTGTAATGTTATGATTTGTGCCAAGCATCTTTAACTGGATATCTGTGCATGTATTCTGACATCTTTACCAGTTACCATGCATGATGGGCTGTTCTCCCACCCCTCCTTCCTTCTCCCTGTTCTTTCTTCACTCTTTCTTTTCCACCCCTACACCATGTCTTTCCTTGTTACACTCCAGAATACAGTGCTTAATTTTCTAGTTTGGATAGGGGAACAAAAATAAGTAAATTATAAGAACCTTAGCTGTAAGAAGTTAGTGCTTTCTAGCTTGTTGAAGCCTTGTTGAGAAGAGAAGTGCAGTGACCTAGGCTGGGGTTGTAGAGCATTCCATAAATAAAGAGCAACAAGGGAAAAGGGTTTGATACAAGAGTTGTAGACACAAAAGGATATGATAGTAGGTCATTGGCTGATCATAGGTGGCGGGATGAGGTATAGCAGGAGATCAGAGGGGTGTAGGGAGAGGTACAGGTGAGAAGGGTCTTGAGTAAGAGAAGCAGTATTTTATGATATCCAGAATTTGATGGACAGTCATTGGAGTTATTGGAGCAGGAAGGGGGCATCGACAAACCTGGGTGACAGATAAATCGTCTGCATTAAAGAAAAGGATGTATTTGGTTTCTTCAAAATATATAGCGAAGTAAAATACAAATTAATAAGAGTGTCTGCAAAAAGGTTACATTTATTTCAGTAGGAAAGGTGTGGGGGGGGGGTCACCAAGGATTTCTGAAAACAAAAAGGGTTGGTTGTGAATGTTTTGAAACCGGTGATAGAGGGTTATGCCACTATACAACCAATTAATTAAAATGGTGGTGGGAGAGGTTGTTAGGAAAACAGTTGCCCTCCATCTTAAATAAAATTCCTAACCCACCTCCATTGTTTAGCATTAATCAGCTACAACTCTGTAACATTACGATTTGTGCCATGCATCTTTAACTTGATATCTGTGTATGTATTCTGACATCTTTACCAGCTACCACAAATGAAGGGCTGTTCTCCCACCCCTCCTTCCTTCTACCTGTTCTTTCTTCACTCTTTCTTTTCCACCCCTACCCCATGTCTTTCCTTGTTACACTCTCCAAACAAACTGGTAAAATTATACACATAAGAGAGGGAGAGAGCAAGAGACCCTCATGCTAGACCTCTCAGCCTTCAAAAATATGTGAGAACGCAACACGTCTAACCAAACTGGCTAGGTGGTACATTGTATATGCTACAATCCTAAGACCACCTTTTTTGTTATTAACAGTAACTCCTAAAAGTAAATTTATTATTTCAAACACTATGTATTTCAGGGTATCTATAACAATTTTATTTTAAATACCTAAAATCTAATCCTAAACATAATTTTACACACACACACACACACACACACACACACACACACACACACACACACACACACACACACACACACACACACACACACACACACACACACACACACACACACACACACACACACACCCGGGGCGCATCACTAGATCATGCAGTGGGGTGTGATTTTCACAGGAATGCGCATGGGACCGAAGGCTCCTTGTGCAGTCCTATGAAAGTCTCTGCATGGAGTCACACTGGTTTACAATAACCCGTCTGCAAGGACTTTACAGTGGCGTGATGTTCACAGGCGCGAGTATGGGGCAGAAGTCACACACATCTTGGTAGTAGAGATACAACATGGAGGCCATACACTGGCAGCAACTTACAACGATCCCAACTATCCCCACTCCTCACATTTCTTTACCCACCAACTCATGCAGCTCACAAACACCGCTTCTCCTCGGTATTCTGTCATCATTGAATATTTCCTCACCCACCAACTTACACGGCTTACACACACAGGCCATTATCAGTATTGTGCCCATAGTCAATGTTTCCTCACACACCAACTTGTACCACTCCCAACCACTAACACATTCTCAGTTCATCCTCCTACCTACCATGTATTTGATTTACATTCTTTCCAAACACCTATTCTAGGAGCTTCGCTAACACATACAGCCTCAGAACGTGTGCGTGTGTGTGTGTTTCTACAAGTACTGTGTTTTATCCCTTTCAGTACCATCGAGGTAGGCAACTGATTGCAATGTGTTGCCTACCCTTCTTACATTGAAACACACACTTTAGCGAGATATTCCCTTTGTATGGCTAATAAAGTTTTATTGTTTTAAAAACAACACATGTTCATAAAACTGTTGGCCCAATGCGACTGGGTGATCTGCGTATTGGTGTCATTTGGATTGCAACAGAAGGTTTCAGTGTTGCTGGAAGTGGAGGCTTAATCGTATTTTCTTTGCTCTTAATTAACGTGTTTTGCACTGTATTAAAAGTTTTTTGTTTTTGGTGCTAATTGTTCCATCTCGAAACACTTTATTCTGCACCTTTCCTGATTTGTACACTATACAATATGCACCACATTATTTCATGTTGCTTTACCTATTCGCTGCCTGGTTGCTGATGTCCGCCTCACATTAACCCTTTGAGTGCCTCTGGGGTAGGCAATGTATTCCATTGCATACCCCTCTGCCACTCAAACAGTTCTACGTTGGTTTTAAAACAAAACAAACTATTAAAAAAAACAAAAAAAAAACAGACAGGCAACGCCACCCCACACCACTAGTTAATCATATTTAGAATGGATGAACATTTCACACACTCCAAGGACTTGACACAAGACTCTTCACTCAACAACCACAAAATTGAGGAAAATACCCCTAGGATGAGTTTTGTGACTGATTATTTCCCCAAAAGCAAAAGTCACAACTGCCTTATCCGCTTAAGGACCAGTGGTCCCGGGGTTTGTGGTCCTTTAATAACCAAATAGGAAACTTTGACGTGCTGGCCCACGTGACTGATCACGTGTGCCGGCACGCCGAACAGGGGACTGATGGAGATCGCTCCGTTCTTGGAGTAGTCAACTTCAGTCCCTGCTATTACTCTCAGCGGTCCTGCAAGTAATAGAAGAATAAAATGCAGCTCAGATTGAAGGACTGTATTTCAGTATTTTACTTTTGGTAGTTCAAGAGTAACAACATTCTAAAGAAGCCCCTCCCACCTCTTTTACCTACCCTCAGATATGGAATCTGGTCCTAGGACCGAACAGCACAGCAAGGAACAAGCTTCATCCACTGAATATAAGGAAAACCCCCTGTCCCCCATTGACAAAGGAGGGCAGGATTTTCCTCATGCTCAATGAATATCATACCTCGCTGAGCTCCATCTGTGCGACTCCGAGAGAGACAGCATGACATAGGTGAAAGGGGCGGGAGGGGGATTCTTTAGAATTGAATTACTCTTGAACTACCAAACGTAAAATATTGAAATACAGTGCTACATGACGAATATTACAGTTGGATCAATCAGAGCTGCATTTTTGATAATCTATTACTATATCTTTAAGATAAATATCCATGTTAATAAGTAGGCACAGTGGCGTAACTAGAAGCCACCGGGCCCTGGTGCAGAAATTGCCATCAGCCTGGCCCTCCCCCGACCACATTCTTCACATTGCACCGTGTCCATCTCCTACCTGCTCCCGCATGGTTCTGAGTAATGCAGAGCGCTGGGAGATGATGGATGCAGGAGCGAGTATTCAAGATTTAGATTCAGAATACATCTCTGAAGAAGAAGAAATTATAGAAGATATAGGATCCTTTAATATGGAAAAGGCAGGACACTTTCTCAAGAATGAGAGACAGTGGGGTTGACGGAGACTCAAACAAACTGAATGTGATGGATTTTGCCTTCCTGGTGAACAAAAAAGCATCTTTGGTTTTCACATTTATCACTTAGATCTCATAAAGTCAGAAAGAGATAAAGGGGATAGAAGAGCTAATGTTGTAAAGGGGTTTCTAAAGATTTATCCCTTCAACAGGAAAAGTAGAAAAATCCTGGGCAACTTCATCTAAGATAGATGTAGTAGTTGAGCATCTTGTCAAGGGAACAACCATTCCTATGGAAGATTGATCCTCATTGAGAGAGCCCATAGAGATAAAAGTGGATGGGACCTTCAGGAAGTAGTATTCCTTAAACAGGCAGAACATGAAGGCAGCTACTGCTATGGCGTGCATATCTAGAAGCACAAGTATTTGCTCTCAGCATTGGAAGAAAAAAAAAAAAAAAAAAAAAAAAAAGCCAACAGTGTCAGGACAAAGTCCTGTTGTCAGAACCAAAGTGGTCAAGGGCTTTCATCTAAACCGGTATATTGTTCTGTCCTCTTTTGTCAAATCCCAAAAGGCAGTTTCATAATCTAGATCTGTAAGGTGCTTTTCACAATACTTACTGATCGCTAACTCAGGAAAATGAGTACATTTCTTTTTCTTGTTAGTGTCCCTTTAAAGTAAAGTGGGATATTATTTGGTTTAGTGCTTGTGAGTATAACACACATCATAATTTTAATTTAATACACCCTATTTTATAAGTCTTGAAGTGAGCAGTTATGTATAATCTGGCAGTTCATCACAATTGATGTAGTCAATCAGACAGTGTGCTTTGAATTTTGTTATTGTATTTATTTTTTAAGGAATGCAGTTTTTCTTTCTTTCTTTTGTATCAACCCTTTGCGTACCAGTGGGGTGGGCTATGCAATACAAACATGATTGACAATGTATGTTTGATTTTCTAGAATTATGTGTTTTTGTTTTTTGTTTTTTTTTATAGACCACTTTTACTTGAAGTACTCCATTTTGTATTATATTGTTCCAGATAGTTAAAATGCCTGCTGATGTTAAATAGAAGTATAACAAATATTTTCTCTTTTCAGAGTACCTTAAGTGAATATATGGACCATGGAAGCCTATCATCATATGAACTGTAAGTTTAAATATCTTTCTGTCTTTAATCCCTTAGAGACAAAGGCTTTTCTCTTACATTAGAGGACAAGACCAATTTTGGCCTTTTTAGTATGCCTTTGTTTAACCATATTTTTCCTCTAATTCAAATAGCAAACACAAATTGTATACCATTTTAACTCTTTAAATCGTGACAGTCGTGGCACATCATGGGTTGGTCAGCCATAAGGACCCATGACATGCCAGGACCGTCATGGATTGTGGCATGCCATTGGGGGAGCCCTGAACATGTATTTAAGAAAAGAAAAAAGCTAGTGGTCCCTAAGTGCCGGCCGCATGCGGTCCTTAAAGGGATAGTAATACTTAATTATTACTAATCCCTATATTAAAGTGGTATTAAAAAGAAATGTATTGCCCCCAGTGTCATTTCTGAAACCTTTATGGTTTGAGAGATAATTGCTCCTAAAGTTGCCCTCCCCCTTCCCCGAAGTCAGCGTTGTAGCTGACTGAAGTGAAATCCGGTCCTACGATCATCAGGTGGCTCTGCAGCAGAGCCGCAATCGTGTTAATAATAAAAAAAAAATCTTTCACTAAAACGGTCTTCTACGTGTGCTTGCAAACCAAGCACACGTAGAAGACCATTTCAGGGAAAGATTTCTGTTTTTAACGCGATCTTGGCTGTGCTGCAGAGCCGCCTGACGGTCGTACGACAGGCTTCCCTGCAGTCAGCTAGAACACGGACTACGGGGAAGGGGGAGGGAGAGGGCAACTTTAGGAGCGATTATCTCTCAAACCATAAAGGTTCGAGAGATGACACTGGGGGCAATACATTTCTTTTTAATATGACTTTAATATAGGGATTAGTAATTATTAAGTAGTACTATCCCTTTAAGGGAATAAGTAGGGAATTCATTTGTGTATACCCCACCATTTAATTTGATGATAGTATTAAATTTTTTTTTTTTTTATGGGTTTTCCTGTGATTAATTTAAGCTCAGTTGGATTATGTTTAACAGGGATTGGAGAACTCCCAAGTGTCCCTATTTAGGGGGGGTACTGTTAAATTAGTAATTTGTCCTGATTATTGTTCTACCGGTACACATTGTCTCAGTAAGAGCATCTATCGTCACAGAATTAAATGATTGTCAGTTGATCGGTTTATGCAGATTAGCTTAATACTGGCTGTCAGGGAGTCGCAGTTGTGAATAAGAGCTGTGCGGAATGTTAATCTGCCACTTGACTGTGTTAGCCAGGACTAGTTAATTTGCATAAATGAACAAAAACCTAAATCTCAAATTATTCTATTAAATAAAAAATAGCGTAAGTAGGAGGTTTTGAAATCTTTCTTATAAAGTGATCATTCCACTAACTATAATTTTTTTTTTTGTTTGTTTGTTTGTTTTGTTTTGGGACCAGATGTCCTTAAGGAGTGTGGGTCATTTTAGACCCGCTGATTAGATTTGTAAGATGAGCAACTTGTGGTTTAAACACCAGGAACTATCCTTTCTCTCCTAGTGGTATGGAACATTGTGAAAAGTTTGAGATCTCAGAGACTAGTGTGAACAAAGGTCCAGAAAAGATCCGACCTGAATGCTTTGAGCTTCTCCGTGTACTAGGAAAAGGAGGCTATGGAAAGGTAAGAGTGTATTTTTTTTTATTACACTTGAATGGGCCAGGGGTTGTCTTCTAGTAGTTGTTGACCAACAACATATATTCAACTCAGCTGACCTTTCACTACCTGAGGGTAATAGGAGTTGGCCTTAAAGCTGGTGAGCCACATGATGCTCATTTTAGGCTCATCTTGTGTTTGAATGTAATCTGAGAAATTGTGGAGCAAATAGTTTCCAAAGATTTAAAATGGACTGATTGTGTATATTTATTTGTATGTATGTATGTAGTACCTAATTTGTCTTTTAATTTAGTATGATAGAGGATCTTGTTTATACACTGTGTACACAATTATTAGGTAAGTTGTTTTTTTATTGTTGATCGACTACAGTGCTCTCCGTCAATCCAAAATGTTAAGAAACCTTAAAGCTAAATATTTAAGAAAGTAAATGTGAGGTTTTGACTTTCTTAGGAGAATATCTGTGTGTGCACAATTATTGGGCAACTATTAGTGCGCAGAATTATTATGCAACTAAATGAAAAACTATAAATTCCCATCTTAAGTGTTTATTTCCATCTATTAAAGGGATAGTAATACTTAATATTACTAATCCCCATATTGTAGCTATGGTAAAAAGAATTTCATAGCCCCCTGTGTCATCTATCAAACCTTTATGGTTTGAGAGATAACCGAACGCGAAGTTCCCCCTTCCCTCCCCCTTCCCTGAAGTCAGCATTGTACTGACTGCAGGGATATCCGTTCTTATTTTCATCAGGTGACTGCAGCAGAGCCGAGATCGCATTAGTAAAAAAGAATTATTTCACTGAAGCAGTCTTCTACGTGTGCTTGCAAACCAAGCACACGTAGAAGACCATTTCGGTGAAATCATTCTTTTTTACTAACGTGATCTCGTACAACAGGCTTCCCCTGCAGTCAGTACAACGTTGACTTCAGGGAAGGTGGAGGGAGGGGGGAACTTTGCTTACGGTTCTCTCTCAAACCATGAAGGTTTGAGAGATGAACCTGGGGGGAACTGAATTCTTTTTTTTTTAAATAACTACACCAGGGCTCAAAATTTCCACTCGCCACTAGCCAATGGCGAGTGAAAATTTAGCCCTGGCGAGTAGAAATTCAGCCCTGGTGGGTATGTTATGTCTTGCACTGGCGAGTAACTTTTCAGATCTGGCTAGTAGCAAAGAACTTCAGATTTTAAGCCCTGGCTACACTATGGGGATTAGTAATATTAAAGTATTACTATCCCTTTAAAGTGAGAATACTAAACAAACAAGTCAAAATTTACAAATAAACATTTGTGACATTTCCCCCCTCAAAAAAAATCATCAACCAATATAGCCACCCTTCTTTTCAATAACAGTCCTAAGCCTTCCATTCATGGACTCTGTCAGTTTCGATCAATGTTTTGTGCAGCAGCAACCACAGCCTCCCAGACACTGTTCAGAGAGGTATGCTGTTTTCCTTCAGTGTAAATCTGCTGTTTAAGAAGGGCCCACAAGTTTTCAATAGGGTTTAGGTCAGGTGAGGAAGGGGGCCATGTCATTATTTTATCATCTTTAAAGCCTTTACTAGCTAGCCACGCAGTGGAGTACTTTGATGCATGCAGTGAAGCATTGTACTGCATAACAATCATAGTTTTCTTGAAAGGTGCAGATTTTTTCATGTACCACTGCTTGAAGAAAGTGTCTTCTAAAAACTGGCAGTAGGTTTGGGAGTTGAGTTTGAGTCCATCTTCAACCCGAAAAGGTCCAACTAGCTCATCTTTGAGCCCATACCAGTACCCCTCCTCCACCTTGCTGGTGTCTAAGTCGAAGTGGAGCTCTGTGCCCATTACTGATCCAGCCACAGACCCATCCACCTGGTCTGTCCAGAGTCCCTCTCATCTCATCAGTCCATAAAACCTTTGAAAAATCTGTCTTCAGATATTTCATGGCCGAGTCTTGACTTTCAACTTATGTGTCTTGTTCAGTGGTGGTCGGATTTCAGCCTTCCTTACAGTGGCCATGTCTCTGAGCACTGAACACCTAGTACTTCTGGACACTCCAGGTAGGTTGCAGTTCTGGAAAATGACATCACTGGATGATAATGGGTTTTTTGGTAGCTTCATGTTTGATTCGTCTCAAATCTCTGGCAGTTAATTTGCATCTTTTTTTTTTTCTTGTGACCCTGTTGAGTATTTGCAACAAAACGTTTGATGGTTCTGTTATCACGCCCCAATATCTTGGCAATTTCAAGAGTGCTGCATCCCTCTGAAAGACTTTTTACAATTTTTGACTTTTCAGAGTCGGTTATATCTCTTTTTCTGCCCATTTTGCCTGAGGAAATTAATCTTCCTAATAATTATGCACACCTTGACATAGGGTGTTCATCTCCTTAGGCAACACCCTCTCTCATTACACAAATACACATCACCTGATATGCTTAAATCCAATAAGCATTCAAGTTTATACAGCTTGGAGTTAGAAAATATGCATAAAAATGATGATATGGTCAAAATACTCACTTGCCTAATAATTGTGCACACGGTGTACTTTATTATGATATTGAAGTTATATATATGTTATTGAAGTGAATGAGCTTGGGAAACCACATATGATATCTTATTTTTATAGATTTTTTGCTGAGTTGCGCAGTGGTAGTAGGAAGGAGCACTCTTGGTGACAAGCTCCCTCCCTGAGTGATCTAGGTAGCTAGGCTTCATGAGAGAGGTTCATGGGATACACCAGAGAGAACAACAAAAACCGCACCAGACCCACCCACCCTAACTGGCAAGGGTGGATTGCAAGTGAAGGACATTTTGTACAGAAATAAAACATAACTTTTATTACATATCAAAGTAAAACAAAAGAGCAGCAACTGAAAATAAAATCCCTGGCCATCTACAACACAATATATAAGTAATATGGTAAAACACCATCATAGAAGTTTAATGGTAGTGTGGAAAATGATGATGTTGTGTAGTGCTTGGTGTAACATACATATCTATGGATTTTAGATTGTTTAAACTGATGAACAAAAAGGTCATCAGATCTGATAATGATTTTTCTCTGTCGTTCAGTACAGGTTACTGGTAACTCTGGGTAGGCGATCCACCCCTTTTAAGTAGGCAGGAACAATTTTAGAATTGATTGCAGGGGGTGGAGCCTACCTTCCCTCCTTGGCTGCAGCTAGCCAACCAGCTCCAGAAAGACTTGTTCCTTGGTGAAGATAACACAGGCAAGAGAACAGTTCTGCTATAGCTTTAGAAGTTTTATATTTTTCCATTAGATATGGAATACCACCATTAGGCGGATTACCATAACTGACAATGCCCTTAGATGTGGCTAGCTCAGTGACCAGGTGCATTTTGTGGACCTTAAGCCCTGGGGGGAAAATCTTGGTTATATGTTCTTTCATCAGGAGTCGCCCACCGAGGCTTCTTCTTTAAACATGGTAATCTGAAGACAGGAGATCTGCAGGAAAGGCGAGCATCCCTTTGAGTGGTGCAGGTCCATTTGTCCCACAGTGTTCCTCTGCACAGGGGTGTTTTCATTTGGAGTTCCTATTGCACACTTCTGCACTCATTGGGTCTATCTGTATGTCTGTTGGGTGTTTTGGAACAGGTTTATGTGGTAACTTAACCCTGTAGTTGCTGGATTGGCATTTTTGGGTGGTTTTCTAACACTTTTCCTACTGGTTTAGTGTTTTTTGGGTGTCCTAACATGTTCTAGTGATGTTTTAGGTATTTTAGTTTTACACTTTCAATTTTGTAAAATTTGAGTTAAAGGTGCGCTTTACCTCATAAATGGCATTGCTCCATTCACTTCTATGGGACTGTACTGTTTGGGACATATCTCTGCAACCGTTTATCCTAGCGACTTCAGAGATGGCTCATTTTACTTGTCTGCCCTTGCTCTATCATCCAGTTCATGTTTTTAGTGTGTTGGGGGGCTCAGGGGCCTTCGGGCACTGTTTGGGGTACTTTTCTGGGACAACTACATTTCCCATGAGAGCTTGCTTCGCTCGCTTGTTTCTGATTGGCTCCTGCTGTGGCAGACATTTTGTGCTATTTCCAGAACGAGTATCCATCTCAGGGCTTGGACTCTCCTTCTCTCCTCTGCTGATTAACCCTTTTGTTTTGGTGATTTCTGGGGTGAAACTTTAATCCTACAAACTGTAATTGGGTGATTTCTTATACAGTAAGGTTATTTCACACTGTGAGAATGTCTATACCGCTGGAGGTTGGGGCCAGACCTAAGACTAAGGAGGCTGGGGTCTCTGTATCCCCCATTGCGCATTGCTCTTCCTGTCACTCAGGGATACCTAGAGAATTCTCAGGTCAGTTATGCCCAGCATGTTTTGATGTCCCTGAAAGTATTCCAGGGACCTCCTGCCATGCATTAGAGCCAGCTTGGGTGCAAGAGTTCAAGGCTGCTACTAGGGACCTTAGGTCCACATTGCAACTCGTTCCATCCCAGTTACGGGGGGTCTTTCATTCTTGGCAGGCCCACTCCTCAGTAAAGTCTTCCCTGCCCAAATCTCAGGGAGAGTACCTGATGTGTCAGATTCCTCTGAAGAGGAACTGCAGGTGTATTCAGATGTTGAGGAATGTTCTTCTGTGGGCTCCTCTCAATTTTTTTTTGGGATCCTTTTTGAGGCTGATCCTGAGCCCTCGGCTGATGGCCTGATCAGGGCTGTTTTGAATACCCTTAACATTCCCTTAGTTTAGGACGTTCCTTCTGACCCCTTTGATGTGTTCCAGAAGCCTAGAAAGCCCCTTACTTTCCACCTAACCCCACTCTTGCTCGCCTTGTGTCTGAGGAGTGGAAATCCCTGGACAGGAAACCCTCTGTGTCCAAGAAATTTGCCAAGCTTTATCCCTTTTCTGAGACCGCTCTAACTCAGTGGGTTCATCCTCCCAATGTGGATGCTCCTTTTTCCAGGCTATCTGTCTACTGCCTTACCAGTTTCTGATGCGTCTGCTCTGAAGGACTGGACTGACAAACTTGAGGTCTCCTTCAAGTCCATTTTTGCCACTGCTGGTTCTGCCATACGTCCAGCATTCGCTGCTGCATGGGTGAACCGGGCTATTGCGGTCTGGACTGAACAGCTCACCCTGGATGTCAGTCAGGATGTTCCTACGTCGGATAAGTTGCGCCTTCTTTCCAACATTTCTGAGACACAGCACTATGTTTCTGCTGCCTTATTTGATGCCATCCGTTTGGTGGCTAGGGTTTCTACCATGTCTGTGGTGGCCAGACGAGCTCTTTGGCTCAAGATCTGGTCTGCTGACACTGCTTCTAAGAAAGCATTGCTCTCCCTACCCTTTCAGGGTACCTCCTTGTTTAGACCAGATCTTAAGGATCTGATCAGTGAGGCCACAGGGGATAAGAGTACTCTTCTACCCTTGGTTCCCAGGAAGAAATTGGCGCTTAAGCGTAATTGGTATTTTCGTTCCTTTCAGAATGAGACACATCTGGCGAACCAGAAGGTTCCCTCAGCTTCGCGTACTTCCTCCAAACCCAAACAACAGTGGAAGCCCATGGTCTCCTCCAAGCCCAAGGCTTCCAAGCCTTCTTCGGTATGACTCGCCAAACTCGGGTCCACACTCTGCTGTGTGTGGTCATCTGAGACACTATCACAGCATTTGGAAGGATTCAGTGACGGACCCATGGGTTTTTTACAGGTGGTGATGGAAGGGTACAGGATCCCTTTCATCTCTTCCTCCCTTTTGCTTTCTTCCTTCTCACACACCTCAGGGCGCAGAGAAACGCCGTCTGTTCAGGCTCTTCTGGACAAGGACGTTCTGGAGCTGGTTCCAGTTCAGGACAGAGGTATGGGGTTTTAGTCAAACCTGTTTGTGGTCTCCAAGAAGGGTGGCGGCTGTCGTCCCATTTTGGATTTAAAGGATCTCAATTCCTTTGTGATCCAGACTCATCACAAAGAGTCTGTACCCACGGTGATTGCTGCCATGTCCCCAGGGGAATTCCTTGCATCTCTGGATCTTCAGGTCGCGTACTTGCACATTGCCATTCATCCAGAGAGCTGACAGTACCTTCTATTTGCCTGCGACAGGGGACATTTTCAGTTTTCAGCACTTCCATTTGGTCTGACAACTGCTCCTCAAGTCTTCAACCGTGTCGTTGGGAGCCTTAGTGTCCGTCCTCCACCGGAAGGGCATCAGAGTTACTCCATACATGGACGACCTGCTTCTGAAAGCCCCTTCTGTGGAACTTCTACATCAGCAGGTTCAGCAATGCATTCATACTCTCACCCATCACGGGTGGATCATCAACTTGGACAAGTGAGATCTTGTCCCATCCCAGCGTCTGGTCTTCCTGGGCCTTTTTTTCGACGCTCAGAAGAGCATGGTGTTCCTCATGGACGAGGCTCACCAGATCACCCACAGGGTTTCTGCGGTTCTGGCTCAAGATCCAGTTCCAGCCAAGAAGCTGTCCTTTCTAGTGGGGAAATTCATCTGCACCATAGAAGCGGTCCCGTTTGCCATAGCTCACACCAGGGAGCTCCAGAGGTTCGTGATCCAGGTGTGCAAGGGTCAAGAGGTGTGTCTTCCTCTTCATGTGGAGCTGAGTTTGTCATCGTGGCTTGACCTCTCCAGCCTGCTGAAAGGCAAGTCCTTCCTGGTATCCTTTTGGACCACGGTGAGGACGGATGCCAGCCTCTCCAGCTGGGGACCGGTCCTGGGTCGCCTGAGTGCTCAGGGTTGGTGGTCTCTGGAGGAATCTCTCCTTCCCATCAACATATTGGAGCTTCGGGCGATATTCCATGCCCTTCGTCATTGGACATCTCAGCTGGAAGACTGTCCGGGTAGAGTCCGACAACGCCACAGCAGTGCTTACATCAACAAGCAGGGCGGAACAAGAAGCCTCGCCGCTTGGTTAGAGGTCAAGGCTGTTTTGTCCTGGGCAGAAGAACACGCTCCTGCCATATCCGCAGTGCACATTCCAGGCGTAGACAACGTCATGGTTGACTTCCTCAGTCGACACTCGGTGGACAGTGGAGAGTGGGAGCTGCACCCAGAGGTGTTCAACCTAATTTTTCAGAAATTGGGTCTTCCTTACATCGACCTGATGGCGACAAGACACAACAGGAAGGTACCGAGTTTCTGCTCTTGGTGGAGAGACCCTCTGGCTCTTGCAGTAGATGCAATGTACATTCCTTGGTTATTTCCTCTGACCTACATCTTTCCTCCCGTCACCAGTGTTGCACAGGGTGTTATGGAAATTACGACTGGAGCGTTGTCCAGTTATTCTGATTGCTTTGTACTGGCCTCGTCAGTCTTGGTTTCTGGAGCTTCTGGAGGCATTCCGGCTCTCTTGCTATCTTCTACAGGGTTACCTGTGGAAAGAGGATGTTCATCGGATAGCTTTGACGGCTTGAAAATTGAATCCTCAATATTGAAGGAGAAAGGGTTTTCTTCTGGTGTGGTGGCTTGTATGCTTCTTGTCAGCAAACCTGTTTCTTCCAAGATCTACCATCGTGCCTGGTCGACTTTTCTGTCTTGGTGTGTTGACAAGGGCCTGTCTCAGTATTTTGATCTGGCTACGGTCCTGGCCTTCTTGCAGGACGGTGTGGATAGGGGCCTCAGTTTGAGTTCCCTTAAGGTTCAGACTTCTGCGCTTTCTGATTTAAGATTCCTGCTCCTCAGTGGGATCTTAACTTGGTTCTGGGCGTTCTTCAGCGCCCCCCATTTGAGTATTTGGCTACTATTCCTCTATGCCTCTTGAGTTGGAAAATTTCCTTTCTCTTGGCGATTGTGTTTGTCCACCGTATCGCGGAGTTACATGCTCTGTCCTGTAAACCACCCTATTTGGTGGTGTTTCACAAGGACAAGGCGGTGCTTCGCACTTCTCAGGAGTTTCTCCCGAAGGTGGTCTCTGAGTTCCACATCAATCAGGAGATTGTTGTGCCCTCTTTCTGCCCGGACCCAACCTCTGACAAGGAGAGGGATCTCCATTTGTTAGACATGGTGCATTGTCTCAAGTGTTATGTACATCGCACAGAGTCTAACAGGCAATCAGATACGCTGTTTGTCATTCCTGAGGGTCCTAGGGCAGGAAGACCTGCATCGAAGGTGACTATTGCTTCTTGGATCAAGTCCACTATTCGTAAGGCTTATGAGCTGAGGAAGAAGCCTGTCCCTTTCAGGGTCACGGCTCATTCTACAAAATCTATTCGGGCCTCTTGGCCTTACAAGAATCAGGCCTCCGCTGATCAGTTGTGCAAGACGGCCGCTTGGTTGTCTGTGCACACTTTTTCGAAGCACTACCGTGTTGATTTGCTGGCATCGGCTGATGCCAGCTTTGGGAGGAAAATCCTGGAGGCAGTTTTCCTGTGTAGGATTTCCTTTGGTTCTTGATGCTTCCTTCACTTTTGAGCCCTGTTGGCTCTAGTTCAGTGTACTGTGTAACAGTTCCTGGGGTGGTGTTACTCCTGTTCAGTGTCCTTTGACACTTCATTTGTTTTTGTTGTGCTAGCTCTGGTCTGATGGTTCATACCTGCACCTGGTCCTTTCCTTACTTCCCGCCTCTGGGAAAACTCAATGGTTGGACATCCCAGAGTTACCAGTAACCTGTATTGGACGACAGAGAAAAGAGGATTTTAGTCTTACCTGTTAAATCCTTTTCTCTTAATCCATACAGGTTACTGGTCTCCCACCCTGTCAAGGGACCATTTTTGGCTCTTCTGTGGCAGACTGGGGGGGGGTCCTTCGGGGTCATGCTCACATGAGTCTTCTTTCCCTTCACTATCTAGTCAATAGTTAGTGTCTCAAATCTTTCTGGAGCTGATTGACTAGCTGCAGCCAAGCAGGGAAGGTAGGCTCCACCCCCTGCAATCAATTCTAGAATTGTTCCTGCCTACTTAAAGGGGCAGATCGCCTACCCAGAGTTACACGTAACATGTATGGACTGAGAGAAAAGGATTTAACGGATAAGACTAAAATCCTCTTTTCTGAGGTAACGGTATATCCGTGAGTTAGAGCAACATAGTATTAAAGGGACTGTATTTTCAAAATATTAAACAAGTGGATATTGTAGCTATTAAAAATTAAACTAACTGCCCAAAGTTCCATCTCTCAAACCTAAATGGTTTGAGCGATATTTGCTGTGAAAGTTCTCCCCTCCCTCCCCTTTCCCTGACATCAGCGCTGTAGCTGACTCCAGTGGAATCTGGTCCCAGGACCATCGGAGGCTCTTCAGTAGAGCCGAAATCGCAGTATTGAAAAAGAGCTACTTAACTGAATGGTCTGCAAAGTGTGCTTGCAAACCAAGCACACTTTGTAGACAGTTCCAAAAAAGCTAATGAAACGTGTTCTAAACAGTGGTACACAGAGAACCATTCCATGTACTCTGTATGTAGTGCTGTGAATTTGTTTGTTTCAATAAAACTGAAGCTTACTGACTTTTATTCTTTTTTTTTATTGCTCAGGTTTTTCAAGTACGGAAAGTAATTGGCGCTCACACAGGAAACATTTTTGCCATGAAAGTGCTTAAAAAGGTAACAAAAAAAAAAATTTGAATAAAATAATTAAAAATCATTTTTTCAAGGCTCCTTGTTATTGGATCAATATGACTCTCTCCAACTGTATACATTGAGGCAGAGTTTTAGTCTTATATGAACCAAAGCTTTTCTTTCAAATCAGCATTTCCATGAATAACCTCTTCCCATTTGCTAGTCTGGTTGTCTTTGGGATGTTTTATATTAGACTTGAAAATGTAATCATTATTTATTTACATTTAAAATACAAATGCGCATGTTGTGTTTGTTTGATTCTATTAAAAAGTTAGCAATGTTTAGACATTAAGCCAAGTTCAATTTGTCACTATGCTTTTTTATAATAAATTATAGCTTTCTAACTGTCCACACTGTTGTTGCCTTCATTTTCTTTTAAAGTGTCCCACTCCTGCCCCTTTTCCATGTGTCACAATGCCCCCTTCAGAGCTGAAATCCGGTCGCTTGACCAGATAGATCACAACTGGGACAAACCTCTGTCCATTAGTATAAGGAAAACCCTGCCCTCCTTAACGTACAAGGGAAGATTTTTCCTAAAGCTGAAGAAGATTGTCCCTCTTTGCAATCCATCTGGACTGGCTTACTCCTCTAAGGGGAGGCATCGTGACGAATGGAAAAGGGGAGTGGGGGAACTTTAAAATAAACAGATAACATTATGGATTAGTAGAAAGGTACACTTCGATATAAATTATAGTGAAGAATGAACCTTGGCTTAATATCGAAACATTACTATCACTTTAATTAGTTTAACAGACGAACTTGGGCGTCCTTCAAACAGTCCATTATCTGTATACTTTCTTATTTGTATTCCATCTCTGTTGTCTACTTCAAACTGTTTCAGTTTAGTCTGAGAGTCTAGCAACCCTTTTGAGACGTCCGTGTCTGATCATTTAAGGCCTTCTGCAATAATGATCACACCATACATGAACTGAAAATGTCATGTAAAAACATATTGGTATAACTGACTTCTGTATGAAGGTCACCTACCTAGGTATGTTAATTAAGGCAGTTATTCATAGGGTAATCTTTCATTTTAAACAGTTATCTTGATATCCCTTTTGGAACCAGATTGAGTTGGCCCTTCTAAGATGTGGATGGGTACATAGTTATGTGGAATGGTTTTTATTGCACAAGACAAGGTAAAATATCACTTTATAAAGTAACAGTAGAATAAGGCACTAAACCTGTGCAAGTGATACTAGGTTATAGCAATGTGACCATGCATTCCATCAAGTTTTCTGGACCCTATGTAAGTAGCCTGTCCAGAAAAGTGATTTGTGTCTACTGTTGTCATGATACAATTACAGTGGCTCATGTAACATGTCTCATATGTTAGCTTGAATCAGTTCTGCACATCCTGGCTGCTCTTTCAGAATGGTTAGTTGTTTATTCTGATTGATATACATTTACAGGACTTATCATATTTGCAATTCTCTTTCCCAAAAGTTAAAAATCTCCTCAGCGGATTATGACTGTCAGTTAAAAGGAATTTATATGCAAAAAACATAGTAATGGTCTCACTTGCCCCATTATTTTTGTACTGTAGACAGAAAAACCAAAAGAAAAACTTTGTCAGGTTTTTCAAACTGAAGCAGGCATAGTCAATGAGGTTACACCTTTAAATGTCACAGGGGTGTTCAAGGAATGCGTTATGCACCTCTCTGATCCTTAAACGGTAAAAGGAGCAGTAAACCTTTTTTGTGGAAAAAAATGGATCGTAGGGCTTTTCCCATTGAGTAAAATAAGGATAATCCGTATGCTGAGATGTATATTTCCAGAGATATTGCAATTTAAACTCGTGTTTATGAAAAAAAACAGAAACACGTTAAGTGCCCTCTAGTGGTCTGATACCAAGTAGTTATTCTGTTACATTTGAGTGGAAAGTCACTGACAATTCTCCATAAAATGTGATAAAAACTACTGTCAGAACTTTTAGGAAGTAAACACTCTGAAATTCACTTCCTGAGTAAAACAATTGACCGTGGTGGGAGTACCCTTCTTTTACTCAACAGGAAAGCCTCTAGAACATACAGGTTTTAGTTTATTAAAAAAAAACCAAAAAAAAAAAAAAACCACACAAAACAAAAAAAACGTTTACTGCACTTTTAAGATGGGCATGTGCAGTGAGAATCATTTAAGGAGGTCCTGTTGTCCTGCCAGCAATGGTCATGTCTTCCTTCATGGACATGACCTCTATTACTGATAGAAGAAATTATCCCTTGTCCCAAGGAGTAAAGCAAATATTAGGGCTATTAGGATTTTCTAGCCATAGTAAGGTAAGTGAAGACTATTATTATTGGCATGTTCTAACCTGAAATCATTATTTTTAAAAGAACGGTTTCTTTTCAGTTGACAGAAACTTGCATTCTTTTTTTTTTTTTTTTTTTTTTTTTATATATATAATCATGATATACATTGGCATCAAATGGTCATACATTTCTGTCTACGTTTTAAATAGGAATTCACATTTATCACGTTTTGGGGCAAGGGCACCTATGAAATAATTTTTACAAATGCTGACTTGGCGTCTTGATATTTACATGGGTATTAACTATACTCTTTTGGTGACAGGCTTATGTGTAAATGCATATTGCAGCAAAACTGTGGAAAAATGAACTAAACAGTAGATGTAGAAATATTAATCCTTAAATTCCCATCCACGCATGTTGTGCTGTTTAACCCTTTGAATGCTATAAGTATCCTTTGAATATTCAACTGTTTCAGCAGGTCGCCGGTCTAAAAAGCACAACGTGACAATCTTGCAGTGCATGACAAAGCGAGATTATCATGTCACCTAGTGAATGGGCCCATTGACCCTTAATCTTAGGAACAACAGAGTATCTGTCATTTTCAAAAATATATTCCACAAGCTGACCAAACTCACTATCCTGGACATGGGAGGTAACAAGATAACAAGGCTGGAAAACAGAGTCCTTAAAACAATGAAGGGCTTTAGCACATGGAGGCGCTCCAGCTGCCTCAGTGTGCTTAATGTGTCCATTGACTGGGCAACGTGATCATCTTGCTCTGTCATGCACTGCAAGATTGTCACATTGCGCTTTTTAGACAGGTGATCTGCTGAATCTACTCTTACATGTGCCTATGGGAGTAGATGGTTTTACCCTTTCCAATGTGGCCATTACCATGGTAGTCTTTATAATATGCATAAGAAGTTCCTCATAGTCTATAGGTGAAATGAGATGTCTCAACCTTTCTGAATAGCAGAACAGTGGGTGCTAAATATCGTTACATTAACATTATTGTCTCTGCTGAACAAGCAACTAAGCAGTGTCTTTACCAGATAGACTGCACATGCATTAAAATGCAAGTTTAGCAAAAAATAAAAATTAAAAAAAACATTTTACAGACTGCTAGCAAGAAGTACGTGATACTTAAAACTGTATAACCCAGTTTCAGTTTTAGCTTTACAGAGGACCCCATATAACATTTTGTTATGAATTCTTAATACAGCTGGGTGTGTAAATGTTGTAATGTTACACACAAATGAGTAGCACATCATTTAGATAATTTTAAAATAAAATTGTTGGAAAAATTTCATTTACCATGACGTTTTGTTCAGATCATAGTCTTTGAAATCGTGGACCATCCTCAATAAGCTAAATAGGAACAGTTCTAGAGCAAACTACTGCACCATAGAAAAACAAATGAAATAAAATTCTTATTAATTTAGACGCTGCTTTTAACCCCTTAGACATCTCCAGTGCACTAAGAGTCCTCTCTCTAGCATTCAAGGAGTTAAAGGGATAGTAATATTTCATTTTATCTTTATTTTATTTTGTAGGCATTAAAAAAACATGAATAACAATATAAGTCTTATCTCTCAAACCTTTATGGTCTGGGAGATATTCACAAGCAAAGTTTCCCCTCACTGACCAAAACGGTCAAGTCTGCCATCTAGCTGTCAGATTTGGAATCTGGTCCGTGGACCGGCCGTGGCTTTACAGCAGAGCAGAGATGGCGAGATATAAGAAGAACTACTTCATTCGAATAGTGTGCAAAGTGTGGCTGGTTTTTTTTTTAGACCCTTCAACTGAAATAGTTATTTTTATGTCTTGTAATCACTGCTCTGCTGAAGAGCCAGCGGTTGATCTGCGGACCGGATTCCAAATCTGACAGCTAGATGGCAGACTTGACCATTTTGGTCACTAAGGGGAAACTTTGCTTTTGAATATCTCTCAAACCATCAAGGTTTGAGAGATCAGACTTATATCGTTGTTCATGATTTTAATGCCTGCAAAATAAAATAAAGATAAAACGAACTGTTACTATCCCTTTAGGTGTCCAGGTTGAAACAATGAGAATAATTATTTATCCCAGATGGTGCGGAATTTGCTCCTGTTTAACATATTGAAAATGGCCATTTACATCATCCATGTAACCACGTGTTAGTGTGTTACTCCTCAACCTATTTCCCATTTTTCAGATTTTAAATACATCATGATTTTCTGCCATGAAAAGGAAATTAGTCTACTTTCTGTGGAATATATTTGAAAGTGCTATTGTGTCATTTCATAAAGGACCATTCTGGTTCTCTTCACAGAGAGGAATTATCCGCCAACAAGACACAAGTTCTGCATCAAGAAGATCATCCTAGCCAGTTTATACACAAAATAAACAGCAAAGGGGAAGGGAATGCAACTTGGGCTGCTGCAACCTACTTATACATGGCAAATATTAGGTTAACCCATTCAGTGCCAGAGCCGCATGCACCAAAAACAAGCTGATACACTAATACAGGAGTAGTCAAATGCTCTTTCTTCATCTGCTGCACTCACTGCAGGAAAAAGTAAGAACTGCAGCTTTAACCCCTTGAGGAAAAGAGGGATGTGAATTTAATTGCAAGCAATGTGTTGCACAGCCCTCTGGTCCTTAAGGAGTTAATAATGTGCACACAGTAAAAAAGCTGACAAAAATCATACTTGTATAGAAGTGGGCAGTGTCAACAAGACATTCTTATTGGACTAACTGTGGGTTTTTTGTCTTTGTGCACCCCACACTCCCCGGCAAACATTAATAGAAGTTTTGAAGTTGCTCTCTAAAAGTACAAATGTGAATTAGCAGCAGTGAAATTTATAAACAATTAAACAAAAAACACCAAACTTTAATCATTGAGATTATTTATTTTAGCTTAACTGAATCCGCTGTCCTCGAGTGGTGAGCAGCTGCGTGGGGACCCCTGAATTCTATGATGTTCCAGGACCATCACTGATCCTTAAGTGCAGAACCACTGATGGTCCTGGTATGTCATCAGTCCTTAAAGTGTTAAATATCTACTACTAGGAAGCAAGATACTTGCAAACAAAAGATCACTGGAGGAGGAGACTCTCCTCCAGGGAGATTTTGTCTGCAAATGCTCTGCCTCCTAGTGGTAGCTGCTTAACCCCAAGGTTACTGTGTTCCACAAGGCATAAGAGAAGGATTTATTAGTAAGTACACAAGAATTCCCTTTCTTGACCTTTCTGTATTTTGCATTATACTTATGGAATTATAAACGTATATCGTTTTGGGGTAGATGGCAGAACTAATTTAAATATAAAAATTCACAACAACTTGTGAATGCTACCATTCAAAAGGGTTAATTGTTATTTAAGTTGCTGGGAATTTTTATATTGCAGTTGGTTCTGTTATCTACCCCACAACTGTTCACCACTTGTTCTCTAGCCTTCAAGTGTTCAGAATCATCGTTTAAAGTGCACCTATGTCACCCTAAAAGTTTGGTTTTATTTGTTTATAATTTTATTTGAAAAATTAACCTTTATTTGCTGGTTGCACAGTCTGACACTTCATGTTAATTAGTTTAATCCTTTGAGTGCCAGAGAGGTACCCAACACATTGCACTGCATTGGATACCTCTCCCACACTCAGAGGATTAAGTGTTGGACCAATAATCCCACATACAGTACCATGAAATATAGGCAGAGTCTGCATGATGACATCATTTTCTAACACTGTGCGTAACGATGGACTTTATGCTAATTCCCTGCAAAGTATGCTGACGTGCCACACAGTGCCACCAAAATGTAAAGGTTGTATTTTTTATCGGTTTATTTTACAGCAAAAAATGGCTAGTACAACATATCGACAAACTTTATTTCTGTGAAACAAGCTGAACTTGTCTTAACCCTTTGATTGCCAGAGGGGTACACAATGCTTTCGCAGAGGAATGAGTTGCGTACCCCTCTGGCACTCAAAGGGTTAAGGTGACAAGTCCACATTGATATGTCAACTTTAGATCCGTTAAATCTAAAAAAAACTTAAAAACTGCTTATTTTGTGCTATCCATTTGTTAATAATTTAAACAGTTTTTTGGAGAAATGAACATTTTATCGGTTTGTGGTACAGTATTGCTCATTGTGCTAATTAGCATACCTGGGAACTCTCCGGATTTGCCCCGGAGACTCCGGTTTTGACACTGCTTTACTAGGTCTCCGGGGCAGAGGCTGAGTCCTCCGGATAGGGGGAGTTTCTATTGAAACTCTACCCACTTCCACTTTTTCCCCCGGTGTAGCTCCTTCCCCCCAGCCTTCTTTTAAGCTCTCCACCCGTCACTCGCGTTAAGACCCGCCCCTTTTTGGCACGATTCGCGTCATTCTTCACACCACCCATGGCAGCAGAGAACTCCCCTCCGGGGAGACAACAATAAAAAGTTCCCAGGTATGCTAATTAGTTTTATTTGCTGGACTGATGTTACCACATACTGCACTTTGAATCTAGGCACAGCCCACCGACTGAGGGTATATCTAATAGTACATATCATACTGTGCTGGTAAGTCATATGAAAGTCACAGTTTGCCATGTCAATTTCTCTGTGTATTTATTTCATGGAAAAATTGGCTAGTCTATTGTCCACTTTTTATTCTCTGTGAAACAAACTAAATTTGTCTTGGTGACCAGTCCACTTTAAATCAGTTGGCTTATTCACGTGTCTCCTATGGTGCAGTTGGATTGCTATAGAATTTCTCTGCTTTTGTATTTGTACATAATGATTACACACGCAGTCAGATTGAATAACTTTTTTTTTTTTTTTTTTTAACTGGCCTTTTAAGAAATACATTGGTTAGCTTTTTTTTTTTTTTTTTACTGGCCTTTAATGTGTCTGTGTTTGTGACATTTTAATAATTTCAGCAGCAATAGGTAAACTGTAGTGCTGACATCTCCATCTATATTGGCTGTTTTTCCTGGGGTGTCACCTTGTCCATCCACCCACTCAGTGTTTCAGTACATGTCTTGGGCCACAAACAAGTTCACGTTTCACATAAACACTGCTTTAAGAAGTTTGAAACTCTGCTGTGCTCAAATTACTGTCTTCAATATTGTTAGTGTCCTAAGGGTGCACAGAGGAATATATTGAATACCTCTGTCACTCAATAGCTAATACAATGTCACTGACCTGAATAACAGTGATTGCCTTTAGCATCTCTCCTCCTCTATTGCTCACCACTTCTGTCTTTTAGGCCATGATTGTGCGGAATGCAAAAGACACCGCTCACACAAAAGCTGAGAGGAACATCCTAGAGGAGGTGAAGCACCCATTCATTGTAGACCTAATTTATGCCTTTCAAACTGGTGGAAAACTCTACCTCATATTAGAGTATCTCAGTGGTAAGTGTGTTTTTTTTTTTTTTTTTTGTTTTGGGGGGGGGGGGGCTTTTGTTTGTTTTGTGTGTTTTTTTTCCCCTCTTTCCCCTTTGCAAGAAATCTGGTTACATATTCTACTTTATTAAAATGAATACAACTATTTTTTTTAAGTTATTTGAAAAAAAATTACAAGAGATATCCTTTTCTAATTTAAAGGGGCATTACAAATCTCTATTTCTGTCTTTCTTTCTCTCCTTCTACAAACTCAAGCTGCAGGCTACAGAAATGACATCTGGGCCTCGGCATGTTTGCTCACACCTTCCTCTCACTCCAGTTGCTGACCTTACAGTTTAGAATCAAAGTGATAGTAATGTCTGCAATAAAGGAGATCACTGAGTCTTCTCGATTGTAAATCTAACACATTGCACTTACTTTGATGTAGTTCAAAAGATATTAAATGTAGAAAAATCCCCCTCCCACTGAATCTGCAATCCATTCCTGGGATCAGACGAATGCAGCGAGGAACAAACTTCAGTAAGTATAAGGAAAACCCTGCTCTCATGACAAAGGAAGGCAGAATTTTTCTTTGCTTACTGAAGTTTGTCTCTTGCCTTCTCCATCTGGACCTGCGTGAGATGATCAGTGAATGGCAGACATTACTACTGTTTTAAGTGGAAGTTGACCATCTGAAGTATCGTGATTGAATAATGTACACTTACCACTGATATAGCAGCTGCAAGGAGGCAATATGGTCATTTCTTCCCACCTTCCCACGTACATTGTGCTGACCTTTGCTGAGGCTAGTTTTGGGTGAATGATCCTTCAGGTGGTAGTGTACATATAGGTGCCTTTATCCTTCCTGTCTAGCAACTTGTGTGTTGCAATGTCCATTGACACCTGAGGTTCATGGTTGTATCGGTTTCATTTATGAGACTGGTTTTATTGGTGGGAGGTTTTTCTCCCCCTCCCTGGAATTCTGTTAGGACAACTTTCGTATGACCCCATGATTCCAATGTTCTGTAATGGACCAAAGAGAAAAGGGTGTTTTTGTGTACTTCCCAATAAATTATTTTAAATATAAATCCCTTTTAGAGACTAGTTCTGTATCTGTTTGTCAAGGCAAACCCTTCCTTGTATGTTTTGTAACTTTCAGATTTTACTCCTTGTTCTCTACCCCTGCCACTTTTAGTTGTTTCAGCTGTAGTGTGCATAGACCATTGTTGTCCTTCTATTTTGAGTGAATTGCCCAAATTGCATGCCAGCGACCATTCCAGTCACAGTAACCATTGCAGAAGAATAGACATTTGAACGATTCTGATGTCTTGTTAAGCGGACAAAAACTAGAATTTACTGTGATAGAATATTTTGAGTATACCATTAATTTGAATAGACGCTCTAATATATTTCCAGTACTAAGTTCTGGCAAGTGAAATTGAAGGAAAAAAGTTATTTGAAACAACTGTAGTTTAACTTTTGTACCAAACTAGGTTAAATTGAAACAAGGCAAGTAAATTAAAGAAGACTTATCAGCTTTCCAGAGCCTCCTGTTAATGGGAACTTCCATCTTGAAAGGATATTCATGATTAACTGTTATCCAACCCCCATATAGAAACTGAGGCGATTCTTTGGACATGTGCATATAATTATGTAGGCTTTGTCTAACCAAGCCAGAGAACAAAGCTTAACTGATATTATATTCCCTAATTATCTCTAAAATGAGCCTGTTTGCAAAACAAAACGCAGAATGTACATGCAGTTTAAATGGATACATTTCATGAGACTACAAGCTTTGCCAGCAACAGGTCAACTTTAAGCCTTTGAGTTTCAGAAGTGTGTCCAATGTATTGCTTTTCAATGTGTTGGACACACATCTGGCTCTCAGGGGGTTAATGGTATCAACATTAAACAAAGCACAGTTTCTTTTCATGAAAATAAACTACATATGATTTTTGACATTCTAATCTTTGGCACTATGACTGTGTCCCTGATATGGGCAGATCTAGTCTTTAGTTATTTCACTTTGTTAGGTTAGCTTCATTCCTCCCAATTTTCGGCCATGTGCATTTGGTACATTTTAAATGAGCAAGATATCCCACCTGTATCACATAACTATGCTGCAACTAACATTTTTATATGTTTCACCCAGGTTAGAGTGCCCCCCAAATCATTATGCACATCATAATACACATACCAATACTAGTTTTATCTTGAGTAAGTCTGGCATTATCGAGGAAAAATTGAGCTTGTTCCGAGACTCACAGACAGGTAGCTTGCTGTAGCATCATCTGTGCGCTTGCTCTGTCAGTCCCTTCCTGTACCTTAAGGTACAATGCAACTCCCCCCTCACCAATCCTAGATTAGGCCAGGATGGACAGTGCAGGTGCCGGCAAGATGTCTGCGATCTTCCATATGACTCGCAGAATACTGGTCCTCTGGTACCTGTAGGCGGGGCGACTTCTCCTTTTTTCGAGATGCATGGGAGACATTGGTTGTGTAACAGTGGGTTTTGCAGGTAATATCAGAAGGGTGCCGCATAGATTTTGAAGCCCTTCCTCTGCATAACTTCATTGTCAAAAATGCCAAGTGAGCCGGACAATGCGTGCCTGTTTCAGAAGGCAGTTGATTCACTGCTGGCCAAGAAAGGACTGATTCCAGTACTTCCCTCTTCCAAAGAATGATGTCAGCTGACATCCCATCTTGGACCTCAGATGTCTCAACAAATATGTGGTGACTACACGCTTCAAGATAGAATCTTTGTGTTCTGTCATTGCAGCAATTTACCCAGGGGAGTATCTGGCATACCTACAGATCCTCATCCACGCAGACAGCCAACACTATCTGCGATTTGTATATGACTCGGATCATTTACCAGTTCACAGCTCTGAAATTTGGCCATGGTTCTATGCCTTGTATGTTCACCAGAGTCGTGGATGCCTTAGCGGCTTTTATTCTCCATGACACCCTATCTGGGTAACCTGTTGTTCAAGGATCCCTCAGAGAAGCTCTTGGCCCAGAACATCCAAGACTGTGCGCAGTTGCTGGTCCACCACTGGTGGATTCTGTACATGCTAAAATCCTCTCTGGTCTGTGGTGTTCCTAGGGGGGGATGAGTATCCCCACCAGTCGGGGAAAGTGTTCTTGCCGGAAGAGAGAATTCTTCAGGTTATCCAGGAGTTGTTGCAGGCCCCGGATTGTCTCTCCGTTGCAATCGGGGAGTAAGTGAGTGTGCTGGGAAGTCTAGTATCCACACTAGAGTCTGTGCCCTACTATCAGGTGCACACAAGGGAACTTCAATGGCATGTCCTTCAGAGTTGGTGGGGCAATCCAGTGCACCTGGAATGCCAGATATCCCTATCTCCAGAAGCCAGCCAGGCTGCACCTATGCAACCTGGAAAAGAGAAAACACTTTGTGATACCAGAATGGACTCTGATCATGACGGACGCCAGCTTGAGCAGCTGGTGTTCAGTTCTGGGTGACCTGGGGGGGGGGGGTCCAGGGCAGGTGGACTCTGCCAGGGGAGTCTCTCCAGTCCATCAATGTTCTGTAACTCAGGTTGATCAGTCTGGACCTGGAGTACACCAGGATCATCCTGAGGGGAAGGCCAGTGAGGGTTCAGTCGGACAACGCCAAGGCCATGCCTTACAACAACTGTCAAGAGGGCACTTGCAGTGCCTCCACCTGTTCAAAGTGAAGTACATTCTAGGTTGTGCAGAAGCCCATGTTCCAGCCACCTCCACTTTGCACGTTCCAGGGGTAGAAAACTTGCTGACGAACTTCCTAAGTCTCCAAGTTGTGGATCCCGGAGAGTGGGAACTCAATCCGGTGGTATTCTATGTGATTGTGCAGTGGTGGGGTTTGCCAATGATAGATCTCTTTTCACCAATTAAACACAGGAAGGTTCCGACCTTCTGCTCCCATAAACACACTTTGACTGTCCCTCTCTAGTACTTTCAAACATGATGCACATATGTATGTTAAAGGGATAGTAATGTTTCACAATAAAATCCGCTCCAATTAATCTTCATAGTATGTGGGCCATGAAGAGGGTTATTTCAATACTGTCTGATTTGTAGTTCAGGAGTAATTGAATGATAAAATATCCCCCTCCCGCCCCTTTAACTGATATAACACTGCTCACCTCAAAGCAGCAAGACTGTCCGGTTGGATCTCAAAGATGGGCAATCTTCAATTAGCATAAGGGAAAAAACTATCAAGGGGGGCAGGGTTTTCCTTATGCTCACAGTAAGAAGATTGTCCCTTGCTCTGAGCTGTCTAGTCCCAGGACCAGGTTCCACATCTGACAGGGGTTCCACATCTGAGGGGGAGGTGACTTACACTAGGTAAAAGGGGAAGTAGAGGGATACTTTATCATTCAATTACTCTTGAACTACAGCTCTGACAGTATTGAAATAACACTCTGGCTCAAATACCATGAAGATTTTTGTGAAACATTACTATCCCTATAAATGAAAGTTTCCAGTTAATGTGGCTTTTAACCCCTTGCACACAAGACAGATATCCATTGCATTGAGAAGCAGTGTGTTGGAGACCTTTCTAGAATTTGAGGTTAAACCCCCCCTTTAAATCAATGTCACCTATAGTGCAACTTCTATATCTCAAGACTGAGAGCATGTTAACTCCTTCAGTGTTGATGTAACTCTGCATTAATCTTCTCATGGTCTACCAGTAACCATCTACTCATAGATCACAATCAACCTGTTGATGAGCACCAATGCTTCAGAATAACATAAGAAATTGAACATTTTAAATCTCTGGAGAATTTTCACCTTAGAGCATATACATAAAGTTTGTTAATTTTTTAAGACATTTAGAGTCTCTTTATTTTCAAAACAGGAGGAGAACTCTTCATGCAATTGGAAAGAGAAGGAATATTTATGGAAGACACTGCTTGGTAAGTAAATCAAATGACCTATTTGATTTCATTGGTTACATGTATCTGTGCTGTTTCTTCAGAGCAGCAGCTCTGAGGCAGACCGACACCTAGAGTGAGATCTCATAAGTTGCTTTTTAATATTTATAACAGGGTGAATTATTTTCATGTTTGTTGAGACCATGTCTATAATTAGGCTTTTAGTTCCTTTGACACTATTCCATATATACTGGTAAGCAAATTACAGTGTTTGTCCGTGAACATGAAAAAAATTGGTCATTGAAATATTAGGTTATTTTTGTGTATCACCACAATATGTGCTAAGAAAATGTAAACTTGATATAGTTAGCAACTAGGTGGGGATAGGTCCTTGGAATGTGTGACTACCAGTGGAACAAGGCCGGGCTATCTTTTTTTGTGTGTGTGTGTGTGTGTGTGTGTGTGTGTGTGTGTGTGTGTGTGTGTGTGTGTGTGTGTGTGTGTGTGTGTGTGTGTGTGTGTGTGTGTGTGTGTGTGTGTGTGTGTGTGTGTGTGTGTGTAACTTTGTCATCCAATACAGGTTACTGGTAACTTTGGGTAGGTGATCCGCCCCTTTAATTAAGCAGGAACAATTCTAGAATTGTATGCTGGGGGTGGAGCCTACCTTCCCTCCTTGGCTGCAGCTAGCCAACCAGCTCCAGTAAGATTTGTTCCTTGGAAAAGACACAGGCAAGAGAACGGTTCTGCTATAGTTTTATAATTTTTTATTTTTCTGTTAGAAATGGAATACCACCATTAGGCGGATTACCATAACTGACAATGCTCTTAGATGTGGCTAGCACAGTGACCAGGTGCTTTTTGTGTATCTTAAGCCCTGGGGGGAAAATCTTGGATACAAGTTCTTTCCTTAGGAGTTGCCCACCGGGGCGGCGGCCTAATACATGGTAGTCTGAACACAGAAGATCTGCAGGAAAGGTGAGCAACCCTTTGAGTGCTGCAGGTCCACATGTCTCACAGTGCCCCGCTGCACAAGGGTTTACCTTTGGAGTTCCTATTGCACACTCCTGCACTCATTGGGTCTATCTGTATGTCTGTTGGTTGTTTTGGAGAAGGTTTATGTGGTAACTTAACCCTTTAGCTGCTGGTTTTGCATCTTGGGGGTGGGGGAGGTTAGTGGCACTTTCCCTACTGGGTTCAATGTTTTTTGGGTCTTCTAACATGTTCTAGTGATGTTTCATGTACTTATATTTTTCGGTTTCAACTCTGCAAAAAGTTGAGTTCCGCTCGCTTTACCGCATAGACGCCATTGCTCCATTCACTTCTTTGGGACTGTACAGTTTGGAACATATCTCGGCAACCGCTCAACGTAGCGACTTCAGAGATGGCTCATTTTCATTGTCTGCCCTTGCTCTATCACCGGTTAATGTTTTAAGTGGGTTGGGGGGCTTTGGGCACTGTTGGGATACTCCTTCTGGGGAAAACTACATTTCCCATGAGTGCTTGCTTCACGTGCTCGTTTCTGATTGGCTTCTGCCACGGCAGTCATTTTGTGCCTTTTCCAGAACGAGTATCCTATGCAGGGCTTGGACTCCCCTTCTCTCCTCCTTCAGATTAACCCTTCGCCTGCCAGATAAGTGTATTTTATCGATTTCTGGGGTGAAATTTTAATCTTACACACTGTATTTGGGTGATTCCTTATACTCTAAACTTTTTTTGACACTGTGAGAATGTCTAATCTGTTGGAGCTTGGGACCAGACCTAAGACTAAGGACGCTGGGGTCTCTGTGTCCCCTATTGTTCATTGCTCCTCATGACAGGGTTACCTAGAGAATTCTCAGGTCATTTTTGCCCAGCATGTTCTGATGTCCCTGAGTCTCTTCCAGGGGCCTCCAGCCATGCATTAGAGCCAGTTTGGCTGCAAGAGTTCAAGGCCGCTACTAGGGACCTTCATTCTACATTGCAACTCTTTTCATCCCAGTTACAGGGGGTCTTCCATTCTTGGCAGACCCCTTCTTCAGTCAGATCTTCCCTGCCAAAACCGCAGGGAGTACCTGATGTATCAGATTCCTCTGAGGAGGAACTGTTGGTGGATTCAGACGCTGAGGAATGTTCTGCTGTGGGCTCCTCTCAGTTTTTTGGGGACCCCTTTGAGGCTGATCCTGAGCCCTCGGCTGAGGGTCTGATCGGGGCTCTCTTGACTTACCCTAAACATTCCCTTAGTTCAGGAGGTTTCTTCAGATCCCTCTGATGTGTTTCAGGAGCCTAAAAAGCCCCTTACTTGTTTTCCACCTAACACCACTCTTGACCACCTTGTGTCTGATGAGTGGAAATCTCCGGACAGGAAACCTTCTGTTTACAAGAATATGCCAAACTTTACCTCTTCTCTGAGGCGGTTCTTGCTCATTGGGTTCATCCCCCCCAAAGTGGATGCGCCTATCTCAAGGCTATCCAAGTCTACTGCCTTGCCAGTTTCTGATGCGTCAGCCCTGAAAGACCGGACTGACAAGAAGCTTGAGGTTTCCCTCAAGTCCATTTTTGCTACTGCTGGTACTGCCATGTGTCCAGCGTTTGCTGTGGCATGGGTTAACCGGGCCATTGCGGTCTTGACTGAACAGTTCACCCTCGCTGTTCTTCAGGGTGCTCCTACTTTGGATATGTTGCGCCTTCTTGCCAACATTTCTGAGGCCCAACACTATGTTTCTGCTGCCTTATTTGATGCTATCCATTTGGTGGCTAGGGTTTCCACCATGTCTGTGGTTGTCAGATGGGCTCTTTGGCTCAAGATCTGGTCTGCTGACACTTCTTCCAAGAAAGCCTTGCTCTCCTTGCCTTTTCAAGGCACTTCATTGTTTGGGCCATATCTCATGGATCTGATTAGTGAGGCCATAGGGGGTAAAAGTACCCTTCTGCCCTTGGTCCCCAGGAAGAAAACGCCTCTCAAGCGTAATCGTTTTTTCCATTCTTTCCAAACTGAGACACATCCAGCGAACCAGGCAGTTCCCTCAGCTCCGCATGTTTCCTCCAAGCCCAAACAGCAGTGGAAGCCCAAGGTCTCTTCCAAGCCTAAGGCTTCCAAGCTGCCTTCGGCATGACTCACCGTACCCGGGTCCCCACTCTGCTGTGGGTGGCCATCTGCATCACTACCATAGCGTCTGGGAGGATTCAGTGGCGGACCTGTGGGCTTTACAGGTGGTGGCGGAAGGGTACAGGATCCCTTTCATCTCTCTTCCTCCTTTAAGCTTTTTCCCTTCTCATACGCCCCAAGGCGCAGAGAAACGCTGTCTGTTCATTGGTGCTATCCAGACACTTCTGGACAAGGATGTTCTGGAGCCTGTTCCAGTTCAGGACAGCGGTATGGGTTTTTACTCAAACCTCTTTGTGGTCTCCAAGAAGGACAGCGGATGTCGGACCATTTTGGATTTGAAGGATCTCAATTATTTTGTGATCAGGACACGGAGTCCCTAAGAACGATGATTGCTGCTATGTCCCTGAAGGAATTCCTTGCCTCTCTGGATCTTCAGGATGCATATCTACACATCACATTCATCCAGAGAGTTGGCAGCATCTCAGATTTGCCTGCGACCAAGGGCACTTTCAGTTTTCAGCTCTTCCCTCAAGTCTTCAACCGTGTCCTGGGTACTCTAGTATCCGTCCTCCACCGGGACAGCATCAGTTACTCCATACATGGATAGCCTGCTTCTGAAAGCCAGTGCTACAGAACTTCATCATCAGCAGGTTCAGGCCTGCATTCACGCTCTCACCCATCACGGGTGGCTCATCAATGTGAACAAGTCGAATCTTGTCCCATCCCAGCCTCTGGTTTTCCTGGGCCTTCTCTTCGACACTCATCAGAGCATGGTGTTTCTTCTGTGTCCTATCCCCGGCTAAGAATGGGCTTTGTCTCCGCCCTCCGGCCGGGGTAGGACCAATGAATTTCAAAGCTCATAATTTAAAAACGCGGCACTGACTCTGTCCTCCAGTTTCTTTTTTGTCCTGCGCGCCGGGTGTAGGATCGCCGCCCTACACGCCATGAGCAGCTAGTGGGGCGAATATTACTATTGGCGTACAAGTAAGCTCATACCTGAAGCGGGCCGCATGTATGCCGTCCACAGGGAAGGATAATCTGGTCTGCACGATCGGCCTCCTCCATTGAGCCGGGATAGCAGCATGCAGACGAAAAGTTGGCGTGGAGCCAGAAGCGGAAGCCACTGCAGAACCGGATACAGGGCTTCAGACAGGAAGCTGGATGTGCGTTCCAAGGTGGAACGCAGGATGTTTGAAAAAGAAATCAGCTGGACAACAGGTAAGTAACCTGATATTTATGACTTTCTGTTGAATATGGAGGTTAGGGATTATTCTATTTAAGGCATCTGACTAGGCAGGTTGTGTTCTCTAGTCAGGGGTAGATTTAGGTAGTTTTAAGATTTTAGAGTAATTTAATAAAGCATAGTTTTAGTCTGTATCATGTCTGCCCCTCCTAAGTTGGCCCCTAAAGATAAGCCTCCTGCTGAGGGTTCTGGCAAAGAGGACAAGATTGTAGATAAGCCCAAAGTTTGCCTATCCTGTGGTAAGAAGCTTTCATCTGCTGAAACTTCCAAACTCTGCCAAGAATGCATTAGGAAATCTGCAGAACAAGATATGCCCATGCAATTCAAGGATTTCCTTCTCTGGATGAAAAACTCCATGCAAGACACTTTTACAGCAATGCAAGAAGCAGCAGTACCCAAGAAACGCCCTCGCACAGAAGACCCTGAAGAAGGTACATCCTGCAGGAAAGAGGGTCTTGAGGATTTAGATAGTGGTCATGAGTTTGTATCAGAGTATTCATCTTTTGAGGAAGGAGAAATCAATGAGGAATCAGGCGCTTTTAATCTAGACCATATGGATAATTTCTTAAGGGCCATGCGCAAGACTTTAGGCATTACTGAATCCCAGCAGGAACTGGGCATTTTAGATGCTGCATTTATGGGAAGCCGCAAGTCCCCTCCAGTTTTTCCTGTGCATCACACAGTGTCAGGTTTAATTAGTTCAGAATGGGAAAAAGGTGACAGAAGGATTGGGCTCACCAAGCGTTTTAATAGGATGTATCCCTTTAAGGAGGAAGACATCAGTATGTGGCATTTAGCCCCAAAAGTTGATCCAGCAGTTGCTCACATTGCTAGGAAGACTATTATCCGTTTTAGAGGATGGTTCTGCTTTAAAAGATGCTATGGATAGGAAGGTGGAAGCTGCACTTAAAAAGCAGTTTTCTATTATTGGGCAAGATTTAAGAGCATCTATAGCCTTAGCATGTGTTACTCGCACTATAAGAATCTGGTTGAATGAACTTGAAGAGAAAATTGATTCAAATGTTTCCCGTTCTAAACTTATTAAGGAAGTAGCTTCTATTAAAGAAGCTGTTAGTTTCTCTTGTGATGCCTCGATGGACATCATTAGACTTTCAGCCAGAGCATCAGCCTTGTCGGTGACCGCAAGACGTGCTCTATGGTTGCGCTCTTGGGGGGCCGACACAGCCTCAAAGAATAAATTAGTGGCTCTTCCCTTTGCAGGGGATATGCTATTTGGACAACATTTGGAGGACTTAATTAAGAAAATTACTGCAGGGAAGAGCTCCTTTCTTCCACAGAAAAAGAGAACTAGATCTCCTCCTTCAAGGCCTATGGGTTTTAGGAGTAAGCAGCGTAATTTTCGTGACTCCAGAAGATTCCAGTATGGAAGATACGACCAGAAAAGGCAATCTTCACAAGCATTCAGGGGAGGTTTCAGGAAAGATCATTCCCAAAGATTTGCCAATAAGAAAGATTCACAATGAGGAACAGCGGGCCCTGTCTCTAATACCAGTGGGAGGAAGATTAGTTCACTTTCGGCAAGCCTGGGCATCAAACCCAATTGCAGATTGTTGGGCCTCCAATATTTTAGAGGCAGGGTATCTGCTAGAGTTCATACACATTCCTCCCAAGAATCGGTTGATAAATTCAACCATTCCACGAAATCTGAAAAAGAATCTGGAACTCAGGAACATAGTTGCAGAAATGTTACAGAAGGAAGTTATAGAACCTGTTCCTCTATCCCAGAGGAATTCAGGTGTTTATTCAAATCTATTTTTAACCCCAAAGACTTCTGGGGGGTACAGGGCGATTCTGGACCTAAAGTACCTGAATTCCTTTATAAAGTTCCGTCACTTCAGGATGGAGTCAGTAACTTCAGTATTGAGAGCAATTCAGGGAAGGGCCTTTATGACAACTGTGGATCCTTCTTACAGAACCAAGGTTGGTTGATCAATCTCAAAAAGAGTCAACTAAATCCGACACAAGAAATTGTATTTTTAGGAATGAGGATAAACACCATGTATCAGAAGGTGTTCCTCACTCAGGGGAGAATTGCCAGGCTGTTATCAGCAGTAAAGAAGTTCAGGAAGGAAAGATTTCTGACTGCTCAGGATTACATGAAATTACTAGGAATATTAAATTCTACTATCCACATCATTCCTTGGGCAAGGTTTCATCTGAGGACTCTTCAACAATTTTTTCTAACAAGATGGAACAAGCAGCAGAGGAGCAAGTCACAATTAATTCCGTTGTCAGAACTAGCCAGAGGGAGCTTACTCTGGTGGATAGATATACGCAATCTGAGGAAGGGCCTTCCTCTGCAAGAACCTCAAAAAGAGATTGTCACAACAGATGCCAGTCTAATAGGCTGGGGAGGCACTTGCAGAACTCAAACAACTCAAGGGAGATGGTCGAGAAAAGAAGCAAGGAAACACATAAACGAGTTAGAAATGAGAGCAGTGTTGAACGGTCTAAAAGATTTCAGGATACTGATAAGAAACAAGGATATATTGATCAGATCGGACAACTCTGCTACGGTCCTCTACATAAGAAACCAAGGGGGAACCAGGAGCAGGGTACTGATGAAGGAAACAGAAAAACTGTTACACTGGGCAGAAATCAATCTGGTGTCCATCACAGCACAGCATATCTCAGGAAAACAAAATCTAGAAGCAGATTTCCTGAGCAGGAACCGATTGGACCAGGGAGAATGGTCCCTGGATCAAGAAGTATTCAAGGTTGTCACATTAAAGTGGGGCATTCCAGAAATAGATCTGACGGCAACAATTCGAAACAGGAAATGCAAGAAGTTCCTTTCCAGGTGGTTCGAGCCCAGAGCCTTGGGACAGGACGCCCTCACATGGAACTGGGATTTCAGTCTAGCCTATGTTTTTCCTCCCATTCCGCTTATCCATCAGGTTATAAGGAAGATTATCCTACACAAGGCGGAAGTAATCATGATTGCCCCATTTTGGCCAAGGAGGACCTGGTTTGCATCACTGATCAATCTCTCAGTGGAGAAACCCATAACTCTTCCTCTCCAAAAGGATCTATTATCCCAGGGCCCTCTTATACATCCCAATCCAAGTTTTTTCAAACTGAGGGCTTGGAGGTTGAGCGGGAAATACTTTTACAACAGGGTATATCTGAAGCAGTAGCAAAAACCATTGCGGCAGGTAGGAAAGCCTCTACCTCAAAAATATATTGCAGAGTATGGCGCATTTTTAAAATCTGGTGCAAAAAGAAAAATATCTACCGTTCAGATGTCAACGTAGCCAGAATTCTGGATTTCCTTCAAGAAGGGTTTGATAAAGGACTAAAACCTTCCTCCATCAAGGTCCAATTATCTGCTCTCTCTGCATTTTTGTGTAGGCCTTTCGCAGACAATCTTCTAGTAAGAAAATTCATGAGAGCAATTGAGAAAGCCAGACCTCATATTCGAGCTATTGTTCCTCCGTGGGATCTCAATATAGTTCTAGAACAACTGACTAGTTCCCCTCTTTTTGAACCCTTGGGTTCTTCCTCCATTAAGGCATTAACATACAAGACTGTCTTTCTCACTGCCATAACCTCAGCCAGGAGAGTATCGGAAATCCAAGCTTTATCTTGTGCCTCTCCATATTTGGTTTTCCATCAAGACAAGGTGGTTCTCAGATTTAAGCCTTCCTTTAGATCTAAAGTAGTCTCAGAATTCCATCTAAACCAGGAAATTATCCTTCCCTCTTTCTGCCATAACCCTCAGAATGAGAAGGAAAGGAAATTCCATAATTTAGACCTGGTTAGATGTCTGTCTTATTACATTGATAGAACTAAGGATTTCAGGAAGTCTGACTCATTATTCGTGCACTTTTTTGGAAAATTCAAGGGCAGTTCGGCTGCTAAGCCTTCTATAGCTAGGTGGATAACCCAGTGTATCAGACTAGCATATTTAGAGGCCAAGTTATCTCCTCCTATTTCCATTAAGGCCCATTCAACCAGGGCTTTAGCCAGTTCCTGGGCCTGTAAGGCATTAGCTTCTCCAGAGGAGATTTGCAAAGCCGCAACTTGGGCCTCCTTGAGCACGTTTATCAGACATTACAAGATTGATGTCCAAGCATCAGCAGATGCAAAATTTGGAAGACAAGTACTCCAAGCTGTTATTCCAGAGTAATGGGTAAGAAGTTTGGGAATCCCACCCTATTGTATTGTTTTGCTTGGGTATATCCCATTCTTAGCCGGGGATAGGACACAGAAGAAAGTTGGAAATTTACTTACCGATATTTCGTTTTCTTCTGTGTCCTTCCACAGCTCCCCTACCCTTAACCTTTATTCTTCTTATGTTTTTTAGCTTCGGCAAATGCAGAACTGGAGGACAGAGTCAGTGCCACGTTTTTAAATTATGAGCTTTGAAATTCATTGGTCCTACCCCGGCCGGAGGGCGGAGACAAAGCCCATTCTTAGCCGTGGAAGGACACAGAAGAAAACGAAATATCGGTAAGTAAATTTCCAACTTTCTCTCAGAGGAGGTAGCTCCCCAGATCGCCCACAGGGTTTCTGCTTTCTGGCTCTCAATCCAGTTCCAGCAAAGAAGCTGTCCTCTCTAGTGGGGAAATTCATCTCCACCATAGAAGTGGTCCCATTTGCCATGGCTCACACCAGGTAACTCTAGAGGTTTGTGATCCAGGTGTGCAAAGGTCAGCTGGACCTTCTGAAGACGTCCGTATCCTTTCCTCTTCATGTGGAACTGAGTTTGTCGTGGTGGCTTGACCTCTCCAATCTGCTGAAGGGCAAGTCCTTCCTGGTATCCTACGATGTATCCGACACGTTTCATACCTCTCTGCCACTGAAATGGTTAAAGGGTACACTAACAAATCCCAGAACTAGTAACTTCAGCTTACTACATACCAGCTCATTGACAAAAAGGCTGCAGTTCCTGGTGTCACTACAAATAGCATTATAGCACTATGAGAGACCGAGTCTATACAACGCTTCTCTCCTGAGATACTAGTGAAACTGCATGACATTGGCATCACTGCGCTGTATGTGGCAGTTCACATCACACCTGTGCCCACCATCACACAATACATTTTTCACACCTGATGTCACTGAATGTTTAGGTTTCATAGCAGTCTTTATGCAATTCTGAATTTTCATACCTACCTTCACACAATACTGACTTTTCACACCCCTCTTCACACAGTACTGCAATTCACACAGACCTCCAAACGGTCATAAACTGACAGGGTCTTTCATTGACTGAGTGGGCCCTTGCCATAATTTTGCCCTCGCACCTGCCCAGTTTACCCTATTGCTAAATCAACCCTATCAATATCTCAATAGAAGCCCAAGACCGTTTTAATGTGATTGCAAACAACAAAACCATTATACAAATAATCCAGTCAAGCCAACAAGCCATTTTGTGTTCCGTTTTCAACAGCTGGAGAGCAACAGGTTACCCTCGCCTGCTGTAAGTACACTGAGCCACAAGTTACTGATTAACCCTTTGAGTGCCAGAGGTGTATGCAGCATATTGCAAAGCAATGCGTTGCATGCCCCTGTGGCACTCAAAGGGTTAAGTGATGTGAGAACTTCCTGGTCCCCTCTCCTGTCCTTTTGTTTTCATTGCCTACTCTGATATCTCATTGTATCCCATAGTATCCCATTATATCACATACTAGCAAACTGGGCAAGGCATTGTCTGTGGGGATTATGTCCTTTGAGTGCTTCAGAGTTATTCAACACATTGATTAATAATGGATTGGCTACATTTGTAGCACTGAAAGGGTTGGTTTTACAGGCAAAGACATATCCATGCAGTGTAATGCGTTGGATACTACTTTGGTACTGAACTAAGCCAACACACGGCTAATTTTCTTTGTTTTCTTTAAACCCCTTCCAGTGCCAGAGGTAACAAACACATTCCAATGCATGGCTACCTGTTTGCCTCTCAAACACTTAACCCTTTCATTGGTGTAAACATACCATTGTGAAGCAGTTTGATAAATACCCCTTAAGGATGGCCGATCATGCATGCGGCCTTCACTTAAGGAACACGGACCATTTTTCTTTTCTTGGCATTGGGTTCACGACTCCCTGAACGCAGTGCAGCCGTGCGGGGAGCCCTGAATTCCATGACAGTCCTGGCACGTCATGGGTCCTTAACACAAATATACCCATGATGTGCCAGGATAGCCAAGAGTCGTTAAGGGTTTAAGCACTCAAAGGACTTAATTGCTGCAGTCAAAGCCGTGGCCCTTTTTGCTAGTATATATAAGACACCTCTGGATAAATTCCATGTGTTGTGAAAATAATTCAACACAATCTCTGCAGTGAGAAAACTTAAACTTGACAAATTTCTGTAAATTGTAATGCATGGTTACAATTTATTTGCTTAACAAAATTAAAAAAAATGTAAGTTTTGGCACCCTTCCAGTTGATCCAGTAGTTTTATATATTGTATTTTTTAAGGTCTCAGAACTTAATTGACTTGTTAGGGTGTGCTTACTTTCAACAACCTTGGGCTCCTCTAAGCAGCCAACCGTGGAACAGAGAATAAATAGAATTTATTCTTTCAAAGCAGGTCAGGAATGCACACAAAATCTCCATATTGCTGCAAAGGTCCTGCAGGAAAATTTAGCTTGGCACAGTAGTGGTGCACCAGTCTGCTGTAAAGTGATACGTGAACAAACATGAGCTGTGTGGAAGAGTCATCAGAAAGAAACATTACTTTCGATCAAATGACTAAAGTCAGTGTCTGAAGTATGTAACACAAGACAAGATAAGCCAGAGGTGTTTTGAAACCAAGGCCCATATTTATAAAAGCAAAATGGTGTTATTCTGTCCTGTGATTTAAACTTGAACTCTTTGGTTACTATCACCAAAGGTACATTTGGAGAGAAAAAAAAAAAAAAAAAAAAAAAAAAAGAAACTTTTGAAGAAAAGAACACCTTGCCAACTCTTAAGCTTTGGGGGTGGAACTATAATGGTTTGGGGTTGCATCAACAAATCCTGGAAGCTAATGTCACAGTCAGTGAAGAAACTAAAGCTGATCTCAAATGTGCAGTGCAAATAAGATGACATGTCTTAGCTAGAAGCTTTCTGCAAGGAAGATTGGGAAACATTCCTAAAACAAGAATAGAAGGATTGTTAGCTGGCTACAAGAAACATTTGGAAGCTGGTATTGTTCATCTGGCGACTAGCTGCTTAGTAACGCTAGTCGCCAGAAATTACCCGTCTGTGCTTCCTGCTCCTGTCACCATCGGTAAAACGCCGATATCTGCAGAACCGGGTAATATTTCTGGCGACTAGCGCTACTAAGCAGCTAGTCGCCAGATGAACAATCAATCAAGCTTAAGTTATTGCGGGGTGGTAGTTCCCCTTTAAATTCAGCAAATCGCAACTATGCCTTACAATTTGCAAGAATGTTTAAAGTGGAACTTTCACCCATTGCCCCTGAATCCATTACTAATATAGCAGTAGGTAAAGCCATACTTGACTTATGCTCAATAAGTCTGTGGTGTTCAAAAAAAATAAACTTTTTTTCTGCAGGCGTCCACTGCACAGAGCAACTCTGTGCACCTGCTCCGTCAGCAACTTTCGTTACCTAAGGTAACGAAAGTAAGTCACCACCAATCCGGGCAGTGCACTAGACAGACAGCACAGACTCAGAGGTACCTTACATCTAAGATGTCTGCCCTGTTGTCCTCTGATGGCTGCAAAATAAGTTTATTTTCTTGAATACGCAGACTTACTGAGCATAATATAAGTATGTCTTTACCTATCGCTATATTAATGAATACGGGGGCAATGTTTACACAGATTAAACTGTATGTATGTTTAAAATAATATGACCCCCTCCTTGGAAACAAAGAAGTTAAACCTTTAATGACCAGGGTGTTACAGTTTGCAATATATTGTGTGTTAGAATGCTAGAGATTTTTCCAGTGTATCGCAAAGCCATGCATTCGAGACCTTTTAGTGTTAAAGGGTTGAAGTTCTTTTAATCTCTTGTGTGAGCATGAAAAAGCTAGTTGTGCCCTGGTGTAAGTGATGGGACGTTCCTAATGAGTCAATTTTTGTCATTGTGTGGGTGGACTATAATAGGATTAGGCAGAGTTTCCAGTTATGGTACCCAGCGAGAGGGTGCAGTTGCATACCATATGGCATTGACATTTGCAACAGCAGTCTAATCTTCCAGCAGTCCCTGGGCAGGGCAGTTCATCAAAAAAAATGCAGACACACTTGTAGTTGTTCCAGAGGCAGGGCTGGCGCTAGTCCTTGTCCACTGTTGCCCCAGATCTAAGTCCCAGCAGGATAAGGTAGAAGGGACGTAGCTGCAACCCCAACATGAAGGAGGTGATAGCTTCTCTTTGGGCTGAAACCTGTCCATTTTCAAGCTCACTCCACTGCCCAGAATTAAAGAAACCTGCAATGCAGGTCCTGATGCCTGTTGGGAGCGCTCGGCACTAAGGTGAGGGGTATAGTAACACAGAGAGGGGGCCATAGGCATGAAGATTGGGAGGGAGACACACTCAACCCCTTGATTGCCAAGGATTGTCCTTGTGTATTTCTACTTTAAAAAGTGGATGAGGGCATATCAGTATTTTCCAAAATATCTTTGTCAGTTGTGAACTAGAGCAGGTTAGCCTTTCCATTTGTTCAGTAATTTTACAAGATATTCGTTCAAGGGATGGAGTTGACTGAGATTTCAATAGATAGGCAATAAGCTATCTAGAGGCTATTAAAATGTGTGGCGATTTTCACTTTGTCTCATCTTATGAGGTTTCATATCACGGCTTCAAGTAACAGGCTTATAAGGTTTAAGGTGAGCTGTTTCACGTAACCAGTCTAACTGTTGATATTGAAGTAATTCAAATGTTTCTATAGAGAGGTGAATTTTATTAAAACATTTGGGGGATTTATGTATCAGTTTTTATTGTATACAAATATACATATAAAATTGAATGTGAGTGGACTAAACTCCTAGGCTGCTGGTGAATGTTTAAACTGTAACATTTTTTTTCTTTCAGCTTCTATTTGGCAGAGATCTCAATGGCACTGGGACATTTGCATCAGAAAGGAATCATTTACCGTGATCTTAAACCAGAAAACATCATGCTTAATCATCAAGGTGGAAATACAGTAAATAAGTACATAGTAAAATAATTTGTAATGAATGTACCAGCACACCACTTTATTTTAAGCAGCTAAAATAATTGATAAAATCTGGATGCAATTAAGGTCAAAAGCAGTTATAACATTCGTCAACTAATGTTACCTGATCCCTAAAGAGTATAAAACACCCTAAACTGTACTGAGTAAAAGGAACCAAATCTATAATAGAAAGCATCAGGAAAAGAGTAAACTATCATTATTTGCTTGTTAGTAAATACCTATTGGCATACAAAATTAGGTCTGGACAGTCTCATAAAAAAGTTTATATAAAACCTTTTGTATACAAAATCGGGATTTGCCAGTCTTCTCCAAAAAACATTGCTGGGTTGTATAGCTAGGGGCATTAGTAGCAGAAAAAGTGAAATGGTCATGCCACTCTACAGATCTCTGGTTAGACCTCACCTAGAGTATTGTGTACAGTACTGGAGACCCCATCTCCAGAAGGATATAGATATTCTAGATAAAATTCAGAGAAGGGCTACTAAAATGGTGACTGGTTTACAGGAAAAGACATATCGACATAGTATAAAGGATCTGAAAATATCTTGGAGGACATAAGAGAGAGGGGATATGATAGAAACATTCAAATACATGAAGGGATTCAACACAGTGCAGGATGGAACTACATTTCAAAGGAGTAAAAATGTTAGGACAAGAGGCCATAGTCTAAAACTTAGAGGGACACAGGTTTAGATGTAATGTAAGAAAGTTTTACTTCACTGAGAGGGTAGTAAATAAGTGGAATAACCAACCAGCAGAAGTGGTAGAAATTAACAGTGACAGAATTTAAGCATGCATGGGATAGGCATAAGGCTGTCCTGAACATAAGAAAAGACCCAGGACCAAATAAGGCTTGAGGTTTCCATGGCAGGAAAATGGGCAGACTAGATGGGCCGAATGGTTCTTATCTGCCATCAAATTCTATGTCTCTATAGTTTGCATATAACTAAATTGTGAAATGGCACTAATGTATCTGACCTCTAACCACCTCTAAGGGCACAAACTTTGTCACTAGATACATATATAGAATATTTAAATAATAATAAAACGTAACTGGAGTGTGAGTTAGAAGCAGAAGGTAATGTATACAGTAGTTCGTATTCAGGAAACAGTAGTAATGGGATGGTCAAATGGAGGCTTGTATGGGCATACATTGGTTACTGACCTTTTTTTCCCCTATCATTTTATTTGTACAGTTTTTCCCCTCCCCTCTGTATTGCTGTTAAGCCCAGTGTAGAAAGCTTCATTTTTTGGTAAATTACATAATTCCCCCCTTGCTGATAAGAAGGAACATTGATTAAAAATAAGATTGCAGTCCCACTCTTACTTGAACATGTGTTATAGTTTACAGCAGCTGCACAGAGCTACAGAGACATTAGCTGGGGTTGGGGGGTTTGATACAAAAAGTAATTAGTATAGGAGCCCAAGTCCCACACATCATGAGCTCTTATGAAAAAGACAATATACTCTAAGTTATTTTGGCTTGCAATTTCCTAAAATTGACAAAAACAATTCTTTCTGGATGAAAGTTTCACTTTAGGAGGTTCGGTGCACATTCACTGCAATATAGGTTAATGTTCCAGTAGCCCTCTTTATTCCACCGTGCTCCCTCATGGCCCCCTTTCGCTCTCTTCCTGCAAATTCCTCACTTAACATGGATAGGTATATTTTTGTCACATTCACTGGCTTTTCCTAGTCTTATCAGGTGATCGCTTTCCCTTACTTTGGTACTCGTTCCATGTTGCAGTGGACTCCGTATCAGTACTGGCTGTAGTCCAGCATTATTACCAATTCCAGAACTGAACTATTGGATATGTTACACTCCCATTGCATATCTCTCTCCGCAAAGCCAAGCATAATTTTGTTATATAACATTTATTGCAGATTAACCCTTCTGTTTCTATCTCACACTGTCACTATGAAATACATTTGATTATGTATGTAATGGCAAATGTTGGTAGTGTGATGTGTGTGTGTGTGTGTGTGTGGGGGGGGGAGATTCCACTGTCCCACCAGTAGTGATAGACCCACACATACTCTGAGATTCCAGTCTAGTATCACTGATGGTCACAGAACACACAACAACTCCCTGACAGCCCCCCCCCCCCCCCCGCACTCTTTGTTGCACTTGGAGTCACTGGAACAAGGTTGGGTTGTCATAGACACACAAAGGGTGTGTGACATATACCAGACTTGTTCCACTGCTAGTGAGAGAAGTACATGTAGCAGTGATGGTATGAGAACAGATAGGCCAAGAGGGTGCAGCAATAGGGCATGGCGTCAGAGTGAGGGCATGAGGAGTAGAAAAAAGAGCCCTTTATTATTCCCCTCCAAGGCCAGCGTTCTACAGTATGCCAGGCCAGGTACTCCCCAGCCCAAGATACATTGATGCTTTCTCTATCACAGTGCTTCTGTGTAGGGGACTGTTGCTTTTCTAATGTTATTGTAACAGAGAGCCGGCCCATTTGTTCTTCATCCATGTTGCTCTGAGCCATTTACAGCAAGGCCAAAGAACATGTGCGTTTGTTCTCTGTTACCATAACATTAGCAAAACTGCAGCTGTGGAACTGAACGCTCTGAAACAAAGAGCAGGTCTGCATCCTGGCCTGGGAAGCACACCACTAAAGATCTCGGTGACAGTAAAGATGGAACATTTGAATAAATAGGGAGACAGAAAGATATGGGAGTCTAAATAGATAACCAAGTAAAACTCTGAACTGTGGCTTAAACCATGACAAGGAATGTATGTCACATTATTCCACAAAATTAAAAATATTTTGGTCCCTTTGGATGCTAGGGGGTTGCAGGTCTCATTGTAAGTAATCCGTTTTGCACCCCACTGGTGTTTGGAGGGTTAACCCATACATTTTAGAGACTTGGCCATCTCTGAATAAATTCACTGGATCATGAATAAAGTAAGTAATCTTGTTTGAATTTTCTAGTCCACTTCAAAGAGACTAGAGCCTAGAATGTAACATGGTCCATACTGATAAGAATATTCTGTCAGAAGAATTTGACCCTTTGGGAGCCACAGATGTATCCACTGCATTGTTGCAATTTGTTGGATGCTTCTCTGGCACTCGAGGGTTAGATGTTAATATAATGTACATGAGTTTTAAAGTCCTTTATTGTGCATCCAGCCTTCATCCTTATTTTGCTTGAAGAAGAGACCTAATTGTATTGAAAGCTTGCATCCTAGAGTTACTCCGTTAGCCACTAAAGGTATTCTTCTAATTCAATTTTCTCATTCATGCAGATCAGCTATTACCTAGGTTTGTCTTTCAAGACTGTCCTTTTCATTTCACACCCTTCCTTTTGGGCTAGTGTCTGCTACAAGGGTTTTACAAAGATTTGGGCAGCCTTGGCTGCACACATTCATTCTTTAGGATTTTCTTACTCCCTATCTGGATGACCTTTTGTTCAAGGAGCCTTCAGTGAAAGGTTTGTTATTTTAGATTGAGACTTTTGATCATTAAGGAATGACACGGTTTGAGTACTCTGTTTCTTCCAGACTTGGATCTTCTCTCTCTCTCTCAGTAGCAGAACCATTTTGCTTTTTCTCCTTTTCACCTCTTGACTCTGTGAACGCTGTGTCACCCAGTTGTGGAACAATTGGCTTTGACTGTTTGGCTCTTGAAGCTAGCATTCTGAGGCAGAAAGGTTTCTGTGTTTCTCTTATTGCCACTATGATGAAGGCTTGCAAGACTGTTTCATCCAAGACCTATCTTGGGATATGATCCATGTTTTACAAGCGGTACGAAGACCAAGGGTCACAGCGTTGCCCCTTTTTGTCTTGATTATTTTAGCCTTTTTTCAGGATGGGCTTCACAAAGGACTTTGTGTTCGCTCTATTAAGGTTCAGATTTCTGCTCCGTCTGTGCTTTTTTCAGAGGCTTATTGACTTATTACAGGATGTACAAGGCTTTGCGCACAGTGTGGCTCATACCTATTCAGTGTTTTTGGATCCCACTCCTCTGTGGGATTTTAACTTTTTTTAGGAGTGCTTTAGAGACTCCCCTTGATGTCCTGTTTTCTGTTTTGCTTCAGTGCTTGCCTCTTCAAATAAATCTCATGCTGGGGATTCTCTCTGAAGAGTGGCTGAACATCTGACTTGGTCCTGTCAACCCCACTTTTTGATCTTTTGTTCTAATTGAGTGGTTTTGAGAATGACTGACTGTAAGGTTTCTTCCTAAGGTTGTTCCTGAGTTTCAGATTGATCAGAATAGTTGTCTTTCCTTCTCTTTGGCTCCATCTAAAAGACATTGAGCAGGAGCTTCTCTGTTTGGGTACAGTTCAGGGCTTTAAGAACTATTTTCATTGCACAGAACCCTTCTGTAAAATCTGACTGTCTTTCCTGAGGGGTCTTGTGTGTGGCAAGCTGCTTCTAAGGTATTGGTAGATTCTTTGATTAAGGTGGCCATTCACTAAGCCTTTAGAATCACTGCTCATTCCACCGGAGGAGTGTGTGCCTCCTCAGACTAGAAAACTCTGGCCTCTATAGAGCAGTTGTGCAAGTCTATATCCATTATCCTTTCACTAGAGTACCCGTGTTCTGGCTTTGGCTGAAAACAATTTTTTTTAACAGAAGGTCTTACTGGCTGGTCTGCCTGTGTTAGATGTCTTTGTATTTTCTTCCAGTAACCGGTCTACTCCTGTTACTTGGTTTGTTGTGTAGCCGAATTATAACTTTGGGTTTATTTGTTTCAGTTTGTCAGTTTGGCAAGTACACAAAAATCCCTGTATACTTTATAGTATCAGGTAATATTTAATTATATTTTTTATGTACAGTGTAAATCATTTTGTGAGTGACGCTGCTTGTGGGTGGGGTGGGGAGTTGGTAGCGCATGTTGAAGGTCTGATAAGTAAATTGCCATTTCAAAACTGGATTATGTGTGATGTAATGATTATGAAATTGGACAATCCTGATATTTGTATACTAATGGTTATATTAATAATTTCTTCTTTTAGAAGTGCATTATACTAGATAAAGAAAGCAAAAGAGCAGCAATTCTGTAGTAAACGAACTGCACCACAGGGTACAAATGAAAATCCCCAAAATACCCACTAAGTAGAGGCTTTAACCCCACTGAATATGTAGTTTACCAGAAAGAGACTGCTCTTAAGGCTTTGTGGGGAGAAGGACTGTACAGATGAAAGTGAATAAAAAGATGGTAACAAAATGGTAATAAAACTGACGGATATACAAGACTAGGTTGATTACTGATATTGTATAGTGTTATATTGTAATACAACATTCATTTTCTAGCTTTAATTTAGAGAATATTTTTGAAGTTAAATAATAAACCTTCATTTAACCTTAATCTGAGTGGAAAATCCTAGTAAGCGCTATGCATCAGTTCTGTTTAAATTGTATCCTTTAAAGTGATAGTAATACTTAAGTATTACTAATCCCTATAGTAAAGTCCTTTTAAAAATAAATATATTGCCCCCAGTTTCATCTCTCAAACCTTTATGGTTTGAGAGATAATTGCTCCTAAAGTTGCCCTCCCCCTTCCCCGAAGTCAGCATTGTAGCTGACTGAAGGGAAATCAGGTCATAGATAATCAGGTGGCTCTGCAGCAGAGCCGCGATCGTGTTAATTTAAAAAAAAATCACTAAAACGGTCTTCTACGTGTGCTTGCAAATCAAGCACACGTAGAAGACCATTTCAGTGAAAGTTTTCTTTTTTATTAACGCGATTGCGGCTGTGCTGGAGAGCCGCCTGAAAGTCCTACGACTTGCTTCCCTGCAGTCAGCTAGAACGCTGACTACGGGGAAGGGGGAGGGAGAGGGCAACTTTAGGAACGATCATCTCTCAAACCATAAAGGTTTGAGAGATGAAACTGGGGGCAATACATTTTTTTTTTTAAAGGACTTTAATTTAGGGATTAGTAATACTTACGTATTACTATCCCTTTAAAATCTTTAATTAGTATTGGTAGACACTTGATTATTTCTGTTTGCCGGACTCTTCATTTTTGAGAACCGGTCCACACAAAATTAATTCTTAGTGGTCATTTTGATGTTCTATCCAGATTAGAAGGGATTTAGACTACATATGCTTGCAGAATATATAGTCAAGTTGCCTATACTTTCTGATTTTATTTTAACTGTTATTTCCCTGACAACAAGTTTCCTGGATCTATTTGAAGATTTTTCTAGTAGGCCCTGTGAAAGAAGAGATATTGGTGTAATGTAAAATAAATATATAAAGAGAGATATTTATGCATTATTGCAATGTTTAAAAAAAAAAAAAAAAAATTCCAGAACCAAAATTTTTTATGGCATGCATCAAAATTTGTTGTTCTGATTTTGTCACTGGGAACATTGAGGTATTTGTTTCCTTGATTTCCAGGACATGTGAAGCTAACAGATTTCGGCCTTTGCAAAGAGTCCATCCACGATGGCACGGTCACACACACGTTTTGTGGAACAATAGAATACATGTAAGCTGCTGTATTTTGTATGTATTCCAGAGAATTTACAAAAGCTGCTGCTTTTCAATGTCTGATATTAGCAGCAGTTATTGCCCCAGGACAGTTTGCACTGTCAGGAGAATCTCTGGTGCCGGCTGCACTATGATTAGTAGAGTTTCTCCCAGAATGTCAGTTCATCTGTCCTGCTTTACCTCTTCTACAGGAGGTGATGTGGTAAAACATGATTCCCATATTTAAAAGTGACTTGTTTGAAACTAAATGTTAATGTTGGGTGAATTAATTGTCAAGGTTCTGGGATGCAAATCAAGTAGCTTTTGGAACTGCTGAAACAAAATGGTGTTTTGACAGCAACTAGGAATAAACTTCATTCTAATCTACCAAACGATCACCACTGGAGCAAGACATAATAGTCTTACAGCAAGATAGACATACTACTTAAACAGAGTGGTTTAATGGGGTTGGTTATTGCATGTTATTTCCCTCCTCAGATTCCAGGTTTCAATGTCACTAAAGTTGTATGTGACTATTTGGACAGAGTGAAAGTAAGAATTCCATCATTGTTCCTTGCAATGTCATAGATAACAGTTTAATTATTCATAAAAGTCTTTCTCTGTCATCCAATACAGGTTACTGGTAACTTTGGCTAGGCGATCTGCCCCTTTAAATAGGCAGAAACAAGTCTAGAAATGACTGCAGGGGGTGGAGCCTACCTTCCCTCCTTGGCTGCAGCTAGACAACCAGCTCCAGAAAGATTTCTTGCTTGGTGAAGAGAACGCAGGCAAGAGAACAGTTCTGCTATAGTTTTAAAAACTTTTTTATTTTTCTGTTAGATATGGAATACCACCATTAGGCGGATTGCCATAACTGACAATGCCCTTAGATGTGGCTAGCTCAGTATCCAGGTGCTTTTTGTGGACATTAAGCCCTGAGGGGGAAAATCTTGATTCCAAGTGCTTCCCCAGGAGTTACCCACTGAGGTTACTTCTTACTACATGGTAATCTGAAGACAGAAGATCTGCAGGAAAGGTGAGCAACCCTTTGAGTGCTTGCAGGTCCACTTGTCCCACAGTGCCCCTCCACACAGGGGTTATTCCTGGGAGCTCGTATTGCACAATCCTGCACTCTCTGGGTCTTTCTGTTATGTCTGTCAGTGTTTGGAGCAACTTTATGTGGTAAATTAACCCTTTGGCATCTTTTGGGGTGGTTAATGGCACTTTCCCTATTGGGTTCAGTGTTTTCTGGTTCTGATTAAATATTCTAGTGATGTTTCATGTATTTTTACTTCTCAGTTATAACTTTGACAAAATTGAGGTAAAGGTGCGCTTTACCTCATAGAAGCCATTGCTCCATTCACTTCTATGGGACTGTACAGTTTGGGACATATCTCTGCAACCGCTTAACCTAGCGACTTCAGAGATAGAGCAAGGTCAGACAATTAAAATGAGCTATCATCCAGGTTCACATTGCAAGTGTGTTGGGGGGCTCAGGGGGCTTCAGGCATTGTTGGGGTACTTTTTCTGGGAAAACTACATTTCCCATGAGCACTTTCTTCTCGCGCTCATTTCTGATTGGCTCTTGCCATGGCAGCAATCTTGTGAGCTTTACAGAGCTTGGACTCTCCTTCTCTCCTTTGCCGATTAACCCTTTGCCTGCCAAATAAGTGTATTTTAGCAATTTCTGGGGTGAAATTTTAATCTTACACACTGTAAATTGGGTGATTATTCCAAACGATGTTGACACTGTGAGAATGTCTACTTCGTTGGAGCTTTGGGGCCAGGCCTAAGACTAAGGACACTGGGGACTCTGTATCCCCCATTGCACATTATTACTCATGTCATACAGGGTTGCCTAGCATGTTCTGATGCCCCTGAGTGTCTATCCTAGGGACCTCCAGCCATGCATTAGAGCCAGTTCGGGTGCAAGAGTGTTCAAGGCTGCTACCAGGGACCTCAGGCCTACGTTGCAACTCTTTCCATCCCAGTTAGAGGGGGGGTCTTCCATTCCTGGCAGATCCCTTCTTCAGTTAGATCTTCCCTGCCTAAACCGCAGGGAGTACCTGACGTATCAGATTCCTCTGAGGATTCCTCGCCGAATCCGGGCCCCCATTCATCTGTGGGTGGTCATCTTTGTCACCATCACGGCATTTGGGAGATTTCAGTGGTGGACCCGTGGGTTTTACAAGTAGTGGCGGAAGGGTACAGGATCCCTTTCGCGCCTCTTCCTCCCTTTCGCTTTTTCCCCTCTCCTACGCCTCAGGGCATGGAAAAATGCTGTCTCTTCAACTGCGCTATTCAGTCTCTTCTGGACAAGGATTTTCTGGAACCTGTTCCAGTTAAGGACAGAGGTACGGGTTTTTACTCACTCTTCGTAGTGTCCTTGAAGTTCAGACGTCTGCTCTCTGTTTTCTTTCATTGGCGCATTGCCATCCTTCCTGCTGTCAAGGTTTTCTTCCAGGGCGTTGCTCATACTCATCCTGCCTTCAAGATTCCTACTCCTCTGTGGGATCTTAACTTGGTTGTGGGCTTCTTCAGCTCCCTCCTTTTGAGTCTTTGGCTACTATTCCTCTATGCCTGTTGATGTGGAAAATGGCCTTTCTCCTGGCGATTGTGTCTGTACGCCTTTTCGCGGAGTTACATGCTCTGTCCTGTAAATCACCGTATTTGGTGTTTCACAAGGACAAGGCAATGTGTCACACCTCTCAGGAGTTTCTCCCGAAAGTGGTTTCGGAGTTCCATATCAATTGGGAGATTGTGGTGCCCGCTTTCTGCTCTGAACCCACCACTGACAAGGAGAGGGATCTCCACTTGTTGGAGGTGGTGCATTGTCTCATGTTTTATGTACAACGCACTGAGTCTATTAAGCAATCTGAAGCGGCGTTCGTCATTCCTGAGGGTCTTAGGGCAGGAAGACCGGCATCCAAAGTGACTATATCCAAAAAACATACTGATAGGTGAATTTAGATTGTGAGCCCCAATGGGGACAGGGACCAATATGAGTGTAAAGTGCTGCGTAATCTGTGTGCGCTATATAAATAAATATACAAAAATACAATAAATATGCAAAAAAATACTATTGCTTCTTGGATTAAGTCCACTATTCGTAAAGCTTATGAGCCGAGGAAGAAGCTTGTCCCTTTCAGGGTCACTGCTCATTCTACATGATCTGTTGTGGCCTCTTGGGCTTACAAGAATCAAGTATCTGCTGATCAGCTGTGCAAGGCTGCCACCTGGTTGTCCGTGCACACCTTTTTGAAGCACTACCGTGTTGATGTTCTGGCATCGAGTGACGCCAGCTTTGGGAGGAAAATCCTGGAGGCAGTTTTGCCTGTCTAGGATTTTCTTTGGTTCTTGGTGCTTCCTTCACTTTTGAGCCCCGTTGGCTCTAGTTCAGTGTGCTGTGTAACAGTTCTTGGGGTGGTGTTATCCCTGTTCAGTGTCCGTTGACACTTCATTTGTTTCGTTGGGCTATCTCTGATCTGATTGTTCATATATGTTCTGGTGACTTTGGGGGCCTTGCGCCTGGTCCTTGCCTTACTTCCCACCTCTGGGAAACTCAATGGTTGGATGTCCCAAAGTTGCCAGTAACCTGTATTGGATGGCAGCAAAAATAGGATTTTAGTCTTACCTGTTAAATCCTTTTCTCTTAGTCCATACAGGTTACTGGTCCCCCACCCTGTCAAGAGACCATGCTTGGCTCTCCTGTGGCAGACCGTGGAGGTACTTCGGGGTCATGCTCACAGGAGTCGTCTTTCCCTCCGCTATCTAGTCAATAGTTAGTGTCTCAAATCTTTCTGGAGCTGGTTGGCTAGCTGCAGTCGAGGAGGGAAGGTAGGCTCCACCTCCTGCATACAATTCTAGAATTGTTCCTGCCTACAATTAAAGGGGTGGATCGCCTTCCTAAAGTTACCAGTAACCTGTATGGACTTAAGAGAAAAGGATTTAACAGGTATCCTCTCTTTTTATAGAAAGAGTGATAGATTCATGGATCTGCCTTCCAGAGGAAGTGGTAGGGGATAATACAGTAAAAGAAATTAAAAATGCCAAGAACAGACATGTCTAATCAAGGATCTATGTAAGACTACATATTATATGGCTAGGAAGTTGGGCAGTCTGATGGGCCAGTTGATTCTTATTAGGTGTGTACTCAAGTAAAATGTGAGACTAGTTTAAAGTGAATCATTGCTTAGACTTTCATCAAGTTTGTTTTTTTCCCTCGCTATTTCAGAGACTAGACTACTATTAATGATTAAAGGGCAGCTAACAAAAAACTCGGTCTTTTAATAGGTGCATGCTACTTCCCCATCTCTTTGAATTGTCATATTGTACAAATAGTGCTTTAAATTTATGTGCCCACCCCAAGTTTCTTGTTTTGCCTAATGTAAGAAATGTAACTGACAATGGCATTCTTCTTCCCATTGGCTGTTCAGGTGGGTCTAATATTACAGCAGCCTATAGGAGGGCGAATTGTGATCTGAGGAATATAAGTTTAAAATGCTGTTAGTGCCAGAGATTGGAGTAGCAGCAATTTAACTAAATAGGATCTGAAACTTTTCAAATTTCCATCTTAACACAATTTGCATGATTACTCCTCCCCATGAATCTATTCCACGTCTTTGGAAGCTGATGTTTTCTTACTTTCTCCTCATCCCAAGGTTGTTAGAACAATTTCAGGGCTGATGACTATTTGTGCGGGTTATACCACATAGGTACTCCCTAAAATCTATACTAAAAATCTCTAAAACCAGAACAGTGATTAGAAAAACAGCAAGCTCAAAGTATAGGCAGTCTGAATGGAAATATCTAATGCAGTATTTCTCAAATTTAGTCCTGGAAGTACAGAAACAGGTCAGCTTTTTCAAGATATCCTTGCATAATCAATTGCCGCAGCATTGTGATTGGGCTGTCTCTGCTTAATTATGGTTATCCTGAAAACATGCGCCTCATTATTTTACTTTAATGAGATTAAAAGCTGGTAGGGGACAGATCCACTTAATAAAAGACTGAGCTTTAACGTATATATTTTTTGTTATGTTAGTTGACCCTTTAAATATGACCCTTTAACATTTACAGTGTGAATTGTTGAATAATATCTATTTATAAAGGATTTATTGTATGCTGTATGTATGTGTGTATAAAATTGTATTTTCTCCCCCTTAGGGCCCCTGAAATTTTAATGAGGAGTGGACATAATCGTGCTGTAGACTGGTGGAGTCTGGGAGCGTTAATGTATGACATGCTAACCGGAGCAGTAGGTGCACTGTTGTTTATGCATGTTTTTTTTTTCTCCATTGGACTTCCCTCCTAGCATTTCATGGGAACGAAATTAAAGATTATATGGGCCTATTTTAGTACCATCTGTACTACCAAAATTATTTGGAAGTATTTTGTTATACTGATCCCTTTGCTCAAGTTCTTTGTACAATCAGATTCTAAAAAGTAATCCTCCTACCATATTTAACCACAAATCACAGATGTAATTATTTTTTTTTTTTTTTTTTTTTTTTTTTTGCTTTGCTTTTGTAATAAGATTGGCCTTCCATCCTTCTGTGTAATTACATACTTAATGGAAATAAAATATGTATATTTAATATATTAAAAGTATATTGCATATAAAGCTAATTATCTTGAGCTCCTAAAAATTATTTCTTTATCGTCCAATATGGAACACCAGTATTTGGATGGCAAAACACATTCTCAAAAAAGACAGGGTCTTGTGTGTGGAGACTCCCAGCTCCTTCTGAAGCTCAACCCTAGCCCCGCCTCTAGTTATAAGGATAGCGGCTGCCATCCCATTCTGGACCTCAAGAGTTTCAACATGTATGGGGAGACTGCATGCTTCAAAGTGGAATCCTTGCTTTCTGTCATTGATGCAATGTGCCCAGGGAAGTATTTGGCATCTCTGGACCTTCAGGATGCATACCTACAGATTCCAATCCACCTGTGCAGCCATAGCTATCTGCATTTCCCCTTAGGCTCAGAGCACTGCCAGTTCATCGATGTTCCCTTTGGCCTGGCTTCGGCTCCTTAGGTGTTTACCAAGGTCAAGGGGGCCTTAACAGCCTTCATTCACACCCGGAGCATTTCCATGACTCCTTTTTCTGGATGATCTTCTGATCAAGGCTTCTTCAGAGGAGCTCTTGGCCAAGCACATACAATAATGTCCTTGACTCCTGGGCCACCATGGATGGATTCTGAACATATCGAAGTCCTCTCTTGTGCCATCCCAGGAGCTGGTGTTTATAGGCATGATGTTTTTTTTGTTTGTTTTTTTTGCCGGAGGAAAAATATTCTGAGGATCATGTAGGAGGTGTTTCAGGCTCTGACGTGTGAGTGTTCTGGGCCAACTAGTGTCTACCCTAGAAGCTTTGCCTTACTCTCAGGTGAACACTAGAGAGGTTCAGCGGCATGTCATCCAGAAGTCTATCAGTGTTCTGGAACTCAGGGTGATCCATCTCTCTCTGGTGTACTGGACCTCTCAGTTGAAAGGTCATCCAGTATGAGTCCAGTCAGACAACCACACGGCCGTGGCTTACATCAACAGTCAGGGGGACATTCAAAGCTCCACCACCTGGTACAGGATGAAATGCATTCTGGGGTGGGCAGAAACCCACATTCTGGGCATCTCTGTTGTTTCCAGGGGTGGAAAACATTCTTGCAGACTTTCTAATTTGCCAAGATGTAAATCCGGAAGAGTGGGAACTCAATACGAAAGTGTTCCACCTGATTTGTGTTATGGACTGCCTCTGATTGACCTGATGGCCACGAGTGACAACAGGAAGGTTCCAGTCTCCTTCTCATGATGGGGGATACTCTAGGCTTTGTCACTAATGCATTGTTGATTCTGTGGCACTTCCACCTAGTTTGTCTCTCCGCTGATTCATCTCATTCCCAGGGTTCTTCGGAAGACCAGGATGGATGGTGCGATGGATGGTGCAACCGTGATTCTGGTCACTCCTTAATGGACCAAGAGGGGTTGGTTTGCGGAACTAGTGAGACTTTGCATTCATGATCCGTTTCCGCTGCCACCCATACCGGATCTCCTCCTTCACGGCTACCTTTGGAAAGAGGGAGTAGAAAAGCTGGCTTTGACGGCATGGCTGTTTTGAGGAGAGAATTTCTCCACTAAGGTAAGTTTCACAATGATTTAGGCTTGAAAGCTTGTTTCCTGTAAGGCCTACCCCAGGGCTTGGTCACTTTTTCATTCCTGCTGTATGGCAGATCTCTGTCCTCTCAGGATTTTGACCTTCCAGTTGTGCTATTTTCTCCAGGATGGTGTGAACAAAGGACTCTGCTTGTTCCTTGAAGGTTGAAATCTCTGCTCTTTCTGTGTTTTTCCAGAGGCACATTGCCACTCTCTTTTGTCAAGATGTTCATTCAGGGGGTCGCTCATGATTTCCCTGCCTTCAAGGCTCCCACAGCTCCGTGGGATCTTAATTTGGTTTGGGCTGTTTTGTAGAGGTCTGCCTTTGAGTCCCTTGCCACCATTTTCTTGTGTCAGTTAATGTGGAATATGGCTTTTCTTCTGGCTGTGGTCTGTCTGCAGGGTTGCCGAGTTGCAAACTTTATCTTGCAAGCTCCCTTTCCTAGTTTTTCATAAGGACAAGGATGTTATATGTACCTCTCATGAATTTCTTCCTATGGTGGTCTCTGATTTCCATATCAATCAGGAGATTGTTGTGCCTTCTTTTTGTCCTGACCCAAAGCCTGACAGGGAAAGGGATCTCCACTTGTTGAATGTGGTTCGATGCCTTAAGTTTTACTTACCCCCCGCAGTGTCTTTTAGCAAGACTGATTCCATGTTTGTCATTCCTGAGGGTACCACGGCAGGTCAGACCACATCCAAGATCACTGTAGTCTCTTGGATCAAGTCTACCATTCATCAGGCGTACAAACTCAGGAAGAATCCTGTTCCCTTCAGAGTTGAAGCACTATTTATTCTGAAAATTCACCTCTGCTCCCCTGATGAATTGAGTGTTTAGCTCACGAAACATGTTGGGTGAATTTTAACAATAAATATTTTATGTCTATTTTCCACAAGATTCATTTTGGGACCTTTATTTAAAACGCAGTTTCAGCGGGCGCATTTGGTGAGTGCAATTTATTTGGCCTGTAGGGGTATATTTATCCTACAGTATTACTCTTAGAGGTCTTTGCCTTGTGCTCATGCCGTTTCTATAGGATATCCTTACCTTTTGAACCATCGGAGGATAAGAAATTACTTCCAGCTTTTCTCTATGAGCCCACTTTACACCATTTTTTCTGTCAGTAGAATCATTTACGTTTGCCTAGTTGATATGCAGATGCTTCTCTCAGATGCTCTTGCGCTTCTGTTTTTTTCTTCATGGGACTAGGGCTTAGCTGCAGAAGGAGCTGGGAGTCTCCACTCACAAGATCTTGTATTTTTTTTTTATTTCAAACCCATGGTACCTGTGTTCCATATGGACTAAGAGAAAAAAATTTATCGGGCAAGACTAAAATACTGTTTCTTCATGTGGTCTCCTAATATCAATTTTGATAGAAGAAAAATCTTAAAATGGATCTGTTTTAGAACAACTTGCATATTTTTGAAATATCTTTAAAAACAGATGTTTAGACCTGTACTGTTTCTTTTGCTATGTTGTGGTAAAACTGAATCCCTCTTAGCCCTCTAACTCCCCTTCCCTAATTTTTTCCTTCACTCCCACTATCCAGATTTTTTTCCTAGTAACTTTAGTTCTTTAGTGTGAGCACACTAACCCTCTCTCCAGTACATTATGGGGTGTTTGATTGTGTTTGGTTTTTTGTGTTAATTGAGAATGGTTGATCACCTCCACTCCATTATCGGTTGTTTCAGGTTTTCTTTGTTTACGGTCTTTAACACGTCCTAAGTGTGTAGTGTGATAGATGAATCCCCTCCCCTCTTCATGTTACCTCTTGTGGGTTTAACAACTTCACTGTGAGGACCCACACATACATCTATTCCCTTCTCTCCACTTTGCATGTGTATTGGAGCCACTGTCATGTGACCATATTTAAAGGGATAGTAATGTTTCATAATAAAAGCAGCTCTAATTAAAAGTCCTAGTATTTGAGCCATAGAGAGTGTTATTTTAATTCTGTCAGAGTTGTAGTTCAAGAGTAAATGAATGATGAAGTATCCCACTCCCTCCTCTTTTACTGATGTAACACTGCTCAGCTTAGAACAGCAGGGAGTGTCCATGTAGATTTCAGAGAGGGGCAATCTTCAATTAAGATAAGGGGGTGGGAGGGAAGGGTTTTCATTATTTTCACAGTAAGAAGATGGTCCCATGCTGTGAGCTGTCTGGTCTGTGGACCAGATTCCACATCTGAGGGGAGGTGGCTTACACTAGGTAAAAGGGGCTGTAGGGGGAAACTTTATCATTCAATTACTCTTGAACTACAACTGTGGCTCAACTCTCTGGCTCAAATACTATGAAGATTTGTTGGCGCTGCTGTTTTTGTGAAACATTACTATAACTTTAGCAAGTCTTTCAAAGCATGAATACATTATGTAAAATAAAGCTAAAGTTGTATACCGTTTTTTTTTTTTGTTTTTTTTTTTTTTTTTTTAACCTTATTGTAGGTGATTGAATGCTTTTCTAAGTCAAATTTACTGAAGCCTGAGTTCACTCATGTTTTGATCAGGGCTGTGAAGCAGTGTTGTTCAAGCTATCTGTTCATTCACCTTCAATATCATCTGGCATCCCCTAGGTGGGGAAGAGCACATTAGGATCAACATATATGATTGGCTATCACTCATGTCGGTTAGCCAGTCACTGGAGGTTGTGAAGAACAAAGAAAAATGTTGAGTGTGTATAGTTTGCATGGCAGCCCCTTAGGCAGTTGAGCAGATCATTTTGAAAATTGGATATGTTCTGGTCAGTAGTTAACCAGGCTGCAGTGTGCTGCATTGTGATGCATCGTGTATGGGAATAATCACCCATTTGGACAGTAGTAGAAGCACTGGGCTGTAATGTGACAATCTGGTGTTTGGCTTTAAAATGTCAGCTTATCAGCAAAAGATAATCAATTTTTCTGTTGTACTATGGAATTGCTGCAAAAATCTGCTCCATTTTAATCCATATTTTTGTCTTCCAGCCACCTTTTACTGGTGAAAACAGAAAAAAGACAATTGATAAGATACTTAAATGTAAACTTAACCTTCCTCCCTACCTCACTCAAGAAGCCAGGGATCTGCTTAAAAAGGTATTTTAGAACACCTTGATATTTGTTATTTTTTATTTAGGGGGTGTTATAATATAAATATACTAGTTGAACAGCCCGTTACATGGGCCACAGTGCCACTGCCACCCGGCCGCGGGGCAGTCACGCGCAGTAGAGACTGCCCGCGCCGCGGCTGATACAGAGCTGTACACTCCTTCGGAGCACCCAGCTCTGTATCAGCCGCGGCGCAGGCAGTCTGTACTGCACATGACTGCAGCACCCGCATCAGTTTCTACTGCGCATGTCGAGGCGTTACACACGTTTTAGCGAATTATTATATAGGATATAATTATTTAGGATTTTGTTATTTATTTTGACACAAATGCCTGTGGAGGAGAAAATGTTATGTGTTGTATGACTGATCTCGGTGCCGTGCATATTAATCTGTCAGGTTGTGGAACTTTGCATTTACAGTTAACGTTTATGAAAATGAAAGCCCCTAAACTGTCACATCCATGACTCTGTGTTTCTTTGTAGAAAATGATATGCTAGTCTCGCCAAAAACGTTTTCAGGAAGCTAAAAAGGTGCAATTTTAGAGTAAACCAGTTCCATCATAGGGGGAAATAAGAACTTCTATTGAGTAAATGGTGGTGTTTAACCTCTTGAATGTTTTGCAGCACTTTGGAGAGACACTCTAATGTTTAAAGCATTCAAAGCTCCATTTAAGTAAGTGATAACGTTTGTCTCCTATGGTGCATTTTGTTTGCTCCAGAATTGCTCATTTTGCTTTTGGTCCATTTGCAAATCCACTAGCCAAGGTACAGATTGCCAGATGGTATTGTCCTGAACATAAGACAAGACTAAGGACCAAATAAGGTTTGAGTTTTTACAGTAGGAAAATGGGGAGACTAGATGGGCCGAATGGGTTCTTATCTGTCATCAAATTCTATGTTTCTGTGATTAACTCTCCAGTATCTATCCATCTGTCTATATATAATATATATTTTTTTTTAAGCTGCTAAAAAGAAATGCTGCCTCACGACTTGGTGCCGGTGTGGGTGACGCTGGAGATGTTCAGGTAATACACCTTAACGGTTATTCTTCTGCTTAGCAACATGTTGCATTGCAGATCCCTTTGCTAAGAAACTGAAATAGTTCATGCTGCATTGTGTGTGTTTAAAAGTGTATCTGGCCTTCTGTGTAAAGGCAAAGTGCACACAGATATTTCACATTACTATGGAGATCTGTAATCGGTCAGCCATGCAGTACATTATATAAGTATTTTGGATGCTAGGCGATACATAATTTTTTTTTCTTCATGAAAAAAAAATTCACTGCTACGTTAATCCTAATGTTTTTGAAACCCACATTGAAATGAAGGCAGAGTCCATGGTACAAATATGTCCTTGTTGTTGTGTAGGCACACCCATTCTTCAGACACATTAACTGGGAAGACCTTCTGGCTCGTAAGGTGGAACCTCCCTTTAAACCTCTCTTGGTATGTTAAACCTGATTGTGTCCGCTTAAAAAGTGTTCATTTAGGATCCGTTTATCCATGCAGTTGTACAACCAACTTGTGTTTAGACTTCTGTATGAAGCCAAGGTGGATTAATTCTTTTAGCCTCCTTTTCTAGCATTCCATATGTTAAAGGGATAGTAATACTTAAGTATTACAAATCCCTATATTAAAGCCCTAGTTAAAAAAAAAAACATATTGCCTCCAGTGTCATCTCTCAAACCTTTATGGTTTGAGAGATGAACGCTTCTAAAGTTGCCCTCTCCCTCCCCCTTCCCTGTAGTCAGCATTTTAGCTGACTGCAGGGAACAAAGTCGTATGACTTGCAGGCAGCTCTCCAGCACAGCCTGATCGCGTTAACTAAAAAAAAAAAAAACTTTCACTGAAATGGTCTTCTACGTGTGCTTGGCTTACAAGCACATATAGAAGACTGTTTTAGTGAAATTTTTTTTTTTTAGTTAACGCGATCGCGGCTTTGCTGCAGAGCAGCCTGATGATCTCTGACCGGATTTCCCTGAGTCAGCTAAAATGCTGACTACGGGGAAGGGGGAGGGAGAGGGCAACTTTAGAAGCGTTCATCTCTCAAACCATAAAGGTTTGAGAGATGACACTGGGGGCAATACGTTTTTTTTTACTAGGGCTTTAATATAGGGATTTGTAATACTGAAGTATTACTATCCCTTTAAAGACTACATTTAAACTGGCCCCATAATTTTATCACGTTTTAGTGTTTTGTTTTTTTTGTTGTTTTTTTTTTTGTTTTTGTTTTTTTGTTTTTTGTTTTTTACTGAGACTTTTTAAATCTGCCTATATGCTATACTAGCCTTTTTTTGTAAAATAAAATAGCTTTTGAGAAAACATTTAGGTTTGTGTTATTGTGGCACTTCATGCTAATTCTCTGCACAGTATGTCTGTTCTGTTCGAGTATGCATACAAAATGTGAGAGGCTCCTGAGGACAAACAAATGGCACAATGGCCAGTTCTTTGACTAGTCACAGCTCAGTAGCAGAGAGCAGAGAAGAAATTTCCACGTACATATTGAACTAATCCCGCCCAAAAGGGCATTCCAGTTCCAAAACGACAGGCAAGTCCCCTCCAACGGGGGAACACCAGCTAACCCCAGACATACGTTTCAGCCTTGTTGGGCCTCGTCAGTGAGGTGCAGCTGGATTTCCTAGGCAGAGGGGACTTGCCTGTAATTTGACGGGATTAGTCCAATATGGGCGTGGAAACTTCTTCTCTGTAATGGCACTAGAGAACTGAAATGAGATGCTTCTGAGCTGTGACTAGCCAAAGAACTGGCCATTGTGCTATTTGTTCACCATCAAAATCCTCTCACATTTTGTATGCATAAGAGTGAAGGGTAAGGCAGACATTGGACCCCTTGCTCTTAGTGCCTAGGGAATCCAGCTGCACCTCACTGACAAGACTGAAATGTGCATCTGGGGTTAGCTGGTGTTCCCGTGCAGAGAGGACTTGCCCATCATTTTTGAACTGGACCGCCCTTTTGGGTGGGATTAGTCTAATATGTACGTGGAAATTTCTCCTCTAATTCCTCTAGAGAGCTAAAATGTGATGCTTCTGAGTGGTAACAAGCCATATAACAGGTCACTTTGCTTGTTTGTTCATCCTCAAAAGCATCTCACGTTTTGTGTGCCCAGTTATGTGTGAGGCCAGATTTATCTCTGGTTGTGTTGGCTGTGCCTAGATTACCTAATGGCACAGTGTGGGGTAATATTGATCCAACAGTGTCACAATGTGCCTTCTACAAATAATGGTTAATTTCTGAGAAACTATATTATAAATCGGTAAACAAGAAAAAAAAATAAACGTTTGATAAGCCTTCACAGAATGGACCCCTTGAGTCAAGTGTGGTACATCTGGGGGCTTCAAACCAGTACAGGAAACTCATCTGGTACTGTAATAATTATATGAGGTAGTAAGGACCAGTTAAAAACTCCAATTGTATTTAATTGTAACATTAAAAAGCAACAGCTTATGAATCCCATATCCGTTTCCACGTGACTGTTTTCTTAAAAACATAATAGGATTTGTGAATCCATGGGTTAAGTTATGTTCATAAGGAAGGTGTAAATTGCAGGATAATAAGATATATAATTCCTGTCCCAGAATCTGGCTGAATTATACAGATATAAAGTAATGAGATGTATAATTCGTACACCTTAACCCCGCAGGTACCATTGGTCACATATGCATCTCTTTATAATCAGCACTAAATGATTTAGGGCTTTGAAGGTGGTAATTGGAATAATAACTACCGTTAAGGATATGCAGGGTACGTACAGTAGCTTGCTCGGTTCTGTGTACCAACTAAGACCCCAGTGAGCAATGGTACCTATGGGGTTAACACGAATGGCTTAAGGTGTACAAATTCTATATCTCATTACTTTGTATTTGTATAAGTCAGCCATATTCAGGGACAGGAATTATATATCTTCTTATCCTGAACTTTACACCTTCCTTGTGAATATACCTTAACCCATGGATTCACAAATCCTTTTACGTTTTTAAAGCGGAACTACCATCCCTATTAACCCCTGGAGTGCTAGGTGGGTACATTGTACAAGTTTGGACAGCTGTACCTGCTGTGCCAAGCTTGTACAATGTACAACTAAAATGCGGTCACTGCAAAAGCCGGTATTTTAGCTAAATTGTGGCCTGGCACTTCTGGGGGTGCATGAGGATCACTCCTCATGCCTCCCCAGTTATTGATCTTCCAGCCGATCGTGCTGGGAGATCGATATCTCCAAAAGAGAAGCGCAGCTTCTCCTTTCCCCTGTCTCTACCCGAACTTCCGGGTATGAGTGGGTGGGACTGGGGGAAGCCTCCCAATGCCATCGGTGACATTCACTCCTACCGGTGGTAGAAGGGCAAGAGAGCTTTTGCTCTCCTCCGGTAGCCATATTGATCAGCTGGGAGATCAGTAACTGAGGGGACACCAGGAGGGGTCCTGATGTCCCCCACGAGGTCTGATTTAAATAAATAAATAGAGGAAAAGTAACCCTGTGAGTGCCACAGGGGTCCTCTAGCGCATTGCTTTGCAATGCTCTGGAGACCCCTGTGGCACTCAAGGGTCACTTCTTTTTTAATAAGGTCTATAATTTAAAAATAAATAAAATAAAAAAAAAATTAACCCTGTGTGCCACAAGGGTCCAATGCATTGCTTTGCAATGCACTGGAGACCCCTGTGGCACTCACAGGGTCACTTATTTTGTGGACATATATTTTTTTTTGGACTAAGACCTCATTGGGGGATCGGGGGGGGGGGTCCTGATGCCCCTCAATGAGGTCTATAATAAAAAAAAATAATAAAAAAAAATGTAACCCTGTGTGTTCCATGGGGAAGGGGGGGGGGTCAATGCAGACCCCCTTCCTGTGGCGCATACAGGACTTTTTATCATTACTTTGTAATCAGAGATTGTTTGGTGGCCATCTGAATACAAAGTAACGATAAAAAAAAATAACCCTTTGTGTGCCACAGGGGGCCAATGCATTGCTTTGCAATCCACTGGACACCCCTGTGGCACACAAAGGATTATTTTATTTTTTTTTTTCCCCTTTTTATTTTTTATTCAGACCTCATTGTATGGGTTCTGATGCCCCCAACGAGGTCTACGCAAAAATATTGGGGGGGAAAAGCCCCAAAAATGCACATGCCACAGTGGGGTCCAACACACACACACACACACACACACACACACACACACACACACACACACACACACGCGCAGACACACACGCAGACACACGCAGACACACGCAGACACACGCAGACACACGCAGACACACGCAGACAGACACAGACAGACACAGACAGACACAGACAGACACAGACACACACAGACACACACAGACACACACAGACACACACAGACACACACAGACACACACAGACACACACAGACACACACAGACACACACAGACACACACAGACACACACAGACACAGACACACACAGACACAGACACACACAGACACAGACACACACAGACACAGACACAGACACACACAGACACAGACACAGACACACACAGACACAGACACACACAGACACAGACACACACAGACACAGACACACACAGACACACACAGACACAGACAGACACAGACAGACACAGACAGACACAGACAGACACAGACAGACACAGACACAGACACACACAGACACAGACACAGACAGACACAGACAGACACAGACACAGACACACACAGACACAGACACAGACACACACAGACACAGACACAGACAGACACAGACACAGACACACACAGACACAGACACAGACAGACACAGACACAGACAGACACAGACACAGACAGACACAGACAGACACAGACAGACACAGACAGACACAGACAGACACAGACAGACACAGACAGACACAGACAGAGACACAGACAGACACAGACAGACACAGACAGACACAGACAGACACAGACAGACACAGACAGACACAGACAGACACAGACAGACACAGACACACACAGACACACACAGACAGACACAGACACACACAGACACAGACACACACAGACACACACAGACACACACAGACACACACAGACACACACAGACACACACAGACACACACAGACACACACAGACACACACAGACACAGACAGACACAGACACAGACAGACACAGACACACACAGACACACACAGACACAGACACACACAGACACAGACACACACAGACACACACAGACACACACAGACACAGACAGACACAGACAGACACAGACACACACAGACAGACACAGACACACACAGACACACACAGACACAGACAGACACAGACAGACACAGACACAGACAGACACAGACACAGACACACACAGACACAGACACACACAGACACAGACACACACAGACACAGACACAGACAGACAGACACAGACACACACAGACAGACACAGACAGACACAGACAGACACAGACAGACACAGACAGACACAGACAGACACAGACAGACACAGACAGACACAGACAGACACAGACAGACACAGACAGACACAGACACACACAGACACACACAGACACACACAGACAGACACAGACACAGACACACACAGACACACACAGACACACACAGACACACACAGACACACACAGACACACACAGACACACACAGACACACACAGACACACACAGACACACACAGACACACACAGACACACACAGACACAGACACAGACACAGACACAGACACACACAGACACAGACACACACAGACACAGACAGACACAGACACACACAGACACACACAGACACAGACACACACAGACACACACAGACACAGACACACACAGACACAGACACACACAGACACACACAGACACACACAGACACACACAGACACACACAGACACAGACAGACACAGACACACACAGACACAGACACACACAGACACACACAGACAGACACAGACAGACACAGACAGACACAGACAGACACAGACAGACAGACACAGACACAGACACACACAGACACACACAGACACACACAGACACACACAGACACACACAGACACACACAGACACACACAGACACACACAGACACACACAGACACACACAGACACACACAGACACACACAGACACACACAGACACAGACACACACAGACACAGACACACACAGACACACACAGACACAGACAGACACAGACACAGACACACACAGACACACACAGACACAGACACAGACACACACAGACACAGACACACACAGACACAGACACACACAGACACAGACAGACACAGACACAGACACACACAGACACAGACACACACAGACACACACAGACACAGACAGACACAGACAGACACAGACAGACACAGACACAGACAGACACAGACAGACACAGACACACACAGACACAGACACACACAGACACACACAGACAGACACAGACAGACACAGACAGACACAGACAGACACAGACAGACAGACACAGACACAGACACACACAGACACACACAGACACACACAGACACACACAGACACACACAGACACACACAGACACACACAGACACACACAGACACACACAGACACACACAGACACACACAGACACACACAGACACACACACAGACACAGACACACACAGACACAGACACACACAGACACACACAGACACACACAGACACACACAGACACACACAGACACACACAGACACACACAGACACACACAGACACACACAGACACAGACACAGACACACACAGACACAGACACACACAGACACAGACACAGACAGACACAGACACAGACACACACAGACACACACAGACACACACAGACACAGACACACACAGACACACACAGACACACACAGACACACACAGACACACACAGACACACACAGACACACACAGACACACACAGACACACACAGACACACACAGACACACACAGACACACACAGACACACACACAGACACACACAGACACACACAGACACACACAGACACACACAGACACACACAGACACACACAGACACACACAGACACACACAGACAGACACACACACACAGACACAGAGACAGACACACACACAGACACAGAGACAGACACACACACAGACACAGAGACAGACACAGACACAGACACACACACAGACACAGACACAGACACAGACACAGACACAGACACACACACAGACACACACACAGACACAGACACACAGACACAGACACACAGACACAGACACACAGACACAGACACACAGACACAGACACACAGACACAGACACACAGACACAGACACACAGACACAGACACACAGACACAGACACACAGACACAGACAGACACACAGACAGACACACAGACAGACACACAGACAGACACACAGACAGACACACAGACAGACACACAGACAGACACACAGACAGACACACAGACAGACACACAGACAGACACACAGACAGACACACAGACAGACACACAGACAGACACACAGACAGACACACAGACAGACACACAGACAGACACACAGACAGACACACAGACAGACACACAGACAGACACACAGACAGACACACAGACAGACACACAGACAGACACACAGACAGACACACAGACACACACACAGACACACACACAGACACACACACAGACACACACAGACACAGACACACACAGACACAGACACACACAGACACAGACACACACACAGACACACACAGACACAGACACACACAGACACAGACACACACAGACACAGACACACACACACAGACACACACAGACACACACAGACACAGACACACACAGACACAGACACACACAGACACAGACACACACAGACACACACAGACACAGACAGACACAGACACAGACACACACAGACACACACAGACACAGACAGACACAGACAGACACAGACACAGACACACACAGACACAGACAGACACAGACAGACACAGACAGACACAGACACAGACAGACACAGACACAGACAGACACAGACAGACACAGACAGACACAGACAGACACAGACAGACACAGACACACACAGACACACACAGACACACACAGACACACACAGACACACACAGACACACACAGACACACACAGACACACACAGACACACACAGACACAGACACAGACACAGACACAGACACAGACACACACAGACACAGACACACACAGACACAGACACACACACAGACACACACAGACACACACAGACACACACAGACACACACAGACACACACAGACACACACAGACACAGACACAGACACACACAGACACAGACACACACAGACACAGACACAGACAGACACAGACACAGACACACACAGACACACACAGACACACACAGACACAGACACACACAGACACACACAGACACACACAGACACACACAGACACACACAGACACACACAGACACACACAGACACACACAGACACACACAGACACACACAGACACACACAGACACACACACAGACACACACAGACACACACAGACACACACAGACACACACAGACACACACAGACACACACAGACACACACAGACACACACAGACACACACAGACAGACACACACACACAGACACAGAGACAGACACACACACAGACACAGAGACAGACACACACACAGACACAGAGACAGACACAGAGACAGACACAGACACAGACACAGACACAGACACAGACACAGACACAGACACAGACACAGACACAGACACAGACACAGACACAGACACAGACACAGACACAGACACAGACACAGACACAGACACACACACACAGACACACACACACAGACACACAGACACAGACACACAGACACAGACACACAGACAGACACACAGACAGACACACAGACAGACACACAGACAGACACACAGACACACACACAGACAGACACACAGACACACACACAGACAGACACACAGACACACACACAGACACACACACAGACACACACACAGACACACACACAGACACACACACAGACACAGACACACACAGACACAGACACACACAGACACAGACACACACACACAGACACACACACAGACACACACACAGACACACACACAGACACACACACAGACACACACACAGACACACACACAGACACACACACAGACACACACACAGACACAGACACAGACACAGACACACACACAGACACAGACACACACACAGACACACACAGACACAGACACACACAGACACAGACACACACAGACACAGACACACACAGACACACACAGACACAGACACACACAGACACAGACACACACAGACACACACACAGACACACACACAGACACACACACAGACACACACACAGACACACACACAGACACACTTTTTTTTTTCCCCTCATTATTCTGTTTTTAAACCTTGATGGGGTACACCAGGAGTGTTCCTGATACCACCTCCCCAACGAGGTATGAATACAGAATAATTAAAAAGAAAAAAAAAAAGAAAAAAGAAAAAAAAACTCTTTATGTGCAACAGAGGGTCCAACGCATTGCTTTGCAGTGCATTGTGCACCCCTGTGGCATGCACACAAAATGCCTCCATTCCCCACCACCACATACCGTATCCCCCTGTCTGGTTCCACAGCCAACTGACAGTCCAATTCCCCAGCCTGACCCCCAGCCTGTTTCTACTACCTACTGGTAGACTCAAAGTACCAGTATGCACTAGATTCAGGCTGGGAATCAAACTTTGTATGAGGGGAACATACAGTGCACACTGGTAGTCACAGATCCCCCCCATATACAATATCAGACACTTCCCCGTCCCCACCACCACCATCCTTGCTCCCCTGCTCATACCCACACACACTGCCTAACCCCTCAACCTCCCACACACTTTGTTACACTGGTAGTCACAGGTCTGCACATACACCTGCTGACGCCCAAGCTTCTTTCATCTGTTAGCCATAAAATAATACATACACTGTTTTCCCATCCCAGTTTCACTGGTAGCTACCCTCCTGTCACCCAAATTGGTATGTCAACCCACAGCAGTGGGTACCATTTTTCTTAGGCTGGCAAGAAGTCCTCCTAGGAAATCCCGCGCCGTTGAACCATTTTAGTATCTTTGAAGTGACTGATGTGTAAAAAAAATAATTTTTTTTTCCTGTAGCACCACATTCTGGAAATAGTTGTGCACACTAACTTAGGGATAAAAAGGCAAGTGACCCCTCATTCAATGCAGCAGGTTATCTTTTTTCCAAAATGGTATTTTTTTATCTACCTTTTCTTCACTTCTGAAGGTGTTATAGCCATTTTCGTACAGGCAAGTCAGGTTTGAGAAAATGTTAGAAACATCAGAGGTTGTAGTAGGTGTAGTTTTCTACTTCTAGCACCCCCTAAGGTAGGTCAACACATACCAGTGGGGTGTCATTTGACTCCTAAGAGCACTAGCTAATGAGTGCAGTTGAAAATTCCATGGTTTTCACAGAGTTCCATACATTTGAAGGGGACAGAAATGTAAAAAATGCAGTTTTTTCCTATATCTCCTCTTACTGGAAACAATTATGCACACCAGTATTGGGGTAAGAAGGCAAGTGACCCCTCATTAGATGCGGCAGGTTGTTTTCTTTCCAAAATGGCATTGTTTCTCTACCTTTCCTGTATATCCATAACCATTTTAGTGCAAGCAGATAATTTCAAAAACAAGTGTCAGGTTTAAGTACGTGTTCCTAGCACCCACATATTGTATGTTAACCCACACAAATGGGCTACCATTTTCCTCATGTTGGTAGCAGGTACTGAATACAGCAGGAAATGTTATGGTTTTTCAAAGATTTTAGTATCTTTGAAGTGGTGGAAATGTAAAATAAACTTATTTATTCCTATAGAGCCACTTTTTGGAAATATTTGTGCACTTCAGCCCAGGGATAGGAAGGCAAGTGACCCCACATTTGATGCGGGAGAATGTCTGTCTACTTTCCAAAATGGTATACCTTTTATACCTTTCCTTCATGTCTCTAACAGTTAAGAACATTTTAGTACAAGCAGCCATTTTCGAGGAAGCAAACATGTAGGTGTAGTTATGTGCTTCTGGCACCCCTAAGGTAGGTCGACTCATTCCATTGGGGTGTCATTTGACTCCTAAGAGCTCTAGCTAATGAATACAGTTGGAAATTCCATGGTTTTCACAGATTTCAGTACAGTTGAAGGGGCAGAAATGTAAGAAAATGCCATTTTTTTCCAATAGTGCCACTTTCTGGAAGCATTTGGGCACAACAGGCTTGGGGTAAGAAGGCAATTCACCCCACATTAAATGCGGCAGGTTGTCTTATTTCCAAAATGGGTATGGTTTGTGTAGCTGTTCTTCACTTCTGCAGTTGTTATAACCATTCTTGTACAGACAAGTGATGTTTGAGAAAATGTTAGAAAAATTAGAGGATGCAATAGGTGTAGTTTTGTACTTGTATCGCCCCCTAAGGTAGGTCAGCTCATACCAATGAGGTGTCTTTTTTTTTTTTCTCCTAAGAGCACTAGCTAATGAATACAGTTGGAAATTCCGTGGTTTTCACAGATTTCCGTACGTTTGAAGGGCAGAAATGTAATAAAATGCCATTTTTTTTTTTCCTATAGTGCTACCTTCTGGAAGCATTTGGGCACAACAGGCTTGGGGTAAGAAAGCAAGTTACCCCTCATTAGATGCAGCAGGTTGTCTACTTTTCAGAAGTTTTATATAGTTATTCCACTGTTTTAGGGTAGCTTTACCACATAAACCCTAGAATGTGCATATTGGTTCATAAAGTTGAAAATGCCATTTTGCGCTCCTGGTGAATAGCACTCTGCACTAGCCATGGACGTAGGTAAAACTATACAAATTTTTTTTTTTTTTTGTTTTTTTTTTTTGTTTGTTTGTTTTTTTTTTACTTGGAGGACTCGGGGCTTTTTCAAATAATTGCGGAAGCTTCAATCAAGGTAAATTTTTTGATACATAGTGTGTGATTTTAGCAAAATAAGTAAATTTTCACTTTTTTTGTCATTATGACATCATAGATCTTTGCACGATGCAAAATTCTCTTCATGTAAAGTACCACGAGAAAACTCAATTCGTTCTGAAAAAAAACAATATATAGTTTTCCATATGTAACTAGAAATTCCAAGAGGAAATCAAGCCCAAACAGAAGGATAGCAAAAATGCTGAAAAAGTGTCTGGCCTGCAGGGTACAGGAAATGGCCCAAGCCTCTGGCACTAAATGGTTTAAACTTTGGCCCAAATAATTATCCATCTGGTGTCTAGCTGCTCAATAGTGCTAGTCACCAGAATTATTACCTGGTTACTGAGAATTCTATACTGCTCCTGGACTGACAGCCAGGAAACAGCGCAGACATCTTTCCATAGTGACGTCTGCGAGACTCTGCTGTCAGTTCCAGGCTGCTCTAGGAGGCATTGCTAGGAGCCATTTGGCACCAAAAGGGACTGACAGCGCAGAAGTCACTATGGAAAGATGTTTGCGCCATTTCCTAGCTGTCAGTCTGGGAGAAGTATAGCATTCTCAATAACCAGGTAATAATTGTGACGACTACCACTATTGAGCAGCCAGATGGGTAATTATTTGGGCCAAAGTTTAACAGGGATGGTAGTTCCACTTGAAGAAAATAGTCGCACTGAAACTGATATGTGATTCATAAACTTTTGCTTTTTAATGTTACAATTAAATAAAATTTGAGTTTTAACTGGTCCTTACTACCTCCTATAATTATTACAGTACCAGATGAGTTTCCCCCAGATGTACCACACTTGACTTAAGTGGTCCATTCTGTAAAGGCTTATCAAACTTTTTTTTTTTTTTTTTTTTTTTCTTGTTTGATTCACACATTTGTAACCTTGTCTCATAAAAAAAACGCATTTATGCATTTTGTAAACTATATTATAAACAAACTGCTAGCATGACATATAGGCAGTTTTTAATTTTATTTTAAAATTAAACTTATCTAAGGTGACAAGCAGACTTTAAATCAGTGTGTTGGTGGTGGTGGTGGCGGGGGGGGTATTTGTCCCTTTATAATACAGTTAGATTGCCCCAGAATGGCTGCACTTTGAATTTTTACACGTTCCATTGTGAAGCTGCAAGAAAGATGTCATCATGTTCTCATTAATTAACATTATAGCCACTTTTAGCTTTTGTCTTCTAATAATGCATCTTGTGCACTCTTTTCTCCACAAAGCAATCCGAAGAGGATGTCAGCCAATTTGATTCAAAGTTTACACGTCAGACCCCCGTAGATAGTCCAGATGATGCCACACTCAGTGAAAGTGCCAACCAGGTGTTCCTGGTAAGTAAATAGCTGGATGGTTGGCTTTTTTTATATGGTTCCGAATACAGCCTTAGCCTTACTTGCCTGACAGTTCTTGGGTAAGGAGTAACAGGAGCACCCTATTCATTAAGCTAAAGAGGTGCAATCCTGAAGCAAACCATGAAAATTTAGCTAATTAACATTGTTTTAAATGGGGCTTTTAACCCCTTGAATGTTAGAGGTCTCCAATGCTTTGAAAATTGTTTTGGCCTGCAATTGCAGCACTTAAGCTTGACTAATATGGCCCATAGATTGTTTTAAAGCTGAAACCAGCTGGATATGCAAGCAAGTTTCTGGGTTGTATAGCTAGGGGCATTAGTAAGAAGGAGGGAAGTAGTAATGCCAATCTAGAGATCTCTGGCAAGATCTCACTTAGAGTATTGTGTACAGTACTGAAGACCTCATCTCAGGAAGGATATAGACATTCTGAAGATAATTCATTGAAGGACTACTAAAATGGTGAATGGTTTACAGGGTAAAAATATCAGGACAAACTAAAGGATCTAAACATGTATTAGCTTAGAGGAGAGAAGATTCAATAAAGTACAGGAGGGAAGTACATTTCAAAGGAGTAGAAATGTTATGCCAAGAGGTCATAGTCTAAAACTAGAGGAATAAAAGCTTAGATGTAATGTAATAAAGTTTTACTTCCCTAAGAGGGTGATAGATAAGTAGAGTAGCCTATAAGCAGAAGTGGTAGAGGCTGATACGGTGACAAAACGTAAGCATGCATGGCGTAGGCATATGGCATTCGTGAACACACAAGACAAAACTGGGGGCCAAGTAAGATTTGAGGTTTTTACAGTAGGAAAAATGGGAGAAATGGTTCTGATCTGCCATCAAATTTTATGTTTCTATATTCAGGAAAAAAGGTGGTACTGTGTTAGCCAGCAGAGTAGATGTGAGTAGACTGAATCCCAAGATTCCTTTTAATGCCTAATTCATAACATAGAAAATGAAACAGGACACATTTGTTAACCCATGCCTTAAGAGGGGGATGTTGGTGCCCTAAAAGCTTGCAATTTCTGTTTTCTGTTAGCCATTAAAATGGATAATCTTTAAGTCACTCTAGTGAGTTCTTTGCTCAGTAGCATGTGGAATCCCACGCAGTTATGTTAATACTTGCAGTACTATGGTGTAAGTAAATTAGACCAATATACTAGTTCAGAACCCCCATAGGTATGCCAGTATTAGGAGCCTGAATGGGTGTGGCCTGCACATCTTTGTTTTTCCCATTCAATGAAAAGCAGTTCAAGTATTGTAATTAGGGGAGTGCTCTGTCAGGTCTGCATTGCTCACATTACCCGATTCCTATGTGTCCGCTGGCCCTGCATAGCCCAACTCGTTTAGTTTGTCTCAAAATCAAATGCTTCTTTGATGATCTTTGTACTGACAACATTGTTCCTTCTTCTTCCTGAGTTTGGGCTGTATTCAGGAAGAAAAAAGTGATAAATTCTGTAGAAAACCAACTGCATTATAAATGAAATTCCCCAAAGTCCCAATTATATAAGGCTCCTAACTCCTTGAATGCTGTCACACACTCAGTGTGTTACATTTCCAGTTAATTCACTTTGTGCTTTCATTTGTCATCTATGATGAATTTGGTTTGCTCTAGAATTGTTTCTGTTCAACTTCCTGGACACATCCCATAGTCAGTGTTTCTATGGTAAATCTGAACTTGTCCAGCTGTGTTCTGGAGTCTGCAATGCTGTTTTTTCAGACTGCTCTAGCACTTCAGGTTGCATTTATATCACCCGTCCTTCATGTATGGCGTGTTGGCCAGCAACTGAAGGAGGTGATACGCCTTGGTTATAAATATATAAGGGAACGTGTTTGAACCATGGTCCACAGGTACACTGGACTTCACTGCCCAAGCACTAAAACCTAATCAGATTGAACGTTCTGCTAATCACAAATTTCTGCTCAAACCAGGAAAGCCCATAAGACCCTTCACTCTTGCTCACATTGGAGATGTCATGACAGATAACTTGGTCAAATCATAGCTCTTGTTGCAGGGAAAAACATCTTGCTGCAACTTTCCAGTGTTGAAAACAGGGAAGTTCAGCAGAACCAATGTGCCCTCTCTGCAGCTTGTTCATTGTGGTTATATGGATGTTGTGATGCACTTTACAACAAATGTTTGACCCATATGAGCATTAGCCAATGATATATGGGCTGACACCCAGATGGACTTCATATCAAGCCACCTCCATGATCCCCTTGAAGACATGATCTCTTGAGATGCAGGGACAACGCAGGCAAGTGAATTTAGCAATATGAACAGTTCTACACTGCAGTACTGTTCAGATTACCAGTTTGAACAAAGGAGCATGGTTGTGGAACTGATATTAGACATTTTAGCAAAGGGTCCCATACTGTTTTGGATTAAATACAAAACTGGAAACTATAGCACCTCAGAAGGCACTACATGGCATGTATGAAATGTAAAGTGGTGCAGTTTACATAGTAACATAGTTGAGGCTGAAAAAGACATGTGTCCATCAAGTTCAGCCCATGCCATATCACTCCTGATGATCCAGAGGAAGGTGGTTAGGCTGTAATAATATGCATTTCATTGCAAGTCTAAAAGGTCTAACATTACTACTGATGTACTTAAATGCTGTACTTTGCATTGTGTTGAGCACCCCTTGATAGGGTTGCATTACTGACAATATGTAAAAAGGTCTTGGAACTATTAAAAAAAAAAAAAAAAAATGTACATAGAAAAAGTGTTGCCCATAATTCCCTGGTAATGACAACATAAAGAAAACATTTTCAGGGGTTCTCTGGTCTTCATGAAAGATCGCTAGGAATTTTAAATTGGCTTGGATTCCAGGGAGCAAAACCTAATCTGTTAATGCTATATGCCAAAAGAAAAAAGGTGAGCAATTATGGAGCAAGCTAATTTCCAAAAGGGGAAATGTAAACATTCCCATCACTATAAACAGGGCTTTTGAAAGGATAGTAATGTTTCATAATAAAAGCAGCTCTAATTAATTGTCATAGTATTTGGACTTTGGAGAGTGTTATTTCAATTCTGTCAGAGTTGTAGTGCAGGAGTAATTCAATGACAAAGTATCCCCCTCCCGCCCCTTTTACTGATGTAACACTGCTCAGCCAGAGCAGAAGGGAGGTGCCCAGGTAGACTGCAGAGAGGGACAATCTTCAATTAAGATAAGGGAAAAACCTGAAAAATTGTCAAGGGGGGCAGGGCTTTCATTGTTCTCATAGGAAGAAGATTGTCCCGTTCTGTTATCTGTTGGTCTATGGACTGCATTCCACATCTGAGAAGAGGGGGCTTACACTAGGTAAAAGGGGCGGGAGGGGGAAACTTTGCTTGTGAATATATCTCAAACCATAAAGGTTTGAGAGAAGACTTATATTGTTCTTCGTGTTTATTTTATTTTGTAGGCATTAAAAAAAGATAAAACGAAGTATTACTATCCCTTTAAATCCTTGAATCATTGACATTTCTCCTAATGCATTGCGTTATGAGTTGAAGCCTGCTAGCAAATAAAAGCCTTATTTAAAGCAATTGATAGTTTTAGTCCCCCCCCCCATACTAAAGCTGGTTTTCTCTAGAATTGCTCATTTGTTTTTCTTTTCTGCATACAGCCCTTAGTCTACTTATGCGTATTGCCTTTTACAGTTTTGTAACTTTCAATTAGTAAGCTGTAATGAGTTTTTAAGGTAGACCTGTCACCTTAAATTTGATCACAGCTGCCTACATATTTTATGACTTTTTCAGGTAGGAAAACGTGAGCTTAAGGTGACAAGTCCTCTGTAAGGGAAACATTTTTACTATCTATATCTATCACGGCAGAAAAGGTTATGTATTGCATTACATTTCCATAATTTCAGATGAAAACCTAATGTAGTATAAAAATAATATAATGAACAAACTGTCGATGTGGGTATTCCTGTTATATAACAGTTTACGTGTTATAGAACAGTAGTTCAGTAACGTATAGAATGATGATTCTTGTGTTTCTTTCATTGTGTTTGGGTTCTGCATCATTGCAATTTGGATGCTAAAGGGCTTTCCAATATATTTGGGTGCATCCAAGGGGTTAAATGACTGTAAAATTGATTTATAGAAAAAAATATTTTTTCCCCTCCCAGGGTTTTACCTACGTGGCTCCATCTGTACTTGAGAGTGTGAAAGAAAAGTTTTCATTTGAACCAAAAATTCGCTCTCCTCGCAGATTCATTGGCAGCCCACGGACACCTGTGAGGTAAATATTCAATCTATAGAAATGTAACTGACAATTGAGGAAAAAGGGAGTGTCCAAAAAAGAAGTAGCATGAATGGTAGGAGATTGCTTTTGCAAAACCTCCTTATGTATAAAAATGTTAATATAAATGGCAACAATTTAGAACAAGGCGTGAGCACTAACATCTGACACACACACACACACACACGCATGCACGCACGCACGCGCGCGCACCTGGTTTTATCAAAATATGGAAGGACATTTATCATGGTATACTTGGCAAGGGTGCATCTCTGGGTGCAGTCCTGACAAGGGGTCCAGGTCTGCATTGTGAGCCCCAGCAGATTTGTTGGAGAGCTGCATGGGTGTCAGAAAAGTGACACTTAATGCCCTTCAGCTGTATTCCGAGATGCTGACCAACGAGATTTTGAAGTCTTTCCATTCAGTCATGTAGGCTGTGGCTGATTCAGGATTGTGGGGTGTTCGTAATGCAAGTAATCATTACTTCACTCAGGAATTCACCAATTTATCTGCAGAGAAGGCTCAGGTAAGAGAAGACCAGCTCCCTCCCCTCTCTGGCACTTGAGGAGTATATGGTGGAGACACCTGTATTTAGCTTAAGTAGAAGGCAATATATATATATATATATATATATATATATATATATATATATATATATATATATATATATATATATATATATATATATATATATATATATATATGAAGTACATTTTCATAAACTAGTTTTCTGTGTTTTAGCCCTGTGAAGTTTTCCCCTGGAGATTTCTGGGGAAGAGGAACAGCTGCTGGAACCTCAAACACACAGACACCAGCTGAATTTCGAATGGATGCTAGTGGAGTAGAACAAATGGATGTGACTGTAAGTGGGGAAGCTTCAGCACCGCTACCAATCAGACAATCTAATGCTGGGCCATTCAAAAAACAAGCCTACCCCATGATCTCCAAACGACCAGAACATCTACGCATGAACCTATGACAGTGCAGTATTTCCAGATCTATTCTGACTTGTACATGCTAAAACAGACCAGGAACATTAACTCCTCTTATAACAAAGCAAAAAAAAAAAAAAAAAAAAAAAGTTTGAGCACTTGAGTCCCAGTGGGAGGAAAAATTGTGGAACGGGTGAATAAAAAGAACAGTTTGGGAAGACTGAATTGAAAATAATTTTTTTATGACATTATATATATATATATATATATATATATATATATATATATATATATATATATATATATATATAATATATATATCTTATAATATAAAATCAGTGGTGCAAAAAAATGAATGTCAAAACTGCATTGTAGAAGTGGAGACTTTAATTCAGTAATTGAATTCTTTCCCTGTACTAGTTGGAAGCTGACAGTATTAATTCAAGGATAAATGTAGTCACAGTTATGTTTCACAAAGTCACAAGTCAATTATGTTTTACTCTGTAAAAAAAAAAATGCATTTGACTGAATGCGGGTGAATAATTAGGTACAAATGATTGCATCATTGCCAAATCAGACTAAAGCTTAACTGTGTTATATTTCAGTATTTGATTACATGTGCTGAGGTACCACGTGTAATCAAATATGAACTTTTTGAGATCCGTAAATGAAAAACTTCTTAGCTGAAAAAGTGCTGGTTTAACACTTGGAATGCTAGAGAGGTATCCAACACATTGTGTTAAATATTTCTCTGGCACTCAAAGGTTTAACCCAGAATCCAATTGATTGTCTTCCAGTTTGTTTTAGGGATGCCTGCAGTTGGGTAACTTAAAGCTGTGTGATTCTTTTCACAATACCCATTGACCATTTCTATAAATACAATGTACTACTGCTGTTCAAGTGCTTATGCCGGGAAGAAAATGGATTCAAGGCACCAACGTACCTTGCAACTTCTGGATCATCACAAGATGCCAATTTCATATTTTCTCTTATTTTCTCCTGTTTGTTATGCTCCCACAACAACTTTGTTCTAGTTGTGCACCTAATAAGAACTCAATGCTAGGACTTTTAATATGTTCCGATTGTAAAAGTATTACATGGCCTTTCTACTCATGTCTTCCATATTAAGGGGAAAATGACTCTGAGGCTGAATCTAGGGAATGTTATCACCATGCTGGTCTTGTCTTGCATTCTGTATGAATGGCTTAAAGGTACAAAGAATGAAATAAAGGTAACCTTACCTTACTTGCCTTAACCAAGCATTTTCGTGAACATCTCTTTAGGTTTAATTCCTATAAATTCTGGTATTGCAACCAGTGTGGGCTTGCAATTTAGTTGACCTAGATAACCCCTGTTTTTCAGTAATTGCATAAAATGTTCTGTAATATGTTGCTTTGAAGTGGTGACTTTGAAAAATATGCATAACAGTAAGAAATGGTCTTCACTGTAAGAAGAGAAGAAAAAAATAAAATCATGCTTGATCAATTCAGCATTGCAGGATCCAAGCCATAGAAAGTATGTAGCGAATCCATGATTTTTAAGGTGAAAAATTATTGCATGTTGGAAGACTTGCAATGGTAGTTTGAATATACAATTTCAGTCTTCTCATATGAGTAACGTCTTCAGATGTTTGTGTGTTGCAGATTTAGTGTGTCGTGTTTTTTTTTTTTTTTTTTCACTGCCCACTTGTATATAGATTGTATTAAAATAACAAGATCTCACATAAGTGTAATATGCCCCCCTCTATGATAATTACTGCTTGCAGGTTCAAACCTAATGATATTGTTGTTCATCTCTTGATGCATACAAACATTATGTACAACAGTTAGGGCTGCAGAGCTGCAAAATCTGGCAAACAGCTTCTTGCAAAACATAGGTACAAAATATAAGGTAACCAAATCCTGGAATTATCAGTTGCTATGTTTTGAAACATGTTGGAAGTAAGCATTTGTTTTGTATTATGTTTTCAAATTAATATGAAACCGAAACCTTTTCTGTGAAGCAAACTTTTGTATTCATTGCCTAATCTGACACTCAGTCCTTGCCTGAGCAATGTGTTTCACACAACTCTGGCACTGGCAGTGGAAGTTCAGAAGGAATAAAGAAAAAACAGTTTATTAAGAAATAGCACTTAAAGGGACAGTAAAGTTTGATAATAAAAGCAGCTCTAATTAATCATCGTAGTATTTGGACTTTGGAGAGTGTTATTTCAGTACTGTCAGAGTTACAGTTCAAGAGTAGTTAAATGACAGTGTCCCCCTCCCACCCCTTTTACTGATGTAACACTGCTCAGCCAGATCAGAAGGGAGGTGCCCAGGTAGATTGCAGAGAGGGACACTCTTCAATTAAGATAAGGGAAAATTCTGAAAAACTTGTCAAGGGGGGCAGGGCCTTCATTGTTCTCATAGGAAGAAGATTGTCCCCTGCTGTTATCTGTCTGGTCTTACAACCAGATTCCACATCTGAGAAGAGATGGCTTACACTATGTAAAAGGGGAGGGAGGGGGAAACTTTGCTTGTGAATATCTCTCAAACCATAAAGGTTTGAGAGATAAGACTTGTATTGTTCTTCATGTTTTTTTAATGCCTACAAAATAAAATAAAGATAAAACGAAGTATTACTATCCCTTTAAGCTCTGCCAGATAATTTTCTCTTTGTATGAATATCGAAAACCCATTTGAGTCCTTTATATAGAACTGTGGGTTTGATTTATTACCTGTTTACGTGAAAGAATTTAGGAAGACAAGAAAACCTCAGTGTTAGTAACCTTGTTTTCCAGGTAATTGACATGTGAATGGCCATATTTTGCATATGTTAAGATGTTTGTTTGAATACTAAATAACTCATTAAGGCTGGGATTAATCAAGTGACAAAAAGACACACATGTCAGGTATACTGGTATTTGCCAGATCATTGATGATACCTTCTTTAGTGAACAATCCTATTTCCTTGCCTTGCATATTGACTTAAATGGAATGCTATGGAGTTGAAGCTGAACTTTCACTCGAATTAAAGTGCCCCCAAATCATTATGCACACAGCAATACGCATATCAATACTAAAAAGTCTGGCGTTATCAAGAAATCAAACTTGTTCCGAGACTCATCGGCAGGCTTCTTGCTGTTATGGCATCTGTGCGACTGCGCCATCAGTCCCTTCCTGTACCTTAAGGTACAGTGCAACGTCTCCTTAAAGGAGAAGTTAACTGGTTTTTTTTTTATGAAAAATATATGTTGTAGGGATTTTCATACTGAGTAAAATAAGGGTACTCCCACTGCCAAGATATTCATATTTCCAGAGTTATTACAGTTTACATCCATGTTTTTTTTTTTTGTTTTTTTTTACATTAGCAGTGCCCTCTAGTGGTCAAATTCTAAATGTTTTTTCTTGTTACATGCTAATTGAGAGGAAAGTCAAGAAAGCCAGACACATTCAGTTATCCATAGAATGTGATAGAAACTGCCTGTCAGTTAAAACTTTCAGGATGTAAACCACAGAAAAATTCACTTCAGACAGCAGTGGGAGTACCCTTGATTTTTTTCAGCAGGAAAAGATCTATAAAATGTGTTCATTTAAAAAAAAAAAAAAAAAAAAAAAAAAAAAAAAAAGCTTTACTGCTCCTTTAAGGTACAATGCATCTCCTCGTAGAGGAGACCGGGACGGACTGTGCAGACACACATTTGACAAGATGTCTGAGCTTATGCTTACCTGTGCGCCTTGGAACAAGTTGGATTTCTCAATAATGCCATATTCAGGTTAATACTAGTATTGATATGTGTATCGCTTTGTGCTTAATGATTTGGGGGGCACTTTAATCTGAGTGAAAGTTCCACTTTAAATCCATTTCAGGTTTTGTTTGTATTTTTTTTTTGGGGGGGGGAGGCAGTTTCTTCACTATAGTGCAGTTGGTTTTCTGTAGAATTGCTTTGCTTTTCATGTCTGCCTTCTGTTTTTTGTTTTGTTTTGGTTTTTTTTTTTAAATCCAAGAAAATGATAGTACAGTGAACCTAAAAAGAAGTGATTGCAATCTTCATATTTTTATGAACTAACCTATTTACCCTTCCTTTAAGAACCAGATGGTTATGTGTAATGTTGCCCTGCAATGCATTGCACATCCCTCTAGTCATTAATTGGTTAAGATAAAAAAACGTAATTTTGGAAGGATCCTTTACATTTTCAGTTAATAGTTTCTGCAAAAGGTGGCAGTTTACCACAAAATTGCTTCTAAAGCACCCCAAGGACCAGGGCACCATGTACCAGTAGTGTGCAGTGGCTGGGATACATGTCCCATGTATTGACTGGTCCCTCTCCATAACGTATTTTGACATGTTTGTACTTCTTAAACCCTATCCCATTTAACATGCAAATCTCCTCATTTGGATCCTTTATCTCCTGCAGTGTTCACTCGTATGTATATCCATGCATTGTTGATGTAACATTTGATAAAACAATTTGGTTTTACATTTTATTTTTTTTTTTCCATTAGTAAGTGAGCCAGATAATTTTGATGTATCCCATGTTTTTGTAGTAAATGCGTTGGTCGTCTGTTTATCCTTTGTCCCTGCCAATGACACAGGCTGTGTGCTACACATCTGCCATAGGTTAACTGTATTGCATAATGAAGAGCACTGGCGTTTATATTATGGGATATCTGAAGGGGGATTCTACTACACTAGGCAGTTTCTCTTAATTTAACACAGGGATGGATGCAATTGGCTGTATACAAACTCAGTTCTGTTGCAGTGATGAGGTAACTGTGCAGAGAGCCAAAACAGATAGTTTCTGTGCAGCTGAGTGATCAGACGCACAAGGTGTAAAAGACATATTTAACCCCCATTATTTTTCATTATAAATCTAGGGCAGGAGTGTCAGCCAGGTATTGGGTGTGTATGTATGCACTCACCTATGCATGCATTATTATTATAAAATACACATACACGTTCAACCTTCCAAATTAATTTTTTAACAGAAATGTGGCCATAGGGCTAAAAATTGTTAATCACTGGTTTAACAAAATCACTCTCAACCTCCCTTTTTAATGCAGGGTATTTATGAAAAATGTCCTTCTGCAGGGCACTTTTTTAAATAAGCAACTTGCATTAAAGGGGATTTTTGGTCACATAAGAGCCAAGGCCGCCTGTGCAGGTAAACTTTGTTTTAAGGACTAAAATCCATTTAATTTGAGGATCTATCAGGGTTTTTGTATGTTTCTTTCAATTCCATTTATCTTTACATGGTATTGAAAACAGAAGAGCAGGTCAATTTTTCTATACACTGGCTCTCTAGCCATTGGCTCATAGGTGGTGATGAAGGGGAAATGTAGTCTCCAACAGCTAGAGAGCCAAATGTTGCCTGCCTAAGGTATAAACCAGACAAAGTTTGCCATATTACACTCCTAACTATAGGAGTAACAATCGTAGCTAAATGGCATCATATAAAAACCTATTGTACTACATGAAGTCAATATGGCTATATATATATATATATATATATATATATATATATATAATATTTATATAATATGTGTGTGTGTGTGTGTGTGTGTGTGTATGTATATATATATATATATATATATATATATATATATATATATACATTTTTTTTTTTATTTTTTTTTTAACAGAATAAAATCCGTAGCAGCCACATTTTTATTTAACCTTTGTGAGTTTCTGAAACACCACATTGTTTTACATTTATTTTGTAGCAATACTAAAAGAATGTTAATTGGTAAATTTTTTGAAAGCTTAAAGTAACCGTAATGTCCCAATAAAAAAAATTCTTATTTTGTAGAGTTTAAGAAAAAGAAATTATGTGGCACAAACCCTATCTCTCAAACCTCTATGGTTTGAGAGATATTCTCCTGTAAAGTTCTCTCTCTCCTGATGTCAGACCTTTATGGTTTCAGAGATATTCTCCTGTAAAGTTCTCTCTCTCCTGATGTCAGACCTTTATGGTTTCAGAGATATTCTCCTGTAAAGTTCCCTCTCTCCTGATGTCAGCTGTAAAGCATGACGGGAGGAGATCCGTGTCAGTCAACATGAGGAGGCTCTTCAGCAGAGCCGAAATTGCATTATTTAAAAAGAAATACTTCATTGGAACGATCTACAAAGTGTGCTTACAAATCAGGCACTCTTTGTAGACCTTTCCAATGAAGTGATTATGTTCCAATAACGCGATTTCGGCTCTGCTACAGAGCCTCCGGCTGGTCCCAGGACTGGGATCTCCTGCTGTCAACACAGTGCTGACATCAGGAGAAGGGGAGGGATGGGGTAACTTTACATGCGATTGATTATCTCTAAAACCATAATGGTTTGAGAGCGAGTATTTGTGACACATAATTTCTTTTTTTTTTTTATACTCTACAAAACAAGAAAAAAATTTTATGGGACATTGGAGTCCCTTTAAAGTTTCACTATTTGATCCTATGGAGTTTCACCTTTTGCAGGGGCATTGCCTAGATTTGTGAAACTAGGATAATTCATATGAAAAATTTTTAATAAATCTACATCAATGGTTGGTGACCGCTAGCATTTAAGGGGTTAAAAGCCTCCTTTAAGTCAAGGGGATTTTTTTTTTGTCCCCTCTGGTGCAGTAGGTTTGTACAATGATTGGCCCTCTTTTATGGATAAGGCCTTTTTGTCTCTTGTATGATTTCTTATAAAAGTGCTGTATCCTAGTCCAGACCTAGTCTGTTTAACCTTTTGAGTGCCACAGAGGTATCCCATGGATGGCAATGCAAAGGGTTAAACCTCCAGCCATTTCTGAATACTAAACATGCCCAACCAGCCAATTCTACTGTATTTCATGGTAGTGATTACCTGGTGACATTTAGCCTGATAATTTAAGGGCCGTTCAAAAGAAGAGTGGAGCAGTTATGGGGCAAACCATTTGCACTATAGAGGAGAACTAAAAATACCCATTGATTTAACCCCTTGAATGCTAGCGGTCTCCAACACATTTCTTTGCAACGCATTGGAGACTTCTCTAGTGTTGAAGGGGTTAAAATCCCCATGTAAATAAATACGAATTTTTAAATCTTTGCTTTGGTGCAAATGGTTTGCCCCAGAACTCATCCACTGCTATTTGAACCTACATCCCTTAGTCTTAACTTACCTAGGCTGACCAGATCTCACCTTTAACTGGGGACACACAGGAAATAGCCATTTTTCAGCACTTCAATGAATTTAATGCTGTCCTGCAGTATGCATTTCTCCTATGCGTCCCTGGTTAATGGTGAGGTCTGGTCAGCCTAAATTTACCATTACTGAGTAGCATTCCGTTACATATGACTTTGATACTAGGTTAATCCCTTGTATGTTAGAGACTCTCGCTCATTTTGTAAGCAATGAGTTGGAGACTTCTCTAGCACCCAAGTCACACCAACCAGTCAGTTTTTTTTGGGGGTTTTTTTGTGGAGTATCTCATCTTTAGTACAAGTAGATCAATCACAATTACTGATATGCTGAATACCCAACTGTGATCAAGCAGTGATATCATGAAAGCCTGACCTGTTGGCATGTCTTGAGACGCCGGGTTACAGGGGCACTACTTCACCTAATTATGATAAATATTATGTTGTAGGCCTTATCCTATAGACTCCTATTGTTTGAAAATATTGCTGTACAACAGGGCTGTCCAAGTTCAGTCCACAAGGACCACCAACAGGCCATGATGTAAGGATTTCCCTGATTAAGTACAGGAGAGTCAGTCAAAATGAATGAGACTGCTTAACTCACCTGTGCTTAATCAGGGAAATCCTGGCTGGTTGGTGGTCCTTGAGGACTGAACTTGGATAGTCCTGCCCTGCAGCTTACATTTCTTTCTTAATTCCAGTTTATTGCCCCTTTTAAATGTTTTCATGGTTAGGGTTCCACAGAGGCTTTGTGTGAAACTAGAGGATTTCCACCATGTGCACAGTTCATGCCCATTAGACCTATTGACATTTTGTGGCTTTTTACTAGGTTGTGTGTTTTTACTCATGTATACCGTTCTATATATACACATATATGAAATACAAACATGGAATGTGTATGTTTTATTTTACTGTTTGGCTCTTTACTGAAGAAACAGATTAAAAGAAAAGTAACCTTTTATCTCAACTTTTCGTATTATGTGCCTGCAAGATATGCAACATCAAATTGCTTTTCATTTTTTTCTGTCAACCCCAGGGATAGTGATCCATTAAAAAATAGCCCATACAGGGCATTCACTGCTGCAGGGATAGTGTTCCATTGTATCACTACCCTGCTTTCATAGTCTACTAACCTGTTTTCATAGTCTTCTAACCAAAAAGCTCTCTTTAAAAGGATAGTAATATTTCACAAAAACAGCAGCTCCAATTAAACTTCATAGTATTTGAGCCATAGAGAGTGTTATATCAATACTGTCAGAGTTGTGGTTCAAGAGTAATTGAAGGATAGTTTGCCCTTCCCACCCCTTTTACCTAGTGTAAGCCATCTCTTCTCAGATGTGGAATCTGGTTGTAAGACCAGACAGATAACAGCAGGGGACAATCTTCCTATGAAAACAATGAAAGCCCTGCCCCCCTTGACAAGCTTTTCAGGTTTTTCCCTTATCTTAATTGAAGATTGTCCCTCTACCTGTGCACCTCCCTTCTGCTCTGGCTGAACAGTGTGACATCAGTAAAAGGGGCGGGAGGGGGGATACTTTGTCATTGAATTACTCTTGAACTACAACTCTGACAGAATTGAAATAACACTCTCCAAAGTCCAAATACTATGATGATTAATTAGAGCTGCTTCTACTATGAAACATTACTATCCCTTTAAAGAGATCCAGGGATTTACAGTCGGGAACATATAAGTGTAAAAATAAAGTATAGGTATAGACTCCTTTTAATGTATCTAAAACCTGTTAGAGAGAGTCCTGTGTCAACTTGCAACTGACCCAGGACCTATGATAGCTGCAGCAGTGACATAGCTGATGGGTGTTGTACAGCAGAGCTGTCCAAGGTCAGTCCTCAAGGGCCATCAACAGGCCAGGATTTAGGTATTTCCCTGATTAAGCACAGGATAGTTAGTCAAAATGAATGAGCCACTGATTAACTCACCTGTGCTTAATCAGGGAAATCCTTAAATCCTGGCCTGTTGGTGGTCCTTGAGGACTGAATTTGGACTTCCTTGGTTTACAGCATGCTACTCACATTGAATGCTGGCCATCTGTCAGTCATTAGGCACCAACTAGGCAATGAGGTGTAAAGTGAAAGTAACTGGAAATCTATCAAGCCTGCTGGCTCTTTTCCTAAGATACAGTAACACCCATGTGAGTGAAGGGCTGACTTCCCAATTTAGCCATAATGAGGCATCTTAGGTTGAGAGCCCTGGCAGTTCTTAGTCACATTTAATGATATGTAGCCCTGCATAGTCCACCCAAAACAATTTGTGCTTTACATTTCATGCCCAGACCTTCTGTAACCACTTGCTACGTTTTTTTTCTTCCAGTAAGAGGTGGTCACAGAGTTGTGACCAGTGACTGCCAAGCTGTTTCTTCTAACTGCTATCAGATCATGATCATGTCCGTGTTTTACCAGTTGATAGATATGCCCAGCACTCTTGTAATTACAGCTACTGAGTGGTAAGATATAGCTGTGAGTCTTAATATCAAGGTAGTGGTGAATCTGCTTATGCAAGCTTCCCAGTGGATCTAGACAGCTTGTGTGTTTTCACTTTTTCAAATTTCTCCAGGTGCGTCGTACATCTGTCCCACTTAAATGCTGAGAGGTGTGCAAATTAAAGACCAGATGTTAGGCCTCAAAACATTATTTTTTTATTTTTATTTGTTTTTTTTAGATGCCAGCATGGATTACAGAGTAAGTATGTATTGACCCCAGCTCATTTTGGGTGTTAGTGTTCCTTTAACACTGTGAATGCCAGAGCTTTGAACAACATATTGATTTGGAAGGCAATGCTCACTTCTCTGGCATACGAAAGGTTGTAATTATTAATTACAATGCAAGTGTTGCTTCAGAAAATTGTTAAACGTCATTTAAACGTTTGCACGCCAGAGGGGTGCGCAACACATTGCATACCCCTCTGACGCTCAAAGGGTTAAGACCAGAGGGGTGGGAACAAACCAATGTGTTTAACATTCTCATGGTCCTTAAAGGGTTAAGCTATTCTTGGGATAATACTTCAGTGTTTGTATACTTTAATTTTTTTTTTCCTGTGTATCTGTGTGTTTAAAAATAAAATATCCAATCATTTTATGCTGCTTTAGGAGTGAAATAAGGCTAAATCTAATTTTTGCTTTTCATTTTATATTGTAACAAATCATTTTTGATTTTTTTTCCTAATGGCTGTATATAGCAATTAAATACAAATTTGAATAAGTATTTCAAGTGTGTTTGAGTATTCTGTAATATTGAAGTGCTGTGGTACTGGAGAGCTGCCACCAAGGAAGTAGTATTTTTAACGTGCACCTGTCATCATATAGGCAGAATTAAAAACTGGCTATGTGTCAAAATACTAGCCAAAAAAAAAAAAATAATAATAAAAAAATAAATAAATATATATATATATAATAATATTGGGCCCCTCAACTGCTGCTGTACTACAGCTTCCATCATACCTGATCAGTGGCAGCAACTGGATGGCCTCATGTTGTGTATATAATAATAATAAAAAATATATATATTATTAGCCTGTGCCCTCTGGGTATTTCTGTGTCTAGATTCATTTATATTAGTGTGTGTCTTGATATTGGCTCAGCAGAAACATTATTTAGCATAAAATGCTACTCTAGGGCAAATATTACTGTAGCAAATAAACGGATAGGTGCAACATACAGTTTCTAATTTCTTCAAAGTCTCTCAAGCAGAGTCTCCCTCCCCACTCCACTTTACCCCAGCTCATATAATCTATTTTTAAAAGTGACCTTCATGGAGTGTGCGTGGGCAAAGATTCTCTTAGTTAGCCACATTTGTATGGTATATAGGAGACTGAAGAGGACAAGCCTTACTGCATTCAGAGTGCACATTCCCTGTGTGTATGTCCCTGTATGTTTGCCTGGCAGCCACATTTCCATTATCTGTTTGTACTTTGGACTGGACTGGCACTCTGTAAATCTGTCCCAGTATCCCTCTCCTTTACCATAGTGTAATTTGTATCCATTGTAATTCATCTTTATTCACTTGGATTAATTTGTAATCCTTTTCCTTTCATTTTACTTCAGTTGAACTTCATTCACTTTCATTTTATTCAGATGTATTTAATTTTATTTTTACAGCATTCTATATTTAATGTCTGTCTCTTAACTTGTGTTTAATGCATCTTTGGTTCTTGAGGCAAAGGTGTCTTTTAGAATGGGTACGTGTGGTGGCTATATTTGTTTGGGGCATAGACTGTATTAGGGACTTTGTTCTATCTGTTGCACTCTGATGAATGTAAGGGGGGCTTATTCTCCTCTTCCACTGTGCTGCTGTTAACAGTGCACGTGCCATGGCTTTCAATGTCCTTTGTGGTTTTGCCACCTTCTGCTACCCAATACTCAGATGGTATTAGATCTTGGCTCATTTTATAGAGCTGTAAATCTCCCAACACTGCTGCTTAAAGGGATAGTAATACTTAAAATGTAAAACAAAATATGTTGTAGGGTTTATCCCCCTGAGTAAAACAAGAGTACTCCCACTGCTGAAAGATGTTTCATTCAAAAGTTATTAATTTTCAAAGTTGAAATTTTTAGGTGCAATATAACAGTGGCCTGAAATTGTACAGTGGCGCTGTTGCTACACCATCCTATGGAGATTTATGGTCAACTGACCAGAGCTGTCCATAGGATCGTGTAGCAACAGTGCCACTGTACAATTTCAGGCCACTGTGATATTGCACCTAAAAAAATTCAACTTTGAAAATTAATAACTTTTGAATTAAACACCTTTCAGCAGTGGGAGTACCCTTGTTTTACTCAGGGGGATAAACCGTACAACATATTTTTTTTTTACATTTTAAGTATTACTATCCCTTTTAATAGGTGTGTCATGTGGTGATTTACAATATAACCTGCTGCACTGAAAACCCACTCCCTGTAACAACTGACCTGGGGAAGAATGAAGGAACTGCATCAGACTGACTGACTAAGAGGATAGAGTGCGCAGCATAGGATACAATGCAAGGGAAAGACTGCAACATGGAGATGTACCCTTGCTGCAGCTGATGTTGGAGTTAAAGTTGCTGGCTGCAAAGCCAGATGACAGGTATGTATGCTCCATCCGCTGGGTAGCCGATCACTCTGTGTTGAGTTCTGGACTCCAACTTGGAAAATGCTCTGTTGATCTTTTATCTCATGGATCTTTGAATTTGATGGGAGATAGCGGCCCAGTGTCTGCCAAGATTCTTAATTCTGGCATCAGAAGGCGATACACCTCAGTCGTCTGAGGGTGGAACGATGTGTGAGTACTATCTTAAGGTGGAGTGGAATGGGGGTCGTTTGTAGGATAAGATAGTGGGAGTTAAAGAAAATTCCACTAGCAGCACCAAATCTATTCAGTTACAAATCAAAAAACAACACACAAGAGGGCACCCAATAGTGCCTTAAATGACCACTATTAAGTTCTTCAAACCAGTAGTGGTTACAAGGGTTATATACCACCCTGCAACAATCCAGCCTACAGTGAAGTTTACCTGTCTCTGATCCAAAATATGAAGAAAGTTACTGCTCCAAATCTTTGTAAATAGGTTTAATTCAAAATATATAAAATAAGATTGGTATAATTGTTTTTCAATGTGCAAATGGTACATTTTAGCTGTCCTGACGTCACAGATCAACTGCTTTATCAAGTTAATATGGCAGTTTGTACAATGGAAAGAACACAAACCAACAGCATCAAATCTAAATATCTTCCCCCCCCCCCACCACCCCCATTTCACTAGTCAGTTTAATGATTAGTGTCAAAGAGCAAAAAGGACCTATCCCTCCCAATATTTCTAAATTTCAACCCTGAGATAAGTATCCCAAAAATTAAACATAAAATTAATGGCAAAAAATAGATATACCAGAAATTAAAACAAACAATATGAATACTGGAAAGAGCATATTCATATCCCAAAACAAACCCAATGTTCATACCTGATTCTTGAGATAAAAAAGGACCATCACAGCCTAGTTGCAAACAAATGTATTCTGAATAAAATCTCAACCTAGAATCACATATTGTAGCATAAAAACAGAAATGAAAAATCCCAGAGGCAACATGCAATCCATTTTTGACAATTCTCGGAAGTATATGTTCAATAGTATACCTCATTATAGGAATACACACTCCCAATAACTTTGGGTAATGCAATCCACATGTACATAATCTCAAAATGTGCTTGCATCACGTACAACAATCCAAAACTGTAGCTCGACTATGAAAAAAAAAAAAAAAAAACACACAAAACTTTGTATATATATATATTTCACTGTCGTCCAATACAGGTCACTGGTACTCTGGGGAGGTGATCCGCCCCTTTAATAGGCAGGAACAATTATGCAAATGATTGCAGGGGGCGGAGCCTCCCCTCCTACTTAAGCTGCCTTCAGGCCAGAGCCACCAGATTGATTTGTTCCTGTGTGCTGTGCACACCAGGTGGAGAACATCTATGCATTCAACTTAGTATTTTGTTATTTTTCTTCAAATATGGAATACCACCATTAGGAGGGTGACCATGGCTGTGAATTGCCCTCTTTAAAGTGGCTAGTGCAGCTTCCAGGGATTTTCTGTGGACCTTATGCCCTAAAGAGGGAACAGCTTGAGTCAAGCAGATTCCCTGCTGAGGAATTTACCTCTGGTCTATTCCCACTTCATCATGGTCACCTGAAGACAGAAGTCCTGCAGAAAGGTGAGCCACCCCTTGAGTGCTGAAGGTCCACTTGTCCCCACAGTGTCCCTTTGATGGGCTTGTATTTGGGAGTTGCATTGCACTCCAGCACTCATAGGGTGTTTTTATTTGCATTTATCATGTTTATGCAATTTCTGTGGTATTCTCTGGGTTTTGGAGCTTTGGGTATAGTTTTACTTATGTTTCTCATGTATTGGGTAACTGTTTAGCACTTTTTAATGTTCAGTGGGACTTTATTAAAATTTAGTGTTCCGCGCCTTTAAGCGCGTCTTTTCCCGCTTAGACGCCATTGCTCCTTTACTCTCTATGGGATTTCACAGTGTGGGACATATCTCTGGAACCGCTTGTCACAGCAACTTCAGAGATGGCTCATTTTACTTCTATGCTCCTGCTCTATCATCCGGTGTATGCTTACAGGGTGTGGGGAGTTCAGGGGGGCTTCGGGCACTGTTTGGGGTACTTCTGAGAGAAAACTACATTTCCCATGAGTGCCCGGTTCGCGCTCGTTTCTGATTGGCTGACCTGACGGCCGCCATTTTGTGGTGTTATTTCTCAGCGAGTATACTACGCAGGGACCGAGCCTTCTCTCCTCTCAGCAGATTAACCCTTTGCTGGCCAGATAAGTCCGTTTTTAGGCATTTCTGGGGTGAAACTTTAATCTTTCACACTTTTACTGGGTGATATTGTTAAGTGGTGTATATTGACGCTGTGAGCATGTCTACTCCACTGGAGCCAGGGGCTAGACCCAAGACTAAAGAGGCTGGGGTGTCTGTCCCCCCCATTGCGCTTTGCTCCTCTTGTCACTCTGGGCTGCCTAGAGATTGTTCTGGTGATTTATGCCCTAAATGCACTGATTGTCGTGATAGCAACCCTGGGCTTCCCAGCCATGCTATTGAGCCAACTTGGGTGAAAGAGTTTAAAGCTGCCACTAGGGATCTCAGATCCACACTCCAACTCTTTCCCTCTCAGGTACAGGGGGCTCTCCAGGTTTGGCAGACCCCCTCTACAATCAGGACTTCCCTGCCTAAGCCACAGGGAGCTCCTGATGTGTCTGATTCTTCTGAAGAAGAACTGTTGCAGGATTCTGATGCTGAGGGAAGGCACTGTTATTGAATCTAACAGGTCCATTGGGGACCCTTATGAATGTGACCCTGAGGTTTCTGCTGAGGGTTTGATTAGAGCTGTGTTAACTACGCTCAACCTTCCTCTGACTCAGGAATCTACTCATGATCCAACTGACGTTTTCCAAAAACCATCTAAGGCGGTTGTATGTTTTCCAACTAACCCTACCCTTGCCCGTCTAGTCTCTGAGGCGTGGAGGAATCCTGACAAATCCTCCTCAGTGTCCAAAAAGTTTGCTAAACTTTACCCTTTTCCTGAGACTGAACTGGCAAAATGGGTTCATCCTCCCAAGGTGGATGCTCCTGTTTCCAGGCTATCCAAATCTACTGCTTTAGCTGTCTCTGATGCCTCTGCCCTGCAGGATTGGACGGACAAAAAGTTGGAACTTTCTCTTAAATCTATTTTTGCCTCCATTGGCACTGCCATGCGTCCAACCTTTGCAGTGGCGTGGGTTAATAGAGCTATTGCGGCCTGGACTGAACGACTGACTGAGGCAGTCCACCAGGATGCACCGGTATCTGAGCAGTTGCAGCTCCTTGCTAACATTACTGAAGCACAAAATTATGTTGCTGATGCTGCCTTTGATGCTGTTCGCATGATGGCGAGGGCCTCCACTTCATCTGTGGTGGCCAGACGTGCCCTTTGGCTGAAAATTTGGTCTGCTAATACAGCCTCTAAGAAAGCCTTGCTTTCCTTGCCCTTTCAGGGGAACTTGCTATTTGGTTCTGAACTCAAAGAAATGATCAGCGAGGCTACTGGCGGTAAAAGTACTCTTCTACCCTCAGTCTTCAAGAAGAAGTTTCCATCCAAACGCAATCGGTCCTTTCGTTCCTTTCAGACTGAGACACGCTCCATGTCCCAGATGGGTCCGTCCTCTGCGCGCTCCTCCTCCAAGCCCAAACAGTCCTGGAAGCCGAAAGTTGCCCCCAAGGCCAAGACCTCCAAGACTGCTTCGGCATGACTCACCGAACCCGGGTCCGCATCCGGCAGTAGATGGACGTCTCCGCATCTTTCGCCGGACTTGGGAGGAGTCAGTGGCGGACCCATGGGTCATTCAGGTAGTGTCAGAGGGATACAGGATCCCTTTCTCTTCCCTTCCTCCTTTTCGGTTCCATTTTACTCGTCCTTCTCAGGAACCTACAAAAAGACGTCTGTTCGACGACGCTATTCAGGATCTCTTGGACAAGGAGGTCCTGGAGTTGGTTCCTCCAGAGGACACAGGTTCAGGATTTTATTCCAACCTGTTCGTGGTGGCCAAAAAGGACGGAGGTGCTCGTCCCATTTTGGATCTCAAAGATCTCAATTCCTATGTTGTGAGTTCCCTCTTCCGTCAGGAGTCCCTGCGCTCTGTGATTGCAGCAATGTCTCCAGGGGAGTCCCTTGCCTCCCTGGACCTTCAGGATGCTTATCTTCACATCCCTATTCATCCAGAGAGCAGGTGGTATCTCAGGATTGCCTGCCACAGGGGACACTTTCAGTTTTCAGCTCTCCCCTTTGGGCTGACTTCGGCCCCTCAGGTCTTTCAGAGGGTGTTGGGTTCCTTGATAGCTGTACTTCATCAAGAAGGTGTCAGGGTGACCCCCTACATGGACAATCTCCTCCTGAAAGCCTCCTCAGCGGAGCTTCTCCACCAACAACTGCAGCTGTGTATTCACACTCTGAACCGTCACGGCTGGATCCTGAATCTGGACAAGTCAGACTTGGTCCCATCTCAGAGGCTCATTTTCCTGGGTCTCCTGTTCGACACTCGCCAATGCATGGTGTTTCTACCAGAGGAAGTGGCTCATCAGATAGCCATCCGAGTAGCTGGGATCCTGGAGCTGGACAGAGTTCCAGTACCGAAGTTGACGTCTCTGGTGGGGAAGTTCATTTCCACGATCGAAGCGGTACCATTTGCCATGGCCCACTCCAGGGAACTCCAGAGGTTTGTGATCCAGACGTGCAAGAATCATCCAGATCATCAGCATCTGTCAGTCTCTCTACCTCCTCATGTCGAATCGAGTCTGCACTGGTGGTTGGATCTCTCTCATCTCCTGAAAGGGAGATCCTTTCAAGTTCCCTATTGGACCACGCTTACAACGGATGCCAGCATCCGGGGATGGGGTGCTGTGTTGGGTCGTTTCAGTGCTCAGGGGAAATGGGGACTGGAGGAATCTCTTCTGTCCATCAATGTTCTGGAACTGCGTGCCATCCGGCTTGCCCTGAGGCACTGGGAATCTCAACTGGAAGGTTGCCCAGTCAGAGTGGAGTCCGACAACGCCACCACAGTGGCCTACATCAACAGGCAAGGCGGCACAAGAAGTTGCACCGCCTGGTTGGAGGTCAAGGATATTTTATCTTGGGCAGAAGATCACGTGCCTGTCATTTCAGCAGTTCACATTCCAGGCGTAGACAACGTCATGGCAGACTTTCTCAGTCGTCACACAGTCGACAGCGGAGAATGGGCTCTTCATCCAGAGGTGTTTCACCTAATCACCCAGAGGTGGGGGGTACCTGCAGTGGACCTGATGGCTACCAGACACAACAGGAAGGTGCCGGTGTTTTGCTCCCGGTGGAGGGACCCTCTTGCTCTAGCAGTGGATGCCTTGTCAATCCCTTGGGATTTTCCTCTGGCTTACATCTTCCCTCGTCTTCCTCTATTGATCAGAGTCATCCAGAAGTTGAAGCTGGAGCGCTGTCCTGTCATCTTGATCGCTCCAAACTGGCCTCGCCAGTCCTGGTATCCGGAGTTGATGGCCATGTCAGTGGCGGAACCGTTTCCTCTTCCTGCCCGTCCGGATCTACTTCTTCAAGGCTATCTGTGGAAGGAGGATGTTCAGCATCTCCATTTGATGGCATGGCGGTTGAATCCTCGATTCTAGAGAAGAAAGGATTTTCTCCTTCAGTGGTGTCGACGATGCTTAGTGCTCGTAAGCCTGTGTCCTCCAAGATCTATCATCGTATCTGGGCCACCTTTGTGGCTTGGTGTACTGATCGGAAGATGTCCCTAGAATTTCATCTTCCCACTGTCCTGGCCTTTTTGCAGGACGGTGTTGAGAAAGGGCTCAGTCTGAGTTCCCTCAAAGTCCAGACTTCTGCCTTGTCTGTGTTTTTCCAGGAAAGGATTGCTATCCTTCCTGATGTCAAAGTTTTCTTCCAAGGCGTCACTCATGTTCGGCCTGCTTTCAAGAGTCCTACTCCCCAGTGGGACCTCAATTTGGTGCTGGGAGTTCTCCAGCGACCCCCGTTTGAATCCTTGGCTTCCATTCCATTACGTCTCTTGACTTGGAAAATGGCCTTTCTCTTGGCTATTGTTTCAGTTCGCCGGGTAGCAGAGTTACAAGCTCTGTCTTGTAAACTTCCTTACCTGGTGTTCCACAAGGATAAGGCTGTGCTTCGCACTACCAAGGAAATCTTACCCAAGGTTGTGTCTGAGTTTCACATCAATCAGGAGATTGTGGTTCCCTCTTTCTGCCCTAATCCTTCATCTGACAAGGAACGAGATCTCCATTTGTTGGATGTGGTGTGTTGCCTCAAGTTTTATGTTCATCGCACCGAGTCTATCAGGAAGTCTGACGCTCTGTTCGTCATTCCTGAGGGGCCTAGGGCAGGGAGACCGGCTTCCAAAGTTACCATTGCCTCTTGGATTAAGGCTACTATTCGTGAAGCCTGTAAGTTGCGGAATAAGCATGTTCCCTTCCGGGTGACTGCCCATTCCACCAGATCTATTGGGGCCTCTTGGGCCTACAAGAATCAGGCATCTGCTGATCAACTGTGCAGAGCGGCCACTTGGTCCTCTGTGCACACATTTTCAAAGCACTACCGAGTTGATGTACTGGCCTCAGCTGATGCCAGTTTTGGGAGGAAGGTCCTGGAGGCAGTTTTGCCTGTTTAGGCCTTCTACTCTGTGGTTCTTAGTGCTTCTTTACTGTTGAGCCCGGTTGGCTCTGGTTCTGTGTGCTGTGTTAGTTCAGGGGTTGTTTTCCCCTGGTTGGTGTCCGTTGACACTTACATTTTGGGCTATGTAATTAACTGGTTCATAGCAGTTCTAGTGACTTGGGCCTTGCGCCTGGTCCTTGCCTTACTTCCCGCCTCTGGGTCAGCTCAATGTTTGTACATCCCAGAGTACCAGTGACCTGTATTGGACGACAGTGAAAATAGGATTTTAGTCTTACCTGTTAAATCCTTTTCACTTAGTCCATACAGGTCACTAGTCTCCCACCCTGTCAAGGGACCATGCTTGGCTCTCCTGTGGCATTCAGTGGGAGACCTTCGGGGCATGCTCACAGGAGTCTTCCTTCTTGCTTACCTATGGTCAGTTTTAGTGTCTCAAATCAATCTAGTGGCTCTGGCCTGAAGGCAGCTTAAGTAGGAGGGGAGGCTCCGCCCCCTGCAATCATTTGCATAATTGTTCCTGCCTATTAAAGGGGCGGATCGCCTCCCCAGAGTACCAGTGACCTGTATGGACTAAGTGAAAAGGATTTAACAGGTAAGACTAAAATCCTATTATATATATATATATATATATATATATATAATGTGTGTGTGTGTGTGTGTGTGTGTGTGATAGATGAATAAAGACTATAAAATCCAAATTAAATAAATATAATGTGGTAACCTAAATACATGAATAAAAAGTGAAATATCTAGATATATTTTCAATAAAATAGTGAACCCAGATATTAACTACGTACTAATAATTGTACTGTTTAACCTACTGAGAGTGAAACTGGATGAATATAATATACAAAGAGAGAAAAAGGGGGGGTTGAATCATTACCAGACTGTGTCTACTATTTCATTTAACCTCCTGGGTGAAAGTGCATCTAACCTAAATATCAAATATGCTTCCCTCATACTTGATTTTCTTATGTGTTCATAGGGTGTTGCTGGTCCTATCCATTTTAATGGGATGACACAGAGTGCTAGCATCTTTATTATGCTCATCTGTGAAATAGCAGAGACACTGTGATTGAAACCCATTTTGTATATTTAGTCTATGTTGTCCAATTCTTGATCTTAACAGTTGTCAATTAAGGCACTATTGGGTGAACTCTTGTTCTTGTGTTTTTTTTTTTAATGTATATCTCCGTTGTGGATGTTGTGAGGAGCAGCCCTATCAGTCAAGAGAAGACCAGTATTACTGTGAAGGGGACATTATAAAAACCCTCAAGTGAGATTTCCAGGAAGCACATAAGTGCTATTCTGGACAGCCCATTTGTGAGTATATTTCTTACAAAAGCTCTATTAAAGTTTGATATAATTGAAATCAAGGATAATACACTAGGGGCTAGATTCTATAACAGGTGCTAATTTTATCGCTGCATTTATCTCCAGTTTTCCCCATAGATTTTAATAGGAAAATATTTGATAAAACGGGTGTTAACATTTATCTACTGCAATAGAATCTAGGCCTAGGAGTGCCTCCTGTGGTTTTTCTGGTTTTGTTTTTTAAATCAACTAATGTGGAGTGGTTGGCATTGATGTAATATCAGAGAAAGATCTCTAAGGACTGGTTAGCCCCTTTCCGTTTGCCCATTCTTTTGTGGATGGTAGGAAGAAAAGGAAAAAAAAAAAACCCAACAACATAGGTTAATGCCCAGTCTTTTGCAGAAAGCTCTCTAGAATCCGGAGATAAACAGAGTTCCTCTATCAGACACCAATTGTTGTGGCATACCATGAAGAGAAAAGATGTCTTTTATAAAGTGTCAGCTAGGATAGTGGAAGAGGGTAATCCCTGGAGAGCAATAAAATCATAGGCACAGATAGTACAGGCTTTAATAAATGCATCAGCATTTTTTTTTTCTTCTTCAAATGGATGGCCACCAAAAGCATTGCATGAGGAGGTGGGTCATCTTCTGTATTCCAGGATGACCCATATAGGCTGCGTAGCTCACCCAATTGAGGAGTTCTTTCTTATATTAAGTTGCTACATATAGATGCCCAGGAAAATGCCTAGTGAAGGCTCAGAAGTTCAGCAAAGGTCTTGTGGAGGATGGTGCCTAAATTGTTTTGGAAAGAAGGAAAAAGGATGGAGGTGGGAAGAATAGCCATCACATTTTCATAAAATAGCCTCTGTTTCAACCCAGAACTGCTTATTAGAGTCTCCAACCAGTAGGATGGGTGCAGTCGTGAAAGCAGTTTTAGGTCTTTCAAAAGCGCTAGTAGCTACCAGATACCAGAACCGAGGTCTGGAGCCTTGCCGTGTTAGTACTGAGATAGGGGCTACAATAGTGGAGTATCCTTTAATGAATTTTCGATAATAATGAACAAGCCCAAGAAAGCATTTGATTCCTTATAGGGTAGAAGGTTCTGGGGCCAGATTATGGCTTTGACTTTGTTGGGAACCATAATTATGCTTGTGGAGGGGAAAAAAAAAAAAAAAAAAGTGGTTCTTTTTCAAATTCACATTTCTTGTCCTTGAGGTACAGGTGATTGTTGTGAAGATGTTGAAGAATGGTCTTGCTATGATTCCTGTGGTATTTCAGTCAGATGAATACACCAGAATATCGTCTAGGTAAACCACCACATAGGAGAAAAGTAAATCACAGGAGAAGTCATAAGTGAAGCTTTGAAAAACTGCCAGAGTGTTGCATAGACCAAAGGGCATTAGTAGGTATTCATAATGCCTGCCTGTAGAGCCAGTTTTCCATTCATCACCTTCCCGAGTCCATATTAGGTTATAGCCGCCACACAGATCTAATTTGGTGAAATAAGATACGCCTCTCATCATCTCAGAATTCTGGGATCATGGGATAGGATAGCTGTTCTTTATAGTAACATTGTTGAGTCCCCTTTCATCAACACAGGGTAGAAGGGATCCATCCTTAGTGACAAAGAAGACTCCTACTTCTGCAGGTGATGTAGAACAGATGAACCTGTTGGTTAGATTTTTTTTTTTTTTTTTTTTTTTTTTTTGTGATGATACTAGAAGGGGAGCAACCTTACCACTAATTGGTATCTGATGTGGGCAAAGGTAGAATCCAGGAAGTAGCTCCAGATTCTATGAAGGGCAAAGTAAAGGCTGATCCCCCGTCCCACGGTAGGGTTACCAGGACCATGGCGACCAGAAGTGGAGCTTGAGAGGGTCTCCCTTCAAGCTTTGAAGTTTCCTGGGCTTGTAGGGCACTGGCATAGGAGATGGTCGTCCTTCTGTCCACAGTATCTACGCAGGCCCAGAGAGCAGTGGCTTCGCATTTCATCAGAGATGAGTGACAACTCCAATCTCTATGGATTCCTCGCTAAAAGTTCTTACTTAAGGGGTCTGAGGTAGGATTAGAGATTCCCCCCTTTCCCAATCTGGGGTTGCGGTAGCAATCCCATTGCGGCATCCTGTGATCTAGTAGGGGGTAGCAAAAGCTTCAAGGTCTTCTGGAATCTTGCTGCATGTTAATAAATCTTTCATTCAAACCTTTTTGGAAAGCCTCTTCACTCCCTCATATTCCAGTCTGTCTCGTAAGAGAGGGTACAAAATTCTACTGCATGTTGAGCCATGCCATGGTTACCCTGGCAAATTTCCATTAGAGCAGCCTCAGCAGAAGCAGTACGACCAGGGACATCAAACTGATCTGAAGGCAGATGCAAAGGCATCACTGTCTTAAGAGTGGCGAACTCCTTTCCACTAAAAGGGAAGCCCAGGACAATGCTTCTTTCAAAAAAGAGATGATAAAGGAGAATCTGGCAGCATGGTTCCAAAATAGACTGGGGAATGGAATTTACGTGCAAGAGGTATTAGTTCAAGAACCCTCTGCACACAGACTGTCGACCTAAGTACCTCTCTGGAAGGGGAATCTTGGGAGGTTTCTACTGTATGGCAGAAGTTGTAGTTGGAGCTGAGGCTAATGAAGGAGAAGAGGCGGGTTGAGTGGTGGTCTTTTTAATGGATGTTGATTGGAGCATCTCCAAAATGGCATCCAGCTTGCGGTTAAGCTTTTGTAAACGTGAGACATGTGAAGTCCAAGTTCGCTCCTGATTATCTTGACTACTGAGCAACAGGTTGAGATTAGTCCATTTGTGGGGTGTTCTTCCTAAGTGAGAGGCTTGAGTGCTGATGCTAAGGAATGATGGCAATGTCAAGATATACACTTGTAGTGGCTAGTGTCAGGGTTAAAGTTATCGGATAGGAAGCCAGATAACAGGATAGGTTCTCTCCACCCAGCTGGGTAGTAGATAACTGTCGCGTTCTGGACACAGCTGAGAGAACATACAGTTGAACAAAAGACTATCAGCTGTGTAGTAGTTGGCAGTGAGGAAGTGGAGGTTGTATACAAAATGTGGGATACAGACAGGAGTGTAGTCATTGGTTTGCCAAGGTCAAACCGGTGCATGGTTGAGGAAAAACTTGGGTCATACACAAGAAGTTAGTAAAACGCAACAGGATTCTGTAACACGTGACAGCTCTAAGAACGAGCAACATAGTGCCTGCTGGGTGGGTAGATAAGTGTAAGTGAGCCAATGAAAATGCATCAGGTGAGGATGAGGGTGTTACGGTTAACAAGCAAGACAAGGAGTCAGACGGGATAGTTAAGATCACCTTTATTAGAAAAATAACAACAGTAATGCAAAAAGATAAATAACAGGCAGAGGGTGACTGAAGAGGCTATGACTCTATAAGAAATAGGAGTCTGCCAAAAGATCCACCACTACTGCTAGAGACTAGGCCTCAGCCCACTGTAGTCTCTGTATATGGAGAAACGCCTAGCGGACTAGCACTGACTCAGCCTGCAGTCAGTCTAGGACAGATGTCTCCAATAATGACCGCAACCAAGGAGACTACTGAATCATGCCTGCAATCAGTAGGATAGGAGTTTGACAGAGCCCCAGAACTGCACTAGAATGGATGTTTGTGGAGTGGGAGCCAGCACACACAGGAAACAGACAGAGCCCCAGGTCAACAACAGGATGAGTAGTCAGACAAGCCAGGTCATACACGGAGCAGGTAGTCAGCCAGAGCCACAGGTTTACACCAGAAAGGATGTCTAAACCAAATCGGAACACCCACAGAGAATGGTCAGACAGAGCCACAGGTCAGCACCAGTATGGAAGGACAGACAAACCGGGTCATACACAGGAATACAAATCACTGAACTGCTCAATGTAAGGGGAACTGATACACAGGCCCATAGAGGTTTATAAAGGAGTATGAGAAGGCGGGACCAATTAGGTCCCTCAGGCTGGGCCTATAACAGGAATCCAGGCAAGTGCCTGATTCAATGCTGCCAGTAACAAGGAACCAGACTAGGCTGCAGGCAGAGAGGGACGTGGCTAGTAATGCCGGAGCATCAGTCCAGAACCCTGCTCCCAGCCGAATGGCGCAGGCCGAGGTAAGGCACTGTGACAGAGGGACAGGAAAGATCAGGAGGAGAAATAAGGTGATTGACAGTCATGACACTAAGACTCAATGCTTTCTGGTTGGTAGCTAGGGGTTTCCACAGTTGTTTGGATCAATGCTGGCCACACACACGGTTTCTGCTTGCCACAGTCAATGGGGGTCAGTTTCTGCCAATCACGTAGCTATCCTGCAAGTATGCTGAAACCATATCACATACAGTGGAACCACTCCTAGGAGCTACAAGGTATTCCTGTGTATCTGTTACCAACCCATACTCTGGGAGCAGGTCCCATAGAGGTGTCACTACAGTCACAAATATTTGATCGCTGCCCCTGAACTGCTGTATGTGATAAAGATCACATGTTCAGAAATATGTTTGGGATGGGATGTTGCTCCTGGTGCTGGTCTAAACTAATTGCTGGTTTCCTTTTCACTCTGTTTTCAACCAGGTTTTTTTTGGCCCTCTTGCTCATCCCCCACAGTGCAACCCTCCACTAGATATAAAAGCATATCATCATATCAGTATTTGATAGAATCAGATTTCACAGAGAGAGGACTTATCGTTGGGAGAAACTGATCTCTCTTTGGTAGAAATTCAGAACTTGTGCGTTTAAAGTAGGGGTACAACATAATTGCAAGAATGAATTAACTTTCTTTTAATGTATACATATACGAGGAATCTTGCTCAACGAATGTAACATGTCCATCTGGTGCTTGTCTATGTTGATATTATGGTAAGATTCCCTCAGCCATTTATTTCTGCAATAAATAATATCAGCGCAAGAATTTTGCTAATTGCTGCCCCTACGCAATTAACCAGCATGATTGCTTCCACAAAAGGTTTCAGCAGCTAATATACATGACACATTAGTTGCTATTGCCCAAGTAACAAAGAGGCTTCCTTCAAAGCAGTGTGTGACATGGTAAATTAGGTTGTAAAAACACACAAGTCCATCAAGTTCAACTTTCGCTCATAACAGTCAGGTCCTTCCAGGCTTTGATAGCATCTCTTTCCAGATTCTGATTCTTTCCACTTTGCGTTGGAGTGCGATCAAAGTATTCCTGTTGTGATCTAGTTCCTCAATGTCTTGTTGATTCTAGTGTTTGACATAGCTTTCCCTTGACTTCTTCCTTGACGTCTGTACCCTTTGTTGGTTTGACCTCTGCTTGTCTTGGCAACTCTTCTGCCTGCTGATTGTGTACTGCTTTGCTTGACTGGTTATTACCTTGGCTTACCAGACTATTCTTCTGTCTCATCCCTGGTATCGTCTCTGCCTGTTTTGTCGACTATTCTTCCTTTGACTCTTCAGCCACAAGGTGAGGCATGCATCAACATAAACAGCTGAGGTCTTAGTGAAGAATCTCACAGCATCAAAGATTGGCCTCTTTGATATTAGCCATGAGACCCAATAAGCCTTCCTTGACCACATCAGCACTGACAAACCCAGAAAGTTGCTCACCCCAAATGGCAAAAACAGGCATTAGTGCTGCCCTGTTGGCAACGGAGGCCTTGAGAAAAGAATCCAGCCTCTTATCCACCAGCTCCTTGACTCCCACTGAAGGGCGGTGGTCTTTGTCAGCAGTGAAATAGGGGGGTCCACAGTGAGGGGGTGGGGGAAGCCCACCGCACCCAAAGCCTCAGCCAATATAGGGTATAGCTTATAAAAGAGCTTACTGAAGAAGCACTATTTATAAGGTGTTTTCCACTCATCTATAAGGATCTGATCAAGGGTGTTATTGGGTGGAAAAATGGGAGAACACTTCTTACACCTCTGGAAAATAATAAGAATCCATGTCCTCATACTCCCCATAATATTCCTCTTCTGAGATCAATTCTTCCTTAGAGGAAAACCCAATAACCTGCGAATGACACCTAGGGCAATTTGCTTAAAGGTAAAAGCAGGCTTCCATAAATGTACCCATTGGACAGATGACGGGATTTGGACCACTGAAGACAGTAATGTCTTGACCCATGCTGGTTCTTGATCTATGCCAGAGTGGCCCAGTGGTGCAGTAAGGGCAACTGCACACGAGGGGCATCAAGATTCTGAATACTCTCTCTAGGTAGCCCTGTGTTGCAAGAGGAACAATGTGCATGGTAGCCTCTGAGTACTTTGCTTGAGATTTACCCCCATGCCCCTTGGAGTCCCAGTTCTAGTAAAAACACTACAGAATGTTTAATAGCCCAGAAATACTTATCTGGCTAGCGAAGGGTTAATGTGGAGGAGGAGAGTTAGACACTGCATAGTATAAGCAAGAGTGAAGTAAAATGGCCATTGCAAAGCTGTCAGCCAATCTGAAGATAACCAGTATTCTATGTAATGTAATCTTCCATGCTTGTTGCTCCCTGGACATTCAAAGTGGACAAACTGACAACACTGGGCACAATGAGACAAAAAGCCCTTTCTGACATTGTAGCTTAAACGGCTGCAGAGATATGTACCATAGAATTTTTCTCATAGAAGTCAATGGAGCAAAGATGGCTGACGGTGGGGTCCCATTCTTAAAGGGACTGTAACGCTAAAATCAGTTGAAAACTTAAGTTGCCAAAAGACCCAAAACCGCCAGGGAACATCTAGGGGAGTATAAAACTAAGATACAAGTAATGGGAGGATGAAAATACCACACCCCAAGAGCACTAGAACACCATAAACGTAGAGAAAGAGTTAATCCTATAGTGAAAAGCAGCAATCCTCACTCCAAAGCCCTCTGATTGAAACATACAGTAAGAAAATATGGCCATAACAAGTGCCAGAGCCTACCAAGGCTCACATTAGCCCCTGTATGGAGAGATGACAATATGGGTATATAACATGGACCACGGCACTCAAAGAGTTACCCACCAGTCTTCCATTTTCAGGTTACCATTTTGAAGAGAAGCCAGAGCTAGAAGAGGAGCAGGGAATGTCCATCCCCCCCCAAGACTGTCTATTGTGATGTGCCCTTCCCTCTAAGAGGAGGATCTTAACCATCTATTGTACATGTGTTACATATTGGATATAAGAGAAAATAAATGTTTGCACTATTTAAACCATATAGGTTTATACCAAACAGCCCAATTGTGCCCCTATATTGTCTCTTTTATAATGTAGTGTAAGTTGTATGTTACACATGCGCTGTAGGTCTCTGAACTGCAAGCTAAAAAGGACCTAGGTTAGGCTGAAGCTGGAGGAAGGTTAAAACAAATTAATCAACCTTAACTCAAGCTTAATGTTAAAGGGATAGTAATACTTAAAATGTAAAGAAAATATATGTTTTAGGGTTTATCCCCCTGAGTAAAACAAGAGCACTCCCACTGCTGAAGGTGTTTCATTCAAAAGTTATTAATTTTCAAAGTTGAATTTTTTAGGTGCAATATCACAGTGGCCTGAAATTGTACAGTGGCGCTGTTGCTACATCATCCTATGGACAGCTCTGGTCCCGGGACCATAAATCTCCATAGGGTGGCGTAGCAACAGCGCCACTGTACAATTTCAGGCCACTGTGATATTGCACCTAAAAAATTCAACTTTGAAAATTACATTTTAAGTATTACTATACCTTTAACACAGACTAAGCACGCAGCCTTTCCTTTTTGTGCTTGTTCCAGTTAGCCATAACTGCTAGAAATGCATACAGTAGTAAAAAAAAAAAAAAAGAGATCTCTATTTATTTTGTAAGAAGCAAGCATGGAGACAAAGGTGATAGGGCACTTCTTCTAAAATGAGAGGTACCAGGTAATTTAATTCTGTTTTGCTCCTCTTTTTTTAAAGGTCTGGCATGATCTGACTGAAAATCAACCCTGTGTCCTTGTGGAAGTTACCTGTGTGAGTTACTCTGTCCTTGTCTTGTATTTAAACTTAGCCTTGTACAGAAAAGAATACCAAAATGTACAGGCCTTCCATTCTACAGATAGTTACTAAAAAAAAAATCCTTCCTTATACTCCACAATACTTGGCATAGTATTTGTAAACCCACCCCCTCCATCCCATACTGCACTTCATGCTCTCTGTATACCACTGTGTACGGATAGTGCTTGTTCCTATTTCTGTGTATACGGATCATACTTTCCATACTCTAAATACTGAGGAACTAATTGATACACACAGAGGGGGTTGACTGCAGTCAGTATAGATAACTATTGCTATTGTTATGTACATACTTTCACTACAAAGGCTTACTCCAAGTCCAACCACAACTAACCTTTCTCACATGGCCCAAAGGTAAGGATTAGTGGCCAAAAGCAGACAGGATACTGTTTGCACTGTATGTCTCATGAAAGCAATGCGTTCTGCAGCCAGAGCTACATCTACCAAACCTTTACAAACAATGTTAGTAGGAACCAGCATGGTTTTATGAAGAATAGATCATATCAGACTAATTTACTTGCATTTTATGAAAGGGTAAGTAGTAATGTGGACAAGGGAATTGCTGTTGCAGAATCTGATTTTGCAAAAGCCTTTGTTACAGTGCCTCAACAGGTTACTGCATAAATTAAAAGGCTTTAGTTTGTGCGGTGATCTGTACATGGATTGAGAACTAGTTAAATTATGGATGACAGTGTTGTTGTAAATTGAACCTTTTCAAGTTGGTCTAAAGTTGTAAGTGGGGTGCCACAGGGTACAGTCCTGGGCCAAATGCTTTTTAACCCCTTAAGGACTTTGCAGTCCTTAAGGGGTTCTCTAAAGGACTACGGCGCTCTCTTTTCCACCAATGAATTCTGGGATTGCAGAGCTGGGTGCAGCCGTGCTGCAATCCCAGAATTCCATGACGTGCCAATACTGTCACCAGTCCTTAATATCCGAACATGTGTGACAGTACTGAAACAGCCATTTGCAATAAATTTTTTTGTTAGGTATATATAAAAATTTAGTAAATTAAACTGTTAGAAAAGGAGCTTGTGAGTAAAAAAAACCAACTTAGCATATAAACTATCCCATGTAACTGAGGCATTATAAATTACTCATTAGGGTTTAATGTGGAGGCACTGACCAGATATTTTACCCAGACAAGGAATTCAACTTCGATACTGTGGACAAAAACACAAAACTAATATTGGAGGGATTTTATTTTTTTTTTGTGTTGACAGATAATTTTAAAGCGATTTTTGTAATATACAGTGACATTCCAAAACAGTGAATTTTTCCATTTCAAGCAATTTCCGTAATTATGAACATCCAAAAATTGGCAGCAGTTGTAATTAAAAAAAAAAAAAAAATCATACAATTGCATAATCAATGTTAAACAGTTTGTCGGTATAAATAAGATCTTGTTGCTTGGAAGCAGGTACAGTGTTTGGTGTACAAACCTTTCCTGATTTCTAAAATATAAATGTGTGTAGAAAGAATTTCTTCCTAGCTGCAAAATGACAGATAGTGACTTCTCTATCCTTTCTATTCACAAATATCATATTTACGACTATCACAATATGGTTTAACCCTTTGAGTGCAAGAGAGGTAGCTAGTGCATTGCACCTCAATACTTTGGACTCATCTCTGACACTCAACACATCAGAACCAAAAAGAGAAATGAAGCATGTCCCATTTATATCCAAGCCTTAAACCTTTGAGTGCCAGAGGGTTAGGAAACGCATTGCAAACCAATGCGTTGCGTACCCCTCTGTCACTCAAAAGGTTAACAAAACAAAAAGAGTAACGCTCTGAACATTCTCATACACTGCTTCATAAATAAACCTTCAATAATGAATTTACTCTAAATATCTTGTATTGCAATAATTTTATTATAAAATACTCTTTTGACTCAAAAGCCATGTTTCTGATCTGTTATGCATTTATATAGCCACATGCATGGGCGGATTGTCCTATCAGGGGATTGGGCACCCCCGGTGGGCCACTAGATCATGGGCCGGTGGGGGAGATCAGAGGATCTCACCTCACTGTCCCACGATATTTTAAAGGAGAGGTCTGTGTTGCCACAGGCACTCTCTGTGACAGCCTTTGCATTCCTTGTTAACCCTTTAAGTGCCAGAGGGGTACGCAACGCATTGCTTTGTAATGCGTTGCGTACCCCTCTGGCACTCAAAGGGTTAATGCAGAGCTCCAGGATATGACATAATATCCTGACACCTGCTCTCCCATGCTGCACAGGGACCACAAGGGGGCGTCGATAGGGACATCGGTGCAGCTAGTGGGCTGCTTTAAAAAAAAAAATAAAATAAAAAAAATGCCAGGGCTGGTATTCCCCTACAATCCGCCCCTGGCCACATGCACAAAATAAATGCAGAACAATAACAACCCAACAGCACCAAATAAGCATTCCCAAAACCCATAGTGACTTAGGGTGTTCAGACCCTTGAATGCAGAGAGGTTTCCAGTACATCATACAAAGAAATGCATTGGTGACCTCTAGCATTCTAGGTGTAAATCCCCAATTTAAATCAATTGGGCTTTTTTTTTCTGCCCTACTGGTGCAGTTGGTTTGCCCCAGACTCTGTTCTCTTTTGACTTGTGCTTATGGCCGAGGATGTATGAAAAAGAGAGCTAAATCAATTTTATAATAGCTGGATACCAGCTAAAGAGACATGGATTTCTCCCATCCAGTCTAAAGGGCTATGGAGAGCTCCACACTAAAATACAGCTCTGTCAGGACAGCAGATATGCATTCATTGTGGACAAGAAATGAAAGCTGAAGATCTTATACAATCTGACAAAAACAATCGCAGAGCTTTGGTTTTTAGAGAGAAGGAATTGTGGGCCATATAGCTAAAGATAAAAGTGGGGCAAGACAACTGCATCACAGGAGCAAGTACAAATTCTAATTTAATTAAACAGGGCTATTAAACCCCCAAATTCCAGAGAGGTATTCAATGCATTGTAATCAAGAGTTTAACCAGTGGGATGTGAAACGCATTGTAAAAGCAATGTGTTGAACATCCTTCTGGTGTGTAAAAGTAACAGATAAAGGCACTTCCAAGACTTACAAGTCGTATATGCTGGTGCAGAATTAACCTTAAGGATTAAAAGTCCCTTATAATCCTTTGAGTGCCAAATTGTTCCCTGTGCCTAAGTTGGTTTGCCCTAGAATTACTTCACGGTTACCTTTATAAATCAGGCCCTGGGTACATTAATGTATAATAAAGCGTACAGGTATTGTCCGCACCTGTCCGAATTCATAGCTATTGAAGTCTGTTGGATGATTTTATTTTCCTCTTGCTCCAGCTGCATTCTTTTATTGAAGGGAAACTGTCACCTCAGAATTCACTTTACTGTGAGTTTACTTCCTGAACGTTTTGGCAGGAAGTGACTCAGCAGTTTCTATCACATTTTATGGAGAATGGATTATCATTTACTCTCCTCTCAAATAGAATGTAACAGAATAACCAATTGGAATTTGATTACTAGAGGGCACTTAATAAAATAAAATAAAAAAACCCACAAAAACAACATGGGTTTAAACTCTGGGACTATGAATCCCTTAGCAGTGCTCTTATTAAACAGGAAAAGCCAAACAATATATAGTTTTTCATAAAGTTTACTGCTGCTTTAATCTTACTGCTCATTGCTTTATTGCGTTAAAATTGTATATATGTTGGCATAAATTCTTACTGGAAACTGGGATTGCATTGGGAGCCAGAATTCGTGAAATGGTAGTTTAAAACTGAAGGCACAACCACTTCACTTTTAAACAAAGAACAACCTTTCACTGACAGCTTTATATAGAAAATATAAGCATATAAAAAGGTGACATTTTCCCTTTACAATTAAAAAAAAATCTGTAAATGTTTTGCAATTTTTATCATTTCAATTTTTAAACTTAATTTTGCCATGTAAACAAGTACTTTTACTTTGTAAATATTTTATTTAGCATTTTTAGAAATATCTCCATGAACCAAGTGAATAATACTCTACTATTTTATAAAATCCTTTAAAAAGAAGTCATCCAAACTTTCAGTGAAATACAAGAGCATCAAATAGGAGTATTCTTTAAATACCTATAAATCTGAGTATGTACTGTAAATATTTCTCACCCCACAAAACAAACATTTGGTAAATAAATTCACAAAAAAAGAAAATAACAAAATAAAACAAAAATGTCAAAAGCCCAAAGTATATTAATATCTAGTCCTCTATTAAATCGTGTCACCCAAAACTTATTTCCTGGATTTTTCGAAATTCTCATATGGTGTAAAAAGTGTTTGTTGCTAAAATGATATAATTTAGCAGTATAAATATGCATAGAAAATAGGCTAAGGAAATTTGATTTTAGAACAGTCGCAGTTGTAAAGATGTCGCACCATCCTTCCATTTATGATTTTGGCTGAAAATCACAATTCGGCAGAGTGGGCAGGTTTTCTCTCTATTGAACCACAATGAGATGCATTCTTCACAGAATACGTGCTGTAAGAATGAGATGTAAAGTACACGTATATTATAAATACATTTAAAAAAAAGAAAAAAAAATTCAGTATTTACATATTTGGCTTACACACTAAAAAAACTGACCAGAGAGAATTTAAGTACAGCCTTAATGATTGATATAAACAGTAAGAGGAATACACATGCACATCAATTACCCCAAACACCATCAACACGGAGACTTCAACAGGATGTCCTCCCCAAAACAAATAACAATAATAGTGTTTCTGATCAGACACCTCAAAATGCCCCAATATGATGAGACTGGTTGGATTTGTATTAGAAAAGTTTTCCTTTAAGAATATTAGTCAAAAATAAGTGCATCATGTGGAATGGTGCTAGCAATTAACTAGAGTGTATTACATAAGAAAAACATTTGTTGTGCATACACTAAAATAGTCATGCACCAAAAAGATCTAGATTGCTCAGAAAGGTATATAACATTATGTTTTGTCAGAGCTGGAGAAAGCCTCTGGCAATAAAGGATTAAAGATGGAAGAATACATATATACAAATAATGAATTTTCCCACATTCAGGGTATGATTGCTTTAGGAAGTTTCTTAGTTTGTCCTTCATTTTTCTCATTAAAGTTGAGCTGCTAACTTATAACAGTAGTGTTAAAGATGGTAAGCGCTATTTTTTTCAGTCTATGCTAAGTGACCTGTAGAAGCTACTTCCTTCCACCCCTCTAATGTCCACTTCACTACGTCAATCCCTAACACTGCCTAAAACAGGAGGCACCTCCACATTTTATGCAATAGAATGTTTTATATAAAATGGAATTAACCACCCCCATCTTTGCAACCAACCCAACTTGAGTTGCTTCAACAAGCATAGAACCCTTTGATCCTCTGTATCATTTGTAAGAAGGAAACACTGCGAAGAAATGTACACCTATGGGTCATCAGTAACTAAGAAGTTCACTTGACTGGCCTTTAACTCTAAGCCAAACACTTTAAGAGTCTGCCTTTAAGAATCTTTTTTTTTTTTTTTTTTTTTTTTAAGAGTCTTCCTCAGAATTGGCAGAATCTCATTGCATGCTATAACTTGATTACTGGTTTTATCTCCAAAGTTTCCCCCGAACTTCAATAGGAATCTGGAAAATAAAACTAGTGATAACATTTACCACGTAAAGTGGAATATAGCTCAATGTTATTCATACACAAATAGTGTAGAGAGAAGATCACACTATCCAGGGGATGCAGAGGATGCAACTGTGCCAGGACCCAGTGTCCGAGGGGTCCATCTGCCCTGTTTATGCCTATGTGAAAATATTTTTTTGATGAGGCCAATATAAAGTTTCCATCGGAGCCCCGCTCTCTCTCTGTTTGGGAAGTTACTTTTAAGGGAAAAGAGGTGATCACCTTCTCTCTATTCCATTCGTTTGAATAAAGTAAATAGAGGGGGTCTTGTGGTGCAGGCAGTGAGAAAGAGGAGAAGGGAAGGAGTTAAGGGAGTTATTGTATTTTCCGCAATATTGAGTAATCAAGAGAAGTAAAAATCTATAGGAAAACAAACTTTTCCAAAGCTTTGCAGTCAAAGGGTTAAAATAGGTTTGGTGTGTAGTGCTTCTCTATGCTCAGATAATTTTGCAGAGGTTACGAGAACCATGTTTCTCTCCTTCCCCACCATTAAACTGTGCATAAGAGTAGGAACATCATTTCTGTTTTCTTCTAACTACAACTGCTTTTCACAGCTCTTACATCTGTACTGTACTTTGTCTGTCCTTTCCCCTCTTAAATCCAAACACACATGAATTAGAATTCTGAAAGCCAGCTGGTAAAATAATACACAGAATCTAAGCAAGGTTGCGGTTGTAAAACCATGGGTGAATAGAAACTGGACTAAATAAGGATTTGGGATTCCTCACACATTACCAAAACTTCATATAACAATTTCTCCTAGTTCATATTGACACACCACCTTTATGGGATTTTTTTTTAAAACAAATACATGTATAATGGATCTCTCTCTCTCTCTCCACCTCTCTTTGTCTGTCATCCTTGCAGCCCATTCCCACCTACGTTCATTTCACACTGACAAAGGGATTTTATGATCCTTATGTGGCTTATCAGTGTGTGTTTTCTTAACTCATGTATTACCTCTCTCATCTGACTCGGATGTTTCATTTTGATGATTAGAATTGCTTTTGACTTGATAAAGGGAGTTTGTTACTTTTGAAAGCTTATCCGGTAATTTGATTATTAGTCTAATAAAAAGGTATAATCAATATATAGATAGAAATATAAAAAATATAAAAAGAGAGACTTCTATGTGCCTAGCAAACACACCCAGGGGCGGCAGTAAGGAGGAGTTATTCAGATCTCCTCTAAACTGCCTATCCTATTGGTCCAACCATGGGGGCGTAATTTTGACAGTAGTGGCCAAGGGGGCATAGCATCGCTGCAAGGAGATGCAAGGGCTACAATGAATATACATTTACACAACACAATCTATATATATATATATACATATATATATATATATACACACCATATATTATATAATATATACATACATACATACATACACACGATACTACAACACAAAATGCTATATCCACAATGTTATACAAAAATACTACTCCCTACAGTCTACACACAATACACTTAGCTATTCTTTTCCTGGAAATTTGAGGGAGATTAGTTAGCTGTTTATTCAGAACCTGGAAGAGGTCTGGTCCACTCTGGTTCTGGTACATGGGGGACAATATGATCAGAGAAGAAGGCTGGCACATTATCAGATGCTGTAGCACACATAGCACAAGAACCAGACTGGGTCACAGAAAGTTTTAACCCCAAAAGAAATACAAGTAGGGGCATTATAGAAAGCTTTACTGCCTCTAGATTTAGCCCCCTCCCTGGACTTAGGCATAATAGAGATAAGAAAGGAAGAGAGAGAGGAACACAAAATCTACAATCAAAAGGCTTAAGAGACAATAAAATTGCAGGAAAAAAAAAAAAAAAAAAGTCTCCACCGCACAGGAACACCAGCTAACCCCCGACGTATGTTTCAGCCTTGTTGGGCCTCGACACCTTGCTCTCAGTTCCTAGGGAATTCAGCTGCACCCTCCTGATGACGCCCAACAAGGCGGAAATGCACGATTGTGGTTAGCTGGTGTTCCTGTGCAGGGGTCACTTGCCCGTCATTTTGGAACTGGACCGCCCTTCTAGGCAGGATTCGTCTAATATACATGTAGACATTTCTCCTCTGTAACGGCACTAGATAGCTAAAAAATGAGGCTTTTGAGTGGTGACTAGCTGTAGAACAGGCCATTGTGCTGTTGTCCGTCCTCTGAAGCATCTCACATTTTATATGCATACAAAATCAATGTCAGAAGCCATACTCCTGACCTCAGAAAAGAGAAAACAAACTAAATTTTCTTTCAGGAAAAAATGCTTTGATACTACTGAAAATATGGGAATACTGCGTGCCGTGCCTGCTGGAGGATTTAACCCTTTGGCTGCCAGAAGGGTGTGCAATGCATTGCTTTGAAATGCATTGTGAACTCTTCTGGCACTCAAAGGGTTAAATAAAAATGTAAACTGTAGAAGAAACGGGTCATGCATCAAAACATTAAAGAAGAAGCATTACTATTACACAATACATTTCTCACCTGACATACAAGTACAGTTGGCTTTGTAAATTCAGCTTGGCAGATTGCACACATCTCATCAGCTTCTGAACATTGTCTCTTGGTTGCAGCCATTCCGTAAGTCTGTACAGAGAAAGGAAATATAGGGTATTAGTTGGGACATATAGCAATCCAGGGGAAAAAAAGTGAACAAATCATCCAATGCTTTAAAGATTATTGGATGACACTGACTTCTACATATTCATCTGAAGCAGATGTCCAAACCAAGGCCTTGAGATCACTTGCAGGCCCTGAACATGGTCTACCAGCCCTTTGAGCAATTTAAATCTAATGTGGCTTGCTATGAAATATATTTAGAATGATCTAGTATTTAGCAGTGGCAGTATGTTTATGTACTAAAATCAAGGTAGCTTGCTAGCCTTGCTGCAAATTGCATGTAATAGTACGTATGACCTCGTTTTCTCCATGAGAATTCTGGTGTTTAAAGGAGCAGAAACTTATTGAAAAATTATATGTAAAACAAAGAAGAGCAAGGCGAGTCAGTCTCAGTATAGGATAAAGAAGAGAGAAGTAATATTGCCATTGCAAAACTGGCAGCCAATCAAAAGAAAGCTCACAAAACAGGCATTCTGGGTACTGTAGTCTTCTCTAATGTTTATTGCCTAGGATCAACTACAACTCCATTCTTGAATTGCCACAAGCTCACTGGACACTCAGAAAGTGGACCGGATGATAGGGTATGAGGAGACAAGAAGACACACCCTCTCTGACCATTATATCTCAAAAGTTTTTTCATCAAAGTCAGTGGAGCAAAGATGCCAGTGGGCGAGCTCCCATTCTTAAAGGGTTCGTAAAGCTAAAATCGGTCTAAAATGAAAAAATTGCCAAAAGACCCAAACCCCAAGGAAACATCTAGGGGGAGTATAAAACTAAGATAAAAGTAGAGGGAGGGAGAAATTACAGCCCCCCCCAAGAGCACTAAAACACCATCAAGGTAGAGAAAGGGTTAATCCTATAGAGAACATAAGCCATCCTCACTCAAAAGTCCTCTGAGAGAAACATACAGTAAGAAAATGTACCCATAATGAGTGCCAGTGCCTACCAAGGCTCACATCAACCCCTGTATGGAGAGGCAACACAGTTTGGAACATAAAGTGGACTACTCGCCAGTCTTCTGTCTTCAGGTTACCATGTTAGAGAGAAGCCAGAGTCCCAAGAAGCCCAGTCATGAGGGAAAACTTGACAGAAAGATTTCCTCCTCAGGGCTGAAATGGTCCACAAGCACCTGTGAATTGGTCAGTCCATTCCAGGGAAGCTCAGTGATGTTAACCCGTCTAATGCGGAATTATACAGCCCGTATCTAATAGCAAAATAACAAAAAAAAAAAAAAAAAAAAAAAAACCTAAAGAAAACTAAGAAGATGGCCATGCCAGTCCAGATCCTAGCAAGACACATGAATTCTGGGAGTTAGTGGGCAGGGGATTGGGCTGGACCCATGACGTGCCAGGACCCTCACGGCGGTCCTGCACAGTGCAACGGGAAACCGAATTGCTTACAAAAAAAAAAAAAAAAAAAAAAGAAAGCTCTGTGGTCCTTAGTGCCGGTCATTAAGGGGTTAAAGACCACAGGGATGTGCAACACATCGCTCTTGTCATTCTAAGAGGGTAACATATGGTGATATAGACATCCTACCACGTGTTGTCTAGCCCTTCTGTTGTTGGGAACTATAACTCCCATCATCCCCAGCCAAAGGCTAATTGGAGATTATAGAAGTTGTAATCTTAAGAAGCTGGAGTGTCAAAGTTTGACAACCCCTGATCAGCACATACATTTGCTTTAATATGTAAAACTAGATTAATGTAGGGGATTTTTTTTAATCTTATTGACCTAGGATTGAAGTTATGCAGCATTAAAATCTGGCATGTGTGGCATGCCACCTCAGGACTTCCCACCTCCCTCCCAGCTGCCCCAGGGAGTGTGTTCACGCTTCCCTCCATAGCTGTCTTTCTGTGGGCTAACATTACAGCAAGCGGAGGGAGGTGGGAAGTCCTGAGGAGGTGTGACGCATATACTGTGTGCCGTACACTGCTGCATAACTTCAGTCCTAGGTCAGTAAGATAAAAAAAAATCCCCTACACTAATCTAGTTTTACATATTAAAGCAAATGGGCACAAGTTTGACGGATGTGAATGTTCCCCTTTAATTTTTTATTAGTGAAGCTCAGCATTATGCATTTCACTACACAGAATACATTTTTGTAATAAGGCTAGTGTACATGACAAAGTGAAGGTGAACAACATATGGCTTTCCAGCTGCTTCTGAACTACATATTCCAATATGTTCAACCGGCCAATAACTGGATTATAGCAGAGTAACAACTGGCATGCTGTGGGTTTTTGTACTCTGATGGATATTTCCATGTTTCTAAAAACATAGCCCTGTAAGCCAAAATATTAGATGGATTTTTTTTTAGATATAAATGATTGTATATCTATTGTGTGTGTACCTGTTTGTGTGTACGCACTTTTTTCCTGCTTTTTTTTTCCTTAATTATTTTGGCAAAAGAAATGAGAGGTGTCAAAATCAATCAGCTTCTTATAGGTATTATTATTGTGGTATGAATGGAAACCATTGTGATCCAGATTTCAAAAGCATATTTGCAGTTTGAGATTTGCATCTGAATAGTAGGAATGATTGATACACCACAAAATCAATCAACTGCTTGAAGTGCATAATCATGCCAAAAAAATAAATACATCACTCCCACATGCATGAACATCAGCCTTGCAGTCAGGTGGTTTTTTCAGGAATAGCCAATGATTCTCTGTAGTGTTCACATCTAAAAACAGCATTAGCTAAAACCCTATTTTGGGCTAAAATGTAAACAAATATTGTTCACAGCAACACACATTTAAACAACATTCTTAACCCCTTAGTGACAGCCACGTTCGTACGCAGCTGTCACCTTAATGCCTGTGGAACTTTTTTTTTTTTTTAAAATGATTCCGGAGTCTCAGAGCGGTGTGCAGCCACACGGAGACCCGAACTTCCGTGACTTAGCAGGTACGTCCTCTGTCACTAAGTGACAGTTTTTGCGGGACGTACCTGGTAAGTCAATTGTCGCTATGGGGTTAAATATCAATTTCCAACAACAAAGATTTATAGCACTATGCATAGACAATATTTGACATGAGGTTTATGCCATTCATTTGATGCTATGTTATATTAAAGTGTGTTTTACACTTGAGACTTACAAAGGTTATGAAACAGCCCTTCAATAAAAGGTAGCATTGTTGGTAGTAGTAATCATTTAATCAATCACTTATGTATTTTCCTAACATTCCCTAAGACTACACAAGAAAAATATGAAGAAATGGACAAGGTAAATAGTTCACAAATTATATAAGGTGTCTCTTAGTGTTTCCCGGTCAGTTCTAAAGGATCTGTTTGGTACCAAATACCATATGCCTATTCCAGAGCGTAAGACTTATAGGGATAGTAATGTTTCATAATAAAAGCAGCTCTAATTAATCATCATAGTATTTGGGCCTTGGAGAGTGTTATTTCAATTTTGTCAGAGTTGTAGTTCAAGAGTAATTCAATGACAAAGTATCCCCTCCCGCCCCTTTTACTGATGTAACACTGCTCAGCTCAGAGCAGCAGGGAGTGTCCAGGTAGATTGCAGAGAGCGACAATCTTCAATTAAGATGAGGGAAAAAGCTGAAAATCCTGTCAAGGGGGTCAGGATTTTCATTGTTCTCCCAGTAGAATATTGACCCTTGATGTGAGCTGTCTGGTCTATGGACTGGATTCCACATCTGAGAAGTGGGGGCTTACACTAGGTAAAAGGGGCGGGAGGGGGATACTTTATCATTCAATTCCTCTTGAACTACAACTCTCACTATTGAAATAACACTCTCTATGGCTCCATTGCTATGAAGATTAATTGGAGCTGCTGTTTTTGTGAAACATTACTATCACTTTAACCTTGATTGACTTAATTAAGACAAAGTTAACCCATTAATGAATCAGGTAGGTATTTAAAAAGGATTCACAATCTGCCAAAGAATGCAGAAATCCTGTGATAAAAATAAAAAGCAACTCAGCTGCTTTCTATTGTTTACATATCTCCCAGGGTTCTAAATAACCATCAACAGCATAAAAATAAAACATATATATGCACTACTACGTGAGGTTAGTAAATGGAGGGCTCAATACTAGGTTAGGTTACTCTGGGGGGGGGTAGTTTAATGTAATTATAAGTTAAACCCTTTGTTCCTTGTGACTCCACAATGCATTGCACAGCAATGCGTTGCAAAGATTTATGGAATCTGGGGGTTAATGGGACTTACGGCAGTGTGGCAAAGGTGCTTGGGGGCATGTGGTGACGTGGCCACAGCACTTTGTAACAGCTGATCCATTACCCTTCTTCAACAACCCTGACCTGCTAAGGCAGGAGAAGCCCCAACATTCATATATACAATGGAAAGGCATTTTCCAGTGCTCTGTTTTCTGATTTTTTGTGACAGGATAAATAAGGTATTACTCAAAGTGTTCTGAAAAAGCACGTCTGGAGTTTACCAGAAAGCTCGAGAGTGCCCCAGCTGGGGTTTGGGAAAAGTGCTGTGGTCAAATGAGACAAAGCCAGAGCTTTTTTTGGTCAAAACTCAAAGTGCTATGTGTGATACAAAACCAACACTGCTCAAACCTCAAGACACATCATCCCTACAGTGAAGTATGGTGGTGGCAGCAGCATGCTGTGGGATCCCTTCTCATCAGCAGGGACTAGGCATCTTCTTAACACGGAAGGAAAAATGGAAGGCAAAAAGATAGAGAAGTAATGTAAAAGAACTGCTTCAATCCACGAAAAAAAAAACTGAAGTTTGGGAGGAAATTCACCTTTCCGAGACAAGAATCCCAACCACAAGACCAAAGCAACATTGGAGTGCCTCAAGAACAAAAAAGGTGCATGTCTTACAGTGGCCCAGGCAAAGACCTTATCTCAGTTCCACTGAGAATCTGTCAACCAACTAAACTGAACAACATGGGGGGAAATATGTGAAGAAGAATGGACCAAAAATCACTCAGGTACTGTGCAAAGCTCTACATTCTTACCACAAAACTGTTACAGCAGAGAATGTGGGTCTACCAACTATTAATATGTGGTGACTGAATACGTACTGCAAACATATTTCCCAACATATTTTAAATATATCTCCCAACATAAAACTGTCATGGTAGTCTAGACTACATTTTGAGTTTCAGTGTTTTAAAATAAAAATCATACAGAATGAAACTACAATGTACCATTTGTAATACAGTAATATTTGAGAATTGGTCTGAATACTTTTGCGAGGCACTGTATAAATGTAAAAGCAAACTATTGTAGGCACTCATCTTACAAATTGAGAAATGAATTAGTTCAACATTTCATCTCACAGGAGAGCCTTTATCAAGAGCAAAGCCAACTACATGCCATAACTTCATTCAAATACAATAAATTATAAAAAACATTGCCAGGTGTTTCAGTCTGGCCCTGGTACAGAAGAGTGCATTTGTTGTGTGGCTCATTACAGCCTACAGCAGGGCTCACAATCTGGGGTAACTGCTGGTGCAAAATAATCCAGTGGAAAAGTATTCTGTTAAAAATAAATTCTCTCCATCTGCTAGACCTGGCTCATTTTGATCTGAGGGTGCCCCTACATGTAGCCACATGTTAACAGGAGATACATTTTGTCATCCATGGTTAAGAAAACAATACAACATCATATTTCTGACTTGTGATTCAGATAAGGTCATCTAGATCATCAAATGTCCATGCAGTTTGCTGCATGTGGATCAAATAACAGAGACAACCTTAAAGGAAAACTAATCATTGCATTACTATTAGAAGTTCACTGGACTCTGGTAATACAGACTATACCACCCAAATATATTTTTTGGAAGTAAAGGATAGCATGGTGGTGGTGGTGGTGGTGGTGGTGGGGGGGGGTGCTTCACCAATCACTATGATAGGGGATAGAGCTACTAAGATCCTACATTGTGAAGCATATTAGATATAAATATTACAGACTGTGGACCCTATGGGCCTTAGAGTTTTTACTTGCTTGATAAGCTTTCTCCCTAAATGTTAACACTCCTGTTCAAGAATGGATGATGGGTGTCCTGAATGGAAGTGTGATTGTGGGGGCATTTGAGGCTCCTTGTTGAATAGGATTGAATCAGTTTGGATATTGGCTTTAAGGACATTTATTCTTCTCTCCAGTAAATGGACACAGTCACAGAAAGACTTTTTGGCCAACCCTTCGTTCCCACAGACTCTCTGTATATCACTCGCTGCCACTTTCAGATTATATTTAAGGTTATTAAATACTTAAGAAGGGTTGGGGTCACCCCTGACTATGATCACCCCAACAATGTAGTAAAATGTATTATCACAGTAGCTACTCACTTCTACAGGCAAAAGGTTCATAGAAAGCCCATAGTGGATTGATTAAATTATTGGTTCACTTTGGTGCATTTAATATTGCAAAATTACTTGCAACATATAGTCAAAACTGTGCAAAAGTAAAAAGGATTAAACACAAATATACTAACAACATCACTGATTATGCATAGGATCTGTTCAGGGAGTTTTGTGGTGAAAGTGAGTTTTCACCTCAGACTCATATCTTCCCTTCACTTTTTAATATTTTTATTAGTGATACTGTAAAAGGTCTTCAAGGTAAGGTATGCCTTTTTGAAGATTATACAAAGACCTGCAACAGGGTAGACATTCCTGGGAGAATAAGCCAAATGATTTAGGTAAATTAGAAGAATGGACAACAATGTGGTAGCTGCAGTTTAATGTTGATAAATGTAAAATAATGCACTTCGGAAATAAAAATCCAAAGGAAAATATACTGGTAAGGGTACTGTGCTGTCAGATACAACAGAGGAAAGGGATTTGGGAGTAATTAATTCTCATTTAAAGGTAGACAGGTAATGTAACAAATTGGTGGGGAACGCAAGCAGGGTGCTGTGTTGTATATCTAGGGGCATTAGTAGCAGAAAAAGGGAAGTGGTCATGCCACTCTACAGATATCTAGTTAGACCTCACCTAGAGTATTGTGTACAGTACTGGAGACCCCATCTCCAGGAGAGAAAATTCAGAGAAAGGCTAGTAAAATGGTCACTGGTTTACAGGAAAGGAAATATTAGGATATACTAAAGGATATGAACATGTATAGCTTGGAGGAGAGAAAGGAGAGGGGATAGGATAGAAACATTCAAATACATGAAGGGATTCAACAAATTGCAGGAGGGAACTACATTTTAAAGGAATAAAATGTTAGCACAAGAGGCCAAAGTCTAAAACTAGAGGGACACAGGTTTAGACATAATGCAATAAAGTTTTACTTCACTGAGAGGGTAGTAGATAAGTGGAATAGCCTACCAGCAGAAGTGGTAGAGGTTAATACAGTGACAGAATTTAAGCATGCATGGGATAGGTATAAGGCTGTCTTGAACATAAGACAAAACCAAGAACCAAATGAGGTTTGAGGTTTTTACAGTAGGAAAATGGGCATACTAGATGGGCCGAATGGTTATCTGCCGTCAAATTCTATGTTCCTATAATAGACAGTCCTTTGTTAGTGGATGACACTATCCCACTTGGTGATACAGAATAGGGTAGGGTGGGGTAAGAGCATCTACTATTCAATTCAACCCCCACTATGTTACGGAAGTGACCACTGCTAATGCAAGTAGTGCGTTTCAGGAAATACACTAAGTGGTGATAATGAGGTGATAAAGTGGAGAGGTCTTCTCACTTTATCACTTTTCCAATTCCTATGTTATTATAAGGAGCTAATGCACTAATATTTCTTCAGTTTTGGAGATCTTCATTAAAAGGTTCCATAGAATAACACAGGAAATGGAGAAGTCATCTTCACTTTATCACCGCTTAGTGAATCACCCCCCAGGTGTCAATAGACATGTACACACCAAATGAATTAACTGGAAAATAAATAGTTTAATGGAATATCTTATGTTAAACAGCCTTTAAGACTTTCTGCTGGCTTCATCCAGTGTCAGGACATTGTTTAATAAACTTGTGCAGGGACAACCACGTTTATCCCTTGCAAAGCTGCTCCACAGAGGCCTGGCTCTTGTAGGCCCAAGAAGCACCCGCCACTCTGGTGAAAAGGGCTGTGACCTTAAAGGGCACAGGGTTTTTTCTGAGAAAATAGGCATGGTGAATGGTTGCCTTAAGCCATGAAGTCACTGTCACCTTAAATGAAGCTTGGCCCTCAGGAATGACAAATAGTGAGTCTGATTTCCAGAGTCTGTGCCATGAATGTAATATTTCAGGCACTTATTTCTAAACAATAAAGCTCAGAAAGACCCTTTAGGGAGAAAACCTACGGGGAGTTCTCAGAACCAAGAGAGATGTGCTTCAGAGAACGTAAAGACAGAAGCAGAAGGCTGGACCTTAATAGAGCTTAGATTAAATGATTTCTGAGGGCCATACTGATAAAAGGCAAAAGATAACCAGAAGACGAAAAGGTAGCATGCGACCCATGGTCATCACCCTACTTGTACAAGGATCATACCCTGTTGTCACAACCCATTGTGGCCCTCCATCTTGTGGGCGGCGCAGACACTGATTGCTAGCATCCACACCTTGATGCAGCCTATTTAACACCTGGGACTTTGCCCTTGGATAGTTGTTTACTCAGAGTCTAGTACCTGTTACCTGCGATTCCTTTGTTGTCTGTATATCTGGCTCTGCTTACCGACCACCCGCTTCTCTCCAGTGATCCGACCTTCTGTGCACCGACTACTGGCTTGTTCATCGACAACCTGCACCTCTCCTGTTATCCGAGTACTGACTTCTGGCTTGTCATACAATCTTAAGCCTGAGGTTCAACTTCTGGTCTCTGCTCAAGGGTTCCAACCCAGCGTCGGTGCTTATTGCGTCTCTGCCTACCTGATACTCTATACACTAGGCGAACCCTGATCCAGACTGAGAGACTGTGATACCTATGGTAAGCTTTCATCATAGTGGAAATGACAGAATATGAGAAGCTTCTCTTCCTTAGGATGCTGGCTTCATGTAGTCAAAGCTAACTTCTTCACCTCTGAATGACACAGTGGACCCTGGAAGGAGGGGAAGCCACCATTGCTCTGTGATGAAAAAGTTCCAAGAACCAGACCTAGCAAGTCCAGAATGGGGAGCTCAGAATTATGAGTTTCCTCAGTATCCTGGGAATTGAGGAGACATACATGACAGGGGCATTGCACAAGAGTGTCCTGAGATTTGGACCAAAACAGTGGAACCTTGCTGTTCAACTGAAAAGCCATTAAATCCACAGATGGACTATGGAATCTAACTCCACCTGATATAGTTCCCAATTCCCAGGATCCAGACGTTGACTGCTGAGGAAATCCACAACAACACAGTCTACCCCTGGAATGTTGGCATGTGAATGGCAGAGAGAGCCGGCGCAAGAGCTTCTATCCAAAGGAAAATCAGCCAGAATTCTGCCCATGCAGCAACACTATTGGTACTTCATTGGTGGTTGATGTAGGCCACAGCTATTACATTGCTGGACTGAATTCATAATGACAAACCCTGCGGGGACTGAGACCAATGCAGCAAATCTATCAGAATTGCCCAGAGCTTCAGCATGTTTATGGGCAGGATGCTCTCCCTCTCTGTCAAAAAGCTGTAAGCAGTCTGAGGACCAAAGTGGGCACCCCAGACTGTCAGGCTGGAAACCTGTTATGACTATTACCCAATTGAGAATTCTGAAGCCACCAGTTACAGAGACATGACAAAGGAATTGGACCAGGCAGCAGTGTCATCTCTCCTGAGAATCTCCAGCTGCAGGTCCCCAGTGTGGAATTTAGCAAACGGGGCTGCTTATAAGGCAGAGACGAGAAACCATAACACCTTCATTTAATCCTGCACTGTTGCAGATGGGCGAATTAAGGCAAATGATACCTGCCACGACAACAACTGAATCTTGTCCTCTGGTTGAAAGACTCATCCCTGTGAAATCTCATGCAGACAAAAAGTAGGACATGGAATGAAACCAGAGAGAATTTCTTGAACTGTAAATCCAACCGTGCTGTTCTAGAATGGACACACAAGTCTGAATCTGTAGGCATACAGCCTCCACTGAAGGAGCCTTTAACGTAAGATTAAAGGCTGTGAAGATGTTTGTAAAACCCCTTAGCTCTGATTCCAGCCCAAAAGGAAGAGCGGTGAATTAAAAGCTACAGTCTTGAGAGGCAAACAGCAGGAAATGCTGATCTGTATGGATGAGAATATGCTAAAAACTCCCCCTGGACATGTAGTGGTAAACAGATGAGTCACTTCACTTCCAGAATAGGATGGCGTCTACCATCTTTTTTAGGGACTATGAAAAGGTCAGTATAAAATCCAATTAATCTTTCCTGATGAGGAACAGGTACCAAGACCTGCATGTACATGAAGAAGAAATCGCATCTATGAACATAAGGCCCCTAAATGGATCACAAAGAACTCTAGACATGAAGCAACGTGGACAAAGGGTTTTTAACTGTACATGATACCCTTTTGTGATCAACTGCAAAGCCCACTGGTCCACCACAAAGAGAGTCCACGTATTGTTAGAGATGGAGACTTCCTTTGATTGCCTGAGGTGGACCAGACCCCTGTCAGTCATGTACATACCTGGGAACTCTCCGGATTTGCCCCGGAGACTCCGGTTCTGACAGAATTTTACCGGGTCTCCGGGGCAGAGGCTGATTCCTCCGGATGTGGAGAGTTTCTATTGAAACTCTGCCACATCCGCTTTTTCTCCCGCTGATCCTCAGTCCCCAGCCGTGTGTGTGTGTGTGTGTGTGTGTGTGTGTGTGTGTGTGTGTGTGTGTGTGTGTGTGTGTGTGTGTGTGTGTGTGTGTGTGTGTGTGTGTGTGTGTGTGTGTGTGTGTGTGTGTGTGTGTGTGTGTGTGTGTGTGTGTCACCTTTAACCCTCTGAGTGCCAGAGTGGCAAGAAATGCATTGCTTTGCAATGCATTCCGTACCACTCTGGCACTCAAAGGGTTAAGTCCCCCCTCACTCGCGGCAAGCACCTCCCCTTTTTGACGCGATTAGCGTCATTTTTGTCACCCCCTGGTGAACAGAGGACTACCCTCCGGGTAGCCCTCAACTGAAAGTTCCCAGGTTTGGTCATGTAGAGGTAGACTTGTTAACTGGGGGCTTTTGGGTAGGCTTCTCATCCTGTTTGTGTTAGGGGTAGGGCTTGCGTAGACCTCTGTAGATGTAGAGGCACTGGTCACATACCTATCTTAGCGGTGGCAAAAAGCAACGACTGGTGTAACGTGTGTAACAGTGCACTCTTACCCCCAGTAACATGGCTAATGACTTTCTCCAATTTTGGGTCAAACAAAACTAATCTGACATTAAGAGCAAAGTGTTAGCTAGGAGACCCCTAAATCCCTGGTAGTTTTTGACTTTCCCATATCTCACTTGTGCTCAGACAGAAATGTAATAGAAAAATACTTCTCTTTCTGAAAGGATGAAACAGGAAGAAGATGATATACCACACTAGTTGTTGTAATCTAAGAGCACTCTGTGCTTTATTGGAACTGGCCATGGTTTATATAGCCACACTTTCAGGGGCAAGGGGATGTGACATGAAATCAGGACAGGAACAGAATAACACAATAACACAATGGAAGCAGGTTTCACAGACAACTATGGTACCAGACTACTCTTGTCACACAGACAATAAGTGTGAATGCACAACAGTAAAGGGATTAAGGAAGTAACAAATAATGGACCAGATAGTGAGACGCATACAATATAATTATTTTTTAACTGACAGCCTGGAATTTTCATCACATACCTGTTACTGTTTCCTTTACACTCACATTCATGCCTGACTTGGTAAACGTTCAGTCTTTGCATGTGGAATACATACCTGTACCAATAATCGTGGCTTCTTCTAGTCACACAGATATATTGTTGGTGGAACGCTTTTCTCTTTGGCACCAATGCTGTTGTATACCCCTCTATTTAAATGAGCTACGGTATGCTATACTTTAGTTTGCTCTTGATAACGTCCCCCAAGACCAAAACAGAAAATGAATAAAATCCTCTCAATTTGTAAGACATCTGCATTTATCTAAACAAAATACAATATTTTGTTTCAAGTCAGGTAGGATGTTGATTCAAGGAGAAGCCCGACTACCTTTTAGAGTCAGGAAGGAATTTTTTTCTCAACTTGCAATAAAAGGCTGAACTTGGTGAACACATCTTTTTCAAGCTCAGCAAGTATGCAACTATAGAAATTCTTTATTTGTAATACTTACTGGCTGGACAAATAACAGTCGTATAATATTTGCAGAGGTTCTCCATTGTTCACAAATAACCAGAAGCTGGAAGACAAATTTAAAAGTGTAAGTGTAATACCGTTTTAATTAGGGTTTCTGTAGCATAGTTTCCCATATTACTAGAAGATGAAGAGAAAAAAAAAGCAGTAAGCCAGGTCCTGGACTTCCATTCTGTATAGATTATTGTACATTTTTTTAAAGTTATTTTCTTTCCCTCCAAAATTCAGTTTATCAAGTCACTACTAGATGGAGCTGCTGCTATTTCTTTCTATGGGGAACTACAGTCAAAACCTAAAAATTATTCTATGACAGCATAAGAAAATTTTGAGGTCTAGTTTACACAGTAATTGTAGTTGTATCCTTGAAGATGCATGTCATAGGGAGAGGGTATGATCCATAAATAAGTACAAGACACAACTATTTTTGGGATAACAGACCACAGCTTTATTTAACCAATTTCACTCACATTATTTTTGTTCTTATTCATACTCAACAGTAATTACACATTAGCCGATAATTAATCATTAATTGACTTAAACCAAGCATGGCCAAATTGTACGGGCTCATGCTAAAATTCCCACATTCAGCACTACAGCTGGTCCCAACGTTCGTCAGCACTTCCATCTGATTCCACCATTATCAGCACTTCCAGCTGATTCCCATGGAATTACTCCATTGGCCATCCATTTTAGCTTCAATGGGTAACGTCACCTCCCACGACCTAAGCCTGGGGTAAACTCCCAAAGGGCTTCCATCCGAGGATACAATCCCTTAAAGGGATAGTAATACTTAAAATGTAAAAAAAAATATGTTGTAGGGTTTATCCCCATGAGTAAAACAAGAGTACTCCCACTGCTGAGAGGTGTTTTATTCAAAAGTTATTAATTTTCAAAGTTGAATTTTTTAGGTGCAGTATCACAGTGGCCTGAAATTGTACAGTGGCGCTGTTGCTACACCATCCTATGGAGATTTATGGTCAACTGACCAGAGTTGTCCATAGGATCTTGTAGCAACAGCGCCACTGTACAATTTCAGGCCACTGTGATATTGCACCTAAAAAATTCAACTTTGAAAATTAATAACTTTTGAATAAAACACCTCTCAGCAGTGGGAGTACTCTTGTTTTACTCAGGGGGATAAACCCTACAACATATTTTTTTTTTACATTTTAAGTATTACTATCCCTTTAACTTTACCACATCAGTTAGCTATCTCCAAAAACCATGCAAGGACTATCCACCACGAGGCCCGACTGTGAATACCTTGACCAGTTGGGCCCCCCCCCCCCGCCACCAGGCCCAACTGTCCATGCCGGGACCAGTCGGCCTCCCACATCCCCTGCTGATATGGTTTGTACCCCCACAATGCAGCACTCTAAAAAGCAACGCACACAGCCCCACAGGGTACTCCACCCAACAACCACACAACCAAACACCATCCTACAAACCAGAACCAGAGATAACTAGCCCTGGACCATCCAAGCAAAAATGCTCCCACACAGACAAGCAGCCGATCCAGAAAACCTACACTTTCAACTCACTGTTAAATCCTCAACCTAAACCAAGCAACCTACAGGCATATTGTACAGCATACCCATAGTACCCAACAGGCACCCCACAAAACTCAACAAGCCCACTGCCCCACATCAAGCACCAGACAAAACACCAAACTCACAACCACTGCCCGTCCAAACTCGCAATAGCAGTTTTTTGGTTTTTTTTCTCCATCCCCCTAGTTTACAATACACACCCTGACTTCACCCAAGGTGAAAAATTGTAAAATTGTGCACATTATACCTGAGATCTTACTGTATATGAAGCCATTCTTTTGTAATATACATAGTCTTACGGAAATTAATATTTGTTGGTGGCACAGTGTAGATTACTTTCTGTGGTAGGCCAATATTACCACACACTGTGCTATGATTGAATCTAGGCAGAGCCCACACACTGAAGCACTTCTAGTACAGCAAGTGATATGTTTGGTCTTGGACAGAACCAATTACCAAGGGATTAGCATGAAGTGCCACATTGCCACCAAATTTAAAGATTAACCAAAACTATTTAAACAAAATGGCGACATAGAACAGAGTAACCAGTCACCCCCCCTGCCAGACCAAGCCAGCCCCAGTGGGTGACGTAACCACCAGCGACCGAAGTCTGGTGCAAACCACCTTAACAGCAAACACAACTGACCCAATACACTGCGCATGGCCAACAAAACAGCGCACGAGAACTCAGACCACAATCATCACAACCAGTTACACCACTGCCAGACCAAGCCAGCTCCAGAGGGTAACGTAACCACCCGCAACCGAAGTCCGGTGCCAATGCTCCCAATAAGAAAAACACCACCATCACAAAAACAGAAGAACCAGTTACCCCACTTGCCAGACCGAGCCAGCTCCAGCGGGTAAGGTAACCACCCGCGACCAAAGTCCGGTGCCACTTCCACAATAGGAAACACAACTGACCCAATACCCCCATCTCCAAAACAGAAGAACCAGTTACCCTGGTTGCCAGACCAAGCCAGCCCCAGCGGGTAACGCAACCACCCGCAACCAAATTCCAGTGCCACTTCCACAATAGAAACACAACTGATCCAATACCCCCATCACCACAACAGAAGGACCGGTTATCCCACTTGCCTGACCTAGCCAGCACTAGTGGGTAACGTAACCACCCGCAACCAAAGCCCAGTGAAAACTGTCAGAATAGGGTGTCTGGCCACGGCAGGGGCAAACCAGATACTGCCAGTCAACAACTGGAATGGGCCACTGGGAACAGAAGAAGTCCCCCCCCAACTGCACACCCTCCTCCAACCTCGATGAAGGGAGGAAAAGAAGGACCACTATGCAGCCGCATGCGGGGTCAAATTCCACAGCACACCAGCAGCGTACACCCCACACGCAACAGGACATCCACCACCGCTTATAGGAAGGCAACTGGACACCACTGTAGTCTTCAGGGAGCCCCCAGCAAGCCTCACAGCGCAAAATGCACCTAGAACAAAAGAAATCTGTACCCCCAAACAAAGTAAACCCACTGAGCTGACTGCACCTGGGTGAACAGCCACCCACAGCAACTCCATATGCAGCCCAGAATCCAATGGATACCCGTCATACAGGGCGGATGCCCAGAAAGACCAACAAACCCCATGGTGCACGCGTGAATATGTCACACCATGATTGTGCCTATACGTACATATAGACATAACCCATAAATACACGCACACAGACATACACTATAATCAGCAGCAACCCAGGATAAGCATGTAATGTACCCCAGGTCAGTATCTGGGAAGGTCAAAAGGTGCCACACACACCAGTGCTAAGAGCACCACTGATCCACCCAGAGCAGGATGCCCCACAGCAAGAACAGAGCCAAAATGCCAGTTCAGTCAAAAAAAAAAAAAAAAAAAAAAAAAGGGGGGGGTGTGAGGTTTTTTTTTTTAATCATCATTCCTGAAGGAGTACAGAACTCCTCTAACAGGAGAAAACAAACCTGACACTGTGTAAAGGTAGTGTTACGGATACATAGCAAACCAAGCCCTAAACTCAGTATGCTGCAGAGAAATGCAACACTTCTAAGTGCACTCCACATACACTACGAAGACAGGAAGGACCAGGAGTATTAAAGAGAGTAGGGAGATGAAACGGAGGAGGGAGAGGCACGAGAGTCATGCTACAGCCCCCTGCTGAGCCCCACAATCATACCACGCCATACGCTCCAGACCCGCTCACACCCAAGCACCCGCACCATCACCAAACACTCTGGTGCAGCACCTAATAGAACTTCTTACCCTAACCCACATCCCACGTAATTTAGGGTTGTGTTGTACACACAGACACAGCACACTTAACGTTTACTCTGGTTTTGTTGTTAATATTTATTGATTCAAGTTTTTTTATATATATACATAGGCAGACACAATTAGGAATCAGTTCTCTTTTTTGTGAGCTCTTAAGGTGTATAATAGAAACACAAACACACAACTTAACCACAGCACAGATACACATGCACACAAAATCTCAGCACACACAGACTCCCCCATACCTACTGATGACCATGCCACATGTGTAAGACTATCAACATGGGGAGAACAAGCCAATCTCTTGAAAGTAGAAGTCCCATGGAGCCAGCCCACCTCCGCCCACTGCTCCCTGGCCTGGTGAACCACACAACTGGTCTGCCGCTCATCTAGGCCCTCAGCCAGACGAGCAGCAACGAATGGCTGATAGGACAGCAGGCAGACATCCTGTAGCTTGAATCCACTCCTCCTATGTGGAACCCTCAGTCCCAGCCCCTTCCCCAGCTCCGCAGAGGACCAAGCCCTGAGCCGGACATAACCCTTAGCCGACTCACCACTCGTTGTCAAGCAGCCAGCACCCCAGAGTGTCCACTCCCGGGGCCTGTGACAATAATAGAAGTTAATGTCACTTCCAGTGACACCACCCGGCCGCCGGCGACGTGCACCCAGAACAGCACCGCATCCAACCAGTCATTACCACCAGCTGCATCTCCATGGCAGTGAAGCACAATGCCGGATCCCCATGCAGCCCATGTTTGCACCCAGGCTCCTTCGGAAAGCAAGGATTGCCGTAGTCTCCCGGTCCTCTGGTGTAGGTGGCAGTCCCTCCCGACACACGATGCACCTGGCACCAATTGCGAGCCCCTGAAGGCCCAAAGGCTCATCCGCATACAGCCGGACCACCGGAAGCCAGCCTGTCGGCACCTGCACTGCTCCATGACTATCCCCGGTCGCACAGGGAGCACAGTGGAGAAGTCGGGGCAGTATCTCAGCTCACATGGGACCCTTCTGTCCAAACATGGTCACTCAATAGAAGGAAGGAAAGTCACCGGAAAGTTGCGTACCACAGAATCCAGCCTCGTCGGCCAGGTAGGAGAACCGACCAAGACACCAAGCTCCACTCTCCTCAGGCACACCAGGACCCAGAAATTTCTGTCACCAACCCCTTTTAAGCCCTTACCCATTACACACACACACACAAATTTCTAAAGGCTGGGCTATTTAGAATTTACTAAATAGAGGCAAACTGGTGCTCAGCAAGTGAATATCCACGAGGATGTTTTTGTATAGCCTCACCATAGACCAAGGCATTCAGCTGTAAACAACACTAGAACCAAGGGCCTTATGCATAAAAGAAGAGAAGAAATTCTGGAGCAAACCAACCAGAACATAAGATGAGAAAAATTTCCAAAGAGACTATCAATTTAAAAGGGTCTTTTAACCCCTTGAATGCAAGAGAGGTCCCCAGTGAATTGTGATGCAGTGCTTTAACCCCTTAAGGACCACAGAGCATTTTTTTACTGGATCGGATTCAGGGCTCCCCGAACGGCGTGCATGGATGGTCACTGGTCCTTTAGGGAACCTTTCACATGACTCCTGGCACATTATGGGTCCTTAACCCCTTAAGGACCAGCTGTGCATGTATTTTGCGGTCCTTTAAAGGACCACAGAGCATTTTTTTTTTTTTTTTTTTTTGGTGGGATCCGATTCCAGACTCCCCAAACAGTGTGCAGCCACAAGGGGAGCCTGGAATTTCATGACGGTCCAGGACCGCCATGGGTCCTTAAGGGTATAACAACCCATGACGGCCCAGGACCACCATGGGTCCTTAAGGGGTTAATTCAAGGAGTCAAAAGTCCCCATTTCAATCTCCTATGGTACAGTTCATTTGCTCCACAATTCCTTCTGTTTTCGTATATGCATAAGAACCTAAGTCTAGAATTTTATGCAAACTGATGGTACCACAGTACCATTAAGGAAAACTACACTTGAAGATGCAAGCCTGTGTTTGAAGGTAATGTAATGTAGAGTTTAAAACAAACACACATGATTGTGTCCGTGTAATACTTGTGTAGGAGCCTCTGGTACCTGAAATTAATAGTAGGAATAGTAGTGGAAGGGGGAATAATTGCCTCACAGTGAGGTATGAGGATTGCAAGGTAAGTCTCAAGGTGACGTAAGGTCTCAATAGCAAATTTTTCAATTGAATTAGATAGCTAAACTGCACTTAACAGATTTTATGTCCTCTTTCACAGTAAGTTAAGAGACAACTGGGGGAGCAATATTGGGAATGACCACCAGACAAATGGATGTGCAATAAATTATTTGATTCAATGCACATAGAAAAGTTGCTGGTTGACACATACATGAAAGCCAGCTAAGTCACTTATGTGCAGAGAATTTTCATGCTTCTCCACACTCAAGCTGGAGGGACACAATCAAACTTCCGTGAACAAATCTACAGAATAACCATAAGACTGTGAAAAACTTTTTTTTGGGTACTTACAAATAAATCCTTTTCTCTTAGTCCACATGGAACACAGGAACCACTGGATAAAGTTCCCTCCTACAGGAGGGCAGGGCACTGACTAAAAAAAGGTCTGAGGCGGAGACACCAGCCTGTATCACTTTAAAACTGAGCATGTCTGGGCAGGGATAATGTATAGCAAAGCAGAGAGAAAAGAAACAGAATTGGAACAAGGAAGGGAATTGCCTTAACAAGAGAAACCCCCCTGCTCAGGACTGAAACCATTGGGTTTTTTCTCGGAGAGGAAAGTTCTATGTTCCACATGGACTAAGAGAAAATTATTCATCAGCAAGAACACAAAAAAAAAAAATCCCCTTTTGTCTTTCATATTATGTGGAACACAGGACCCAGGGGGATATACCAAAGCATCACCAAGACTTCAAGGAGATAAAGAGAAACACCCCTACAAACACAGAACAAATCCAACATGAACCTCATGTGTCAACGGACACCAACACGGTTAACCAAAGAACAGGTAACCAAAAGGTTACTGGCCAAAATAAACAGCTATGCAAGAAAAACAGCCTGTAGGAACTTTCCAACCTAAACTGGCTTCAACTGAAGCCAGCACATTAACATTGTAGAGTTTGACAAATGTGTGAAGAGAAGACCACTTCTCTGCCTTACACAACTGCTCCACAGAGGCCTGATTTTTGTAGGCCCATGGTGCAACCATCAAAACTGCAGAATGTGTTGTAATCCGAAAGGGAACAGGTTTCTTCCCGAAAACATACGCCTGGCAAATGGTCACCATAATCCAAGAGGCCACTGTGACCTTAGACACAACCTAAGACAGTGCCCTCAGGACTGACAAAAAAAAAAAAAAAAAGCTAAATCAGAAAAGGCTGCATGCGATGAACAGAATGCCTCAAGCACCTAACCACATCCAGGAAATTAAGCTACTGCTCCAGTTTATTAGATGAAGTTGGACTGAGAAGAAAAACTCAAAAACAACCTTACAGAGGAACCCTATGGGAGTCCTCAGAACCACCCTATAGGGGCAAAAGGACAGAAAGAGAGACTTACAAGATAAAGACTGAAGTTTGACCACCACCTGAACAGACATACTACCAAATACATCAAGAAACGCAAAAAAAAAAAGAAAAAAAAAAAAAAGATCAAAAGGAGTCTTCTGAAGCACTCCCACTGAACAGTGGGATGCGAAAAACTGGGCAAAACTCAGTTGTCTCATGGGCAAAGGTTTCATATCAGGTTGTAAATCAAAACATCTCTGTAAAAGGAATAGAAAGAGCTGAAATCTGAATGTGAATGGAATTAAGACCAATTGGAAGAAAAGCCAAGTCAACTGGAATCAGAAAAGGTCACAACCACAACCCTGTATCTTCAAACCACTTATAGAAGAGAGACCATGCCCTGTTATATAACTTGGAAGAAACTGGCTTGTGAGTCTGTATGGTGTTCGTAATGAAAGCTAGAAAAATCTTTATTTTTCAAGATGCTGGCTACAAAAGCCAACTCTCCACCTGGGAGTGACACAGCAGACCCAGAGTCAAGAGGTCAGGATGTAGAAGGAGCCAAAATGGCATTGTCACAGACAAATTGAGAAGATTGGAAAACCAAGCACAACTGGGCTAAATGGGGCAGACAGAATAACATAAGTCCATTCCATACTGGGGATCAGAGGAACCTGTAGAAACACATACACCAGAGGAAAATACCATGGAATGGCTATCACATCTACTGCAAGAGCTAGAGGATCGTGAGACATGTCACGGAACTAGAAGGACAAAAAAAAAAAACTAAACAAAGATAAGATTATCATGAGGACCTGCTTCTTGATCTTTATATTATGGACTTTAATTGCCTGGTACCCTGGCTGTTGCTTTTTGTGTGTGGAGTGCAACAACCTCTGTATATTTATGTTAAAAAAAGACCCCAAGTGAATAAAACTTGGAAGCACATCAAGAAAGGGACCCTCCATAGTTCCCAAATTGGTGTCGAAGAGGAGACCCGGGAAGACCAGTGTCTGAGATGGTACAAAATACGACTTGCCCATGTTGAGTATCCAGCTGTGATGGGTCAGTGCATGAATGCGGCACTTGACCTGCTGATGAAGTCGTTCCAGAGAGGGGGCCTTCAAAAGCAAGTCGTCCAGTATGGAGTGACTCTGATGCTGTTCCTGTGGAGGACAGCCACTAATGCACCCAGGACACGATTGAAGACCTGGGGAGCTGTAGTTAGACCAAAGGAAAGAGCAGAAAACTGAAAATGCCCTTGGTCGCAAGCAAACCTGAGGTACTGCCAGCTCTCTGGATGGATGGCAATATGCAGGTAGGTATCCTGAAGGTCCAGAGAAGCGAGGAATTCTCCAGGAGACGTGGCCGCGATCACCGTCCACAGGGACTCCTGGTGATAGCGAGTCTTGACCACAAAGGAATTGAGGTCCTTGAGATCCCAAATTGGATGACAGCCGCCGTCTTTCTTGGAAACCACAAACAGGTTCGAGTAAAAACCCAAGCCTATTTCTGGCACTGGAACGGATTCCAGAACCTCCTTGTCCAAAAGGGTCTGGATAGTGCAGTGGAACAGACGGTGCTTCTCCGCTCTCTGAGGAGTATGAGAAGAAAAGAACCTGAACGGGGGAAGAGAGGCGAAAGGGATCCTGTACCCTTCTGACACAACCTGCAAAACCAATGTATCCACCACAGTGGATGTCAAGACACAGAGAAGTGACAAACAACCACCCACTGACGAGTGGGGACCGGGGTTCGGCGAGTCATGCTGAAGGAGGTTTGGAAGCCTTGGGCTTAGTGGAGGACTGCTTGGCCCTCCATTGCTGTTTGGGCTTGGAGGAGGAGTGCGGAGCCTGGGGAACCTCCTGCTTCGCTGTGCACACTTCAGCCTGAAAGGGACAAAAAGCTAATTCCTCTTCGCTGGAGGCTTATTTCTAGGCACTAAAGGCAGCAGGATACTCCTACCCCATGTGGCCTCACTAATGAGGTCTTTAAGCTCCAGCCCAAACAGAGAGGTACCCTGAAAAGGTTACAAAAACAAGGTTGTCTTAGAAGGAGTGTCTGCAGACCAGATCTTGAGCCAAAGAGCCTGTCTGGCTACCACAGACGTGGTAGAAACTCTAGCCACCAAGCGGATGGCATCAAAAATAGCAGCAGAAACATAATGCTGAGTCTCAGAAATGTTGGCAATGAGTCGCAACATATCAGCAGTAGGAGCTTCCTGACGTACGGCCACAGTTAGCTGTTCAGTCCAAACTGCAATGGCCCTGTTCACCCAAGCAGCGGCGAATGCCGGCGCAACAAAGTACTAGCCATAGCAAAGATGGTCTTCAGGGATGTCTCAAGCTTCCTGTCAGTCCAGTTCTTGAGGGCAGATGTGTCTGCCACAGGCAAAGCAGTGGACTTAGAAAGCCTAGAGACTGGAGCATCCACCTTGGGTGGATAAGCCCATTGAGCTAATGCCGCTACAGAAAAGGGGTACAACTTAGCAAACTTCTTAGAAACAGAAGGCTTCTTGTCAGGAGCCTTCCACTCATCAGACACCAGAAGGTCAAGATGGGGTTAGGCGGAAAACAGGTAGACTGCTTCTTAGACTCCTGGAACACATCAGAGGGGTCCGTGGGAGCCTCTGGAACCAAGGGAATGCCCAGCGTGTTTAACACTTGCCCTGATCAGGCCCTCAGCTGAGGGATCAGCTTCAAAGGGGTCCCCAAAGAATTGTGAAGAGACCACAGAAGAACATTCCTCCTCATCAGAATCCACCAATAGTTCCTCTCCAGAGGAGTCAGATACATCAGGTACGCCCTGCGGTTTTGGTAGGGAAGACCTGATAGGTGTAGGGGGCTGCCAAGACTGGAAGATCCCCTGCAATTGGGATGGAAGGAGTTGTAAGGTAGACCTTAGGTCTCTAGTAGTGGCCTTAAACTTGCATCCAAACTGGCTCTAGTCCATGGCTGGAGGTCCCTGGGGGAAAGGCATGGGCAGCAGTGCATGCTGGGCATAAATAACCTGAGTATTCTCTAGGTAACCCTGATTGACATGAGGAGCAGTGCGCAATGGGGGACACAGACACTCCAGTATCCTTCGTTTTAGGTCTAGCCCCAAGTTCCAACGGAGTTGACATCCTCACAGTGTCAAAAACATCCCAAGTATAAGGAAATAACCAAATACAGTGTGTAAGATTAAAATTTCACCCCAGAAATTGCTAATTTGCACTTATCTGGCAGGTGAAGGTTAATCTGCTGAGGAGAGGAGAGTCCAAGCCCTGTGTAGGATTACTCATTAAGGGAAAGCAGAAAATGGCTGCCACGACGGGAGCCAATCTGAAACGGACACGCGAAGCAAGTGCTCATGGGAAATGTAGTTTTCCCTAAAAAAGTACCCCAACAGTGCCTGAATCCCCCTGAGCCCCCCAAAACACACAGAACATTGACCGGATGATAAACCAAGGGCAGACAAACAAAATGAGCCGTCTCTGAAGTCGCTACGTTGAGCGGCTGCAGAGATATGTCCCAAGCTGTAAAGTTCCATAAAGGTGAATGGAGCATGGCGTCTATGCGGTAAAGTGAGCCAAACTCAAATTTGCTAAATTTTACAGTGAAGTTAAAAAAAAAAAAAAAAAAAAAAAAAAAAAAAAAAAAAAAAAAAAAAGCCACAAAACATGTCAAAAGTCAAATAAACAATATACCCTGAAGGGAAAAGCGCTAAAACACCCCTAAAAGATGCCAAATCAGCAGACAAAGAGTTAATTTACCACAGAAACTCTGCTCCAAACCCCTAACAGACAGACAAACCCAATGAGTGCAGAAGTACGTATTAGGAACTCCAAAGGAGACCTCTGTGGGAGAGGAAGCGTGGGACAAGTGGACCTCAGCACACAAAGGGTTGCTCACCTTTTTAGCAGGTCTTCTGTCTTCAGATTACCATTGATAAAGAAGAAGCCTCAGTGCGCAACTCCTAGGGAAAGAACTTGCTAAACAAGAATTTCCCCCCAGGGCTAAGAGGTACACCATAGCACCTGGAAACTGAGCTATCCACTAGGGAATGTCAGTAATGGTAAGCCGCCTAATGGTGGTATTCCATATCTAACAGAAAACAAAAAATAAGCTAAAACTATAGCAGAACTATTCTCTTGCCGTATATCTTCATCAAGGAACAAATCTTACTGGAGAGAAGTGGCTAGATGCAGCTAAGGAAAGGAAGTAGGCCCCACCCAGCATTCTCTTCAAGAATTGTTCCTGCCTACTTAAAGGGGAGGTCGCCTACCCAAAGTTACCAGTAACCTATACTGGATGACAGAGAAAGAAAATTAAGAGGATGGCCTCAGCCCCATGGTGCCTGTGTTCCATTTTAGACATAAGAGAAAAGCAGTTTGCAGAATTACAGATTAGTATGAGCAATTATATATGATTTTCAAGCACTGCACTTTAACACAACCTAGGACTTTCCATTGACTGGCTGAGGATGATGGGAATTGTAGTCCCACAGCTAGAGTCTCACAGGTTTTACAGACTACCTTGCTAGACAGAGTCATATAAAAGCATCAGAAATCTCCTCCATCATCAGGACAAGTAAATCTACCATGGAGCATTAGAAATATAGTAGGGCATGTAGAATATGTCACTAGTACACATCAATCTTATAATTTATAACAGTCTGCGGAGCTGTACATAGGAATACAGTAAACATATAACAATAACTGAGATAACAGGGAATACACAAGAAACAATTTTTTAAATGTGAATCAAGCATTATATAATTTCATTTTATTTATAGTTTCCCAATCAAAATTAGAGGAATTTGTTACTAACAAAAGACACATGCTATTCATTATGAGGCTGATGTACTAAAGAGAAATGGAGCAATTCATGCAAACAAACTGCAACATAAGGATGAATAAAAACACACACTGTTTTAAAAGGGGTTTTTAGCCCCTTGAATTGGTGCATAGGTATTCATTGGGCTGCTTTGTAATGCGTGGCTAACTCTCGAGTTCAAGGAGTTTAAAGTCCTTTTTAAAGCGGAACTGTCACGTTAAAGTTGCCCTGTAATAATGAGGCAGGTGGCAACTAGCTTAATAATAGTTATATTACCTCTCAAAAGTAGCCGCTTGTAAAGCAATTATTAATCTTCCGAGACTGACGGCCAGGTTACTGCAGTCTGCTCACCTGCACCATCAGTCCCTTCCGGTGCCGTTCGGGGAAGTGTAATGCTTCTGAAGGGAGACCGGGACTGACATCGCAGGCACGCAGACAAGATGTCTGTGCTGATTCCTGGTTTCCAGTCTCGGAAGCTTAAGGATTACTTTACAAGCGGCTACTTTTGAGGGGTAATAGCTATTATTAAGCTAGTCGCCACCTGCCTAATTATTGCAGGGCGACTTCACCTAACGTGGTTGTTCTGCTTTAGCAATGGGGATTTTGTGGCTGCTCATTTGTCCCCTCTGCTGCGATTGGTTTAATCCAGTTCTCCTTCGTAGCAACTGGATTTTATTTGTTTTTACTTACTTTTAGGATGAGGTAGAGAAGAGCCAGCAGAATGCCAAAGCGCCATTCAGCTCCGCTGTCTTGGCTCCCATAATCTATTAGGTAACGGATCCAAACTGGAGTGGAAACAAGGGTACAATAACACTGAGCACACTCTTCTAGACCCATATACCAGTAGCCCTAGAAGAGAAGAACACAACTAGTGTTACACTACCATATGATTCACTACTACATCCACTTTCTTCTGGGAAAGGATACCCACTACTGTATCAGTCTAGCACAGTTAATTTGTTCTCCAGTCTGATTTTTTTTCCTTCACCATGAATAAATGTCACAAAATGTCAACAGTACTTACTGATAAATCATTTTTTCTTACTCCATGTGGCGCAAAGGAACCATGGGACAAACTATCCAGTAGGGCAGGGCAATTGCCTTAAAATGTTATAGGAGCAGAGACTCCCTCCATACTTCACTCTACCTTCACCAGACATGCTCATTTAACATACAGAGCGAATATCAAAGAAAACAGAAGTGTGCCAGCGAAGGGGATCACCTAAGCCAGAGAACCCAGAGGATCCCTTCTGTCTGGAACTCAAACATCTGTTTTCTTTTTCTCTGGGAGAGAAGTCCTGTGTTCCACATAGACTAAGAGAAAAGGACTCACCAGTAAGTACACAAGAATCCCCTTTCCTCTAACGTCCAATGTGGAACACTTGAACCGTAGAGATATACCAAAGCACCCACCAAGATTCCAGGAAGAGAAAAACACCTCCAAACAGACCGGTTCTAAGAGGCAAACTGGAACAACATAAACCTCAGCTGTCAAAGGACACCATTACAGCAAACTAGGGAAGCAGCAGGTTACTGAGAAAGGAAATCAAGGAAGAGAGCTACACAGGCACAAGAGCATGTAGGACACTGTGAACAAAACTGACTTTACCTGAAGCCATCACATTATCACAGTAGTGTTTGACGAACATGTAAAGAGATGGCCATGTCACCGCCTTACACAGCTGTTCCTCAAAGGCCTGGTTCTTGTATGCCAAAGAGGCCCCCAACATCCTGATGGAATGAGCTGTGACTTGAAAGGGCACTGACTTCTTCTTGAGTACATAAGCATGGAGGATGGTAGCCTTCATTCAAGAAGGAACTGTCACCTTAGACACAGACTAGCCCACATGAGGGACCTCAGGAATGACAAAAAGTGAATGAGACTTTCAAAAAAAAGGGGGAGTGCAATGAAAATAGTACTTCACATATCTAACCACAGCCAAAAGATGAAGTTTCTGCACCTGCCTGTTAAATGGAGTAGGACAGAGGGAAGGAAGAATAATTTCCTGGTTAATGTGAAACTCTGAGACAACTTTATGGAAAAACCTTATAGGGGCCTGTTAAACCACCCTATCAGAGTGGAAAACCAGAAAGGGAGGCTTACAAGTCAAAGCAGAAGGTTCAGCAACTGGCCAAACAGACACCGTTGCCAACAGGAAGGCTGTCTTGAGCGTCAAGAAACACAGTGAAACAGAAGACAAAACGTTCAAAAGGAGCCTTATGAAGCACTCACAGAACAAAGTTCAAGTACCACTAGGGCTGCAACTAATGATTATTTTGATAATCGATTAGTTGGCCGATTATTTTTTCGATTAATCGGATAAAAAAAACAATATGCTAATTTTTAATTATTTAAAATGATTTAATGAACAAACTGAGTGTTAAAAACAAACAGCAGAATAAAAACCTTTACACATTTAACATGAGTCATTGTTATTATTTTACTATGGGGTCTATGCGCCTCTCTTTCTCCCCCTTGCACCTCTATTTCTCCCCCTTGTACTTCTTCTCCCCCCCCCTTGTGCCTCTCTTTCTCCCCCATGTACTTCTTTCTCCCCCATGTGCCTCTCTTCCTCTAGACTGTCACTCTCCTTGTCACTGCTGCACTCCACTTGCAGCGTTGAGTTGGCGGGCTAGGGGTTAATTTATGTGGCATCCTGTCCCCTGTGGCTGACTGGCTCTGAATTCCCTCCTGCCCTCCCACATCATCACGCGCCCCTGCGGGCCGTGATGACATACATACAGAGAAGGGGAAGAGGGCAGAGGCACCGGAAGAGAAGCGAGGCGAGAACGACGATAACCAGGAAACTGGTGGGATATTTCGCTCTGAACCAGGCGTCTCAGACCCAACTGTTTGGGAGGCGCACAAAGATGCAAATTCATATGCCTCTGTGCGATGTGGAAATGGGAAAGAGGCAAAGCTGAATAATATGCTCGCCAGGTTGCGTAGTATGGAGAGGAAACATAAGACAAACCTACAGGAGGAGATAACGCAGGAATTAAGTCAACTGCGACACAGCATATCTACACACATGCAGGACACTTCCTTTCGCCCCCATCAATGGTATAGATACAAAAGCTATGTGAAGGGTAACAAACCAGGCAAACTACTAGCTAGTATGGTACGTTCACGACAGTGAGCCTCAGACATTCAACGTGTCCTCAATGACCAAAGCCACCTGCATCAAAACTTTGATCATATAACTGAATTGTTCCGATCTTCTTATTCCTCTCTAACGATCAGTCTGCTTGCAGCAAGCGCTTCTCTTCCGGTGCCTCTGCCCTCTTCCTCTTCTCTGTCTGTATGTCATCACGGCCCGCAGATTAAGAAGTTCTGAAAAGCAGGCCAGATGGGGCCAAAACAGGTAATCAGATTTTCCTCAACACTCTGGGAATCAGAATGAAATGGAGGGAACATGTACACCAGGAGAAATATCATCCTTCCTAGGATATGATACAGAAGGAATGTGTGTTCAACTAAAAGGCTAATTGGTCCATCACCAGAGGTACTATGGAGTCAAATACCATCTGGTTGAGTTCCCAATTCCAGGGGTCCAGACACTGGTGACTGGAAAATCTGCCATGAATTTGTCTACCCCTGGAATGTGGATGGTGGAGGGAGGTAAAAGTGAACCTCCCCCCCCCCACACAGGAGGGATCAACAACCTTTGGCTTTGAGGCTACAGTTCTGCTCCCTTCTTGGTTGATGTAGGTCACCGCTGTCGCATTGTCCAGCTGGATGGGCACAGGAGATCCCTGGAAGGACTGAGACCAATGCTGCAAGGCTAGCTGAATCACTGGAGCTCCAAAACATTGATGGATAGAATACTCCTTCTCGGTCCAAAGATCCTGAGCCGTCTGACAGTCCAAGGTAGCACCCTAACCTGTCAGTCTGGAATCGGTTGTGACGATCACGCAATTCGGAATAAGCAGTGGCCATCCCATTATTTGGTTGGACAGCGATATGACACTGCAAATCCTGTAAATCTCAAGCTGCAGCACTCGCTTTTGAAATTGGGCAATGGGGACTCTCTCCAGGGCAGGACTCTCTCCTGATAATCCACAAACTTCATGTACTCCTGCACCAGAGCAGATGGGAGAAGTAGGGCTTGAGACACCTGATGAGACAACAAAAGAATCTTGTCATCTGGCAGAAAGACCTTCCCCAGAAAAGTGTTGAATCTCATACAAGGAAATTGAAGGATCTGGGATGGAACCAGAGATTTCCCGAAATTAAGAACACAACCTTGTTGTTCCAGAACAGACACACAAGTCTAAATCTGAAGAAGCAGGGTTGCCTCTGATGGAACTTTTAGCAAAAAGTCATCCAGATAGGGAGTCAATGAAATCCCTAGAAAGCAAATGTGAGCTTCCAAGGATGTCAGATCTTTTGGAAACCCTGTAGAGCAGAAGCAAACTCAAAGTAAGTGATGTCACAGTTTTGAAATGCGAACAGCAGGAAACACTGATGAACTGAAAATGTAAGTAGGAGTTCTTTATGTTCGGGGGTGGGGAGGGGGGCAAAAAGTCCCCTGTACACATGGCTGGAGTGAGAGGACACAAGGACTCCATGCTGAACTGGCATGAAAAACAGAATAGGACGGCATCCTCTATTTTTTTGAGGAACTATGAAAACGTCGGACTACAGTACCATAAACCTTCCCTGAGAAGGAACAGGTACCATGTTTTACATGTCTACCACAGAAGAAACTGTGACTAAAACCAGATGACTTTGCACAGGATCGATAGGAACTCTAGACACGAAGAAGAACAGGGATGAAGGAACTTAAATTCTATGTGATACCATTCTGAAATTGCCTGCAAAACCTACTGATCTGCCATGGTAATAGACCACACACTGTGAAAAAGCTGCAATTGACCTCCTATTGCCTGAAGTGGACCACACTGATGCAAATCATGTGGAGATAGACCCGTGAGCTTTGGAGCAGGGTTTTTTTTTTAATAATATTTTATAAGGCTTATTGAGTTGTATAAAGTGAGGAGAACAATACAGTACAATACAATATCTTTGCAATGCACTAAAGAATGTGTGTCGTACAGCATACAGAATTCTAGCACAAAATAATGGTGAATTAACATATCATCATCAAGGGACAGGGAATTCTAGGGGCTAATTTTGGGGGTGTGGGTAAGGGGGTAGAAGAGAAAGGGGAAAAAAGCGGGAGGATGGAATTGGAGGGGAAGATTGTGGAGGAGGCAACGGTAGAGGGGAGAGTAGGTTGGAGAGGGATCAGGGATAGGTTTAGATATGAAGTTGAGGTGGGAATTGCAGACAAGATTGGCATCTCTAGCCACAAGGCACCACCCACCTTCCCCATGGCCTCCCCCTCCACCACCATCCTGAGGCAGCTAGTCTATCGAACCGGGATCTGGGGTCACAGGCCCCCCCCCTCCCCAGGGGCTAAGGAGCCATATAGGAGTCCTAGACCTATTGAGTCATTGAGCCTATGGCCCATGGATTCAAATATAAGATTCCTATTTTCCTCCTGTTCGGGTTACAGCTTCAGGCCAGGAGAGGATGGTCAGGGATTGCCATAGTCTAGTTAAGCAAAGTCTAGCCATAGTTAAAATGAAAGCAATGAGGCATTGTGTAGTTTGTTTGGAAGGAACTCAGACTCAGGTGTAGGAGGGCTATCCCAGGCTGGGGTGCAAGGGGGCTTCCGATTACTTTGGTGAGGCCTTGGAAGCAGTCTTCCAAAAATATATGAATTAAGGGACACAACCACATTATATGAATTAAGGTGCCCCTCTCCCTGCCACATACACTGTCTGTACTGGGGTAGAGCCCAGAGAGCCTGTCTGAAGTACCATCTCAAGTGAGAAGCGATATCATTGGAGAAGTCATCTCCACTTTATCACCTCTATCACCCTGTAGTGCATAAACAACCACCTCCCCAGGACTCTCTCTATAGGTGTTAAGAGATAAAGGGCTATTTCCAGAGATAAATGGATTTCAGTACAGCCGGTTGGTCGCTGCAGCTGCATTAGGCAGCAATCTTTTTTTTTTTTTTTTTTTTTTTTTTTTTTTTGCTTCTCCTCGCCAGTGCTATAACACACTAACTTCATCTCTGACATTAAATACATGTATATGTGTGCCACCAAGCCACTGGACTGTGGCAGTCTAAATAGAAAACTGTTGAACATTTTTGTTATTTTTTGTTTCCTATATTAAAATGGGAGTTATGTATCTAACACAGCTTTCCAGTCACACAGTAAAACAGGTAGGTTTTAATTTAAAAATTTAAAAAAGTTGAGGTAACTCAATATGCTTACCTTGCATTTTTGAGACATCACAAAGGAAGGCATTAGTAGAACCAAACACTTAAGGCCCATGAAGAAGAACTTTCCAACGAAGTCTGTAATCCCCACAACCCACAAAGCATCCCAGAATTGTAAAGGTCCAAGAGATGGGTTCAAAAAGATCAAGCTGTGGAAATGAGAGTTACTGTGATGTAACATTAATCAATAAGGAAGACAAAGAAATAGCCCTTATTATTAATCCCTTAAGGACCAGGAAAATCTGAGGTCGTTTTCTCATAAGGACAGAGCAATTCTGACCTTTTTGACTATGTCTTTGTTCAACAGTGTTTTCCCTCTAAATCTTTTATTCCACCCCCATAAATTATATACTGTTTTTTTAAGAACAAATAGGGCTTTCTTTTGATACACCACTTATATGGATAACCCCTCATTTACTTTATGAAAATTGAAAAAAAAAGTAAAAAAAAAAAAAAAAAAAAAAAAGACCATTTTTGATTTTTCTCTTGGGATGAAGTGGCCACAAAGGGTTACATTTTTATGGGGACTGCATGAAAAGTATGACCTGTCAGTCATACCTATAAAATGTGCAGCTTAAAGTGGCCACTGTCCCCCCTGGGTGAAAATCCCCATGTCGCTTTTTCCCACCCTATTTTGACACTTTTTTATCCCTGACATTTGGTGGTGTATATAATAGTATTACATGGCTCCACAACAATCACACTTGCGATATTGTTTAATTCTATGTTTTTTTTTTAATAAAAAAAAAAAAAAAAGTATATAATTGCAGGTCAAAAATTGACCTGCATTTAGCCAGCCTCCTGCACCAGCAGTGAAGGGGTTAGTTAATACCCCCAGCTGCTGTATTTTATTTTTTTTGTTTACCACTAGGTGTCTCCTCTCTACTTCTCTCTCCCTTACTTTGACAGCAAGGGAGACAGAAGTAGACGAGACACCCAGAGTCAGCATGCTTTGCATGTTGCCTCTGTTTGTCAAAATGCCGGTACATGAGATCGCTGCTACGGCGATCACATGAACCAGCACAAGCAAGAAGGGCTGAGACTGAACGCCCCGGTCTCGGAGCACTCAATCTCAGCCTGGAATTAATGATAGCAGCGATAGCAGTGATAAGCGGTGAATTGAATAGGGACCAGGATGAACACACATCGGTTGGTTGCGAGTGTGATGAAGATACACTTGAAGTGATCTTAAAGGGATAGTAATGTTTCATAAAAACAGCAATTCCAATTAATCTTCATAGTATGTGGGCCATGGAGAGTGTGATTTCAATAACTGTCAGAGTTGTAGTTCAAGAGTAATTGAATTATAAAGTATCCCCCTCCCACCCCTTTTACCTAGTGCAAGCCACCTCCCCCCAGATGTGGAATATGGTCCTGGGACCAGACAGCTCACAGCAAGGGACAATCTTCTTACTGTGAACATAAGGAAAACCCTTACCCACTTGACAGGTTTTTCCTTATGCTCACTGAAGACTGTCCCTCTCTGCAATCAATCCGGGCAGTCTTGCTGCTCTGAGGTGAGCAGTGTTACATCAGTAAAAGGGGTGGGAGGGGGACACTTTATCATTCAATTATGCTTGAACTATAACTCTGACAGTATTGAAATAACACTCTTTTATTGTGAAAAATTACTATGCCTTTAACTTATAGGAGGCTCCTGGTACGTGTTCACTCATTAGCTTTACACAGTTTCATGTTTTGATATAACCACTATCATTGTCCCAGCTGCAGTCACATGAACTGTGCCGGTACGTCTGTGTACGGTTCTAAATATGGCTTCAAGTTTTGAATCAACCCCAGACATTGCCTCTGCTGCACTAAAATGAACAGTATCGTCTTGAGTAATGTGAGCAAGTGGTGCATCCACTTTTCCATATTCATATATTCATAACTGGAGAATGTTTCAGTAAAGAAGCTATAAGTTGACAATTCACTGGATACATCATGTGGCCATGAATTTTTGATTGAATGTTCACAAGCTATATTATATATAATATATATTTTTATTACTTTTGAGTCTATGTAAGGCCAGCGGCTTTGCACAGTGGTTCTGGCAATGTAAATGGATGTGAATGTAGTGATATGAAGTTAAATTAGGCTGTAAGCTGAAATAGCGTTAATAATACATGTTGTAATCTCTCTATAACTACTATATATTAACTCAGGGAAGAATACAATTGTCGGCACAATCACCATTGCCAGCACTAGCATCAGGTGTGAATTGCTGGGGTATAATATGGGTTGCCACTATGAAAGAGCTTAAACATCTGTGGAACTGCTTGAACTTTATTAGACAGGAATCCTCCCCTGCTTCCAGTAGTTACCAGGGCATATTCTGTCTTGCCACCATTAATGTTGCTACCCTGTCGGTGCCACAGAGCTGTACAATGTCCATCCCTGTAGCAACGAAGGGTTAAGTGGGCAATTGCTGTCTATGCTGCCAAGGTCTGAGTGCATCCTTTCTGCTCCCACATTGGACAAGCAGAAAAGTGAGAGAGTGCTCTCAGATTTCAGGATTATTGTAATAATGACGATGTGTAGGGGACAACATCCCCTACACATCCCCAGCAGTATGACAACCAGGCATGCTAATAATTAGTTCTTAATGCATATGGCAAAGTGTGTCTCTGTTGTCAAGGACTTGTGCTCGCCACACACTGACAGATGCACACCGCCATAGAATTAACTTTTAGTGCATCTCCCCCCTGGTGAACATCTTGCAGAGACCAGTTGAAAGCTTGCTGCATTCATTCCAGGGAAGAGATGCTTTGAGCAAGACTGAGCTCAGAGAAGGCACAGTTCCTGGAGCTAGAAACACATCTCATGGGCATATCGGCAAGGCATATTATATGCCTCCAACACTTCCAGTGGTCACCCCCCCTTAACTACGCAAACATCACCCTGCCTAGCCCCACTCACTGTTTTCTGGCACAGGAGATAACCTGTACATGCACAAACACGCGCACGAATGCATGCACACACACACCCACTAAAGCATTTAACTCCTTGGCTGATAGAGAGGTCTCCAACACAATGCTTCACTAGGTGTCTAAGACCTTTACAGCATCCAATAGGTTAAAGCAGAACTACCACCTCTTAAACAATTTAACTTCAATAACTTCCCATCTGGTGACTACCTGCTTAATAGCGCTAGTCGCCAGAATTATTACCTTATTCAAAAGAAATATGCGTTCTTACCGGGCTGACAGCAGCACGGAGCGCAGACATCTTCCCATAGTAACGTCCGAGCGCCTGCTCTGTCAGCCCCTTCCGGAGCCGGCCGGCTCCTAGCAATGCCTCCTAGACCCGGCTGGGACTGACAGCACAGGCGTGCTGACGTCATTATAGCAAGATGTCCACGATCTGTTCTGCTGTCAGCCCGATAAGAATGCATATTTCTTCTGAATAAGGTAATAATTCTGGCGACTAGTGTTACTAAGCAGCTAGTCACCAGATGAGGAGTTATTGAAGTTATAATGTTTAAGAAGTGGTAGTCCCGCTTTAATGAACACCTAAGTGTAGGGGTGTAGGGATATATAAAATGGCAAATTAACTGCCCACAACAAGCCAGAAATGTGTTGCAGAGCCACTGAGATTGATCTAGCCATAACCCAGCTTAGAATGTGGGTGTGGCCAGCACAAATGTGGGACTCCTCAAAAACTGACTCTCTAGGAGTTTCCTTACTTTGCCAGGGAGATCTGGTCTTGCCCAGTAATGGAAAGCTAACACCACCTACCTGTAATAAAGTGCCTGAGAATAAAAAGCATAATACAGGAGGACTGAGGAGCAGCTTAGGAACACCAGAAGCCAGATGCACTGCAGCTTTGAACATTTCTCCTGCAAAATAAATAAACTGCAAATGATTAGGATTGTTAGTTATTTAAAAGCTTTCACATACATACTCTTAGTACTCTAGAAAATTATAAGAGGATCAGATTGTGCAGTGAATGTTATCACAGAGACTACAGGCCTTCTGCAGAATGCAAAAATGGAGGATCATGGGGAAGTACTGATTTAACTGAGGCTTTTAACCCCTTCAATGTAAGGGAGGTCTCCAACACATTGCTTTGTTCCAAAAGGTGCAGTTGAAAACTTCCAATATCGCTCTTCTTTTGCCTTCTAGATAAAACTCTACATTTATGGTGTAGCAAACTGCAGTAGAAACAACACAAACAGACAATTCCTCAAGCAAATTTTTTTCTTAACTGTGAAGTTCCTCTTTAAGCATTAACTTTAAAAAGTTCTGCTACAAAATGCATTGAAATGCTGATAACTACACCTGCCCTCAGCAGTGTATTCTGAATGATGTTCAACTCAGATAACCAGTGCTGTAGGAGTTAACAATATGACCCACCTCTCAATGGAAATCAGAATTTCAGCAGCTTGCAGAGGTATGCTCATTTTGATCACACTGTTGTAGCTAAACATGCACACCACTTGAAAGTGCTCTAGAGTGAGGAGCGCTACTGTGAAAAAGTTAGGCTTTAAATCTGAGATGGGCGCAATATGGCCTACAGGCTGATATTCCCTCGCCTTCAGGTCTGCCACACAGAAATGCTGCTGCATAAAAATAATAGCACTTCTGATTCTCTCAAAGCAAAGTAAGGTTCAACAAGGGGCCAGTCTGGAAATATTGTGGGATATTTGCTTCAACTGCATGTCGGCATATGCACCAAAAGGTCATTGTGAACATGCTGCAAATACACCAACATTGCCATCCCTTTGCTAGGATTAAGATTACAAACTGATTACATCTACAGTGGCCTATTTACATATTGAAACGCAGCATAATGAGTCACTGTCCTATTCCTGGACAGCTGCATTTGATTTTGGAGTTGACAGTTGATTCCTGTGGGTATGCTTTTATGTTAATCTGCACTTTGTCAAATGGACTAAGCTTTGATAGCTGCCTATGTTGTCAGAGTTCACAGTCCACTAGCTTTCTATGGAGCCAGAAGACAGTTTACCATCTCCACCAGAGAGCAAAGACAGCAAATACCCTCCTTTAAGCCCTTCAGTGCCATAGGTATGTGCATTTTTTTTTTCTTTCAATAGTGGTCTGTTAACCCCTTAAGGATCGGCCGTGCGCACATGCGGCCGGCACTTAAGGACCGGGTACCGCGTGGGGAGCCCTGAAATCCATGATGGTTCTGGCATGTCATGGGTCCTTATGGCTCACCAACTCATGATGTGCCAGGACTGTCAATGGTCCTAAAGGAGTTAAAATAAATAAACAAATAATACCACATTCCCTGTGCAACTGCTTCTTACCAACTTTTAGCCTTCTCTTGATGTCACTGTAGTCTTAATTTTTTATAGTACAAATGAAGACAGCACTTAGTCAGTACATATCTTTTGGCTATTGTAGGAGTCTGTGTGTCATGGGTGTCAATCTGTAAAGTATATCTCTCAGTGAGAGAGGCTGAGCCAGCTCAGGAAGGAACTTGGATCACCAGACTGTCTCTTCTCACTCAAACAAGATTGGGAGTCCCCAAACACAGATACAAATGGTCTTCCCACAAGACCCCCTAAACTAAGCTCCAAGTCTACTTTATTTGCTTATATTAACGAGCTACAGCAATATCCTTCTTACACACTGTCTATCTAACAAACACAAAATTACATGCAGGGGGAATCTGACATCCCATTTATACTACCCAGATGGCAAAAGAGGGAAAACTTTCCACGTGGTGGGGAAAGGGAGAAATTTACCTTGAGATATTTCCTTTTCTTCTGTGTCCCCCCACGGCCATAGACTTCTATGGGTATTGTCTCCTCCCACTAGCTGGTGTAGGACCAATGAAAAACTACTTAAGGAATCCCTTTGCCTCCTCTCGTCAGTCATCTTTTGTCAGAGCTGAAAATATATAAGGAGATAGGTTAAAGGGCAGGGGTGCCGTGGGGGGACACAGAAGAAAAGGAAATATCTCAAGGTAAATTTCTCCCTTTCTTCTGTGTCCCCTTCCACGGCCATAGACTTCTATGGGACATACCAAAGAAAAAATGTCTATAGGGTGGGAAAATTACTTCCATATACAAAATTTTTTAACAACAACTTGAATAATATTCTTAATTATATGGAAAGATCTTACCCAGCAGGGATGGCTGCAGCTTTCAAGACTCTCCTGCCGAATTTTGCTGCTGCAGATGCTTGAACATCTAAACGATAGTGCTTTATAAAGGTAGAAATGGAAGACCAAGTGGCCGCCTTGCATATTTCTTCTGCCGTAGCTGCCTCCTTTGCTGCCCAGGATGTTGCCATAGCTCTTGTTGAATGAGCCCTTATGGTTCTGGGCGGCTCCTTCCCTGCACTAATATATGCTTCTTTAATGCATTCTGTTATCCATCTTGCAATTGAGGGCTTTGAAGCAGATGACCCCTTAAACTTTCCTTGATAAAGTACAAATAGAGAATCTGATTTTCTTATTTCTGATGTTCTCTTCAAGTATTCCAGAATACATCTTTTTAAATCCAAGTTGTGCAATCTTTCCTCTTTTCTGTTCTTGGGATCAGGAAAGAATGTTGGAAGAACTATATCTTGGTTCAAATGAAAGGCAGAAACTACTTTAGATCTAAATTCTCTCTTAGTTCTAAGCACTACTTTGTCGTGATGGAAAACCATATAAGGTTCTTTAGAAGATAACGCCTGTAATTCACTTACTCTTCTTGCTGATGTAACAGCTACTAAGAAAACAGTCTTTAACGTTAGGAATTTTATAGAAGTTTCCTGTATAGGTTCAAACTTGTTTGACGTTGCCAACTGATTCAATACAGTGTTAAGGTCCCAAGGCGGAACGATGCTTCTAACTCTGGGCCTTGATTTATCTATTGCCCGCAGATATTTCTTGACTAGGTCATCTTCAGCAAACTGCTTTGCCAAACAAGCAGAGATAGCAGAAACTTGAACCTTTAAGGATGCTGGGCGAAGTCCAGCCTCATAACCATTTTGCAAGAAACTCAGCAATTTTGGAGTAGAAATTGCCATCCTATTCACATTATTCTTCATACACCATGTAGAGAATATTGTCCATACTCTACTATAAATCTTTGCTGTGGATGATTTTCTTCCAGCAATAATAGTACTGATTACTGACTCAGTCAGGCCTCTTTGTCTCAAGGAATTCCTCTCAGCCTCCAGGCCACTAGTTTCAAAAACTCCGTTGCTGGATGAAACACAGGGCCTTGATGTAGAAGGTCTGGCCTGGCAGGCAGGGGCCAAGGCTTCCTTACCGACATGTTTACTAGACTTGAATACCATATTCTTCTTGGCCAGTCTGGTGCTATTAGAATGACATCCAGCCTTTCTTGCCTGATCTTCCTTATTACCCTCTGGATCATAGGGATTGGGGGAAATACATATGCTAGACTGAATGTCCAATCCTGCGTCATTGCATCCATAGCTTCTGCTTGCGGATGGTAACTTCTGCAGAAGAATCTCTGGCATTTCGCATTCTGACTTGTGGCCATCAGATCTATCAATGGGTGACCCCATTTTTCCTTGATCTGATTGAAGACCTCCTGATTTAAGGACCACTCCCCTGGGTCCAATTGTACACGACTCAGAAAATCTGCCTGTATGTTTTGATTTCCTGGTATGTGTATTGCTGATAGAACCGCCAGATTCCTTTCTCCCCATACTAAGATTCTTCTCACCTCTGAGTTTAAGAATCGGCTTTTTGTTCCTCCCCGATTCTTGATATACTGTACTGCTACCATGCTGTCCGATATTATCAGTACTGGCTTCTTCCTCAGCTCCTCCTTGAGAGCTCTCAGACAATAATATATTGCTCTTAACTCCAGTATGTTTATATGTAGCAGCTTTTCCTTTGCACTCCACATTCCTTGTATGGATTTGTTGAGCCAATGTCCCCCCCATCCTATGAGACTGGCATCCGTTGTGATCTTTTGCCATACTGGCTCTGTCAATAGTTTTCCTCTGTTTAGGTTTTTCTTGCAAGTCCACCATTTTAGTTCTTCTTTTACTTGAGTTCCCAGTGGAATCACTTGAGCTGAGTCTGTTGGACTCTTGTTCCAATGATTTAGAACCACCTTTGCAATGGTCTGAAGTGTAACTTGGCCCATGGAACAATCTGTACTGTTGATACCATGACTCCTAGGATGGTCATGTATTCCAGTGATGTATGTTTCTTTTGTCTCCTGAATCTCTTGACCTTGTTGACTAAGGAGTTTATTCTGTTGTGAGAAAGAAACATCTTGCCTATCACTGAATTCAATATCAGACCCAAGAACTGCAACTTTTGGGCTGGAACCAACTGGCTCTTTTCCGTATTGATTTTCCATCCCAGGTGCTGAAGGTGGTTTATAGTGATCTCGGTCTGTGTTACTGCTGAATTGAAGGAACTTGCTATCAGTAATAGATTGTCCAGGTATGGCACTATTATTATTCCCTTTCTCCTCAAGGGTTCTAAGGCTACTGCTAGTACCTTGGAAAATATTCTGGGGGCTGATGTAAGCCCAAATGTCAGCGCCTTGAACTGCCAATGCCGCCCCTTGAATGCAAATCTGAGGAATTTCCTGCAATTCTGAGCCACCGGAATGTGATGGTAGGCGTCCTGTAGATCTATAGTTGTCATGTAGGCATTGGGTAGCACCGCTTGAATGACTGATGTTACAGTCTCCATCTTGAACCTCTCTTTCTTGATGAAGGAGTGGAGTATCTTCAAGTCCAGAATAGGCCTGAACCCTCCTGATGTTTTTGGAACCACAAACATTGTGGAATACCAACCTATCCTTTTGAATGCCGATGGAACTTCTTCTATGACTTGTTTTTCTGCTAGTTCCTGGATTGCTTTTGATAGTTCTGAGGCTTTTATCGCGTTCTGCGGAATCCTGGAACTCCTGTAGTGATCTTTGTGGGGTCTGCATTCGAATTTTAGCGGGCATCCTGCTTCTAAAAGGTGACGAGTCCAAGCATCCAGATTCGTCTTTTGTTCCCAATTCTTGATAAATTTTCCCAGACGACCCCCGACTGGAGCTAGAAGCAGGTTCCGCTGATCTTCAGGAAAATTCTTTCTTGAATTGATTACCACGAAACCCATCCTTCCTGAATGAACCTTTCTTGGCTTGTGAAGGCTGATGTTTTCGTGTTTCATACTGTCTTGAGTTCTGAAAGCGTCTCTGTTCCCTGAATGCCTGTTTCCTACGAAAGGACGTGTGCGTAGGCGATGTTCTGTGTTTCCTATCCTGGGGAAGAAAGGAACTCTTTCCTCCTGTTACTTTCTTAACAATTTCCTCTAGCTGTTCACCAAACAGCAATGATCCTGTGAAAGGTAAGGATACTAACTTGCTTTTTGAAGATGCATCAGCGCCCCAAGATCTAAGCCATAACGATCGTCTGGCTGTAACAGATAATGATGATGACCTGGCGGCAGTTCTAATAGAATCCAGAGAGGCGTCACAGACAAAACTGACAGCTTCTTTAATAGATGCAACCTCTTTTATAAATTTAGATCTGGATACAGATGAATCAATATGGTCTTCTAATTCTGAAATCCAAATCTTCGCAGTTCTGGAGACACAAGCCAATGCAGTGGCAATCTTCATGTTTTGCCCCAACAAAGAAAACTGTTTTTTTAAGGAGCTCTCCATTCTTCTATCCATTGAATCTTTCAGCGAGGAACCATCCTCCATTGGAATTGTCATCCTCTTAGCGATTTGAGAGATAGCAGCATCAATTTTCGGTGAAGATACCCATGCAGCAATCTCTTCCTCTTTGAATGGATACATTTTATGCATTCTTCTTGATGTCGACATTCTTTTATCTCCTTTGTTCCATTCTGTCTTTACTATATCTGCAATGGAATAATGCACAGGAAAAACAGGACCTTCCTTTTTTGAGCCTGTAAATGCCATATCAATAATTCCTTGCTGTTTCTGTTCTTCTGTTAAGCCCAATGTCTTGCGCATTAACTTAAGAAATGGCTCCATCTTATCTAAATTAAATGTTCCATCCTCTTCATCAATAATTTCTCCATCTTCTTCCGATGAATATTGGGACATAATATCTATCATACTGCCCTCTTCTGTCTCCTCTCTCCTAGCTGAAGTGCCTTCATCCGGGTCATCTACCCTCTGTTTTTTTCTGGGTTGATTCTGAAGAGCTGAAAAAGTCTCTTGCATTGATGTCTTCATCCAAGAAAGAAAGTCTTGGAATTGGTTGGGTACTTCCACTCCTGCTGCCTTTTTAATGCAATCCATGCAAAGTTTGGCATTATCCTCTGCAGGAATCTTATTATCACAAGCATTGCATAGTTTGGTTTTTGAACTGGCTTTGTCCTCTTTATTTTCTGCAGGATTCTTATCCTTCATGGTTCCAGACTTGGGAGTAGAAGCCATAAATAAGGGGATAGCTAATAACGTTTTAAAACATAACTTTTACTAATTGCTATCATAAAACAAATTTCTGAGCATTTAAAAATAATAACCTGCAATTCCATATCTTGCTACACCTGTCCTCCCATGGTTTATATAGAGGATGGCTAGCGTGCGTTCCAAGCTGGAACGCATAAAGGAAGTACATTGAAATTTTATAAATATACCTTCCTACCTTATCCTCCGTCACAGATTACTGCCCCCAGACTGCCACGCTTGCTGCCCCGGACACTGCACCTCCCTTGATGCTGAATCAAGGAGCTCCGGTTGGGATCCTGATGCGGTGAACTCCAGTGTGTTGGACTTCCGGTTCAGGTACTTCCTGTGAGCGCGTCACTTCCAGCTCACACGTGGGCTATTCTGGGCTTCCTCCGGAGGATAAGGGCATGATACACAGGCCGGCACGAAGCGGAGCCTGGTCTCCGGGTACACCTCCCCGGTCTGGGACAGCTTGTAGCGGCCGCTGTAAGTACAATCACTTGCTTGAGCAAAAAAGAAAAAAAGAACTGAGCTGGATAAACCAGCCAACCTACTCCAGCTGGTGTAGGACCAAAAAAGACTGACGAGAGGAGGCAAGGGGATTCCTTAAGTAGTTTTTCATTGGTCCTACACCAGCTAGTGGGAGGAGACAATACCCATAGAAGTCTATGGCCGTGGAAGGGGACACAGAAGAAATTTAGTCTTAACAATGTTAGCTGATAAATTTCCAGCCTTTTTCTTTCTGAGGTGAAATATTTCAAAAACCCCTAGTAATAACTTCTACCACTCTGCAGGACATTTTGAGCCCTACCCCTGTGGCTTTGTGCCTCAAGCATCATTTCAATCGGTGGCATTCCTGGAATGTTGATCTATCACCTATGGTGCAGCTGCTTTGCCCAAAATCACTCCACTTATCCTGAACATAACCTATTTTTGAAAGCTTATTTCCATATAACTTGTATGAGTTTTCACCAAAATAAGAAAAGAAAAAATACAAACAGCATATCATGGTTTGACTAATTTGGTCTAACTCGCCTGTTAATTACTGCTGCCTTTCCTTCCTTGGGTCAGGCTGAGTCAGCTGATGCTTAATGAACTGCCTTGACCTATCAGTCTCCATGGTTACTCACCTGACTTATCAAACAACCCCTTCCAGGGTATTTAAATCACCTAGGCTCACTTCCTCCTTGCCTTTGTGTCTGCTTCTGGCTGCAAGTGTGTTCTCCTGAGTTGCTGTTTATCCGTGCATGACCTGGATTACTCTAACATCCCTTCTGGCTCCTAACTCCTGGCTTGTTCCGAACATTGCTGGTCTCCGTATTCCTGACTCTGGCTTGTCTGAGAACCTGCCTTGGTTCCTGACCCCGGCTTGTCTTTTGGTTTATGCTCCTGGATCATGATTTTGCTTTGTTTGTTTTTGTTATTTTAATAAAGGTGTTTTGCATTTTACATTTTTGCATCTGTCTGGTTCCTGGTCCCTAACACAGCAGCCTGGTGATATTTTATTGCAGAGCTTTCTACATATAGAATAGGGAAAGCTAACCCTGCACCAGAAGAGCAACTAGCATTGCATGTTTTCAGGTTAAACCTGCTTTAGTACTGGTGGATCGAATAAAGCAACTGAGCCACTGACTGATTCAGGGATAATGTAAAAAAAAAAAAAAATTCATTGTTTTTATCTCTTGATGACCAGGGTTGGCTTTCCATGGTTTAGATCTAGAAAGTTCTAGGTTAAAGGGATAGTAATACTTCATTTTAGCTTTATTTTATTTTGTAGGCATTAAAAAAACACGAAGAACGATATAAGTCCTATCTCTCAACCCTTTATGGTTTAAGAGATATTCACAAGCAAAATATCTCCCCCCCCCCCCTGTTCAGCCAGATCAGAAGGGAGGTGCCCAGGTAGACTGCAGAGAGGGACAATCTTCAATTAAGATAAGGGAAAAAGCTGAAAAACTTGTCAAGGGGGGCAGGGATTTCATTGTTTTCAGAGTGTCCCCTGCTGTTATCTGTCTGGTCTTACAACCAGATTCACATCTGAGAAGAGATGGCTTACACTAGGTAAAAGGGACGGGAGGGGAAAACTTTGCTTGTGAATATCTCTTAAACCATAAAGGTTTGAGAGATAAGACTTATATCGTTCTTCATGTTTTTTTAATGCCTACAAAATAAAATAAAGTTAAAACGAAGTATTACTATCCCTTTGAAATATCACCAGGCTGCTGTGTGTATTTCTTTTTTTTTCTGATACAGACCACTGTCCCTCTCTATATATTGGTCTCCATGGGGGAAAGGTTAGACATCATAATGGTTACAATTACACCAATGGAGCAAGAGGGGGGGGGCTTTAAGATATTTATTTTTACAAATTGGGGAGACAAAATCAAATAAGAATACAGCAGCAGAAAAAAAAACTGTTAAACTACACTAAAATATGACTGAAAATTTGTTTCCTGACAAGTGTACCCATCACCTTAAAAGAGCAGTAAATCTATATTTTATATACCTTTTCTGTCAGTTGTTTTATTCAAATTGTCAGTAAGTGAATTACAGTACATTTACTTTCTGAGAGTTCTAATGGTCAGCATGACTCAGCAGTTTTTATCACATTCTGTGGAGACTGTCTGGCATTGACTCGCCTCTCCTCACGCAGTGGTTCTCAATCTAACACATCTAACACACAATCTAGAATTTTCAAGGGACCCCTAACATTTTATAGGACAATTGTCATGGGTTTAAAGAGGGATACAAAAACAGATCATTTACACATTAAACTTGTCTTAAAGTGACACGCCAACTGTAGCATAAAGAAATAGAAACTAAAAGAAATATTAATGCTAAAGTACACATTGCTATTACATAAAACAACAGGTTTTAACTTTTATATACAAATGAGATTATATTTATTTTCTATTATACAGTTTCCAAGGAGATGGAACGGTGTACCTGTATGTGCCTTATATTCAGGTGTCAATAGGATATTTGCCCATACTGTGCAGTCTGGCTGGGATGTAATAGATTCTGCGCAAAATCTGTAGTTGAACCAATTCATCTCTGGAGATAATGATTGCATTAAGGTAATAAGATAGAGAATCCTTCATCTAAAGAGTTGGGATGTCTTCCTACCATTTAGATAACAGTTGCTGAGTATTGTTTCCTTGTTTGTTTAAAATTGCTAATCACAATTTAAAGATTCTTTTTGGGGAGGGCTTCTTTAGTAACCTTTCAAGTGTCATCAGGCCAACATTAGCTGAGGAAAACAGAGTATGGAAGCAATGCCTTAAAGTGAATCTATCACATATAGATAAGTAATGCTCATTGGATAGAGCATTGAGCGAAAAAGTTCAATATGTTTCAAATTTATTTTAAAAAACCCCTTATCTGCACAAAAATTCAAGTTTAAAGCAGGCCCAGCAGTCTACTTCTGGCTTGCAGCACTGCCTCTGCTCCCGTCCCACTACCCAGTATCCTCCGATGATGGAGGTTTTCTTTCTCTAAGCTGGAGTGATCTCATTGGCAGAGATTGATATCTAGCCAATGAGATCGCTCCATCTTAGAGACAGACAGCCTCCGTCATCGGAGGATGCTGGGTAGCGGGACGGGAGCAGAGGTAGTGCTGCAAGACGGAAGTAGGCTGCTGGGCACCTTTTAAACATTAATTTTTGAACAGATAACGGGGTTTTGTCAAAAATGAGTAACATGTTTAACTTTTTCGTTAAATGCTCTAACTAATGAGCATTACTTTTCTATGTGTGACAGATCCACTTTAATTATAGGTATAGATCGAGCAAAAAGGGCCATGCCTCAGTTCACAGAGTTATGGTAAGTTCGTGTTGTTCCATAGCAGAACATTGGGAAACCAGACTGCATCAGCGTTTGAGATCAACGTTCAAGACTTCTTCCAGGTAACATGAACCGCTTTGATTTAGACAATTTTGCCCATATACTTTAATACATTCACTTGCAAAAGGAATACAGGTCAAAAGTAGCGAAATGTCATGTATATGGCATTATTTACACGTATTAGAAAAGTATGTTTATGATTAGATTACATGGATGAGCAGGAACATGCTTCCCGATTTCCAAAACCCAACACGACTACTACTACTACATTACACAAAGTGCAGATTATGGCTATGTGCACATTGTCTCATATCAAGCTGAGGAAGCTTTCGCCTAACCCTGCAGGAAACAGTGTTATGGGAAAGGCAACTCAGTAGGTATTAAGTTCTGAGCTACCTGTGCAGCATCGTGATAATGTTTCCTATGCCTTTAAATTAAAGGGATAGTAATGTTTCATAATAAAAGCAGCTCCAATTAATCATCATAGTATTTGGACTTTGGACAGTGTTATTTCAATTCTGTCAGAGTTGTAGTTCAAGAGTAATTCAATAACAAAAGTATCCCCCTCCCGCCCCTTTTACTGATGTAACACTGCTCAGCCAGAGCAGAAGGGAGGTGCCCAGGTAGATTGCAGAGAGGGACAATCTTCAATTAAGATAAGGGAAAAACCTGAAAAACCTGTCAAGGGGGGGCAGGTCTTTCATTGTTCTCATAGGAAGAAGATTGTTCCCTGATATTATATGTCTGGTCTATGGACTGCATTCCACATCTGAGATGAGATGGCTTACACTAGGTAAAAGGGGCGGGATGGGACACTTTGCTTATGAATATCTCTCAAACCATAAAGGTTTGAGAGATAAGACTTATATCGTTCATGTTTTTTTAATGCCTACAAAAGAAAATAAAGATAAAATAGGATTTTAGTCTTACCTGTTAAATCCTTTTCACTTAGTCCATACAGGTCACTGGTACTTCTGGGAGGCGATTCGCCCCCTTTAATAGGCAGGAACAATTATGCAAATGATTGCAGGGGGCGGAGCCTCCCCTCCTACTTAAGCCACCTTCAGGCCAGAGCCACTAGATTGATTTGAGACCCTAAAACTGACCCCAGGTAAGCAAGAAGAAAGACTCCTGTGAGCATGCCCCAAAGGTCTCCCACTGAATGCCACAGGAGAGCCAGGTCTGGTCCCTTGACAGTGTGGGAGACCAGTGACCTGTATGGACTAAGTGAAAAGGATTTAACAGATAAGACTAAAATCCTATTTTCACTGTCGTCCAATACAGGTCACTGGTACTTCTGGGATGTACAAACATTGAGCTGATCCAGAGGTGGGAAAAAGGCAAGGACCAGAACAAGGCCCAAGTCATTACAACTGCTATGAACCAGTTAATTACATAGCCCAAACTGTAAGTGTCAATGGACACCAATCAAGGGAACAATCCCTGAACTAACACAGCACACGGAACTAGAGCCAACAGGGCTCAACAGTAAGGAAGCACTAAGGATCACAGAGCGGAAGACCTACACAGGCAAAACTGCCTCCAGGACCTTCCTTCCAAAACTGGCATCAGCCGAAGCCAGTACATCAACTCGATAGTGCTTAGAAAATGTGTGCACAGAGGACCAAGTGGCCGCTCTGCACAGTTGATCAGCAGATGCCTGATTCTTGTAGGCCCAAGAGGCCCCAATAGATCTGGTGGAATGGGCAGTCACCCGGAAGGGAACATGCTTATTCCGCAACTTATAGGCTTCACGGATAGTAGCCTTAATCCAAGAGGCAATGGTAACTTTGGAAGCCGGTCTCCCTGCCCTAGGCCCCTCAGGAATGACGAATAGAGCGTCAGACTTCCTAATAGACTCGGTGCGATGAACATAAAACTTGAGGCAACGCACCACATCCAACAAATGGAGATCTCGTTCCTTGTCAGATGAAGGATTAGGGCAGAAAGAGGGAAACACAATCTCCTGATTGATGTGAAACTCAGACACAACCTTGGGTAAGAATTCCTTGGTAGTGCGAAGCACAGCCTTATCCTTGTGGAACACCAGGTAAGGAGGTTTACAAGACAGAGCTTGTAACTCTGCTACCCGGCGAACTGAAACAATAGCCAAAAGGAAGGCCATCTTCCAAGTCAAGAGACGTAATGGAATGGAAGCCAAGGATTCAAACGGGGGTCGCTGGAGAACTCCCAGCACCAAATTGAGGTCCCACTGGGGAGCAGGACTCTTGAAGGCAGGTCGAACATGAGTCACACCTTGGAAGAAAACTTTCACATCAGGAAGGATAGCAATCCTTTCCTGGAAAAACACAGACAAGGCAGAAGTCTGAACTTTGAGGGAACTCAAACTGAGTCCCTTATCAACACCGTCCTGCAAGAAGGCTAGGACAGTGGGAAGATGAAAATCAAGGGAGAATTTCTTCTCAGAGCACCACGTCACGAAGGTTGACCATATGCGATGATAGATCTTGGAGGACACAGGCTTACGAGCACTGAGCATAGTCGACACCACAGAAGGAGAAAATCCTTTCTTTGCTAGAATCGAGGATTCAACCGCCATGCCATCAAATGGAGAGAGTGAACATCCTCCTTCCACAGATATCCCTGAAGAAGCAGGTCTGGACGGGCAGGAAGTGGGAACGGATCCGCCACTGACATGGCCATCAACTCCGGATACCAGGACTGGCGAGGCCAGTTTGGAGCGATCAGGATAACAGGACAACGCTCTTGCTTCAGTTTCTGGATGACTCTGATCAATAAAGGAAGAGGAGGGAAGATGTAAGCCAGAGAAAAATCCCAAGGGATCGACAAGGCATCCACTGCTAGAGCAAGTGAGTCCCTCCGCCGGGAGCAAAACACCGGAACCTTCCTGTTGTGTCTGGAGGCCATCAGGTCCACCTCCGGCATCCCCCACCTCTGGGTGAGCAAGTGAAACACCTCTGGATGAAGAGCCCATTCTCCGCTGTCGACGGTATGACGACTGAGGAAGTCCGCCATGACGTTGTCCACGCCTGGAATATGAACTGCAGAGATGACAGGCACGTGATCTTCTGCCCAAGACAGAATATCCTTGACCTCCAACCAGGCGGTGCCGCTTCTTGTGCCGCCTTGCCTGTTGATGTAAGCCACCGCAGTGGCGTTGTCGGATTCCACTCTGATCGGAAGACCGGTCAGTTGAGATTCCCAGTGTCTCAGGGCAAGCCGGACGGCATGTAGTTCCAGAACATTGATGGAGAGAAGAGATTCCTCCAGACCCCATTTCCCCTGAGCACTGAAGCGACCCAACACAGCACCCCAGCCCCGAAGGCTGGCATCCGTTGTGATCGTGGTCCAACAAGGAACTTGAAAGGATCTCCCTTTCAGGAGATGGGAGAGATCCAACCACCAGTGCAGACTCGATTCCACATGAGGAGGTAGAGAGACTGACAGATGCTGATGATCTGGATGATTCTTGCACGTCTGGATCACAAATCTCTGAAGTTCCCTGGAGTGGGCCATGGCAAAAGGTACCGCTTTGATCGTGGAAATGAACTTCCCCACCAGGGACGACAACTTCGTTACCGGCACCAAGTCCAGTTCCAGAATCCCTGCCACTCGGATGGCTATCTGATGAGCCACATCCTCCGGCAGAAACACCATGCATTGGCGAGTGTCGAACAGGAGACCCAGGAACAGAAGCCTCTGAGATGGGACCAAGTCCGACTTGTCCAGATTCAGGATCCAGCCATGGCGGGTCAGAGTGTGGATACACTTCTGCAATTGCTGGTGAAGAAGCTCCGCCGAGGAAGCTTTGAGGAGGAGATCGTCCATGTAGGGGGTCACTCTGACCCCGTCCTGATGAAGCACAGCTATCAAGGAGCCCAACACTCTCTGGAAGACCTGAGGAGCTGAAGTCAGCCCAAAGGGGAGAGCTGAAAACTGTGTCCCCTGTGGCAGGCAATCCTGAGATACCGCCTGCTCTCTTGATGTATAGGGATGTGAAGATAAGCATCCTGAAGGTCCAGGGAGGCAAGGAACTCCCCTGGAGACATAGCTGCAATCACAGAGCGCAGGGACTCCTGGCGGAAGTGGGAAGTCACCACATAGGCATTGAGATCTTTGAGATCCAAAATAGGACGAGCCCCTCCGTCCTTTTTGGCCACCACAAACAGGTTGGAATAAAATCCTCAACATGTGTCCTCCGGAGGAACCACTTCCAGAACCTCTTTGTCCAAGAGATCCTGAATAGCGTCGTCGAACAGACGTCTTTTTGTGGGTTCCTGAGAAGGACAAGTAAAATGGAACCGAAAAGGAGGAAGGGAGGAGAAAGGGATCCTGTATCCCTCTGACACCACCTGAAGAACCCATGGGTCCGCCACTGACTCCTCCCAGGTCCGGCGAAAGATGCGGAGACGTCCACCTACAGCCGGATGCGGACCCGGGTTCGGCGAGTCATGCCGAAGCAGTCTTGGAGGTCTTGGCCTTGGGGGCCACTTTGGGCTTCCAGGACTGTTTGGGCTTGGAGGAGGAGCGCGTAGCGGGAGGACCCGTTTGGGACGAGGAGCGTGTCTCAGTCTGAAAGGAACGATTGCGTTTGGCTGGAAACTTTTTCTTAAAGACTGAGGGTAGAAGAGTACTTTTACAGCCAGTAGCCTCACTGATCATTTCTTTGAGTTCAGACCCAAATAGCAAATTCCCCTGAAAGGGCAAGGAAAGCAAGGCTTTCTTAGAGGCTGTATCAGCAGACCAAATTTTCAGCCAAAGGGAACGTCTGGCCACCACAGAAGCAGTGGAGGCCCTCGCCATCATGCGCACAGCATCAAAGGCAGCGTCAGCAACATAATTCTGAGCTTCAGTGGTATTAGCAAGAAGCTGTAACTGTTCAGATACTGGTGCATCCTGGCGAACTGCTTCAGTCAGTCGTTCAGTCCAGGCCGCAATGGCTCTATTAACCCACGCCACTGCAAAGGTTGGACGCATGGCAGTGCCAATGGAGGCAAAAATAGATTTAAGAGAAAGCTCTAGCTTTTTATCCGTCCAATCCTGCAGGGCAGAGGCATCAGAGACAGCCAAAGCGGTAGACTTGGATAGCCTGGAAACAGGAGCATCCACCTTGGGGGGATGAACCCATTTTGCCAGCTCAGTCTCAGGAAAAGGGTACAGTTTAGCAAACTTTTTGGAGACAGAGGAGGATCTATCAGGATTCTTCCATACCTCAGAGACTAGACGGGCAAGAGTAGGGTTAGTTGGAAAACAAACAACAGGCTTAGATGGTTTCTTTTGAAAAACGTCAGTAGGAGTAAGTAGTAAGTAGTTTGCAGCCAGACACAAGTGCAGCAGACAGACAGAAGTGTGTAGTTTCAAAAACTGCAGTACTTAAGTCAAGCTTGAGGTAAGCTCAGGCTATTACTATTACTTCACTCTTACTTCTCTCTTCTTTTCTATTGTAGACAAAAAACTTAAAAAAAAAATAAAAAAATCTTACTATCATTCTTTAATACTGCTTATGTTGTAGTACTTGGAATTGTGTTGCATTTAGTATTTAGTTTGAATTGTGTGTTTATTTACTTTGGTTAATTTGGATCATTAGTGCTTAAGTTTGTATTTGGCTTGTTTTGGTTTCTGCATAGTGTGCATAGGTGTCTATTTGGGTGTAGCTGGTAACTGGTTTCATTAGATTAGCATAAGAAAAGGCTTGGCTCGCTTCGTTAGCGTATCAACTGCAGTAGGTGTATTTATAGGAGGTTTCAACTCTGTGAGTTTACTCTGTAAGTAGTTTGCAGCCAGACACAAGTGCAGCAGACAGACAGAAGTGTGTAGTTTCAAAAACTGCAGTAGTTTGAAAACGGCAGGAGTTTGGTGAAGGCATTGGTTTTGTCAGTTTGGTGAGTAACTGCTTTAATTCTAAGATGTCTGGTTTGGTGCAGTGTAACACTTGTCTGGCTGTTGTGTTCCGCAGTACTCTCTGGAGTTTGGGGTGTTGTCCAGTATGTTTGCATCTGTCCACATTGTATGGTGAAATTTCCAGGCTGCAGTCTTTGGTGTGTTATCTGCAATCAAAAGAAGTGAATCTTTCCCAGCTAGAGTGTGAAGTCAAGCAACCATGTAATCCACCACCGCAGCCCCAAAGGCCCATGAAGAGAAGGGCTGTGTGGAAGACAGTTGGTTCCGGGAGGTTGAGAGTTGTGGAGCAGAAGCACAACACTGTTGGTATTTCGGTGTGTAATCCCTTTGGTGTCCTGTCTGAATTGGAAAGTGAGATTTCAGGAGATAAAAGCACAGATACTCAGGTACGGGATGTTGTGAGTCCCAAAGGAGAGAATTGTAACAAGCAGTCAGGAGCAGAAAATGGACTTAAAAAGAAGAGAAAGCATCTCCTTGTTGGTGACTCGATTGTTAGAGGTGTTGCTTTAGGGCAGAATGAGGATGGACTGAAGGAGGTGAGATGTCTTCCTGGTGCTACTGCAAGCAGGGATAAAAGACGCATCTCAAATATTGTCAAGGCTACAACAAAGGAGACTGAAGTTGATCTGATCATTCATCTCGGTACAAACGATTTGTCCCAGAAAAGTGTTGAAGAGGTGAAAATGGAATTTCAAAGTCTCAGCCTGGAGCTGAGCAGAATGACAGACTCTATCACTTTTTCAGAGATTTTGCCAGTCCGCTCTGAAAATAGTAAGAGACTTCGTATCCTGGAGTTCAATGGTTGGCTAAGACAGTGGTGTAAAGAAGAAGGTTTTGGATTTGTCAGTCACAGTGTTAGAAGGTGGAGTTGTAAAGAAATGTTCAAGAGAGATGGTCTGCACCCGTCACACAGAGGAACTGAGGTACTTAGAGAAGAGTTCAGGTGTTTCTTGGAGAGGCATTTAAACTAGATGGAGGGGGCAGGAATTTCATTGAGAAGATTGATTTCTGTCCCCGAACAGTTTTGGTGAACCAGGGTTCTGAGTTTGTTAGTGTGATAGATACAGATGTTGGTGCACAGGAAGTTGCTGGTGCTTTACATACAGATGTTGGTGAGGTAGATGATGGTGCGGTAGATAGAGTTGTTGTTGGTGATAAATGTAATGTTCTTCGTGTAATGTGTACTAATGCTCGCAGCTTAGGCAACAAGCTCAGCGAACTAATATCAATAGTTTGTAGAGATGACTTGGACTTGATTGTAATAACAGAGACATGGTTCAGGGACTGTAATGACTGGGAAATAGCCATTCCGGGATACACGTTGTATAGGAAAGATAGGGCTGAGAGAAGAGGGGGTGGGGTAGCCATTTATGTTAAAGATAGCATAAAATCCACAGCGATCCAGAATTCATGTAAAGAGTTGGAGACTCTCTGGATCTGTCTGCAGAATAAAAAGGGATCAGTTACAAGAATAGGTGCAGTCTACAGGCCTCCGGGGCAATCTGAAGAGCAAGACAACATGCTAGTGGACGAGATTACCCAAATGGCAGTAAAGGGAGATATAGTAGTTATGGGAGACTTCAACATGCCTGATGTTGATTGGAATATCCCTTGTGCGTCCACATGTAGAAGTAGGAGCATCGTAGAAGCCCTGACGGGGATGTCCCTAAAACAGCTGGTGAAGGCGCCAACTAGAGGGGACAATATCCTAGACTTAGTATTCACAAATGGAGACCTGGTATCTGAGGTGAAGGTGGGAGAAAATCTAGGTTCCAGTGACCACCAATGTTTGTGGTTCGGAATCCAGACTGACTACGAGAAATCCCATTCTGCAACCAAAGTATTGGACTTTAGGAAGACGAAGTTTGAGGATATGGGAGAATATGTAAAGAAAGAATTAAAAGGGTGGGATAAAACACCGAGAGTGAGTACTCAGTGGAAGACACTCAAAGAAGTCCTCTTAAAGGCAACAAGATTACATGTTAGACAAATTAGCAAGAGGAAAAGAAAGAGAAATCCACTATGGTTTACTAGAGAGGTAAGAGCTATAGTGAAAGATAAAAAGTCTGCCTATAAGAGATATAAAGAGACTGGAAGTGAAGCGGACAGAGAAGGATATAAAACTATACAGAAGAAGACTAAACAGATGATAAATGCTGCTAAAGCCTCAAAAGAGGAAGAAATGGCCAAATCTGTTAAGAAGGGGAATAAAACCTTCTTCAGATATATCAGTGACAGGAAGAAGAAAAACTGCGGGATTACAAAAATTAACAACGGAAAAAATCAGTATATAGAAGAGGAAAAGGCGGTCGCTGACCATCTGAATAACTACTTCTGCTCAGTTTTTTCAGACGGCGGCCCTCATAATCAGAAAATGGCTGAACACAGCATTGCCTCTAGTTGTATAATTTTAGCCCCAGTGTTTTCAGAGGCCGATGTTCTAGAGGAACTTGTCCGGCTAAAGTCAAATAAAGCGATGGGTCCGGATGGAATCCACCCTAGAGTTCTTAAAGAACTCCGATCTGTCATAGTTGGCCCCCTGACTAATCTGTATAACCAGTCCCTTCTTACGGGAGAAGTTCCTGATGATTGGAGAATGGCCAATGTTGTACCCATTCACAAGAAGGGTAGTAAAGAAGAAGCTAGTAACTACAGGCCAGTCAGCCTGACATCTGTAGTGGTAAAAATGATGGAGACTCTTCTAAAGAAGAAGATAATTGACCATCTAACAAAAAACAACCTGATGGACCCAAACCAGCATGGCTTCACTGAGGGCCGATCCTGTCAGACTAATCTCATTGATTTCTTTGACTATGTAACTAAAGTGCTGGATGAAGGTGGTGCTGTGGATATCGCCTACCTGGATTTCAGTAAAGCTTTCGATACAGTTCCCCATAAAGAGCTGATAGATAAATTATCAAGAATTGGACTTAACCCCTGGATAGTTCAGTGGATCTGCAGTTGGCTGAAGGACAGAAACCAGAGGGTTGTTGTTAATGGAGTGTATTCTGAGCAGAGACTGGTTACAAGTGGAGTGCCACAAGGATCTGTTCTGGGCCCTGTTCTGTTCAACATGTTTGTAAGTGACATAAGGGAAGGCTTGGCAGGGAAGGTTTGCTTGTTTGCTGATGACACAAAAGTGTGTAATAGGGTTGATGTTCCAGGAGGTGTCTGTAATATGGAGAATGATTTGGCACTATTAGATAAGTGGTCAAAACAATGGAAACTTCAGTTCAATGTTTCCAAATGTAAAATAATGCACTTGGGGACAAGAAACCCTCAATCTGACTATCGTATTGGCAGTTCTGTGGTAGCAAAGACTTCAGAAGAGAAGGATTTGGGGGTGGTCATCTCTGACAGCCTCAAGATGAGTAACCAATGCAACCAGGCGGTGGGGAAAGCAAATCGTATGCTTGGCTGCATAGCTAGAGGTATAACAAGCAGGAAGAGGGAGATTGTGATCCCTCTGTATAGAGCTCTAGTGAGACCACATCTGGAATACTGTGTACAGTTCTGGAGGCCTCATCTGCAAAAGGATATAACTAAAATTGAGCGGGTTCAAAGAAGAGCTACAAAAATGGTGGAAGGTCTAAAGCATAGAACTTATCAAGAACGACTCAGAGATCTAAATATGTATAGTCTGGAGGAAAGAAGAGAAAGGGGGGACATGATTGAAACCTTTAAGTATGTTAAAGGACTGAACAAGGTTCAGGAGGGAAGTGTGATTAATAAGAATCTGAATACAAGAACAAGGGGGCACAATCTGAGGCTAGTTGGAGGAAAAATCAAGAAAAACATTAGAAAATATTATTTCACTGAAAGAGTAGTAGAAACTTGGAACAAACTTCCAGCAGAGGTGGTTGATAAATCCACAGTAACACAGTTTAAACATGCCTGGGATAAACATGTATCTATCCTAAGATAACAATAAAGGAATACTAAAGGGCAGACTAGATGGACCAGGTGGTCTTTTTCTGCCGTCAATCTTCTATGTTTCTATGTTTCTATGTTAGGATCATAAGTGGATTCCTGAGTCAGAGGAAGGTTGAGCGTATTCAATACAGCTCTAATCAGACCCTCAGCCGAGACTTCAGGGTCACATTCATAAGGGTCCCCAATGGACCTGTTAGACTCAATAACAGTGCGTTCCTCAGCATCAGAATCCTGCAAGAGTTCTTCCTCAGAAGAATCAGACACATCAGGAGCACCCTGTGGCTTAGGCAGGGAGGTCCTGATTGTAGCGGGGGTCTGCCAGACCTGGAGAGCCCCCTGTACCTGAGAGGGAAAGAGTTGAAGAGTGGATCTGAGATCCCTAGTGGCAGCTTTAAACTCCCTCACCCAAGATGGCTCAATAGCATGGCTGGGAAGCCCAGGGTTGCTATCTTGACCAGTGCAGTTAGGGCATAGATCCCCCACATTATCGCTAGATAGCCCAATGTGACAAGAGGAGCAAAACGCCATGGGGGGAGCGGACCCCCCATCCTCCTTTGACTTGGGTCTAGCCCCTAGCTCCAGTGAAGTAGACATGCTCACAGCATCAATACACCCCACTTTAAACTCTATCACCCAGGAAAAGTGTGGAAGATTAAAGTTTCACCCCAGAAATGCCTAAATTCGGACTTATCTGGCCAGCGAAGGGTTAATCTGTTGAGGGGAGAGAAGGCTCGGTCCCTGCGTAGTGTACTCGCTGAGGAAGAGCTCCACAAAATGGCGGCCGTCAGGATAGCCAATCAGAAACGAGCGCGAACCGGGCGCTCATGGGAAATGTAGTTTCCCCCATACAAGTACCCCAAACAGTGCCCGAAGCCCCCCTGAACACCCCACACTAATAAAACACATACCGGATGATAGAGCAAGAGCCTAGCAGTAAAATGAGCCCTCTCTGGAGTTGCTGTGACAAGCGGTTCCAGAGATACGTCCCACACTGTGAAATCTCATAGAGAGTAAAGGAGCCATAGCGTCTGAGCGGGAAAGCCGCGCTTAAAGGCGCGGAACACCAATTTTAATAAAGTTTAACAAAACATTAAAAAAGTGCCCAAACATACATTAAACACATAAATAAACACTATTTAAGGCTCCAAACCCAGAGAATACCACAGAAACTGCATTAAAACATTGAATGCAATAAAAAAAACACCCTATGAGTGCTGGAGTGCAAAGCAAACTCCCAAATACAAGCCCAGCAAAGGGACACTGTGGGGACAAGTGGACCTTCAGCACTCAATGGGTGACTCACCTTCCCTGCAGGACTTCTGTCTTCAGGTGACCATGATGAAGAAGGAATAAACCAGAGGTAAATTCCCCAGTAGGGAAGCTGCTTAACTCAAGCTGTTCCCTCTTCAGGTCATAAGGTCCACAGAAAATCCCTGGAAGCTGCACCAGCCACTTTAAAGAGGGCAATTCACAGCCATGGTCACCCTCCTAATGGTGGTATTCCATATTTGAATAAAAAATAACAAAAAACTAAGTTGAATGCATAGATGTTCTCTACCTGGTGTGCACAGCACCCAGGAACAAATCAATCTGGTGGCTCTGGCCTGAAGGTGGCTTAAGTAGGAGGGTAGGCTCCGCCCCCTGCAATCATTTGCATAATTGTTCCTGCCTATTAAAGGGGCGAATCGCCTCCCAGAAGTACCAGTGACCTGTATTGGACGACAGTGAAAATGAAGTATTACTATTCCTTTAAGAACATGGGTGGAAGAAAGGTCTCCAGAGCATTATACTGTGCATTCACTTTCTCGGGATGTGCTACTCTTGACACTTTCTACATATGTCCTAATAAATCTAGTCATCTATATTGGGCTTAGACAAACAGAAATATTTTTTTCAAATGAAAGCTTACTTACTCTCAGAAAAACCTGATTTACAATGCATTTGTTTGCATACAGAAAGGTTGTTAGCAGACCAATTCCAACAGAAATGCCTAATAGAAAACAAAATAAAATAGTTAAAAATAGCAAAATAAAGCTATAAAAGCAACAGAAATTGGATAACAAAAATAAAAATGAATAAATTAATCTATGGTTTCCCATTTCTTTTTTGGTGATTTTTAAACCTGATCACCATAAATAAAGCCCCCCTCCCCAATAATTAGTCATATAGTGATAAGCCTAGAAACAGTGCTATTATAGAGGATAAGTACAGCATTAAGAAATCCTTCTTCTGAGACTGACGGACAGGATTTTTCCTTTAGAGGCATCTGCGTGCCTGTGCCATCAGTCCCTTCCTCTTAGCTTAAGGTAGCCAGAAGATGACCAGGAAAGTCAGCACAGGAGCACAGATGTCTCTAAGCCAAGATGTCTGCTCGCATGCCTGGCCACCAGTCTCAGAAGAAGAAGGATTTCTTAATAATGCGGTACTTATGCTCAATAGCAGCAATATTTCTAAGCTTATCGCTATATGCCTAATTATTGGGGGGGGGGGGCTTTATTTAGGGTGATAGTGCCGCTTTAACTCTTAGGCTGCTAGAGATGTCGTGGACACATTGATAGACAATTTGCTGAAAAGGCATCTAGCATCCAAGTGCTTAAATACCAATGAAGAAAATTTATATCCAGGTAATAAAAATGTTAGCTCGCCACATGTATCCTACAATCCTATCTTTGCTGCTACAGTGGAGGAACAGCGTAGTAGTACATTATATCATGAACACAGAAGTCATTCAATTGTAGTTCATCATTACAGATTGAAAATTCATATATATATATATATATATATATATATATATATATATATATATATATATATATATATATATATATATATATATATAAACACTGTAGCACAAATATGAAGCCTTTAAGGAGTAGAGGGGTTCGCAAAGTATAGCGTTGTAATGGGTTGCACAACCCTCTGGTCCTTAAATGGTTACCACCCATACCACCTCCCCCCGAAGGTCTACAGGGGTGCTTGGCGTATGGTTGCCTTGATCCAAGAGGCAATGGTGACTTTGGATGCTGCCTGACCCACCCTAGGTGACTCACTTAGGAATGACAAAAATGCAATCACCCTTGCAGAAGGGCTGGATAAGGTGCACATAGTACTTAAAGCATTGCACCATGCACAACAGGTTGCAGTTTTTAAAGGGGAAGGCAGATGACGGGGAGAGTGCTGTAACATGGGAAAGATGGCTGCGCGCTCCCTTGTCTCAGTTTGAAATGGTTTAGTAGGTGAAACTACTTGCATGTTACCATTTAAAATATAAATAATTGATTTGGGAAGGGGGGTTGTGTGTGGTGAAAATTCCTCTTTAGTTTGTTTGGATAAAGGGTCAGGACAAAAAGGAAGGCAAAATGACCTGACTGATGTGAAAATCTGAGACAACTTTGGCCAAGATCTCCTGGGAGTATGAAGCACTGCATTGTCCTGCTGAGAAAACAGGAAAGTTGGCTTGCAAGATTGCAAGACAAAGCTTGCAGCTCAGCCATCCTCAAAACGTAGAATGACCAGAAAGAAAACCATTTGAGAGTTAGGAAATGCAATGGAACCAAGGCCAGAGGCTCAAAAGGAGACCTCTGGAGGCAAATGAGACCAAACTGAGGGACCGCAAAATAAAGGGAAGGAATGCACCTTGCATAAACAGCTTGACATCCGGTAAAATGCCAATACATGTTTGAAAGAGGACAGACAGGGCTGAGAATGTATCTTAATGGAGCTCAGGCTAAGGCATTTGTTTATACCATCTTCAAGAAAGGTCAGGACCATGGGGAGATCAAAGAACTGAGAAGACACTTCTTGTCAGAAGACCACTGGTGGAAGGTGTATTAACAAGTGGCTGTACAAGTGCTCAACTGTTTATAAGAAGATCCACATAGAGGGATGGAGTGAAAAAACCAACACACCTAAATAAAAGGTATATTATACAACTGATATACTTAATGTACAATAGCATCAACGTATGCTTAATATACAATGGCATCAACGCAAGCTGTCCCTATTTAGATGCCCTGGTGTAGTTCATGTAATTAGTCCTGTGAGACTCTTTAACAAATGCAGCTATTCCCAATGATGCTCAGATCCAGAAGTGAGTCCGAAGACAAATAATGCAAAGATGGGCAGCAGAAGCGCAATTATGCAAAGAGAAGAACAGACAGAGAGAGGAAATGCATACCAAGTGTAGGAGTCAAGTGGAAAACAATATGCATACAAATATATGAAGTAACAGTGAATTAGCCAATACAGACTGGAGAAATATAGGTTGAGTAGAAACTACTCTGATAAAAGAAGGGTGTGATATCTATTTATCAAAACAAAGGCTGAAGAAAAAACGAAGATATATATTAACTAGATCGAAATAGGTAATAGGTGTGCCGTTACTGAAGTATATTGAATGGCAGCTCTGATAAATGATGGCAGTAACAGTGTACATAAACCAAACATACAGAAGACAAAAACTCTGGTACAGGAGTACCCTTACTCTCCATAAATCTTGATTCAGTGTTTATAACTTGAGACTAGTATCAGCACAGCCAGTGTCCTCAAGTGGACTGAGCTCTCGCTAATATCACTACCAGATGCAGCATCTAGTTTCCTGGATCCACATCTTGACGGCTGAGAACGTCTGCAACCACTGTTCCCACTCCTGGTATGTGGACAGCTGAGATGGGTGGTACACAAGTCTCTGCCAAGTGACTCGTTCAGAGTTCCACCCTGGCAGACTATGTAGGCCATTTCCATTGAGTTGTCTGACAAACCTTAAAGAAGGTCACGCGAGTAACTGGGACCAGCGTAGAGTCAGGCAAATGACACGGATTCCCAGAATGCTGATGGACAAGAGACTCTCCTCCCCATCCACCTTCTCTGGGCTGCCACGTAAAATAGGGTCATGCACAATACCCTCAGGCAGGCATCTGACTTGACACGGCTCCACTCCGGAAACAAAGGGGCATCCGTAAGTAAGCTAGGGATGATCAAGCCACCAACAGAGGTCCTACATAGTTTGAGGAGAGAGGGTTATGAGATGAGAGAGATGGGCCCGCTGATGGGAGTAATACTTTGAAAGTGATTGCTTGAGGCCAGGGCTGACAATCTTCGTGAAGCGAGTCCGAAGGGCTGCAGTGAACTGGTAGTGACTTCATGCGAAAGCAAAACGTACGAAGCGTTGGTGATGTGGGTGGCCTGGGACAAACAGGTAGGCATCTGTAAGATCCAGAGAAGCCAGAAATTGCCATGGGCACATCACTGAGATGAGAGAGCACATCCATCTTGCAAGGTTTAGCACTTGTTAAGGCATTTCAGGTCCAGAATAGGCCGACAGCTGTCATCCTTTTTGGAAACTGCAACAAGGTTGGAAGAGAAACCTGTAGAGGACTCCATAGGCTGGGACTGGTATCAGAACCTGCTTGTCTAGTAGAGAGGAGATGGTGTCGGTAAAGAGGCGCTCTTGCTCTGGGTCCTGCAAAAACATTGACAAAAATAGTAATAAAGAGGAAGTGACTTGAAATCTATGCGTTACCCTTCCAACGCCACTCACAAAACCCACTAATCCATCACAGAGAATGCCCTGACTTCTCAAAAAGACAGAGCTGACACCCCCCCCCATGGACAACAACAGATCAGGACTCTGAGTCATGCATGGGGAAGTTGGTTTGTCAGACTTCGATTTTACAGATTTCTTCTTCTGCCAAATTTGTCTGGGCTTTGCTGTGGGATGTGCTTGGAAGACCTGAAGGATTTGAGCCCTCTGCTCCATGGATTGGCAGGGGGAAAAGAATCCAAGTTCAGTCTTTGCCAGAAAAGACAGTTTTCTGGATATTTGTGGCAAAAGGGTACTCTTTCCACCAGTGGAATCATTAAAGATCTGCTTCGGGTCAGAACCAAACAGCAGTTACTTTTTGGAAGATGGTCCGAGGACTAAATCTTGAGGCCAAACATCCCTGTGCAACAGAGAAAGTTGAGGATTTGCCCAGGAACTAGCTGCATCAAAAAGGGACTCAGTGATATAGGCATTAGCTTCCATAATGTTAGCCAATATAACGAGAAGGTTCTCTCTCAGGAGCGTAAGAAAGCTGCTCTCGCTATAAGGCTATGGCCCCCGTTGACTCATGTGGAGGTAAAAATAGGCCTCAGTGCTGCCCCGGTAGCCACAAAATTGGCTCTAAGAAGGGAATCAGGATGCTGATCAACCTGCTTCAGGCCAGCAGCATCTGTCAGCAGAAGTGCTGTGTCTTTAAGCCAGATGTGAAATAGTAGGGTCAACTGCAAGGGAAGAAGCAGACTGCACTAGCACCTCAGTTTTGAAGGGGTAAAGCTTAGGCACAAATGTATTAAGGAAAATTCTATTATGTGGCATTTTCCATTCTTCCAGGAGAATTAGATGATGGGTATTATTGGGGTAAAGACAGGGGAGTCTCATACACCCTTCTGTGAAATAGCCAGAGAAGCAGACTCCCCATCAGAGGCATCAGTGGCCTGAAGGGTCACCAACACCACTCTGAGGAGCCCCTCAAAACAGTGGACGGGGTCAACCTGATAGGAATCCCCAAAGTAGAAGGAAGAGCAAGTATCCCCATATTATTCAGAGTAAAATTCCCATTCAAAAGACTTATTATTCTTTATTTATATACAGCAAACTTATTCTGCAGCTCTGCAAAGATGCCCCAATGACCTGAGAATGCTCCCCTAAAAGACAGGGTCGACCTGCTAAATGGTGGGCACGGGTTTCCAGGAATGGACATCCCCTGAATGGAAACTAGAATAGCTGCTACAGGTCATCAGGGATTTAACCAAAGTAGGCTCTTGGCCAGTGCTGGATGGCCCCAGGAGAGTAATGAGGTCCAAAGTATGAATATTCCCTTGGAAGCCCAGCATGGCATGAGGAAAAGTGAGTTAGGGGGTTATGGAAGCACCTGAATCATTGTTTTTGGATTTCTCTATTGCCCTTAAGATAAGAAATATGCAGAAGAAAGTGTCTAGAAAAAAAACTAGTTAAAAGTGTCCCCAGTTTAAAGCAAAGACCCTCTCAAAATAGCCAAAAAGCACTAATCTGAAATGCAAACTGTTAAACTTGAGAGAAGAGCAGGAAAGACAAGCTCTGTGTAGGTTAAAGGAAAAGATGGCCACCAGAAAAAGCACCTACCAATCAAAGAAGATTCAGGGAAATAAGGGTACTGTAGTCTTCTCCACTATTTGTTCCTTGCAAAGCATGGCTATCCAGCTGAAAGTAAAGGTGTTCCATGGCCAGACAAAAACTAGACCATTAGATAGAGAATAATCCGCAAAGAGGAAAGATGGATAGTAGAATAATAGATGAGCGCTAAAATAAATATTTGTGAAGACTTAAGAGAGGATTTTAGTCTTAACTGTTAAATCCTTTTCTCTTAGTCCATACAGATTTCTGGTAACTTTGGGTAGGCAATCCACCCCTTTAACTGTAGTCAGGAACAATTCTAGAAATGACTATAGGGGGTGGTGCCTACCTTCCCTCCTTGGCTACAGCTAGCCAACCAACTTCAGAAAGATTTGAGACACTATGACTAGATAGTGGAAGGAAAGAAGACTCCTGTGAGCATCACCCCGAAGGACCCCCACGGTCTGCCACAGGAGAGCCAAGCATGGTCCCTTGACAGGGTGGGAGACCAGTAACCTGTATGGACTAAGAGAAAAGGATTTAACAGGCAAGACTAAAATCCTCTTTTCTCTGTCGTCCAATACAGGTTACTGGTAACTTTGGGACGTCCAACCATTGAGTTTCTTAGAGGTGGGAAGTAAGGCAAGGACTAGACGCAAGGCACCCAAAGTCACCAGAACATATATGAACCATCAGATCAAAGATAGCCCAACAACAATAAAGTGTCAACGGACACTGAACAGGGGTAACAACACCCCAAACTGTTACATAGCACACTGAACTAGCCCAACGGGGCTCAAAAGTGAATGAAGCACCAGGAACCAAAGAAAATCCTAGACAGGCAAAATTACCTCCAGGATTTTCCTCCCAAAGCTGGCATCAGCCGATGCCAACACATCAACATGGTAGTGCTTCGAAAAGGTGTGCAGACGACAAAGTGGCAGCCTTGCACAAATGATCAGCAGAGGCCTGATTCTTGTAAGCACAAGAGGCCCCAACAGATCGAGTAGAATGAGCCGTGACCCTGAAAGGGACAGGCTTCTTCCTCAGCTCATAAGCCTTACAAATAGTGGACTTGATCAAAGAAGCAATAGTCACTTTGGATGCAGGTCTTCCTGCCCTGAGACCCTCAGGAATGACGAACAGCGCTTTTGATTGCCTGACAGACTCCATGCGATGTACATAAAACTTGAGACAACGCACCACCTCCAACAAGGGGAGATCCCTCTTCTTGTCAAAGGTGGGGTCAGGGCAGAAAGAGGGCACCACAATCTCCTGATTGATGTGGAACTCCGAAACCACCTTGGGGAGGAACTCCTGAGAGGTGCAAAGCACCGCCTTGTCCTTGTGAAACACCAAAAATGGTGGTCTACAGGACAGAGCATGCAACTTCGCGACACTGTGAAAAGACACGATCGCCAAGAGAAAGGCCATTTTCCATGTCAGAAGGCGTAGAGGAATAGTAGCCAAGGACTAAAAGGGAGGGCACTGAAGGACACTCAGAACCAGATTAAGATCCCACTGAGGAGCAGAAGCCTTAAAGACAGGGTGAGTATGAGCAACACCCAGGAAGGATAGCAATGCGCCTCTGAAAGAAAACAGAGAGCAGAAGTCTGAACCTTAAGGGAACTCAAACTGAGGCCCTTATCTACACCATCCTACATGAAGGACTGTGGGCAGATCAAATTCCTGAGACAAGTCCCTATCGGCACACCAAGATAGAAAGGTCAACCAGACACGATGGTAGGCCTTTGAGGAAACTGGATTGTGAGCACTAAGCATGGTAGCCACCACACCAGAAGAAAAACCTTTCTTCAATATTGAGGATTCAATTTCCAAGCCTTCAAGACTAGTCAATGAAAGTCCTCTTTCCAGAGGTAACCCTGGAGGAGTAGATCTGGACGGGAGGGGAGTCGGAACAGCTCTGCCACTGACAGATCCAGAAGCTCTGGAAACAAAAACTTGTCAAGGCCAGTACGGAGCAACCAGAATGACTGGACATTGCTCTAGTCTCAATTTCCGTCACACACTGTGCAATATAGGAAGGGGAGGGAAGATGTAAGCCAGAGGAAATAAACAAGGAATGGACATGGCATACACTGCCAAAGCTAGAGGATCCCTCCAGCGAGAGCAGAACCTTGGAACCTTCCGATTGTGTCTTGTAAGCATCAGTTCGATGTAAGGAAGACCCCACTTCTGAACAATGAGGTTGAACACCTCTGGATGCAGTTCCCACTCTCCGCTGTCCACTGTGTTTCGACTGAGGAAGTCCGCCATGATGTTGTCTACGCCTGGAATGTGCACTGAGGATATGGCAGGAATGTGTTCTTCTGCCCAGGACAAAATAGCCTTGACCTCTAACCAAGCAGCGAGACTTCTTGTTCCTCCCTGCTTGTTGATGTAAGCCATAGCCGTGGCGTTGCCGGACTGAACCCGGACTGGGCATTCTTCCAGCTGGGGGGTCCAGTGACAATGGGCATGAAATATCGACCGAAGTTTCAATACATTGAGTGGAAGGAGAGATTCCTCCAGAGACCACCGTTCCTGATCACTCAGGCGACCCAGGACCGCTCCCCAGTCGGGGAGGCTGGCAACAGTAGTCACCGTGGTCCAGAAGGGTATCAGGAAGGACTTGCCCTTCAGGAGATAGGAGCGGTCGAGCCACCACCACAAACTCAGTTCCACATGGAGAGGGAGGGATACTGACGTCTGCAAAAGGTCCAGCTGACCCTTGCATACCTCGATCACAAACCGCTGGAGCTCCCTGGTGTGAGCCATGGCAAAGGGGACTGCTTCCATGGTGGAGATGAATTTCCCCACCAGAGAGGATAGATTCTTGGCTGGAACTGGATCTTGAGCTAGAACAGCCGAAACCCTGTGTGAGATCTGGTGAGCCACTTCCTCCATGAGAAAAGGGGAAATTTACTCACCGATATTTTATTTTCCTCTGTGTCCTTCCACGGCAATGGACTGTGGGTATTGACTCCGCCCTCAAGCTGGTAGGACCAATTACAAATTATAAAAGTCAGCTCTTCCTCCATTTACTCAGTCATTCTTCTTAACCAAGCTGTAAATATATGAGGAGAGATTAGTGTTAGAAATTACAACCCCTAAAGGATACCATACTTTTATCGCCATATGCAACATCTATATCCAAACATATAAGCATACAAAACTTGACCTTTCCCTCTAAGGTCTGGAACGATACTGATACCATACCAAGACAAGGGACTGGGTTGCCGTGGAAGGACACAGAGGAAAATAAAATATCTGTGAGTAAATTTCCCCTTTTCCTCTGTGTCCAATCCACGGCAATGGACTGTGGGACTTGCCAAAGCAGTACCTAATGTCCAGGGTGGGTAATTAGTCTGAAACAGGAACGGCCGCTTCTAGCACCTTCCTGCCATATTTAGCGTCTGCAGAAGCCCACACATCTAGTTTATAATGTTTAATAAACGTGGACACTGATGACCACGTAGCTGCTCTACATATCTCTTCTGGAGTGGCAATAGCCTTCTGAGCCCATGAACTAGATATTGCTCTAGTAGAATGTGCTTTGATTCCTGCTGGAGGCGATAAGTTTGCTGCTCCGTAGGATAAATAGATGCAGTCTTTTATCCATCTTGCAATAGAAGCCTTGGATGCCGCTGTACCTTTGTACTTTCCTGCGAAGTGAACAAATAGAGATTCTGTTTTCGAAAGGCTTTAGTCCTCTGCAAGTAGATCTTTAGACACCTTACTAAATCCAAATTATGCAATTCCTGCTCCTTCTTATTTGTGGGGTTAGCACAAAAGGAAGGTAGGATAATATCCTGATTCAGATGGAAGGTCAACACCACTTTGGATCTGAATGAAGCTTTATGGCGAAGAACCACCTTGTCTAAGTGAAAGACTAAATAAGGAGGAATACATAATAGAGCCTGTAACGCCCCTACTCTGCGAGCCGAAGTAACTGCAGTGAGGAGAACAGTCTTTAATGTAAGGTGTTTTATGGATACAGACTCCAGAGGTTTAAAGAACGCATGAGAGGCCAGCTGCTGAAGAACTAGATTTAGATCCCACGGAGGAGTAATGTCTCTAATAGTTGGCTTTATCTTGGAGATAGATGATAAGAATCTCCTGAAAACATATTGTTCAGCAAAAGGATAGCAGATATTGCAGAAAACTGTACCTTGATAGAAGCAGGCTTGAGACCTTTCTGAAATCCTTCTTGTAGGAAATCCAGCACCTTCCCAGGTGTTATGCTGTCACGGTCAAACCCCTTGGATCTGCACCAATTATAGAAAATAGACCAAATTCTGTAATAAACTTTAGTAGTAGAATGTCTTCGCCCTGCCAAAATAGTCTGGATTACTGGTTCTGAAATACCTTTTAGTCTTAATGAGCTCCGCTCAGCCTCCAAGCCTGTAGTTTCAAGAAAGCCGGATCTGGGTGAAATATCGGGCCTTGTGACAGAGACCGATGGATAGGAGCTTGTATAGACATCCTCTTGAGATCCGTATACCACACTTTTCTAGGCCAGTCTGGGGCAATTAGAATCACTTCCGCCCTGTCTCTTTTGATCTTTAACAGGACTTCCGCGAGCAGGGGAAGAGGAGGAAAGATGTATGCCAGCTGATAATTCCAAGTCTGCTGGAGGGCGTCCTGCCCCACTGCCCTGTTGTTCTTCCATCTGGATAGAAACATCTGACACTTTGTATTTCTTTCTGTTGCCATCAGATCTATTTGGGGCATTCCGAACACCCTTGTGATGTCCTGAAATACCTGCTTGTCTAAGGACCACTCTCCTGGCTCCATCTGATTTCGACTGAGATAATCTGCCTGGATGTTCTGATTTCTGGACAGATAGGTCGCCGTCAAGGATTCTAGATGATTTTCTGCCCAGAGCAATATCTTTAGAGCCACCTGATTGAGCACCCTGCTCCTTGTACCGCCCTGGTTTCGTAAGTATTGGACTGCAGTCGTGTTGTCTGATCTGATGAGGACATGATGATGCATAAGATCCTTCTGAAGATGTTTGAGTGTGAGCCAGACTGCTTGAAGTTCCAGAATATTTATATGGCACTTCTGTTCTTTCATAGTCCACCTTCCCTGGACAGACTTTTGTCTCCATAGACCTCCCCAACCTGTTTTGCTTGCGTCTGTGGTCACTGTCTCCCACTGAATGAGCCTTAGACTTTTCCCTCTTCTGATGTGACTCCGATGACACCACCATTTTAGTTCTCTTCTTGTGGCGGGGAGAATAGGAATCTTGAGATTCAAGTTGGATGGATCTTTTTTGTAAAACCTTAGATAGTTTATCTGTGACATCCTGCTGTGTGCTCTGGCCCAAGGAACTATCTGTTGTGCAGAGGCTAAGTTCCCTAGAATTCTGGAGAACTCCTGGGCTGAGCTGGTTGGATGAGACAGGAATTGTGAAACTCTGGATAACAGCCGCGCCTGTCTTTCCTCTGACAGTGTCGCTATCTCCCTCCTGCTGTCTAGCTGGATTCCTAGAAATAGAATCTTTTGTGATGGATTTAGATGGCTTTTCTCTAGATTTATTACCCATCCCAGGGACTGCAGAAGCTGTATACATCTTGTGGTACTCTGCTTGGCCTGTCTGTAAGAACTTTCTACTATCAGCAGATCGTCTAGATATGGAAGGATTCGAATCCCTTCTAGATGTAAAGCTGCTATGGCTACTGCCATCACCTTCGTGAAGACTCTGGGAGCGGAAGAAAGACCGAAGGGAAGGACCCTGCACTGGTAATGATGGTGCAGGACATTGAATCTCAGGAATCTTCTGTGTGATGGATGAATGGGAATGTGATAATATGCGTCCCTGAGATCTATCCTGGTAAGAAAAACCCTGGGCTGCACAATCTTGAGAACTGTTGCCACAGTTTCCATCTTGAATTTCTGAAGTCGTAACGGATTGTTGATTTCCTTGAGGTCCAAGATTATCCACAAATCTCCGGAAGGCTTGGGAACTGAGAAAAGTGTTGAATAATAACCATGGAACTCCTGCTCCCTCGGGACTGGTTCTATTACTCTGCTGAGATATAATTACGATATAGCTCTTCTCATCTTGTTTGCCAACCGCGGATTCCTGATTTTTGTGGTCTTGAACCTGTGTCTGATAGGGACAGTTTTGAACTCCAAACTGTATCCCATCCTCAGGATCTGGTGAACCCACCTGTCTGGATTTAGTTCTTCCCACGCAGCCCTGAAGTCCTCCAGCCTGCCCCCTACTGGAGAACTTGATGGGATCAACCCTGCTTCATTGATTGTTTTGAGTAAATTTGGATTTCCGATGGAAATCCCTGCAACCTCCCGGCCTGTTGCCCTGTGTGGTTCCTCTTTGTTTCTGGTCATAAGATCTACCGGGCTTGTATCTTCTAGCGTCCCGAAAGGACTGCCTCCTGGATGCTGATGACCTTGGAGATGATGGCCGAACTCTTCTCTGCTGGGGAAGAAATGAACTCTTGCCGCCGGATGATTGTTTTATAATATCTTCCAGTTGGGTCCCAAATAACTTCATTCCTGAAAATGGAAGTGAAACTAGCTTGTTTTTGGAGACAGCGTCCGCATCCCAAGATCTAATCCAGATGGCTCTGCGGCTGGTGATAGATAATGCAGAAGCCCTGGCCAGACTTCTAATGGAATCCAATGATGCATCGCAAGAAAAATTGATAGCATCCTTGATAGGTGTTGACTCTTTCAGGAGACGGGATCTGGAGACAGAAGAATCCAGTTTTTCTTTGAATTCATTCATCCAAGTCCTTAAGGTCCTGAAGACACAGGCCATAGCCGTCACCATCTTCATATTCTGGCCAATTACCGAAAACTGTTTTTTGTAATGCTGCATCTGCTCTTTTCTCCATAGGATCCTTTAAAGTAGTGCCATCTTCCAGTAGTAGCGTAGTGTGCTTTGAGATTTGCGCTATTGCCGCATCCACTTTGGGAGAAGAGACCCAACTACTTGTATCTTCATCCCTGAATGGGTACATTTTCTGCATCCTTCTGGTATACTGAGGATGCCTTTCTCCAATCTTCCATTCTGCAGAGTCCTGAATGGAGCTGTGGACTGGGAACGTAGGAGCCTCTTTTTATATCCTATAAACGCAGTGTCCAACACATTCATCTCCTTTTGTGTATCTTCAAGGCCTAAAGTTTTCCTCATGGCACGCACCAGGCTGTTCATCCTGTCCAGGTTAAAAATACCGGATTCATCAGTGATTTCACCTTCCTCCGCTGATGACACCGATTCCAAATCAGGAACACTGGGGCTATCCTCAGTTTAACATATGTGAAGTACCTTCTTCTGGATCAGATGTACGCTGTCTCTTTCTGGAGGCTTCTTGCATGCAGGTAAAAGTCTCCTGCATAGAAGCCTTCATCCATCCCAGAAATTCCTGAAACTGGGATGGGACTTCCGTATTGGAGATTTTCCTTAGACATTCTGAGCACAATTTAGCAGACTCTGATGAAGGAAGCTTAGCTTCACACCCAGCACAAGACTTAGTCTTTGGAGCAGATTTGTCCTCCTTGGGATTATCAGAGGAAGCCTTCTGCTTATCTCCCTTTACCTCTTTGGTAGACATAATAGGACTGCTACTTGGCTAAACTTTACTCAATAGAAGCATAAACCAAGTAATAGTAATAACAAACTTTAAAACCCTGAATGAATCCCCTTAAATAGACTTACGGTTCCTGCAGACCTTTTCCCCGGTCTCCACTGCTCCGGGCAGTGTTCCAGTGCACTTCCTGCATCCGCGTTCCACCATTGGAACGCACGCGCGGCGACTTCCGGTTTTACTGGGTTAAAGCGCTCGTGCTGGCAAAACGCCCGCCTTTGCCCTCTGAGATCCAGCGATGAAGCGGAGACACCAGCAGAGGGAATCACCAAAGCTGCCCATGCTCACTTTGTGCTTTAAGCAACTGTGAGCCTATTACATGGATCACTGGCTACCTCTAGCTGAGCAGTATATCCAGGTACAAATAAATAAATATATCTTTGCAACTCGCAGTGTGTGCGGTTGCAAGAGAATCATTGAAGACTCTGATCATGCCATTAACAATAGTAAAATACAATCTTCTCTTTCTTAGGGCTGGAACTGAGGAGGTATTACCCTCCGTCCTCCAGCTTGGTAGGACCAACATAACTGAGTAAATGGAGGAAGAGCTGACTTTTATAATTTGTAATTGGTCCTACCAGCTTGAGGGCGGAGTCAATACCCACAGTCCATTGCCGTGGATTGGACACAGAGGAAACACCATGCTCTGCTGAGTGTCGAAGAGAAGGCACAGGAAGACCAGACACTGGGATGGGACAAGATCCAAGTTGATGATCCACCCATAACGGGTGAGAGCGTGAATGCAGTCCTGAACCTGCTGACAAAGAGGTTCTGCAGAGGGGCCTTTCAGAAGCAGGTCGTCCATGTATGGAGTAACTCTGATGCCGTCCCGGTGGAGGACAGACACTAAGGCTCCCAGGACACAGTTGAAGATCTGAGGTGCTGTAGTCAGACCAACGGGAAGAGCCGAGAACTGAAAATGCCCTTGGTCACAGGCAAATCTGAGATACTGCCAGCTCTCTGGATGAATGGCGATATGTAAATATGCATCCTGAAGGTCCAGAGAAGCAAGAAATTCCCCGGAACCATAGCAGCAATCACCATCCTCAGGGACTCCTGGCGATAAGGAGACAGGATCACAAAGGAATTGAGATCCTTCTAGTCCAAAATTGGACTATAACCGCCGTCCTTCTTGGACACTACGAAGAGGTTTGAGTAAAAACCCGTACCTCTGTCCTGAACTGGAACAGGTTCCAGAACATCCTTGTCCAGAAGAGACTGGATAGTGCTGTAGAAGAGATGGAGTTTTCCCATCCCCTGGGGCATATGAGAGGAGAAAAGGTGAAAGGGATCCTGTAACTTCCGCCACTACTTGTAAAACCCACGGGTCCACCACTGAATCCTCCCAAATGCTGTGATAGTAACGAAGACGACCACCCACAGCTGAATGGGGACCCAGGTTCGGCTCGAGGAGACCTTGTGCTTCCATTGCTGTTTGGGCTTGAAGGAGGCACGTGGAGCTGAGGGAACCGCCTGGTTCGCCGGACATGTCTCAGTCTGAAAGTGACAAATAAACCTGTTACTCTTTAGAGGAGGTTTCTTCCTAGGGCCAAGGGCAGATGAGTAATCTTACCCACAGTGGCCTCACTGATCAGATCCTTAAGATCTGGCCCAAATAAGGATGTATGCTGAAAGCGCAAGGACAGCAAGCTGTCAACAGCCCAGATCTTAAGCCAAAGAGGTCGTCTGGCAACCACAGTCATGGTGGAAACCCTTACGACCAGATGGATATCATCAAATAAGGCAGCAGAAACATAGTGCTTAGATATGGCCTCAGATATTTTGGCAAGAAGCCGCAACATGTCCGAAGATGAATCACCCTGACGTACAGCTAGGGCGAGTTGTTCAGTCCAGACCACAATGGCCCGGTTTAACCCATGCTGCAGCAAATGCTGGACGCATGGCAGTGCCAGCAGTGGCAAAAATGGACTTGAGGGAAACCTCAAGCTTCTTGTCAGTCCAGTCCTTCAGGGAGGACACATCAGAAACTGGTAAGGCGGTAGACTTAGATAGCCTGGAGACAGGAGCGTCCACCATAGGGGGATGAACCCATTGAGTGAGTGCTGCCTCAGAAAAGGGGTAAACCTTGGCAAACTTCTTGGAGACAAAAGGCTTTCTGTCCGGAGATTTCCACTCATCAGACACTAAGTGGTCCAGAGTGGGGTTCGGTGGAAAACAAGTATGGGGCTTTATAGGCTCCTGGAATAAATCAGAGGGATCTGAGGAAACTTCCTGAACTGAGGGAATGTTTAGCGTATTTAAGACGGCCCTGATCAGGCCCTCAGCCGAGGGTTCTAGATCAACCTCAAAAGGATCCCCAAAAAATTGAAAGGAGCCCAGAGCAGAACATTCCTCAACATCTGAATCCACCAAGAGTTCCTCCACAGAGGAATCTGAAACATCAGCTACTCCTTGCGGTTTGGGCAGGGAAGATCTGACTGAGGAAGGCGTTTGCCAAGAATGGAAGACCCCCTGTAACTGGGATGGAAAGAGTTGCAACATAGACCTGAGGTCCCTGGTAGGAGCCTTGAACTCTTGCACCCAAACTGGCTCTAATGCATGGCTGGAGGTCCCTGGGATAGACTCAGGGACATCAGAACATGCTGGGCATCAATGGCCTGAGAATTCTCTAGGCAAACCTGTATGACATGAGGAGCAATGGGGGATACAGAGACCCCAGCGTCCTTAGTCTTAGGCCTGGCCCCAAACTCCAACGGAGTAGACATTCTCAAAGTGTCAACAACGTTCAGAATATTCACCCAATTTACAGTGTGTAAGATTAAAATTTCACCCCAGAAATTGCTAAAATACGCAGAGGTATAGCTCGCTATCTCCTGAGTGTTCTTATTAGCGAGGTCCCACTGCAAATGGCCTCCTTGCACACCAACACCTAGATGAACTGCACACCGATCTGGTATCCTTAACCCCTTTAATGCTAGCAAGGTCTCCGATGCACTGCAAGCCTCTAAAAACTATGGGATTAACAATCTCAACTTTGATAATCACATATTTCTAGAATAAAATGTATCAGTTTATCCACCCTTCCCTTTATCTGTAACCCCATACTTCTACTACAAAATATAAGGTTTATGCAGAATAAGGTCTACTCTTTCTTTGACCTATGACTATAGGTCTCAGTGCCAATGATCTTGATGTCTGGAAATTGTGATTGAGCAATTTTGTTCATATGGCAGTAAATTTAGAGTCATATATTATATACTAGAAAATGGTGCACCGTGTTGGCAGTTCAGGGACAGATGGACTGCTGCAGCGCACAGTCTTGCTATGCCGATTTTCCCATGAGTGGACAGGGGGCCTGGATCCACTTTTTTTTTTTTTTCCACATGTGATCCTGCTCCCCTAATGAACACATCCAGGCGCAGAAGGAAAGAGGCTATTCATTCCCGTTGCTGCCTTAAAGCACTAGACAGTAGCCCCACCCATATCTGAGTGAAGCAAGTTCCCAAACCTGTCCAAATCACTGCAGGATTCTCATACCTCAAACACACACAACCCCCCAAACACACACACGCACGCACACACCTTTTACTTTTGCATTCAAGATTTGTTATCATTTACCGGTTTACAGAAACAAGACATAGTTAGTTGCATATATGGATCATAATAGCTAGATCTGTTTCACAATAGACATACTATAAGGAGACTTATTTGCTACTACAGAATAAAACTATCATTTTATCAACCATGTTATCCGCCTACCTTCCTAGATTTATTTCTAATGTACCCCATTTATTAATATCTGTTAGTTATGATGGATTATTACTTGGCCTCTCATATTTCTATTCTTCCTTTCTGTACCTTATAGTATAGAACTGATAGATAAGTTAACTGTATTCACCAGTTGCCCAATCTTCCCAGGTCATTAAAATTTGTCCAAGTGATGAGACCAAGCTTTTCCACCATAAATATTTTATTAATCATGTTAATCACTCCAGTGATTTGGCATGACTTGCAATATCCCTTGAGACACACACACACACCTGCACTATTTTTATATGCACTTTGCTGCCAACAGTTGTTAGAAATTGTAGTTCAACATCAGTTGGGGAGCCCAGGCTGCCCAATCCCTGATGTACAGTAAGCAATGCAAGCTGCTTTGTCCTCCCCTCCAGTTCTCTTCCTTCGACCCCCAGAAGAGGAAAGAAGGGGAGGGGGTTTAAGACAAGTCCATTAGTTGGGCAACATGTGCATTGCCAGAAGGTGTTGTTTTACAATTCCCATTATCTTGCTTTCCAGCTTCTGAAGAAGTTGTAGTTGAACATCAGCTGCAAAGCCAAGTTTGGTTTATACCATGATGCAAGTGTATCTGGAAGTTACTGTGCACAGCACAACATCTCCCTGAATTAGTCTAATCTACAGCTCCCCCCCCCCCCTTATTCCAATGTTCCCTAGAAGGAGGCAGGGTTAAAGCAGCAAAGGCAGCCAATGAAAGGGGGAACTGTGTGCATGCATGTATGTGTACGTGTTTTTGTGTAGAGATGTAACCATCATTAACTGCCGTCTTTCAGCGTTAAGCCATATTGATCTGATAAGCTCCTTCCACCGGATTTGTATGAGGATGTCTGTTTACACAATACAGAAAACTACAGATAAGGAAATTGTGAACAATTAAGACAGTTATACATGGATGTATATGCGTGTGTGCATATGTGTATTTATACAGTGAAGTCCATAATTATTTGGACAATGACAAGTTTTGTTGTTGTGGCTCTGTACTTCAGGACACTGGATTTGAAATTAAACAATGACCAAGATGATAGAGTGCAGATTGTCAACTTTAATAACAGGATATTTACACCAACAAACCGCGAACCATGTAAGGATTACAGCCCTTCTTATAGAGTCCCTCTATTTTAGGGGTCCAAAAGTAAGGGCACAAATAAGATAATTTTAAACCAAGTTGTCACATTTAGTACTCTGTGGCAAATCCTTTACATTCAGCGACTGCCTGAAGTCTGAGACCCATAGACATCAACCAGACACTGAGCATCTTCCCTGGTAATGCTCTGCCAGGCCTGTACTGCAGCCATCTTTAGTTCCTGTTTGTTTGGGGCATTTTTCCATTCAGTGTTGTCTTCAGCAAGTGAAACATATGCTTAGCTGGATTCAGTCTGGGTGAATGACTTGGTCAATCAAGAACATGCCACTTTTTGACCCTGAAAAGCTCCTTTGCTGTTTCAGCAGTATGGTTGGAGTCAGTGTCCTGCTGCAGGTTGAAGTGCCTTCCAATCAGTTTTGAGGCATTTGGTTGGATCTGTGTAGATAATATGTTTCTGTCTGTACACTTCAGGATCCACCCCTCTGCTGCCATCAGAAGTCACATCAATAAACAAAAGTGAGACAGTTCCATTGGCAGCCATACATACCCAAACCATAAAACAATACCTCCATCATGTTTCACATGATGAGTTGGTATGCTTGGGATCATGTGCAGTTACTTTCTCTTTCTTCACTCTTTCCATCACTCTGGTACAGGCTAATCTTGGTCTCATTTATCCATAAGATTTTGCTCCAGAAATCTACAGTTTTTATATAGTTTTAAGCAAAATGTAGCCTGACACTTCTATGCCTGCAACCTGGAGAGTTTTCTTGATCTGTATGACAGTTGCAAAGGAGTTTTTCTTCACAATTGCATACATTCTTCTGTCATCCACTGCAGTGATCTTTCGTGGTCTACAAAGTTGAGATCACCTGTGAGTTCTTGCTTCTCAGCAATTTAACACACAGTTGATTTAAACACACATATTCTGGCTATGCCTCTAATCAATTTATTCAGATATTTCAGCCTCATGATGGCCTGCTTTACTGTAATTGACATTTCTTTGCTCCTCATGTTGAGAGACAACAGCAAAAGATTCTTAATGCAAGTTCCACACCTACAATCACCTCTTGACCTTTTGTTAGCTCTCTTGTGAATGACCTAACAGTGCCACAACACACAACTAGACAAGAAACAGCTGAACAGTCAGCTGTCCAATTACTTTTGTTACCATAAAATGGGAGAAACCATGTATAAAATATACTTTGTGTGCGTCTCTAGGAACAACTGTCAGCTCTAGGCCCCAAACAAATTCTACCTCTAAATGTGGACCTTGGGCTGAAAGATTTACCCAGCAGATTGAAAAGGCCACACACCACAAGGGAGACTGGGAGGTCTATGCTTGGCACCCTAGAGGCCAGACACTACCTTATTTTTTTCATTTTTATCTGACTCGCTAGACTTTTTTCAGACACCTCACCCTCCAGCTGTTGAAGTACAACTTCCATCATCCTCATCTAGGTTTTGGCTGGCTGAGGATGACTGAAGATGTAGTCCTCTAGCAGCCAGAGGGCCACAGGATGCAAAAACATGCACAAAGAATTTCTCTACCAATGAAAATATAAATATACCCACACCCACCCTTGGCCCTGTGCCATGCCAGGGCCTGTTTATTAAGAACGAGAGTCCTGCAGTGATTTGGACAGGACAGGGAACCCACTTCACTCAGACATTGGTAGAGCTGGTGCCAGGATTCTTCAGGCAGCCATTTCCTCCCATGGTTGTGTTCAGCAGGGACAAGGAATCACAGCATGTGACTCTGCAGGCAGGAATTATGCCAATTCCTCCCCACAAACACAAACAATCCGCCACATACATATCCACACAGGCATGCACACAAATACGCATACATACACAGACACGCATCATACATATATGCAGGCACGCATGCGTGCATGCACACGCATACACACACCCATGGGCAATACCAGGTAATGTCTGCTAGTACACAGATAATGTATTAGGTGTCTCATCTTATCATCTGACAATTAACCAGGAGACAAGTTCAGCAAGTAGCAACTTAAATCTATGTCTGCCAGAGGGGTGAGCAACTCATTGTGAAGCAAAGGGTTAAGGGGAGGGCTGCTCCTGTTCTTGGTGCTGAAGTCTGAGAGATCAAGCCGTCTCTGCTCCCTCCTTGCCATTACCAACACATCAGCAGCTTTACACAACATCATGTAAGTATTCCCCCACCCCTTGCATGCTTCATTCTTAGTGCATATGGAGAAGTATGTCTTGTTCTCCAAAGCAAACTGATCTCCACACATCGCCAGGCACATTTCATCATTAGACTGAACCATAGTGTATTCCATAACTATGGTTTATTAAGGAGAAATAAAATAGGGCAGCTATAACTATAGGAATGAAGGTCTCAATTTGATTAGCATAAGGATTACCTAGGTACCAGTTATTCATACTCCTATCTAAGCAAGTACTTCTGTTTAAGAAAGACCAAACAAAAAAGAAGATTAAAGGGATGGTAATGTTTCACAAAAACAGCAGCTCCAATTAATCTTCATAGTATTTGGGTCATGGAGAGTGTTATTTCAATACTGTCAGAGCTGTAGTTCAAGAGTAATTGAATGATAAAGTTTCCCCCTCCCTCCCCTTTTACCTAGTGTAAACCACCTCCTCTCAAATGGGGAATCTGGTTGCTTGACCAGACAGATAACAGCAAGGGACAATCTTCTTACTGTGAGAACAATGAAAGTCCTGACACATTGATAGGTTTTCCCTTATGTTAACTGAAGATTGCCCCTCTCTGCAATCCACTTGGACACCATCCTGCTGCTCTCAGCTGAGCAGTGTTACATCAGTAAAAGGTGCGGAAGGAGCATACTCTTGAATTACAATAATAATAATAACTCGCCAATACCTTGTTTAATAGATTTATCAGTTCTTCCGGGGCTGACAGGCAGGACAGATCGCAGACATCTTGCCATAATGATGTCTGCGTGCCTGCTCGGTCAGTCCCTTCCGGAGCCAAACGTCTCCTAGCAACGCCTCCTAGAGACAGCTGGGACTGACAGAGCAGGCGCACGAACGTCACTATGACAAGATGTCTGTGATCCATCCTGCCTGTCAGCCCTGGAAGAATTGATAAATCTATTAAACAAGGTATTAAGTCTGGCGACTAGCGCTACTAAGCAGCTAGTCGCCACACAGGGAGTTATTGAAGCTAAAGTTGTTTAAAGGTGGTAGTTCCACTTTAAGATGCAAGGTATCTGAACATGTACATCCTTTAAGATGAGATGTACCTGAACACAGTGGAGAATAGAAAGCTTAATGCTAAACATCCATTAAGAAGGGACATACCTGTTTTGTGCTGGACAATAAGTTTGGCACTGAAGATTAAGATATATGGAATACTTTTTTCCAGCCACTGATAGAAATGGAAGACCTCTGAGATACTTGTGCCCTGCTCCCTGGAGTCTGTATTATTAGTATCATTAAGCCCACTCGCTTCATGCGAGTGAGAGTGGGTATGACTAGGTCGACCTTGACTACGTCCACGAATGCTTGGCCTGGCACGCCTTGAGCCAGACCTCATTACATCTTCAGCAACTACTGGATGTAACTCAATTGTAACATCTCCAGGACTGCAAGATCCTTCAGCTGGTAGTCGTGGGAGAGGAAGGGACATAGAAGTCGAGGAGCTACCACCACTTACAGGCTGATTTTGAGTATGCCCAGGGTTTGACTGCATGACGAGCGGATTATTTTCTTCTAAACTTTTAGCCTTACTGCTGCATCTCCTGTACAGAACAGCAGAATAGAAAGAAAGTATTAGTAGCATGTATGAGAGGAAGAAAAAACTGAGAGGAAGAAAAGCAACATGTATGTAAGAACTGAACAATCCAAAATATGTAGCAATAATATTTCTATATTACAGAAAAAGCAAGTTAGTAATTGTTTTGAGGCTGAACATGTGCCAGAATGTTGTACAACAACAGAACAGGGTTTCTCTAAGGTAGTCCTCAGGTCATATCAACAGTGCATGTTTTCAAGACATTCCTGCTTCTAAATAGATGTGTAATTAGTGCCTCGGTAATTTAGATTGCGCCACCTGTGCCTAAAGATACAGTAATACTTGATTTTACCAATCTTTAATATTGTACATATTAAAAAAAAATTAAGGCAATGAGCTAAGTCCCATTTCTGTAACTTGAATAGGTTTAGAGTAATAATGTTTCTAAAGTTCCGCCCCCTCCAGCCCCTTTTACCCATGTCAGCTCTCTAGCTGACAGACTTAGATCCTGGTCCAGGGACCGGATGGCTCATCTACAGAGCCGAAATAACGTGTTATACAAATAAATTCTTAATGAGAATGGTCTACAAAGTGTGCCTGGTCCTGGTCAGGAGCACTGACGCAGGTAAAAGGGGCAGGAGAGGGGAACTTTAGAAGCTTAGACAGGTAAAATCAAGTATTACTATCCTTTAATCAGGGATTTACTTAAAAGCAGAACTTTCAGCTATTACTTAGTCACCATGAATTCATTAAGTGCATGGCAACTATCTTGGAAATCCATGTCCTACCTTAAAAATCGCAGATTCTGAAGAAATCTTTGCCGTTTGAGTACCATTGCAGTGTGCCGCAAGGTAACCGGAAGGGACTGTTGGTGCAGGTGCCTGTCAGTCTCCAAACTGCAAAGATTTCTCTAGAATCTGCGATTTTTTTAAAGGTAAGACACGGATTTCCAAGCTAGTCGCCACGTGCTTAATGAATGCATGGCGACTTAGTAATAGCTGAAAGTTCCGCTTTAATTGACTTAGTTACTTTATACAGCAGTTATGTGTGTGTGTGTGTGAGTATATATATATATATATATATATATATATATATATATATATATATATATATATATATATATATATATATACACACACACACACACACACACACACACACACACACACACACATATACACACACACACACTAGTTGAAGAGCCCGTTACACGGGACACAGTGCCACTGCCACCCGGTCGTGGGGCAGTCATGTGCAGTAGAGAGCATCCAGCTCTGTATCAACTGCGGCGCGGGCAGTCTCTACTGCGCATGACTGCAGCACACTTAGCAGTGTCTACTGCGCATGATGAGGCGTTACACATGTTTTAGCTAATTATTATATAGGAGATATATATGTTTTTTCACTGAATCTACAGTCTCCTGTAGTAATCTCTATAGAAATCTGACTCTGGGTCACACCTCATCAAAACAATGGATCTGAGTGACTTGAAAGGGACACCAGTTATCATACTGAAACGATTAGCAGTAGACTAAAACAGATCTGTGCTGGGCCAGCATTATACCATACTGTGCTATGATTGAATGAGTGTTATGTTTAGCCTTGAGCTATTTAGGGAATTGGCATAAAGTCCCACCAAACTATAAAATGGTTACTTTTCCTGGCTAGTACAAATACTTTAATTATCTATAAAACTAAAATTCGTTTTAGGGTGACAGGTCCTTTTTACCACATTTTTCTATGTATATTACCAAGTAACATTTTGGTGGTACAATGATCACTTAATTTGGTTTTTTCTGACTTCTTGTTACATATTATTCATAGGCATCACACACTTATTAAAGTGGCGTGTATGGTCACAAGGTCTGATACTGTTATCCAGTCAAATTACAGAAGACTAATCTACAATGCAGTAAGAAAAAGTACTATTCAAGGCCCCAGGTTACCATAACGATCAGAAACAAAGCACTATTTATGAATGACATCAGGAAATATGCACCTACTAAGGAAGAGGTTCAGCTTCAGCCAGAGACACTTTTGCATTACCCAACCACGGCCAGCTACACAAGAGGATTGGATGGGGGTAGAAGTGGGGCACTGAAAGGGAGGGTTAGAAGAACCCACACAGACAGGGACAGAGCAAGAGTCTGGGGTCCACGTGACCATACAGCGAATACAACCAAGAGGGTGGAAGATTACAGATTGAGGGCCCGTGTGTAATCCTATGAGGAGAAGGATAACAAGGACCGAATTCAAAAGCATTCTGGCCAATAAGTATGGCACCCTACAGAGTCCTGGTAAGCAGCATGCTTCATGTCATAACATTTGGTACTGTCCACCAAATAAAAAAAGACACCCTGTTAGCTAGAACTGCACATCGCAGTATCAGAGCAATATAATATAATACAATATAAATATATATATATCTCTACACAGACCAATCTTATAAGAATACACATATATAATAAATATTGGGTACAAATGTCATCTCTGGTGCCAGTGACCACTGGGATCAGCCAAGCATAGTACAGTCATCTTCCAGCACTATGTCATAAAAAATGGGTGGTGTGATGAATCCAAGGAAAACACTTGGAATGGTTAGGAATAGGGTTATAGATGCAGGGAGTAGATGCTCAAAACTAATTTGTTTCCCAAAGCTGGTAAGGGAAGGGAAAAGGTGAAGCTGGGATGGCCACAAATGAGGAAGCCCAACGGTGCCTAGAATCTGAAGAAGAATCCAAACTGGTCTGAGGTCGAAGTTGTCAGCAAAGGATCACAGATGAAGAAGCAAGCAGAGGTCGAAAACTGTGAACACAACAGGAGAGGTTAAACACCCAAATGAAAGCACAAACAAGCTGTATAACTGAATGCCAGAAAGATGATGCACAAGGAAATAAATAAGCCCAGAGGAATGACATTGATTTGGTCAACAAGAAGCTATGTCAGAATGTAGACCAGAAGTAACGGGACACGTCATAGTGGAACTGAATTTCCACAGAGAGCTAAAAGACACTGCCGAGAACTGAAGGAACTACTCAGGAGTGAAATACTCTGACACATGGACTGTAGCTATAACAAGCATCTGTCCAAACTCCACAGCCACCCCCCCAAAAAAAAAGTTATATTATATATACACACACACACACACACACACACACACACACACACACACACATACATACATACATACATACACACACACACACACACACACACACACACACACACAGTAACGTGCAAAAGTTTTAGGCAGGTGTGAAAAACTTCTACGAAGTATGAATGCTTTCAGAAATAGGCCCATTAATATTCATCAATTAACAAAATGCATATTGAGAGAACAGAAGAAAAATCTATATTAAATCAATATACTCCTATGAAATCCCTGACTGTGCAAATGTACCTAGAAGAATTTATGCTGTTTTGAAGGTAAAGGGTGGCGACCACCCTTTACCTTCAAACCAGCATCAATTCTTCTAGGTATACTTGCATAAAGTCAGGGATTTTGTAGGCATATAGTCAGGTGTATGATTAAATAATTATACCAAACAGGTGCTAATGATAATCAATTTAATACGTAGGCTGAAACAAACATTGACTGAAACAGAAAAAGCTGTGCAGGAGGAATAAAACTGGGTGAAGAATAGCCAAACTCAGCTAACAAGTCAAGGTTTCTGAAGATTGTTGATATTAAACTGTCATACACCATGGCAAGACTGAGCACAGCAAGACACAAGATAGTTATACTGCATCCGCAAGATCTCTCTCAGGCAGAAATTTCAAGGCAGACAGGGGTTTCCAGATGTGCTGTCCAAGTTCTTTTGAAGAAAAAACAGGCAACGTTGAGGATCGTAGAAGCAGTGGTCGGCCAAGGAAACTTGGTGCAGCAGTTGAGACACATCATGTTTATGCCCAATCACAATTGGAAGATGTCCAGCAGTGCCATCAGATCAGAACTGGCAGAAAACAGTGGGACCCTGGTACACCCATCTACTGTCCAGAGGAGGTCTTCATGGAAGACTTGCTGCCAAAAATCTGCATCTCCAACGTGGAAACAAGGCCAAGTGACTCAACTACGCACGAAAACACAGCAACTGGGGTACAGAACAATGGCAGCAGGTGCTCTGGACAGAGGAGTCAAAATTTGAAATATTTGACTGTAGCAGAAGTCAGCTTGTTCACCAAAGTGCTGGACGGTGGTACAAGAATGAGTGTCTGCAGGCAACAGTGAAGCATTGTGGAGGTTCCTTGTAAGTTTGGGGCTGCATTTCTGCAAATGGAGTTGGAGATTTGGAATGAATGGTATCCTCAATGCTGAGAAGTACAGGCAGATACTTATCCATCATGCAATACCATCAGGGAGGCATCTGATTGGCCCCAAATTTATTCTGCAGCATGACAATGACCCCAAACATACAGCCAAAGTCATTAAGGACTAGCTTAAGTACAAAGAAGAACAAGGATTCCTGTAAGTGATGATACAGCCCCCACAGACTCCTGATCTCAACATTATTGAGTCTGTCTTAGATTATATGAAGAGAGAGAAGCAACGAGGCTGCCTGAAATCAACAGAAGAACTGTGGTTAGTTCTCCAAAATGCAGAGTTCCTTAAAAATCTGTGTGCAAGTATACCTAGAAGAATTGATGCCGTTTTGAAGGCCAAGGGTGGTCACACCAAATATTGATTTGATTTAGATGTTTCATTCACTCACTATGCATTTTGTTAATTGATAAAACTATTAACATGTCTATTTGTTAAAGCATTCTTACTTTACAGCATTTTTTCACACCTGCCTTAAACTTTTGCACAGTGCTGTATAATATAAAAGCCTCCACCCAAATCCTGACCTGTCATTGAGCCCCGCTATATATTTATAGAGTCCACCTCTGCAGCACCACCCCTTCTTATTTCTGCTGCCAGCTCATCATCACTGAAATCTTCCTGACCCAGACTGAAGAACAAACATGAATGTTTTCTCTGGGATGTGTTCCAGGTATCTGTACATTTTGCTGGTGGCCTTTCTTTTGCCTTTTTAATGATGGTGGTGGTAGCATTTCTAAAGTGACTGGGGATGAGGTTCTGCCCAGTCTCAGTAGCTGAAGGTGGGGACAGGTTATATAGATGGTAGAGGTGGACATGTTTTCTTGTTTTTGATGTTGATGCCTTGACTCAGCTATCCAGCCCCCTTCTTGTCAGGTGGCTTAGCCATATTGTAGAGAATTATTAAAGCGGGACTATCATCTTCATAATATTATCCCCCCCCCAATACATTGCTAACATAGTGATAGGCAAAGGCATACTTGTATTATGTTGAATAAGTCAGCGTTATTGAAGTAATCCAGCTTCTTCTGCAGGCATCCAGCAGACAACATCGTAGACATGTTAGAGGAAAGTTACCTCTGAGACTGTGCTGTCTGTCCCGTGCACTGCCTGGATTGGTGGTGATGTCCGTTGGTTACCTTAAGGTAAAGGAAGTTGCTGCCTGCGCAGGCGCACAGAGCTTCTCTTGTAAACTCTGTGCCCTGGATGCCTGCAGAAGAAGCTGGATTACTTTAATAACGCTGTCTTATTCAACATAATACAAGTATGCCTTTGCCTGTCACTATATTAGTAATGTATCGGGGGGGGGGGGGCAATATTATGAAGATCACAGTTCCGCTTTAAAACAGGTTTTTAATTTTACATATACACGCACAGCACTTCTAGTATTTATTTAAATAAGGGAAACCTGTGGCCCTCCATCTGATGCTGGACTAGAACTTCCCTCATCCTCAGCTGGCCAAAGGTCAGCTGACGGTAATGGTAGATGTAGTCTAACAACACATGGACTGTCAGACGTTTTCTTCCTACACAGTAAGTTAATGTCTAACAATAATTGGTGCAGTTTTAGAGTAAACCAGCTGAACCACAGAGGACAACATGCAGTGATCTCTAAGTCATGGCATGTTACAGGTTCATTGAAAAATGACTGGAGTACTTGTGGGTCAGAGCAAATCAGTGACATATCACCTAGTAACTATATTCTGGGGAATATTAAAGGAACACTAACACCTATAAATTAACTTGTGTAATATACATTAAATGCCATGTACTTTAAGCTAGAATCTGTATAAACTATATACTTGTTTTCTGAGACCTAAAATCTATAACTGCATTTGCTCTGAGAGAACAATCTGTATGTGTATATAGGCTGTAACAGGGTAATAGTTTTTTGAGTGCAAAAGTATATGTCACAGAGATTCTAATCTAGGCATATGAACCTGCAAGGGTATGCAAACAGCTCATTAGACTGGACTATAATTTGGGAAGGACCAGTATGAATACTTCTTCTATGTTTATGGCACTTGTAAGTTCAAATAGATTGCATCTTGGTCATAGAATACAGGTCCTTCTAAGCGGTTTACATATCCTTGCAGGTTCATTAGTATACTTGAGCCTCTCTGACCTATAATTTTGTAACAACTTTTCTGAATTACAAGAGCAGTGGCACTAATGACAATAAATTGTGACGACAACCGTAACAAACAAAATTAAACAAAGACTCTCTAAATGGGACAATCTACACACGCATTTAAAAGCAAGTTTAGGATTAAATTTTAGGCATGTTACATATCATTATTTCATTTTTACATAAGCAGGCTGGAAGTACATGATAATTAAATATATAACAGCCTATGTACATTTTAGGCGATTTTGCTCCTAGTGTTTTGAAATTGTTTCTCTGACAGCTACAGAAAATATACAGTCATGCACAGCGTAACTGCTGGGTCTGACACGTTGTTCCCCTGCTTCTGTCAAGGCTCACTGTGAGCTGGGAAAAACACTAACAAAATATATAGAAGAGAAGTGGTATTGTCATTAGAATATGGTGCTAAGTGCTGATTCTGGGGATGGATTTATCTTCCCTCCAAGTGCCTATATGCTCACTGGCACCTATTTGTACACACACATTTAAAGTGGACCTGTCACTACAAGACACATTTAGTTTTTCTTCTGTGTCCGTCCACGGCACAAAAAAAAAAGTGGGCTTGTCCCTCCTCCCAGCTGGCGTAGGACCAGTCTTCTTCAAAGGTTCAAAAGGGCTTCCCGCCCCACTGCCTACAGTCTTTTTGGTCCTACCAGCTGGGTAGGAGGGAGTTTGTGGAGTGGTCCCATTTTTGTTTGTTCCTACCGTGTTTCGCATCTATCCCTCGGTCTTGTTGCCTTCGGCCGACCCAGGGCATATATGTTCTTCCGGCTTGTTCTCTGGTATTCTCCCCCTCGGCCTTGTTGCTTGTGCTGGCCCAGGGAGGAGTCCGCAACGCTGTGGCCTGCTGCCCTTCCTCTCTCCTCGCGAGACTGATGCTCCGGGACTTCCGGTTCCTGCAAGTATGCCGATTACCGGCAAGGCTCACCAGAGTGAATGGAGGCCGGGGATTGAGGTTTACCAGTCCGGCCCGGGGTGATATGCAGCGTTGCAGGAAGGACTGTGGTATGTGCCTTCCTTCTTTTTTATGTTTAATTTGGGCTGCAATGTTGTCTGGCCTCTGCGTTCCAGCGTGAAACGCAAGCCAGGATTTAAAGGGGCACTTCAGATGCTGTTTTATCTCTGGATGGATGTTTAGTTTTTAGGGAAATTGTTAATAAAGGTTAAGTTTTATTGCTATGGCCACTACTCCTAAGCCTTCCTCATCTAAGGAGAAGGCTGCTGCTGGGAATAAAGAAGATAAAGCTTCAAGGCCTAAGAATTGTGTATTATGTGAACTGAAACCAACTGTTCCAGATTCTAAGTTATGTCAGGATTGTTCCAGTAAATCGGGTCAGAATATGCCTACGCAGTTTCAAGATTTTTTAGCATGGATGAAGTCTTCCGTGCAAGAGACATTTAATTCCATGCAGCAAGCAACGGGCCCTAGAAAGAGGCAGAGAGCAGAGGATCCAGATGAGGGAACATCTACCAGAATGGATTGGGAGGATCAAGAAAATACCTTTGAGGCCATATCAGATTACTCCTCTGAAGAAGAAGGAGAAATGAATGATGAAGCAGCCTCATTTAACTTGGACAAAATGGATTCCTTCCTGAAGCATGTCAGAAAGTCTTTGGGTCTTACTGAGGTTCAAAAGGAGTTAGACGTCATGGATACTGCTTTCCTGGGAGCCAAGAAATCAGTTCCTGTGTTCCCGGTTCACAGTTCAGTTACTGATTTAGTCAAAGCGGAATGGGCCAAAGGGGACAAGAGAGTATCTTCTTCTGAGAAATTTCTGAGGATGTATCCATTTGATGAATCTGAGACAGCTTCCTGGTATAATTCTCCGAAGATACATGCAGCAGTTTCACAGCTTTCCAAGAATACCATGATCCCCATGGAAGATGGCTCAGCATTGAAGGATTGCATGGACAGAAAAATGGAAAATTCTCTAAAGAAGCAATTTTTTGTATTAGGCCAGAGTATGAAGGTCGCTACTTCTATGGCCTGTGTTTCGAGAGCCATGTGCATATGGTTAACGGAACTGGAGGATAAAATAGAATCATCGGTCTCCAGGTCACAGCTTATGAAGGAGGTGGCTACTATCAAAGAGGCAGTAGGCTTCGCGTGCGATGCCTCTCTGGACGCAGTGAAGCTATCTGCTAGAGCCTCTTCTTTATCCATTTCTTCAAGAAGAGCGTTATAGTTGAGACCCTGGAGGGCTGACGCCTCATCAAAAAATAAGTTGGTGACTTTGCCATTTTCAGGTACTATGCTCTTCGGAGAACAATTGGAAGACATAATTAAGAAGAAGATCACAGGTGGCAAGAGTACTTTTTACCTCAAGATCGGAAGCTGAGATCATCTCCCTCCAGGGGGGGCGTCTTATAGAAGCCGCAGACAGTCCTTTCGTGACAACAGACGCTATCAGTCAAGATCTTATGAGCAGAAGAAGCAAGGTTATTCTCAAGCCAACAGAGGAGGATACAAGAAAGAAGGTTCCAGAAGAGGCCAATACAAGAAGGAATTCTGAAGGTCAGCGGGCCCTGTCTCTAAAGATAGTAGGAGGTCGACTGCAGCAGTTTCTTCCCATTTGGCAAGAGGAAGCGAATTCAGACAGATGGGTGCTGCAGAACTTAGAGACAGGGTATCCGCTGGACTTCAGGACTATTCCAAGAAAGAATATTTTCAGAACATCCAGACTACCTCTAAATACTATCAAGAGATCGCAGATGAGAGAAGCAATACACTCCTTGATCCAAAGAGAAGTGGTGGAAAAAGTCCCAGAAGATCAGAAACGAACAGGGGTATATTCTGTAATATTCCAGGTTCCGAGGTCCTCGGGGGAATCAGAATCATCTTGGACCTGAAGCTGGTAAACTCATTTATTCAGTACAGAAAATTCAAGATGGAAACAGTGGCATCAATTCTAAGTATGGTCCAGCCGGGTTGTTTTCTCACTACAGTGGACTTGAAGGATGCGTACCATCACATTCCAGTTATCCCATCTCACAGGAAATTGCTCAGATTCACCTTCGAAAATCAACATCTCCAGTTCAAGGCTCTTCCGTTTGGCCTCTCCTCAGCCCCAAGGATATTCACCAAGACCTTGGCAGTGGCATTGGAGAGGCTCAGAGAGGAGGGAATAACCTTGATTCCTTACCTGGACGATATTCTTATCCTGGCGGATTCTGTATCTTGGGCAACTCAGTCTACTGCCAAAGTAGTAACTCGACTGGAGAAGCTGGGGTGGCTGATAAACAAGGAAAAGAGCCACTTGGTGCCTTCACAGGAGTTGATCTTTTTAGGCATAACCTTCAACACCAGAAGTTCAACAGCATGTTTATCTCAGGAGAGGATCCGGTAGATCGTAAATAAAGTCTCAATATTCAGAAAAATGAAGATCCCTACTGCACAGGATTTCATGCAGCTATTGGGTGTCTTGGCATCTTCCAGTCAAGTTGTTCCTTGGGCAAAATTACATTTAAGGCCAGTTCAGAATTTCTTTCTAGAAAAATGGAACAAAGATCCATACAACAGGTCGCAGAGGATTTGCCTTCCGCAGCAGATCAGATCCCAGTTGCTGTGGTGGATAAAGCCAAGCAATCTCAAGGAGGGGTTCCAGTTGAAAGAGAGAGAATGGGAACTGGTGCAGACGGACGCCAGCCTGGAAGGCTGGGGAGCCTGCTGGGGGGAGTTGTTTCTTCAGGGAACATGGATGCCAAAGGAAAAAACCCTGCACATAAACATACTGGAACTGAGAGCGGTATGTTATTGTCTAAGAAGATGGGCGTCTCTCCTCAGGGGAAAGCCAGTTCACGTCAGATCAGACAATCTGGTGGCCGTCATTTACATCAGAAACCAGGGGGGCACTCGAAGCAAGCTAATGAACAAAGAGGCAGTAAGACTGCTGAGATGGTCAGAAAGAAAACTGGCAGCAATAAAAGTGTCTCATGTCCCGGGGGAGCAGAACACTCAAGCGGATTTCCTAAGCAGGAATCAGGTGGATCAAGGGGAATGGGCCCTGAACACAAGAGTCTTTCAGCAGATAATACAGAAATGGGGTCCCCCAGAAGTGGATCTTATGGCATCGATTCACAACATGAAATGCAAGAAATTATTTTCCAGAACATACCATCCTCTAGCCCTGGGTCAGGATGCAATGAGGTTCAGTTGGGACTTCAGCATAGCATACATCTTCCCTCCAATATCAATGATTCCCAAGGTATTGATGAAGATAAAGAAAGACAGAGCAAGCATCATTATGGTAGCTCCTTATTGGCCGAGGAGGGTATGGTTCTCGGATCTAGTGAACATGTCCGTAGATCATCCCTTTCCTTTACCACTCAGGAAGGATCTTCTCCTCCAAGGACCTCTGGAGCATCCGAATCCACGCTTCTGGAAGTTAACAGCCTGGAGGCTGAGAGGATGTCCTTGAAGCTGAAAGGGCTATCAGACTCTGTCATAGATATCATCCAGGGAAGAAAGGCGACCGCATTCAAAGTCTATGATAGGATCTGGAAGATTTTTGCAACTTGGTGTCAACAGGAGAACCTGACGAGAGAGTCTATTGGAGCCACCCAGGTCCTTAATTTTTTTGTACAAAGGTTTTCAACTAGGATTGAGGCCAGCCTCTATTAAAATACACCTATCTTCTATCTCAGCTGTTTTGGCAGAGCAGTTTTCAGATCATGTGCTGGTTAGGAGATATTTACAGGCCATTTGAAAAGTTAGGCCTAGGTTGAAAGATTTGATGGCTCAGTGGGACCTGAACCTGGTCCTTAATTATTTGTCAACATCAGCGGACTTTGAACCTTTTCAGGAAATAACCCTAAAGAATCTCACTTTAAAAATAGTTTTTCTGACCGCCATAACCTCCGCTAGGAGGGTTAGTGAGTTGCAGGCGTTATCTTCACTATCTCCATATCTGGTTCTGCATCAGGACAAGGTGGTGCTGAGGACTGATCCAAATTTCAGATCTAAAGTGGTATCCTCTTTTCATCTTAATCAGGAGATTGTGCTGCCTTCTTTTTTCCCAGAATCCTAGCACTAAGGAAGAGAAATTACTGCACAATTTGGATATGGTACGGGGTATATCTATTTACCTTCAAAGAACTAAGCAATTTAGAAAATCAGATAGTTTGTCCATTTTTATGGCAAATTCGAAGGAACTGAGGCCTCTAAGGCATCCATTTACAGATGGATTAAAGACTGTATAAGAATATCATATTTAGGAGCTGGGGTAGAGCCTCCTAATATTATCAAAGCTCACTCAACCAGAGCAGTATCTACGTCCTGGGCTTCAAGAGCGGAGGTTTCGTCAGAAGATATATGTAAGGCAGCCACATGGTCATCGCTGTCTACATTCATTAAACATTATCGAGTTGATGTTCAAGCTTCAGTGGACGCTAGCTTTGGCAGACAAGTCCTGCAAGCAGGATCCCAGTCTAGAAGGTAAAACTTCGATATTGTTGGTTCCAATTTGATGCATTTAAAGTGATATTTCCCTCCCATGTGGACCCTGCTTTGGTATGTCCCATGTTTTTTGTGCCGTGGACGGACACAGAAGAAAGGCTGAAATTTACCTTTGATATTTCCTTTTCTTCTGTGTACCTCCACGGCACACCCTGCCCTTTAACTTCGTGTTTTCTTAAAGCTCTGACAAAAGTTGACTGTAGGCAGTGGGGCGGGAAGCCCTTTTGAACCTTTGAAGAAGATTGGTCCTACGCCAGCTGGGAGGAGGGACAAGCCCACGTTTTTTTGTGCCGTGGAGGGACACAGAAGAAAAGGAAATATCAAAGGTAAATTTCAGCCTATTTTACAAATAATTAAATCCTGTCTGCATGTTGAACTTGCCATTTTTATGTAAAGTAAATAGTTTTTGACAAAGTAACCTTTATGTTTTGGTGGCAGTTTGGCACTAATTCCTTGTGTATTAGACCAATTAGATCCGTTTGACGTCAAACTTACCTCTCCCAGTACTATCAGGAATACATCCAGTGTGTGTGTGTGGGCTCTACCTGGATTCAATCATAGTGGCAGATAAACTGAGAGGCATAAAGTGGCACACTTAATTACTATATGTTAATGGGAGTCAAAGAGCCATGGAAAAGGCAGTAATGACTGGATATATATTTACGACTAGATTTAAAGTATTACAAATACCCTGGTCTCCTGGTTTAAACACATAGTAAGAAACAAAAATATGACTTTTCCTGATAAGTAAAAACGTGGTTATTCTGCCAAGTGATTTTTCATTTAAAAGTTGTTACAACTCAGAGGTATTTTTAAATTAATCTTAATGGCACCTTCTAGCATCCAAAAGGCATTTTAATACACTTTATGGGACACTTCAGTCATAAACAATAGGACTCCACTGTGTGCCCACCAGATGAACCACAACAGAAATTGCATTTTTGTAAAATAAAAGTTTCAACCATAATAAGTTTTGAATAAAAAAAAAAAAATACAGCAATGGGAGCACCCCTATTTTAATCAGCAGGAAAAAAGGAATGTCATAAAATGTATTTTCACATAAAAAATAAGAGGTACTGGATAATTAAAAGCACATCACTCACATTCCATCCATGCACATAATTAATATATGGTACATTCCTTGCTGTTGTCAACTGTACAATTAAAAGGTCACCACTAGATAGGATTGTGTTATAAACATTGTTATTGCCATTTTATATTTCTTATTGTAATCTTGACATAAACAGCATGCCACAATGAGGCAATATAATGTAAAATTTCTTCGAAGGGGTTCAAGGAAGAGGTCAATTTTCTCCACATGAATTTTTATAAATAAGTTCAAGGAAAGTCTTGGTTAGTTCCTTGCCTGCGTTTATTGTTCCACTTGGCTGCCCCCAACATTCTCTCAACCATCTGGGTGGTGGCTATAGTCAGGGCTTATAATTTTAAGTCCTTTGCTACTAGCCAGACCTGAAAAGTTACTCGCCACTGCAACACATAACATACCAACCAGGGCTGAATTTCTACTCGCCAGGGCTAAATTTTCACTCGCCATTGGCGAGTGGAAATTTTGAGCCCTGGCTATAGTGATGGGGTACATAAAGTTAAAATGGTTTACCTTTTCATGTGAATAACCAAGTTTTACAATGCCCTTGAAGACTTTCCAAGTATCACAGAATAATAAAAACTGGTTTCATGCTTTCATTTATAATGCAAATGCTGTTTTTTTTTTTAGATGGCAGGCAGAACATCTTTAGTGTCCCTACATAACACCAAATATACATTGCTGAGGCAAAATTCTACCAACACGGTTTTTCAGCACAGGTTAATTAAAAGTTCAATAATAAAGTCCTATCCTGCGATGAGCTTCTAACTGTACAGTTGATGGCACCATGGACTGTACCAGAGGTTAACTATGTGCATTGATGGAATGTGCGAGTTGTGGGCTTTTAATTAACCAGTACCAATAAAGTTTCATTGTCATTTAAGTTGCAAAACTTCACTGCTCATTGATGTTGCAAAAGTCAGTTGGTTAAAATAACTTGAAACATATGCCTAATGAAATGCTCATTTGTGTGGCAAAAGATTGTTCTAAAACATAACGATATTACATTGTTTAAATTATATTGCGATTCAGCACATTTGAAAACAAACATTTAATCAGTCTCTATCATATGCAAAGCGCAATATGTAGACACAAATATAAAAATACCTTTCATGAGGTGGCCGGTGTTTCATAGTGGCCACTGCTGCAGATTCTGTTGCCCATTTCTGTCACTATTACACTGCACGATATTATGGGCTATTGTTCAGAAGGTGAATGTGAATCTACCGGACAGAAGTATCACAAATGTCCAAATAACAGCGACCACAGTCCTAAACAGCAAGTTCCGGGTCCTCACGTCCTGCTCCGATAGGCGTCAAAGAGAGGACGATCCACAACAGAAGACAGCTCTGCGGAAGGGGGAGGGTGATGCAAACGTGGGGGATGAATCAATGAGTGCGTCGTTACTAAGAGGAAGATGGTTGGCGTCACTTGGTCCTAGCAACGGAGTAGCTGATTTCTAGCAGGTAAATGTATATATAAAGTGCATATAGGGGCAATGAACGGAATTCTTTATAACACCGGACATCGCATATGAGTATACACATATATAACTATTTCTGTAATAGAACCGATTATTCGAGCCTGCTGTCCTCAGATGTTATTGGACAACAACGCCAATCATCCTTAGCCAGAACATGTACATACGTACGAGTGTGTTTAGTATGGACTTTTCGGCTGAGTGAAAGGCATACCTCCCAAGTGTCCCTCTTTAGAAGGGTCAGTCCCTCTTTTAGACCCAAATCGCTCTATCCCTCTTTCCCACCCTGATGTCCCTCTTTTTAGGAGATCAGACTGGTGTAAGTAAGTGTATCATACTGCTCTACAGCAATAAAACTCACATTATTGTTTGTTTAAACATCAGTACATGGGTTTATAAATTAGTATGTGTAACTAAAATACTTTGGTCTTGTAATAAGTAATTTATTAGGTCACACATGGAGGTGTCAATAGATGATGAAATAAAAACTCTCGGTAGTGCCCCGCCTACCAGCCATGCCCCCAGCAATACCCCCTAAAACACAAGTGTCCCTCTTTGGCAATTTGAAATGTTGGGAGGTATGGAAAGGTACTCCGAATTTTTTAACTTCAGGTAAAAGCATGTTTGGTGTCCACACAGGAATTCCCATTGTAGTCGGAGAGTTGAGTCTAAGGCTACGTCTCTTAAATTGAATGTGATAACAGCTCTACCTCATTGTGACAAATTGAAACATATTAACTTTTGAATGAAGCAACTCAGCAGTCAAAGTACCCTTGTTTTACTGAACAGAAAATAAACTGTACAATACACATTCTTTTCATAATAAATATTTAGTGTTCTTTTAAAATTTATATTCTTTTTAGGGGACATTATCCTTATAGTACCAATTAGCGATGCATATTTGAAAATCATTTATGTCAGTTTTCCTCTACATCTTTCTCTGAGACTAAAAAACATATTGTTAACCCTTTGAGTGCCAGGGGGAACGCAGTGCATTGCTTTGCAATGCGTTGCGTACCCCTCTGGCACTCAAAGGGTTAAATGTTTCAGCTGTAATTCAGTCTGGCCCACTAAAGCATAGTTCAGTGGTTCTCAAATCCTGCCTATGTGCTGTTTTGTTTTAAAGAAAATCAGACTGAGTGTGAGGGCATCAGAACCCCTCCTGATGTCACCCTGGTATTGATCACCTATGCAAAAGGATAGGTGATCAATGCAGCAACCAGGAAGGCGATCACTGCCTTCCCCTACTACTTTCTACTCAACTTGGCATTCTATGAGGAGTATCTTTAAGACCCATGTGAATGCTGGGTTGAGTAGGTGGTAGTAGTGAAGTAGATGATCACCTTCCTGGTCACCACATTGATCACCTATCCTATTGTATAGGTGATCAATGCCAGGGGAGACATCAGGAGGGGTCCCGATGCCCCCACAAGGTCTGATTTTCTTTAAAAACAAAATGGCACATAGTGCAGGATTAGAGATCCTGATCAATGGGTATCTTCTAAATATATATACACGTGGAGCGATCATGGGGCAGAATGAGGCAGCATATATTGGATATTAACAGTGTGGGGGGGCAGCTTATGTAGAATTTTAAGTGTGGAGGCAGCATGTTGAACATAAGTATTTGGGTCAAAATGGGGAACATCACTATTGTCTGTTATTCCCACATACACTGATTGACTCCCCCCCACAAACTTGTTCCTTTGTACAGACAGTGTACATGGGGATTTGTGGCTACCAGTGGGCAATGGAAAAAGTCTGGGGGCCAGGCAGTGTACAGGGAGTTCTATGACTACCAGTGGGCAAAGGAACAAGGCTGGGGGCTGCTGAAAACCAAAAATCCCCATGGACTCTACCTGACCCCCAGCCTTGTTCCCTTGGGAGTGTACAACATGTATGAAACACGAGACAGAGCTGAGGGTATGATTGTGTACTGCCTGGTGTACTTTTCTTGAACCCTTTGAGTGCCACAGGGGTGAGCAATGCACATCCCTATGGCACTCAAAGGTTTAAGGGAATTATGCTGTTCATGGTGCTGAAAGGATCCTCTCCACTCCCCTACTGAGCATGTGGAGAAGCAGAGAGAATGCTGTCAGACTACGGGGTTGTCTACTGCTGGTAATGAGTGTGGGAGATCATCCCTTCCACATTGCCAGCTGTTCGACAACCCTCCATGCTTATGACTGGTTCAGGGCTGTTACTGTATATGAAACTACAGGGAGATCCCAAGATTGCCAGCCTCAGGTAGGCAAAGTTGAGACTGTGACCTCCGACAGCAGAGGCTGCTATCAGAGTTTAGAACATTAGGTGAAGTGCCACGTTAAGATATAAACACCCCCCCCCCCCATAAATACAATGATGGCTCATTATCCTGCATTTACATACGGAAATTACTCAGTATGCTTCATTTGATGTCAATGTGAACAGATTTTTCTTGTAAAATAAATACTGGATTACATGCATTCAAAATCAGAGAACAAAGTTCATCCAATATTCCTACAACAAGTACGTAACAACACCCAAGGTCATATAAGTAAGAACAATTTTCCTAAAGAGCACCGCATATGACTTGTAAAGTGTATTATATTGGGATATCTTGAATTTGGCTTTCTCTGCACTGATATTTTCCAAGTAAACTGTAACTGCTGTTTGTGTATTGCCACCCAGATACACGGGCCACATTCCTTCAGCCTGTGGAACATATTTTGCCCATGTCTGCCTTAGAAGGTAGCAAGTCCATGGTAAAATCTAAGGAGAAGGATCCCCACTGGGTGAATAGGCATGGAAAGAGGCTGAAAAAATACCCAACAGAAGGATACAAGGAATGTTGTATACAAACAGACCATGATATACACATATCTTTGGACATCTCTTTGTTATTTTGATCATCAAAAAGAATATGACAGGATATCATGGATTTTATGGATTGCTGTGTAGCGCTCCTGTTTGGAAATAATGGCTAACCTCTGCACTTCTGGCAGAGCAGATTTTGGCACATACAGACAGTCTTGAAGACGTAGAGGGACATCCATCAGAGAGTATCTCCATCATAAATCCTTTGATGTTAATTAGAAGGTCACTAGGTTGTGTGACTCCCAAAATATTCCTTTGAGGCAGGATATTCTGCAATAGTTGCAGTCCAGCTGGATTGTCTTGCAGGTATAATTGTAAAAATGGAGGACAAACTCAGGTTCTGTGCAAATACCCAGCAGCCACTGGGAATTTACTTACTGCAAAACAGTAAAATTCACATATGTGACAACTTTTCTGACACACAATCACAATCCTTTGAGTGTCCAGTGAGTTTTCAACGCATTGCAAAGCAGTGTGTTGCATACCACATTGGCATTCAAAGGGTTAAAAGAAAAACATGGAACTTATTCTGCACAATTTAGTCTTTACGCTCTATTCATTTGTATTTCTAATCCCTTAAAGTGGAACTTTCACTACAATAACATAGTGCCGAAAATGATAATTACATAAGCAATATGCACACACTTAATTTTATTTTCAAGTATAATTGCTGCATTAATGAAAGATATAACCTTTCATGCAGACAGACAGCAGGGAATAGCGCAGACATCTTGCAGAGCCGGCATCTCTGCGTCTGTGCTGTCCGTCCCCTTCAACTCCACGATTGGTGAGCTGAATGCCTTTGTGCCTAAAGGCACCAGAAGGGACTAACAGTGCAGGCACAGAGAGTGCCTACTGCAAGATCCCAGCCGGTGCCTGTCTGCTTAAAAGGTTATATTCTTCATTAATGCAGCAATTATATTTGAAAACAAAACTAAGTATGTGCATATCACTAATGTAATTATCATTTGCAGCGCTATGTTATTGTAGTGAATGTTCCGCTTTAAAGCTGCACATTATCTTTTTGTGACAGCTGCATAGCCCTCACATTATAACCACTCAGCCAATAACAAGATGTATATACTATTTATCAGCAGAAATGGGAACAGCACAGTACCAAGGCAACACTTCACTCGGAAGAAGAGAGCTGTTTAATGAGCCATGGTTGGACTCATTTGTAAATGAAACATTGTTACCTGGATTTCCATGGCATGAGGTAGGTTTAAATGATTAAAGGGGAATTGACATCTCCTAATAATAATCTTCACATTAATTATGGGAAACAACCCAAGTAGCCCATGTGACTTTTGCTCTTGTGCATTTGTTCAAGAGATAACATCTTCAGTCAGTCCTGGATGTCATGTCCATGGAGGCAGCCATGACAGTTGTTAGCAGGATCACAGGATACAAGCTCTTCCCTCTACACATGGTAATCTTGACTCTTTAAGGACTGAGAGGGGCATCGCTTTGCAATGCATTACACATCCCACTGGTCCTTAAAAGGGATCTATCACCCCTATACAAGTGTGTGTTAAATTTTAGGTTATATAGCGACTAGGTGGATTTCTTTATTAATTTTTTTAACCCTATTTGGCCAAAAATTAATGTTTAAAGAGTGCACTTCTGGACATACTGCGGTTACCTGCTCTGTACTGCAGTCTGTCACACTTCTTCTGCTCTCCTCCCTCAATGCAGCCTCCTCCGATGAAGGAGGCTTTCTGTCTGTAAACTGGAGCAATCTCATGGGCCAGAGATCAATATCTAGGGATTTCTCTGCTAGGGCACAGGTGTGGTGATCAGAGGCTCATTCACATTCATTAACTCACCTGTGCTCTAACAAGGAAATCATCAAATCCTGGCCTGTTAGTGGGTCCTGAGGACAGGAGTTGAGAACCACTGGTTTAGACAATACAGGATTACAAGTCATTTGCAAAGTGAAACACTGGAAGTGAGGTCCCTGCCTGAAGGCTAACAATCTAAAATGGTAATGGGAGACATACATAGTACATAAGGATCATGTGCATAATGCAGTGCTAGAGCTCTGGTTAGGAAAGGAAACATAAAGTAAGTCATTTATAAAGAACCTAAGTTGTACAAAGTTAATACCTTCTAGCATGTTTTGTTTTAAAGCAAAGTCCGTGACGTCAGCTATGTACAAGCTGCTGTACAGCTCTGTACCACAGCCTGTCAATCTTTGTCTGTCCCCTCCCCAAGACTTGCCTTCTTCTGTCCTCCTCCGATGACAGGGAATTGTGTCATTGTATAGGCATTGACTGAGTTCTTTAATAGGCATTGACTGAGCGTGTTCATATGCTCAGTCATTTATAAAATGTGGCAGTCCGTTTGCCTCTGCTTAGTTCTTGGCATAACAAACAAAAAAGCAGGAAATATGAATGTCACACATCACCTGAGTATCTTAGTACCCAATATGTATAGGTGCACAAATGTATGTTCTTCCTTGGGGCCCCAAGCACATAACAGAATTTTGATTGACATTTTCATATTCATACACTAAACATAGTCTGAGGACATGAATACCATATAACAGCAAAATAACCCCTTAAAAGCATACTTTTTCTGAAAGTAAATATTTCACTGAATCAAATAAGGGGTCATTTGCCTTTCTACCCCTGGTCTGGTGTGCAAAAATATTGCATATTTTAATTTCCACCTGTTCAAAGGTTCTGAAATGTTTGAAAACTATGCGTGTCCTACTGTGTTAATTAGCTACTATTTTTACTAGAAAAATTGCACCACATTGGCATGAGTTTAGAGAGTGCCAGAAGCACAAAAATACACCAACTAAAGTCTCTTATTTTTTTAAATTTTTGTCAGATATGACTTACATGTGCTAAAATGGTTGTAACAACTATTGAAGAAAAAAGGATATATATAGCTCACCAATCATATTCTGTGTTATATATCCTTGATTATGTGTATACACAGTAACTAAAAGTGAAATCCTTAGTTCATATTGTTCCTAAAGCAAAACGATTATAGATAGGTCAGTCTCAATGGAAATCCATCCTGTGTATGCTTCCATCTTTCTAAATAAATCTGTGTTCAGTGGATTTCAATAGATGAAAGGGGAGGGGCAGTTAAAAAAAGGCTTTTTTTGTAGATTAATATTTACTACACTATGAGTCTGTTTTTTTAGTGTTGTCCCTCCCCTCCCCTTTCTTCCAATAATATGGGGTCCAAATGCCCCACATTAATTTGCTATACCTCCCAACATTTCAAATTGCCAAAGAGAGAAAATGTTGTTTTAGGTGGTGTTGCTGCAGGTGAGGCTTGTGGGTGGGGCACTACAGAGAATTTTTAGGTTATTTCATGGCCCAGTAACATCTCATTATGTAAATGAATAAATAATTTCTAGCAAGACCAACATATTTTATTTACATAGACTAACTTATAAACACATATACTGACATTTAATCAAACATTAAAGGGATCGTAACACTTAATATGTAAAAAATATATATTATGGGGTTTATCTTCCTGAGTAAAACAGTGGTACTCCCTCTGCTGAGAGGTGTTTTATTCAAATGTTACTGCCGCTCAGAGTGAATTCTTTTAGGTGTAATATCTCAATGGCCTAAAATTGTACAGTGGTGTTGTTACTAGACCATCCTATGACCATAAGCTTCCATCGGATGGTGTAGCAACAGTGCCAATGTAAAATTTCAGGCCATTGAGATATTACACCTAGAAAATTCAAATTTGAGCTGCAATAATTCTTGAATAAACCACCTCTCAGCAGTGGGAGTAACCTTGTTGTACTCAGGAGGATAAACCATATAATATTCATTTTAATATATATTAAGTGTTACTATCCCTTTAACTTACGTTTTATTGCTGTGGGAAAGAAGGACAGGGGGATTTGAATCTCAAGGAAGGACTGTCTCTCTATAGAGGGACACTTGGGAGGTATGATTTACTGACATCCTGAAAGAAATAGGGTCCATATACTGCATATTATTTTTTACAAGCTCAGCCATTTAACCCTCTGAGTACCAGAGGGTTGGGCAATGCATTGCTTTGCAATGTGTTGCATACCCTTCTGTCACTCAAAGGGTTAAACATATTACTATAGTGTAAAAAGCCCCAGTGTTATTAAAAAACAACTGCATAAGGAACGGGTCTGAGGGCCCCTTATTCTACTCTCTCCACAGGGATGGAAAGTGTATTAAATAATTAATATGGGGTCTGGAGTTCACATTCATTAAAATATGCCAGAAAAAGAATCTTACTCCACTCATTGAGAAGGGAGACGAAATTCAAATAAAAAGATTTTCTCTTGCTTGTTAAGAGAAATCCCTGATTTATTCAGTAACTCTCTGGTTCCCTCTTCCTGTCCAAGAAATAGATTAACAAGATAAACAAGAATAAAAAGTAATAAAATAGATGTGGTGCAAACAATCATATGCTTTCTGGGACAATGCCCAGGAAACATGAAAAAGCTCTGGCTTAAAAATAAGCCATTCAGAGTTTAAAGAGCTCCTGGCCAGCCAGTGGTTGGGAATGAGAGGTCATGCACAGTGTAATGCATGTCCCTGCATGACCTTTTACACCCAATCAGTTAGCTTCCTGGATCTTGCCAGATATTTCATGTAGGTTCATTTAATAAACTATACAGGCTGCTGTAAGCTGGTTATCTTCTTGGACTATGCTGAGTACTTCAGACTACATTACCTTCTCCATAACTAGCAAAACTGATTGTGTTAAGAAATAACACTGCAATTTTTACTAGACTCCCACAGTTGACGGAACTTTGGTGTTACTTCCAAGGAATTGGAAACCACAAAAAAAAAGAAAACAACAATAAACAAAACAAACAAACAAAAAATAACAAACCAGTCAGTGGCACTAATAAGATCACTGAGCAGATCTTTAGTTTCAACAAACGTGAAATTATCAACTAAATAGGTCAAATTCTACACCGCTATGTGTAGTAATGGCATTTGGCCACAGGGTGGCAATCAATGTATGCACAGTAGCAGCACAGCGAGCTCTATAAAACAACATCTACCAGCAGCAGTTGAAATTTCCACTTATGTTTATAATGTCATGCTGGTATTAATCACTAACTATATTCTATACTGAAGGTCATGGATTACACTAGGGGTTATAGAGTGTCTCTTTTCATATCTTCACAGAGAACTTTTCAGTTTTAACCCTTTGAGTGCCAGAGGGGTACGCAACGTATAGCATAGCAATGTGTTGCGCACCCCTCTGGCACCCAAAGGGTTAAGACATATTGAGACTGATGTACTAAGCAGAACTGGAGTGATTCTGTAAATGCGACATATAGGACAAATAGAAATTACTATTGATATAAATGGTGATTTTAACCCTTTGATTAATAGCGATGTCTCCATATCATTGTTCTGAAATGCTTTAGAGTCCTCTCCAGCATTCAGTGGGAATTATTTCTCCCCTATGGTACAATCATTTTAATCCAGAATTACTCCACTATTCTTCTTAATACATCAGCGTCATTAAAATGGAGATGGAAATACATGCAAGTTCAGTAACATGGCAAACGGAGCTTGTTGTATCGATAGCCCACATAAATGCCCCCCACGAAGAAAAGCGTGAACGCGCTCCCTGGGGCATCTGGGAGGGAGGTGGGAAGTCCTGCAGTGTCGTGCTGCACATACACGGTGCCGCAGAACATGGAAGTGCCCGATTTTAACTCTTCAGATCTTCGATAGTAGGTAAATCAAATTATAAAAAACAAAAAACAACGCTAATCTAGTTTTATGGATTTGAGCCCATACATGAAAGTTTTTGCCATGTCCTGGCAAGTTATCGAATTCAGGGGTCTCTGCGCTGCTGCACGCTGTTCGGGGACCCCTGAATTCATTGAGCAAAAAAAAAATGCCCCACGGTTCTTAACTATAGGCTGCACAACTGCGCAGCTGGTCATTAAGTGGTTAAAGAACTGGCGCAATTCAGCAATTCCGGAGCAAACAAGTGTACCACTAAGCAGGGTTTCTCAACACTTATGGTAACAAATACCCCTAGTAAAAAAAAAAATTAATCTTCATGGCTCCACACTCAGTTTCTTTAAAGGTAATATTTAAAGGGATAGTATTGCCATTTTTTAACAAACATTTATCTTGTAGGCATTAAAAAATAAAACTAAATGCCCCTAGTCCCATCTTTCAGACCTTTATGGTTTGAGAGATATTCGGGACTAAAGTTCCCCCCTTCCTCCCCTTTCCCTGATGTCAGCGCTCTAGCTGGCTGCAGGGGAATCAGGTCCCTGGGCAAGCAGAGGCTCTTCAGCAGACTTTGTAGACCGTTCGAGTGAAGGATTTATTTTTCAATAACGCGATCACAGCTCTGCTGAAGAGCCTCCAACGGTCCCGGGACCGGATTCCCCTGCAGTCAGAGAGCTGACGTCAGGGAAAGTGGAGGAAGGGGGGAACTTTAGTCCCGAATATCTCTCAAACCATAAAGGTCTGAGAGATGGGACTGGGGACATTTAGTTTTATTTTTTAATGCCTACAAGATTAATGTTTGTTCAAAAATGGCAATACTGTCCCTTTAAATATTAATAAAACCTAATCATAGGAGTGGAAAAAAAAGAAAGAAACCAAGTATAAAGGCTCTCTGTTCTATTGAGAGAACAAAGCTTGTGCACTGACCTACACTCTCACACCCCTCATTGATCCACACATAGAAACGTTTATTGTAACCCTGCATTGCGTACCCCTCTGGCATGCAGAGGGTTAACCTTTTTCTTCCACAAATTATTTTGCAATGCATTGGATACCTCTGTGGTACTCTTCATCATTTTAACCCTTTGAATGCCACAGTGATCTTCTCAATGCATTGGATACCTCTCTGTCACTTAAAGTGTTAAATGAAATGGAATGCAAGATAATGAGCTTTTGTAGGGGAGAGAATGATGGATAGGTGACGAGAAGGCAGCTAACCTCAGTTTCATGATGTCACACTCATTCCCAATCACACTCACCTCTGAGCAATTGCTCAGTGTTTATTAATCCAGCAGATATACCCACAGTATTGCTGACTCAGGCTGTCCAACAGCCACATTGTGCAAGCACAGCCACTGTCACAGCTTGCATAATTATGCTGAGGGTCTCACTTTCAATAGTACTCCCTGCTGGTGTGCAGTGTTCTCCCAGGGGTACTAGTACCACATGCTGACAAACTACCATAAAGGACTAAAAAAATTCCAGTTGAATTAAATGAGGCTTTTAACCCCTTGGAGTACTCTCTAGCTCAGAAGTAGTTTAATGCCCATTAATAGCTAAAAATAATTGTCATTTATTTCCCCCATGGTGCACTTGCTATTCCCCAGAAATAGATCCCTTTCTGAATAGAACCCTAAATATGTATTAACCCTTTAGTGCCAGAGGGGTGCCCAAAGGATTGGAAAGCAAAGCACTGGACACCTTTCTAGCACTCAGACAGCTAAATGGGGATCCTGCTTGCATGTGTTTTGAGTGTCTAGCAATTCTCCTTGGTCTATGTGGGTAAGGCAAATGAGATCAGCAACATTTACACAAATGCTTACTGACCTCTAATTATAAATGTATCAACAATATTAACAAACAGCATATTGTAGGCTTAGCTTCCCCTCCCTTTGTGTAAAGTTCATTGGATACCACTCTGGCATTTGAGAAGTTAAGCAGTTGACACATTAACACCATAAGTGCTCTATGTCAGAAAATTTCAGTGTGGCCTTTATCAATGTCCAAACGAACTTGCTGATGAAACATTGCCCAGTGTTGTCTACCCACGCTGACTCTTTTGTCATAGACAGCATGTGTAGACAAGGCAGGGCTGCAGGTACAGTGTGTTATTAGCAAGTTCATTCAGACATTAAAAAGGTCAAACTGAAAACTTCTGACAAAGAGCTCCTATGGTGTTAACACCTGACCCATCAAGTGTCAGAGAGTTGTCCAACTCACTGAGCATATATCTGTCACACAAATAGAGAAAATGATAAACCTACAATACGCTGCTTGTTAAATGGCCCTGACTGCTCTTTGGCAAACTATGTCTAGGCACCAGGTCAAGTTTATTAGACGCCGTGGTGAACTGGGTATGATCATTCCTAGTGGTAGTTTGACATGTATCATAAAAGTTCAGTGCTCTAAAATATTTAATTTAGTGCCCACATTTTAGGTGCATTATGTTTATAGCATCACTGCCTAATACTGCAGCTAATAATATGATTTAAATAGTCAGTTACTCCTATGACAAAACTGTGATAAGTGCAGGAGCATGTTATTAACCCCTTCAGGACCAAAGGGGTCCTCAAAGCATGTGGACAATATAAGCTTTTCAGGTAATTGCAGCCTGGCAATATGATGTACTTGTAGTGGATGTTTTTATGTAATCTAGCTTTTGAAAAAAATATTTTTTTTTTTGGTGTCATGGAATGTCACTTTATGCTAATTTACTGCACAGTATGCTAGTTAGTTATGTTTCAGCCCAAAATGTCCCCAGTTTGTGAGCTCTGGGCCATAAGTACTAAAGAAAGGGGGTGCAGTTGTTGAGTATGGTACATCAACTGCATCAAAGGGGAGAAATAACATTTCCCAAAACGCCCATTGATTTAAATGGGGCTTTTAACCCTTAAAGGGATAGTAATGTTTCATAATAAAAGCAGCTCTAATTAATCATCATAGTATCTGGACTTTGGAGAGTGCTATTTCAATTCTGTCAGAGTTGTAGTTCAAGAGTAATTCAATGATAAAGTATCCCCCTCCTGCCCCTTTTACTGATGTAACACTGCTCAGCCAGAACAGAAGGGAGGTGCCCAGGTAGACTGCAGAGAGGGACAATCTTCAATTAAGATAAGGGAAAAACCTGAAAAACTTGTCAAGGGGGACAGGGCTTTCATTGTTCTCATAGGAAGAATATTGTCCCCTGCTGTTATCTGTCTGGTCTATGGACTGCATTCCACATCTGAGAAGAGATGGCTTCCACTTGGTAAAAGGGGCGGGAGGGGAAACTTTGCTTGTGAATATCTCTCAAACCATAAAGGTTTGAGCGATAAGACTTATATCGTTCTTCATGTTTTTTTAATGCCTGCAAAATAAAATAAAGGTAAAATGAAGTATTACTATCCCTTTAAATGCTAGAAGCATGTCCAGTGTATTACTTTGTTATGTGTTGGAGACCTCACTAGCATGCAGGAGGGAAATTTCACTAAAAGTTGATAAAGTGGAGATGACTTCTCCAGTGACATCACTTCTCCAGTTCCTATGTTATTCTATAGAACCTATGCACTAAGATCTCCAAAGCTGGAGAAATCTTAGGGCATTGGCTCCATAGAATAACATAGGAACTGGAGAAGTGATAAACTGGAGAAGTCATCTCCACTTTGTAACCGCTTAGTGAATCTACCCCAAGGAGTTAAGAGCACCATTTAAATCAATGAGAATGTTTATTTGCTCTGGAAAAGCCCCCCTTTCTACGTAAGGAATAGAAACAAATTAAAGTATAGTGCTACTCCGTGCTATTAAAAGTCATCTTCTCAAAAACGATGTGTATTACAAACAAATGGCTTGTACATTAATTTCACTTATAGTAAGTTTACAGGTCCACATTCAGTGAAGAAAATAAAACAAATCTGTGTTCTTATTTTTTGTCCTCACATATCTTATTCACATAAAGATATTAAAAACAGTTTCACTGTTGCCATAGCAATATAAGTAACTTGTTAGAATCCAAGCGTTCGGTTTTTTCGCCTTTAGTGACAGTTGCTAAAATCCCACCTAGTATACTAATCTGATACTGCTCTTTAACATTTCCTTCAATGGTTTTGTATTTGATCATCAGTGGGAAATTGTAATAAACAAAGGAACAGCAGAAAGGAGGCCAGCTGAATTTAGCAGCATTTAAGAAATTCAGAGAAAGATGAAAATATTAAAATCGAAGTGCATAATATCAGTGTTTTAGTGGGCAGTCAGAAGTGTCAAATATAAGCTCCTCAATTTTGTATTTAATAAGAAAAGTATTTTTTTTTTTTTACTTAGAAGCACTGTCCCTTTAAAGGGAACGTATGACCTTGACACATCCTATATAATAATTCAGTAAAACGTGTGTAACGCCTCAGTCATGCGCAGTAGAGACTGCTGTGCGTGCTGCAGTCATGCGCAATGGAGACTGCTCGCGTCGCGGCTGATACAGAGCTGGACACTCTAAAGGAGCGTCCTACTCTGTATCACCCACAGCGCGGGCAGTCTCCACTGCGCGTGACTGCCCCGTGACCGGCTGGCAGTGGCACTGTGGCCCATGTAACAGGCTCTTCAACTAGTTATTTATAAAAACAACTAGTTGAAGAGCCCGTTACACAGGCCACAGTGCCACTGCCAGCCGGTCGGTGGGCAGTCATGAACAGTAGAGACTGCCCGCGTCACGGCTGATACAGAGCTGGACGCAGTCTCTACTGCACATGACTGCGTCGTTACACGTGTCTTAGCAAATTATTATATAGAGATTCTTATGTCCCTAGGTTCTATGAAAGAATAGTGCAGTATACCACAGTAAGTACCTTTCTCAGGTACTGGGAGCGCTGCACTTTTGTATCACTGATACAGTGTGAGTATTGAGCATGCTCCTGCATTTCATTTCAAACTTCTACAACACTTATTCTCTTTAGTTGTGTCCCATGGATATTATAATGAGCAGAATTCTGGTAATCAGGAGAGGACATAGCAGAAGGTGAGGAGGTTTGAGAAAAAAGGCACAGGTATGCCCAGTGCCTGCCACACTGCATCAATGATTCAAGGGGAAGAGAGATATGGATCATTCATACTACCTTGGGCAGCAGGCCCATCAATGCAGTGACTATCTGGGGAGGATACTTACTATTGTACAGCACTAATTTTACAGGGCAACTTTTACATAACAAGTACTTTCAACTCAGTTGAATCTAGGGAGGTTACCAACAGATCTCTTAAGCACCATAGGGGTTAAAACATTTATCTCACTCTGACACTTTCCCTTTAAGGAAAATTATATTTCATTATCAAGAATTATCTTAATATTTAGGTTGCACATGGTTACATCGTTGCATGGTGGAGACAACTGACCTCTGATTATAAGGACAAACTACATACACATAGAAGCACAATAGATTCTAGTGTATGATATAGTTATATGTGGGCTGCAAAAGATCCCAGAAGGTCATGTGGTAGGGTATTTTTGAGCTCAGTATGAAACAGAGCAATATATACTTTGATCCAGTTGAGGCAGCATTATTATCATTAGCTCTGCTTGAATTCAATATCCTTTAATAAAATGCATCCATGAGAATGCTGACTCTTTAGAAAAATCTATGCAAGTTTATACTAACACTAGGGAAGAAGTGATTATGATTGTGTATTTAAATTAATGTAATGTTATTAAACTGCAACTCACAGCCTATAAACATTGATTGTTTTTCGTGGAATATAATAGAAGTAGATGTTTTAGGGAGATACTATTGCCTTCTTGTAGAAAGCACTGAAATAGATAGATGTCAAAATAGATTACTAAATCTTATTAAAATTCTACACATAAGTAAAACAGAGGTAGTCACTGCAAAACATTTAAAACTACACATAAAAACAAAAAATATTTGTACACTGTAATTTTAGCCTAACATTTGCTAATAGTACATTTGGTTGCAGCAACTAGAGAATGGTAAACAACCCCTAGTTCAGTGTTTCTCAACTCCTGTCCTCAGAAGCCACTAACAGGCCAGGATTTGATGATTTCCTTGTTAGAGCACAGGTGAGTTAATCAGTGTGAATGAGCCTCTGATCACCACACCTGTGCCCTAGCAGAGAAATCCTGGCCTGTTAGTGGGCCTGAGTGTAGGAGCTGAGAAACACTGTCCTAGTTGGATATCAATAAATCCAAATAATGGTAATATTCATAATCAGTTGATCAATATATAGTGGTAATAGATATTCATTATTTGAGTATCTGCCTGTAGGGGAGGGAGATAGATTTAGTCCCCTAATGTAAAAGATGCAATAGATATAGAACCCAAAACAGATTCTGTGGACCTGATACCCTCCCAATGTAAATGGGAGATATGGGCTTATTTACTAGCTGGATATGTTTTCCATTTTTATATACATCATTTTATTGCATGTATATGTTGTTTTTAGTATGTTTAGAAGTGTGGTCCAATTCAGTGAAGAAACATAATGTGTTGGTGGGCCTTATGGACCACACACATAACTTTTATGGACACTTAGCAGGGAGGGATTGTATGTAGTTCCTTTCAAATATTTGTCACAGAGAGTGTCAGATGTGTATCTCTAGTTATTTATTTGTAGAATGTTTATATATATTAACTATCTAATTGGTGTCAATCTTTATATAGATGTGTTCTTTTCCAGTGTCAACTTTATCTAAGTGGAGGGTTTTTAGCACTTCAGCTATAGATTTATGGCTATGTAATGCAGTTTGTGGAGGTTGTGCAATGTGAGAATTTTGGTATGGTCACCTAGTAGGTAGGAGAGTTGCAAGGTGCTTAAACTGACTGGATTTGAACTGACTAGAATAGGCATTTATCTGCCACTGTATTTCCTGGCAGAGGGAGCTGATGCTGCACACACATGTTGCCATATACAATGTAACCCAAGCCTCTTGATACTGCCTCAGGCTAAGAAGAGTGGATGAGGATAAGTTGAGCTTATCAGAACTCATCAGACTAAGGCAAGTCTTATCTGTGGGTGTCCCAGGCAATTCTAGTGACCAGACATGTCATGTAAATAAAAATTGTGCTTGTGAGGTCTCCAGTCAGGGCCTTTTAACAATAGACAGATGCCCAGGGCCCATTGGTGAAAGACCCCCCCCCCAATAATCAAAAACTCTGATTCTCATACGTCGCAATTTACCCTCATCACTCACCTCTCTTCTGTGATCTGGGTACACAATGAAACCTGCTCAGTGTGTGAAGCCAGGTGTGAAAACTCAACAATATATGAAGATACTGGGAAAAATAATTTTGTCTAGCTTGTGCAGCTGTACGTAGTTAGCACTGTGTGAACCAAGGTATGATCTCAACATTCTTTTTACGCTGATATAATGTAAGTTCAAAATGTTGTTGTTAACATAAGTTTGAATACTAACTGAAGAGATTGAGTCGGGACAGGCAGTTTAAGTGGTAGCAGACAATAATAATATAGGTATAAACAGGCCAGGTAATTCAGGATACTCAGACATGAATATAGGCAGACAGAAATGGAGGTCCAACAAGGCATGGGCCATACATGGTATAGGATACTAAGGTGAGTTTAACACGTTCCATGCATACTGCAGTGCTTGTGCGGCTCCTTGATATAAGGTATGTCCTAGAGAACAGACAGCACATATGTACTAAATAGGAGTGACTGGAGAGGGTGTGCCCAGGTCAGTAGATAGATCCTCAAATAACAGCAGAACAGGTATCATGCTTTATCTTGCTGGAGCTCACTTTAAAGATGTAGTTGGATCCTGGCTGCTCCATGTAGGAACGAGCACTTATGCCTGGGGGTTGATCTCCCATATTTATATGGCTATTAGTGGACACAGAAGGAACGTCCAAGGTGAAGTACCAAAGGATCAGGTAATACTTGTAGTTAAAAGCAGGTCCAAAAGTCAAGGCAGGCTGCATGTGTTTATGATCAAACAGGCCAAAGTATCTGTATCACAGAAGGTCTAGGGTAATCCAAAGAATAACCCAAGGTTAGGCAATATACCAAATGATAAGTCAATACTCATAGTTGAAGGCAGGTCCAAAGGTCAGGGCAGGCTATACAGGTACATAGTCAAAACAGGCAAAAGGTGGGGGACACAGGCGGTCAAGGGTAATCTGAAGAACAAACAAAGGTCTTCATCAGCAACAAAAGAAGTGTAGTGTAGGCACTAGAAATACAAATCACTGTGTGAGAATGTGAGTCTGCACATTGAAAGACATATCCTACTAGGACCTGAAAGGATGAGAGATGTAGCCAAGGAAGTGAGAGGCAGATTCAAACAGGCAACTTGCTGGACAGATTTGCTGCTGCCTTCAGATTGCTCTTCAACATTGAGATGAGTAGATTGAGGGAGGGAGGGGAAGAAAGAAATAGAGTAAGGAAGGGAAAAAGAGATATCGAGGGAAGGAGGGAGGGAAAGAGAGATACAAGATCACCTTTTACAAACACAAATGAACACACTCACACATAATCATACTTCAGTGAGAACTTGGAGTATTATGGGAGGCTGGAATCATCGATGCTTATTATAGGTAGGTAAGTAGATACTGATTTTTTTTTCCCCTACAACACTGGATAAAATTTACACCTGTGTTTTATACACAGGTGTATAATATAAGCTAGATTTGACTGTTCTTAGAAAGAGACAAAAGAGGTGCAATATAGCATCAGTGGGAAAGAACAATGAGTAGGTATTTATCTTGGGGCAACATAAGTATACTATCTCCCACATTTATAAGGCAACTACTTTAAAAGCCTGTGTACACAGGCTACAGTGCCACGAAGCAGCCTCAGCTGGTGCCTGGAGCCTCTCTGCTCACTGCCTGCACTGCAGTCATGGTCAGTACAGAGTGCTTGAGCGTGCCGCGGCTGATACAGAGCGGGGTGCTCCGAATTCGGACCGTAGTCCTCGAGACCAAATTCGGAACTCCCCGCTCCATATCACCCACGGCGTATTCGGGCAGTCTTTACTGCTCATGAGTGCAGCGAGGGCAGTCTCTACTGCACATGACTGCAGCGCTCGCAGTCTCTACTGAGCATGACGGCTTCTGACAAACATCCTAGCAAATTATTGTATAGGATGGTGGTTATATGAAAAAAATGAAATTATTTAGAATACAAAGCATCCATAAAAAAGTGCAAAAACTTTCAGAGCCATGTATGATCTGTGTTTAAACCACCATTTAGGGGAGTCTGGAAATCAGCACAGTCGGTGCCCATTTCTGAGGCTTTGCATTGCTTTGTGTTCTGCTTCCATGCACACATCACCGCTTATTCATTTACATATGCACAGAAACCCTTATTCATCTGCATATGTCTGGCACCCCTTATTCATCTGCATATGCACAGCACACATGGTGCACTACACACAGGGACAAAACCAGCCAGTTGCACCTATTTTAAAATTCACCTCAGAACAGTGTTCTAATCAGTGTTAAATACATGAATTATCCTTCATATACAGTCCTCATATAGTGCTATACTATTAGTAATATGTATATCTCTGTCAATTATTGATTTATTTTCCTTTAACCCTTCGACTGCCAGAGGAATTATTTTCCTCAAATCTTTTGAGCTCCCTATTGTACTAGTTTTACGCTTGTATTAATTGTAATCACTCAATGTAATTAATCTTCACTTTATATTCATGGTCACCTATAATGCAGTGAATGAGGTATTTTTAAAGCAAGTACACAATATATTCAGCTGAAAAACAACCCCTTCGTTTAACCCTGTGAATGCTGTAGAGGTCTCCAATGCATTGCGTCACAATGCGTTGGAGACCTCTCCAGCATTCAAGGGGTTAAAAGGGTGCCATTGTTTGAGCTCACTCTCAATGGTGATGATGGTCACTTTGCTCCCATTATTCTTCAGTTCTACATTAAATATTAAGTGGGAACATTAGCAGGCAGAGCATGATCTCACACAGTGCTACCTGACTTTCCCTCTATAACTAATATACACTGCTTTCACTCTTGGCAGCCAGTGAGCCTGTGGCATTAAATAACTCCAGTTCTTTAAAAAGGTAATTCTAACTGAATGTGTTTGGTTTGCCTAGAATGTGTGTGTGTACTTATCATGTACGTGTCTGCCTAACGGTTGTGTGTGTCTGCCGAGTATGTGCGTGTCCCTCCTCACTTACCCTACCCCGGTATGTAAGTGACACAGAAGTTGTTGGAATATAATATTATAAATCAATATTTTGGTATCTATTTAATGTTTTAAAGTGAAGTATTTATTGTGGAATATACAAATAAAACTGAAAAATAGTGTTTGCCAAGTGTGTGTGTGTCTGTGAGTGGCGCTGCCTAGTGTTTGTGTAGGTATGCATAACATAAATGGTGCTGACAAAAGGAGTTCAAACTCAAATCTTGATATTAGTGGAATAACCAGTGTAGAGGTCTTCCTGAATGCTGGGATTGTAGAAAACAATGTGATTGGAGAGAACAAGGAAGATCAAAGCTGTAATACACATTAATGTAACATCAAAAAAGGAAACACCGGCACTTGGATATATGTATGTTTGTATATATATTTTTTTAAATTTACAGATAGGTGTCTGGTAGTAGCGAATAAACTATCCAGCAGTGGAATTAGTGAGTATCTGTGCTACAAATGAGTTCAGGATTCACTGTGGCTCAAGCAAAGAGGGACAAATATATATATATGCAAAAGTGGTGCAATTCTGGGTCACACCAACTGCACCATAGATAATAATTCCAATTGCATTTGTTGGAGACCTCTTGAATTTGAGGGTGTTATGTATCCATCCTAAATAAGTGATGTGTTTAGTTTGTTACTGTTGGTGCCCAAGAATGTCATCAGTTTCTTTCACTTCCAGCTTTTGGGGAATGCAAGTTGCATCATCCCCAACTAGCTGTTCATTGGTTGGGTGGCCATGATAGGAACTATAGTTCTCTTCCTTGAAGATTCTTTTTCTCCACAATGCAGAGCTGATTTGCTTCATGTCAGTTGTAATAGTTTTATCATACATTTTAATTAGGGTTGTCATCTTCTGCCATTGACTTAGCATTGCTCCCAAGCCTAAGTTTTACCAAGCTACTGCTATTTTCTTTGTTAGGTGGCAACCCTACTATTGATTACTCTGAGATTTGATTTTCAACTCATTTTTCAATGGATGTCTGAAGCTGAATGCAAAAAAAGCAAAAAACAAACAAAACACCAAACTCAATTTGAAGTCTGGATTTAATCAAACCTCTTCCCAATCCATAACAGACATAAGCACTCTGTAGGAAAATCCTCTATCAACAGTAACTACCCAGCCCCACCAAATGTATTTATTTATTTAAATGGAAGCAGAAGATTGGATCTCAATGTGGATATCTCCATATACATATATAGATTACATATAATTTTCATATATTTAATATTGATATATTGTTAAAAGGATAGTAATGTTTCACATCATAGGATTTGGGCCATGGAGAGTGTTATTTCAATACTGTCATAGATGTCGTTCAAGAGTAATTGAATGATAAAGTATCCCCCTCCCACCCCTTTTACCTATTGTAAGATACCTCCCCTCAGATGTGGAATCTGGTCTCTTGACCAGACAGCTAACAGAAAGGGGCAATTTTCTTATTGTGTGCATAAGGAAAACCCTGCCTCCTTGACAGTTTTTTCCTCATGCTCACTGAAGATTGTCCCTTTCTGTGATCCATCTAGACAGTCTTGCTGCTCTGAGGTGGGCAGTGTTACATCAGTAAAAGGGGTGGGAGGGGCCAAATACTATGGCGATTAATTGGAGCTGCTTTTATTGTGAAGCATTACTATCCCTTTAACCTTGGGTAGTAGATAGGGCTTGAATGCATGACAAGGTCATGTGTTAACCCTTTGAATGCCAGAGAGGTATCCATCGCATTGTGTTGCAATGTGTCTGACACTCAAAGGGTTAAAGTCTTCTCTAGCATCCAGGAAGTTAAAGTGCTTGATTGTTTGGGTTCCACAGGGATTTGATTTGAAATGATAAGATTCTATGTTATATGATGGATTCTGATATAAATAACTTCTTCTGTTAAACAAATGAATTTGTATATGTATAGCTTCACATGAAAGGTCAGCTATTGCTCTGATAGTTTCATTTTGGCAAGTCTGCTTCTATGGAAGCAGACGAGATAAACAGGTGGGATTTTGTTCCCCAGCTGATTAGTCAGGGATCCACTGGGATCCAGCTTGGCCAATTTGAAACAATAAGGTTCCACCACTGAATCAAGTCTGAGAAACAGTGACATAGATATACATTACTTTTATATGAAGAACTTCTGCCTAGGTAAGCCCTTCTGTTAAATTCATGACAATAAATATAGTTTCACATGAAAGGTCAACTATTACTCTGATAGTTTGCTTTCGAAGTTTCTGCTTCTGTGGATTTTGCTCCCCAGTTGATTAGCCAAGGAGCCAATGGGATCCAGCTTAGCTGTCTGGCTGATATTGCAGTGAGACTGAACTGAGAGACTTTGAAGACTTGCAGTCCAGTCTCTACATGCTATGCATGCAGTCTTTCAAGTTTTACATACCTTGCTGCCCATAGAACAACCATGGGCCTAAATAATTAGTAATTTTGGTTATGAAAATATATAGTAGAGGTTTTCATGCTGGGAGATTCATTATTCAGAAGTTGTACCAGCTCAAAATAATACATTTCATTTTCAGTATTTGGAGAGCTTTCCAGTTTTTGACAAAAATTTCCATAGGGACCTGTTGAAACTGCACCACCTAGTGGTCACTTATGCATTGTTGATTAAATAAAATTCAAGAAAGAAAAAATAAACATGTATAATTACTTTTGAACAAATTATATTCCAGAAGTATTAGTACATTTGTTTTAACATGTAGGAAAAATATACTATTTATGTAGCCCAGTACCCCTGTCACACTATGGGGTTAGATTTCCCCCTCTCCCCCCCCCCATTGCTAAAAGGAACCATTTTGAGGCTGCATGGTCCAGCCCTGGTTATTACTACTCCCATAGGGACATACTTTTTAAAACACTGTAGTCATTATTTAAAAAAGGGCTCTATAGCAAGTCCAAAATAGGATGCAATTTAATCTCTTGAGAACCAGAGAGAAATAGGATAAGCAAATAGGATATTGAGCCGGGGAACTATTTGACACACTCACACACACACCTACATTGGAAATTGCTCCAGAGGGCTTTTTTGTTGCCTTCCTCTGGATCAACAGGGGTGTTATTGGCATGGGCTGGACTTGATGGACGCATGTCTTTTTTTCAGCCTTATCTACTATGTTACTATGTTACTATGTTACTATGTATGCAGTGCATTGATTTGCAACTTGTGCACCTTTCTGGTTCTCAAAGAGTTAAGGGAAAGAGACAAACATTTTTTAACAGAACTACAATAAACATTTTCAACATATTTAATCTTTCATTTATTATGATGAACTAATATAAAGTGGATTTAGCAGTTTATGATTTTTGTGTGGTGTATACACATATATATATATATATATATATACATATATATATAAAAAAGACAAAAATGCAGATAGCGCTAAAATGGGATAGACAATCGGGTACACACCTGTATCTCAACAACCTACCGAATATAGAAATCAGAGCGCTATATTTCCTATGGTCTGGAGGTGGACAGACCTCAAAAATACAAGCACAAAGACAAAACAAGGAAGAGCGCTCTAAATCACTATAGATTTATTATAAACAACAAATATAATAAAATGATGAAGTATCTGTGATACGAAACGCGTAGGCTTATACTTGGAGTTGGCACTATTATTTGTTTTATTGCTGTTTACTATATTGTTCCTCTGGTTTGAAAACCCAATACCAGCTCTGTAATATCTTTTATGTAACGAGTAACAGCGGGGATCGTATACCTATGCACTATACAAGTGAAGTGATTCAGAGAGGATCGTGAGTATTAGATTTCAGCCAAGCCTGACCTTCTTCCTGTGACGGTTTACCTGACTCTGTCCTCGGAGACATCTGGATCCCATTAGAATGGAGGTGTTTGTGATCGTGGCAGTGGATGCTGAATATGGACAGACGAGCCTAAGGGTACCGTATTGACATTTGAAGTAATTCAAGTAAGGTCGTCATAAGGCTTGTTATTCACGGAGCGTACTGTCTGTGTTTACCGCTAGTTAGAGCGGAAGATATTGGATCACTCTCTGAGCAAAAGTGGCATTGGATCCGCTAGATAGAGCGGAGATCCCCATTAGGCTGGTCTGTTTGGAGCATATATTGCAGTGAATTTTCATAAGGATTATTTTTCTTGTTTGTTTTTTCATACTGCAGAGGACGTATATTTTATTTTATCTACTTTATTTTGAGTGCTGGCCAGCATTATTTTTTAGATAGTATAGCAGCATATTGACAACGTTATATCAACATTACGTTGTATCTACTGGAGACACGGTTCTTGGTACTGTGGTGTCCAGGTAGATTATTTGGTGTCATAAGTATTGTTCATTGGCTTAATTGTACTTTTATTTATTTCTTTCTGGTTTAGAGAAAGAAGGGAATATTTTTATTGTCTGTGACATTTTATTATATTTGTTGTTTATAATAAATCTATAGTGATTTAGAGCGCTCTTCCTTGTTTTGTCTTTGTGCTGATATATATATATATATATATATATATATATATATATATATATATATATATATTACATTAATTATTTAAAACTATGGTTTGCAAGATTTTTAGTTTCATTTATTTGTATTATATGCAAATTAGGCTCTACTGACTGGCACAACCTGGTGTGACATATACTAACATTTCACTCTCCCTTCCAACTGCCACTTCCTATCAGGAAGTACTGCCTAATTTGCATAAACTGACAAATAAACATTGTGTAAACTATAGTTTTAAATAGGGAATGGCTAACATAAATATTGGTGATTTTAACCCCTTAAGGACCGGCGGTCCTGGGACATTTCCGTCCCATAATGACCGCATAGGAGCACTTGGACGCGCTGGTACACGTGACCTGTCGCGTGTATCGGCGCGTCATTATGGGGCCTGATAGAGATCGCTCCGATCTTGGACGTTACATCTCGTTAAGGGGTTAAAGGGACAGTAATGTTTCAGAAAAAATCTTTATAGTTTTGTAGTGCTTAAAAAAATTAAAGGGATAGTAACACTTCGTTTTAACTTTATTTTATTTTGTAGGCATTAAAAAAACATGAAGAATGATATAAGTCTTATCTCTCAAACCTTTATGGTTTATGAGATATTCACAAGCAAACTGTGTAAAACAGAAAAAAGGACGGGGGAACAAAACAAGAGGCGCCCCTTGTGTGTATCAAACTATAAACTGGATAAATCACCACCACCGCACCCTTTGTAGTGCGCACTCACAAGAATAAGGTGCCAGTGAACGACATACGTCGGTACTGGCTTTACAGGCAGGAGGAGATTATATCACTGTCTCCAACCAGTATTCAGGAGGTCCCAAATCCACTGCAGCTCCCTTCAACTTCTCGCTCCCCTCAGCGGTAATGAATATGTGTAAAAAACAGGAACAGGGGCGCATATGGTGAAATAAGTATGTACAATTACTAGAAAGTAGTGAAAATACATTCACATTGAGTCGATGTCAGAGCTTTGGTATCAAAGCCTCTGACTAACAGGCATACGGAGACTTTCACCCCCTCTCCGTTAGGGTCACTCACTCTTCAGATCTCTCCTTGAAGTTGTCAACTCGAATTGAGCAGCAAACACAACAGCACAAAAACAGCAGGCGGACTCTTATTAAAATTTATTAAAAGAAAAATAACAGGCTTAAACGCTAACGCGTTTCGCGGTTAACACAACCGCTTTATCAAAGCTGAAATAAGCCTACAATAATAAGTATCATATAAAATAGAGACCGCCTACACATCAGTATTTATACATGTTGCAAATAGCACTCAAAATGAAGCCGTTATTCACTAGCAGTTCAAATTGGTTTACCTTGCCCGGACTGGACCGCCGCTCAGACAAGCACCCGATCAAAGACCCAATGGGGAATCATGCATTCCAAGCGGAACGCCCAACCCGGAACAATGGACAACCCACATGATAAACCACGTGACCGGCAACAAACACCAGAATTATGGGTTATATAGTCCCATTGTGACAAGTTCATCATCTCAAGTCTAATACAGTCAAACACATGTGGCAAACATGAATGATCACCTGATCTACAAACAGAAACACATATCCACCCAAAATACAATACTCAAATATATAAACAAACATTTTCTTACAAATCACATATAACACCCACACGATCAACAACCTTATTGATCCTATATCTGCACCTCGATACACTCCTCCCCAAAAATCTGGAGAGGGTGTGAGGAAGTAAAGATACAAAAATATGAAAAATTAAATATATATAATATATAAAGAAAAAAGAAAGATATATACCCAAAATATAAATGAAAAATAAATAAAAAAAAAAAAATCAACCTAGAGAATAAAAATACCAAATGAAAAATAAAAAATAAAAAATAAATAAATAAAGATACAAAAAAAAAATAAAAAATGAAAAATATATAAAAATATATAAAAATAAAAGAAAAATAAAGTGTAAAATAAAAATACAGTACAATGAAATAAAATAAAATAAACAACACTCATATACCCACAATATATCACAAATAAACTGTACATATATATCCAAAAATAATACATATATATCCAAAAAAATTTATATCCTTGGGATCTCAAGGCTTTCATTAAGACCATAAGGGACCATAGTAGAGAGTCGAAAGATCCAATACGCCTCCCTATTGTTAAGACACTTCACCCTATCAAAACCAACAGAGTCATGAATATGTTCTATGGGAATAATTGTCATATCTGCGACTCTCCTATCATGATAATGGAAGAAGTGTTTAGACACACTATGCTGGAGGAATCCACCAAGAATGTTACGTCTGTGCTGACCCACCCTAGTCCTAAATTTTTGGGTGGTCCTACCCACATATTGTAACCCACAAGTGCAACTCAAAAGGTAGACAACAAAATCTGTATCGCAATTGATCAAAGAATCTATATGAAAGGTTTCAGATGTTATTGTAGATTGGAATGATTTACTTTCATTGGGAAGTACTGCCTAATTTGCATAAACTGACAAATAAACATTGTGTAAACTATAGTTTTAAATAGGGAATGGCTAACATAAATATTGGTGATTTTAACCCCTTAAGGACCGGCGGTCCTGGGACATTTCCGTCCCATAATGACCGCATAGGAGCACTTGGACGCGCTGGTACACGTGACCTGTCGCGTGTATCGGCGCGTCATTATGGGGCCTGATAGAGATCGCTCCGATCTTGGACGTTACATCTCGTTAAGGGGTTAAAGGGACAGTAATGTTTCAGAAAAAATCTTTATAGTTTTTTAGTGCTTAAAAAAATTAAAGGGATAGTAACACTTCGTTTTAACTTTATTTTATTTTGTAGGCATTAAAAAAACATGAAGAATGATATAAGTCTTATCTCTCAAACCTTTATGGTTTATGAGATATTCACAAGCAAAGTTCCCCTCCCCGCCCCTTTTACCTAGTGTAAGCCATCTCTTCTCAGATGTGAGTCTGGTTGTATGACAGTACAGATAACAGAAGGGGACAATCTTCTTTGTATGAAAACAATGAAAGCCCTTCCCCCCTTGACAAGTTTTTCAGCTTTTTCCATTATCTTAATTGAAGATTGTCCCTCTCTGCAGTCTACCTGGGCATCTCCCTTCTGATCTGGCTGAACAGGGGGGGGATACTTTGTTTGTGAATATCTCTTAAACCATAAAGGTTTCAGAGATAAGACTTATATCATTCTTCATGTTTTTTTAATGCCTACAAAATAAAATAAAGTTAAAATGAAGTATTACTATCCCTTTAAACTATATGCAAAAAATCCTATCTCTCAAACCGCTATGGTTTGAGAGATATTCGTATTCAAAGTTCCCCCCTCCCTCCCATTCTCCTGATGTCAGCTGTAAAGCTGACAGCAGGAGATCCATGTTGGCCAATATGAGGAGGCTCTTCAGCAGAGCCGAAATCGCATTATTTAAAACAAATGACTTCACTGGAATGTACTATAAAGTGTACTTGCAAACCAGGCACACTTTGTAAACCTTTCGTCAGTGAAGTAATTATTTTCCAATAATGCGATTTCAGCTCTCCCGGACAGTATTCCCCTGCAGTCAGCACAACGCTGATGTCAGAGAAAGGGGAGGGAGGGGGGAATTTTAGTGCCGAATATCTCTCAAACCATAAAGGTTTGAGAGAGAGGATTTTTTGCATATAGTTTAATTTTTTAAGCACTACAAAACTATAAAGATTTTTTTTCTGGGACATTACTGGCCCTTTAAAAGTCCTGTCAAAATTACTCAAGTCATTATTAAAGGGATAGTAATACTTTATTGTAGATATTTGCAAAATAATTTAATAGCCCCCAGGTACATCTCTCAAACCTTTATGGTTTGAGAAATAACCGAAGGCAAAGTTCCCCCCTCCCTCCCCCTTCCCTGAAGTCAGTGTTGTACTGACTGCAGGGATATCCGGTCTGACTTTCATCAGGAAGTTCTGCAGCAGAGCCAAGGTCGCATTAGTGAAGAATTATTTCACTGAAACGGTCTTCTACGTGTGCTTGCAAACCAAGCACACGTAGAAGACCGTTTCAGTAAAATAATTATTTTTCACTAATGGGATCTCAGCTCAGCTGCAGAGCCGCAAGCCTGTCGTACGACAGACTTCCCCTGCAGTCAGTACAACGCTGATTTCAGGGAAGGGAGAGGGAGGGGGGAGTTTTGCCTTTGGTTATCTATCAAACCATAAAGGTTTGAGAGATGAACTTGGGGGCTATTAAATTATTTTTCAAATATCTATATTATGGGGAATAGTAATAATAAAGTATTACTATCCCTTTAAGGGTGTGTTCCACTTTAAAAATGGCTACAAGCCTGGTAATTTAAAAACAATTGTTACTTTGCATTTGTTTTAGGTCTCAGACAAAACTGGGGCAGTTCTAGCTGAAAATGTAAAGCCATTACTTCAAGATCCCCTGGAAAGACAATTGATATTCAAGCTTCTAGGACGGGAGTTTGTTCAAAAGCATTTCAGTGAATATCCCAATGTGCCAAGTCTACTGGTAAGAGGTTACAGATCACTAAGTTATTTGTGGGTCAGGGGTGTTATGTTAGGGTCCCCAAAAGGGGAGATACTCTGTGCTCTGCTATTATTGAATTGTTAAACTCCAAACATTCTTTTGTTAGCCTTTCCATTTATGGTGCTGTATATGACAGGCACAAAGGGGGTGGGCTGGCTTAAACGGAAAACATTTATGGAGGCCATGAACGATATGCATTGGCCATGGTCACTGCCATGCCAAAGAGGGGGTTTCCAGTCAGAAATGAATACCACCTTTGGACATCTAAAATATACCGAGCCACACACTTCCTTCTCTTATATCAACCCCTAACAAATAAACTGTTCTTATTATATAAATAAATGAGAAGGGAAGGCAAAACTCCATGGGGAGTAACCTATACATACTACTCAATGGTATGTTTATACACTTTCTGTGTTTATACCTTTTCATTTTAATAACGGTTTCCCCAATATTTATTTATATATATATATATATATATATATATATATATATATATATATATATATATGTTATATATCATTTTATTCAATATTTTATATGTGCACTATGATTTTTTTTTGTATAAGACTAAATCAGTAATTTAATCAGTTTTGTCTTATTGTTCTTAATTAATCTACTGTCTGTTGAAATTAGGGAAAACTACAGTTGCAATACTTTTATTTACATGTTTGGTGTAATTTTATCCCAGAAAGGGGTTACGTAATCCTCCTTACATATCTAAAAACCTTAAATAATCTGGTATTGACAATTAGTGATTTTAGAGAGTAGTTCAGAGGCAAAAGACAGGCAAACTAAGCACTTGGTTTGTTTAACCCTTCATACCCTTTCATGTCACGGGTTGTCACCTCTTCTGTAACACGAGGTGTTTCTAAATAGTCAAAACAAAGAACACGCGAGCACTCCTGAAGGTAAGATCTATGCACTGACTTCAAAACAACAATTCTTTATTTAAAAATAAGATAGGCTCTGAGGGACAGGTACAAGGAAGGTATATAAGACAGACAGCAAGTCTTACGCATTTCATGCTGCACTCAGCACTTAATCATTGTCTATGATTAAGCTCTGAGTGCAGCATATTACTTGCTGTCAGTCTTATATACGTTACTGTTACCCGTGCAACAAGTCTTACACGCTTTAAGAGTAAGACTTGATGTCAGTCTTATATATGGTATTTGTACTCGTCCAGCAAGTCTTAAGCATTTAACTAGTTCACTCATTGCTTAATTCTTGTCTATGCAGCGTGAAACATGTAAGACTTGCTGTCAGCCTTATATATGTTAATAATAATAACTAGTATTTATATAGCGCCTTTGTCCCAGTGGGACTCAAAACGCTTTCAGTGCACGCTCTCAGAATTAACCAAATCAGCAGCTGAATAATAGATGTTATTATTACCCAATCAATGGTACTCATTTATCGACCTCGGAAGGATGAATGGCTGATTTGACCCTTTCTCCCAGTGGGACTCAAAAACACTTTCAGAATTAACCAAATCAGCAGCTGAATAATAAATGTTATTATTACCCAATTAATGATACTCATTTATTGACCTCGGAAGGATGAAGGGCTGAGGTGACCCTTCCAGGATTCGAACCGGCAAGCTTGAGGTTTGAGCAGGCTCTGCAATCAGGACATTACCACTGAGCTATCTTACATTACTTGTACCTTTCCCTCAGAGCCTATCTTTTGTTTAAATGATATGAATAAAGCATTGTTTTTATGAAGCCTGTGCATGGATCTTACCTTCAGGAGTGCTCACGTGTTCTTTTTTTTTTAATGTTCTATACGAATGGCGAGAGAAGCCTGAGATTTTGTTTTTAAAGAATACAATGTGTCAAGCCCTGTTTCCATAAATTGACAGTGTGTTAGCACTGCCACTGTTTTGATTTGCGTTACTAAGCAGTAGCTGAGGGGGCTAAAGCCCCTGGTCTCATGATTAAAAGGATAGTAATACTTCGTTTATCTTTTTTATTTTGTAGGCATTAACCCTTTGAGTGCCAGAGTGGTATGCAACATATTGCAAAGCAATGCATTGTATACCACTCTGGCACTCAAAGGGTTAAAAAACATGAAGAACGATATAAGTTTCCCCTTCCGCCCCTTTTACCTAGTGTAAGCCATCTCTTCTCAGATGTGGAATGCGGTCCATAGACCAGACAGATAACAGCAGGGGACAATCTTCTTCCAATGAAAGCCCTGCCCCCCTTGACAAGTTTTTCAGGTTTTTCCCTTATCTTAACAGAAGATTGTCCCTCTCTGCAATCTACCTGGGCATCTCCCTTCTGCTCTGGCTGAGCAGTGTTACAACACTAAAAGGGGCGGGAGGGGGAGACTTTGTCATTGAATTACTCTTGAACAACAACTCTGACAGAATTGAAATAACACTCTCCAAAGTCCAAATGCTATGATGATTTATTAGAGCTACTTTTATTATGAAACATTACTATCCCTTTAAAGCACTGGATGTTGCTTAATTTTGATTGAATTAGTTTAACCTAAGAGTGTATAGTAATGCAGTTTATGTCAGCAAATGAAGGTAAAATTAGGCTGGTCAAAAACAAGTAAAGGTAAGTACATATATTTATTACAGAAATACAGATACATTTTATGAGTTCTTAAAGGAACAGTAAGCCATTTAGTAAAAGTGACCAATCTAAATAGCATGTTGCCCTAAGCACATTGATGCATATTGTACAGTTTGAAACACCATACTTAATTATTATTCAACTGATGCCTCACTGAATTATGAAGGGTTGGATGAGGACTCACGTCACTCTCCCTGCTTGATCAGTGTCCAGGCTTACAGCATCTGAGCAGGGACAATTTGCATCCCTCCTCAAATCTGTATTACTATTTGTCATTTTCAGATGTGACTTGAGCATGGCAAGTAGTATTACAGAGCTGTGACGGGTATAAGGTTGTCCTGTTCTGATTTTAAACCTGGTCAATGGTGAAGCCATAGATGAGAAGCTCCTTCATCCGACCTTTCAGAACTTTGCAACAAAAAGTTGATTTTTAAAAAAGTATCCAAAAATCATCCATAATTATGTTAATAATTTTTTACTACATATAAAGGTTTCTGAGAATGACACTTAAAGTGGAACTATCATTGAGTAACAACTAGGGGATTCTGACAAATAAATAAAGCTATAGCTAAATGACAGTTCCACTTTAAGTGTGGAGTTTTCCATTTTACAGTGCACAACCTTGTGCTGATGGCAATATGCCCTTTATTTTGAGCACTTATATAGGTTTAATATTACTTTAAGACATATATTAAATATAGGTAAATAATGTGTCAAATTCCCATTAATATCATGAATGCTAGAGATGTATCCAGCACATTTTGGATCAATGTATTGTAGATGTCTCTCTATAACATCCAAATAGTTATTAGAAGAATGGGTTTAATATCAAAGTAAACTGTTAATTTCCATTTAGTTTAGTTTGGTACATAAATTCCAAAGGAGAAAGTACAGATGTATTATTCTCCTTTTGTAATGTTACAGATGTTATGTGATTATAGTATTAACATTTACATCATAATATGGCTCCATCAAATATAGTGTCCTCCAAACTTGAATGATGTAGAACATTTGAAAAGAGAAAAAAATACCATGGCCTGGCTTTGGGATGAATGTACAAAAGCAGCAGAACATACAGGATGCCAACTCTCAGGTGAGCATGTTGCTGATATTTTATTATGATAAACTGGCCTTTAGTAGACAGGTTAACTCTTTAAGGAACAGATGTGAGCAAAGCAGTGCTTCACAATTATCTGCTCACCACTGTTGTCTCTAAAGGGCAAGTATCAGGTTTTATTCATCTGCTCCTATGGGAAAAGTCTGGAGCTGCACCCTGCAGCCAGAAATGGTTCCTATCAGCCATTCTGGTGGTGGTGGTGTGGGGGGGGGAGGGTCAGACCTCTTTTGCTGGATTCTAATCTGGAAGAACGTAGCTCTTTGCCACATTCCCCTGGATTGCTTGTGTAGTCCCATTTATTTTTGCGTCAGCTAATCAAGCCTAATACAGAGGGTCTGTGAGGACCTGCATTGCATAGGGCAGGAGACTGAACTGGGAAACTTCAGTCTCACAGTTTTGCCTCTTCCCGCAGGAACATCAGGGATATGGTGTGGGGGGCTCTTTTTAGTCCCCCAGTGTGCACTCCCATTGGTCCTCTGGGGCTTTCAGTGTAGCGCTGGGTTCATCGGCAGGTCTATTCCAAGGGATGCAGATCTTCAGATTATATCCTATTGGAATGATAGTTGTCCTTAGATTGTTAATGCACTACTGATAGTAATTTAAGTGCGTTCTCACTCTCCTTCTCCTCAGACGTAACTAATTTCCTAAAACCACAGCACACACCTTTTCTTTTGTTAACAGGGTGCTACAAGGCCAAAACTCCAAAGATCCAAAGCATATTCATGTAGCCGAGCATGAGCATTTTTCTCAAGTAAAACTTAATTTTTATTTACATATCATAAAACAACTATCCAACGTTTCAGTCCAAATTCGAACTTTCATCAGAGACCAACTACTTACAGATCATATATATCTCAGCATTTAAACAGCCCCATTCTTGAATTTGAAGCCAGGCCAACATGTTTGTGGCCGCCATGGCATCCTATCAAACGTGAAGTCGCTGATCAACATACTGTTGGCCATTATAAACAAAAATAAAACTGATAATAAAAATCAATAGAAACAATAAAATGACACAATCATCTATAGCAGATCAAACTAAACTGTTCATTGAGTCCCTTTAGTGCTAAGTTTGCAATGTATATATCTAGAAAATGTCTCATTTGGGCAATCTTACATATCTGTTGCCACCCCCTGGAGCATATTTAACCACTTCAAAGGGGAAATATTGTAACTCTTCCACCTTGTGTTTCTTTTGAATGAAATATCTGGCCACAGGGGCTATCTTCAATTGTTGTTCACTCACTGTGCTATTAAGACCTTATAATCAAAGACCTATGCTCTCTCATCCTTTCCCTGAAAGGTCTACTGGTTTTACCCATATAGCACAGATTAATACATTTATTACAAATGCTATAGTGCATCTAATACTATCCTTCGCATCAATCCTATAATTTGCTGATGGGGCTATTATCTCAGTCCCAGTCAACATATGAATACATGTAACACATCCCTGATACACATCACTTATACACTCCTTTATTTACCAGGGTTTTGTATCTTATGCCAGCATATTTGTCCACTGGATCACAGCACACCAGCTCATCATGTATACTTCTACCCTTTTGAAACCAGAAAGGGGTGACTTGTTAATCATGTGTCCGATTTCAGTATCACTAGACAATAAACCCCAGTTATTTAGAGTGGTGTCTTTAAATCTTTTTGCGAGGTCTTTCGATGTAGTTGTGATTATCATCCTGTCCATAGTCGCAGTGATCTTCTCTCAATTAGAGGTGAGTAATGGTTGTCCATCTTAGCTACTGTTTGTGTACTCGTAATGTCCTCCTCATTGTAACCCCTCTCAATGAATTTCAATCTCATTTCCTTTGATCTGTGTACTACTTCACCCGGTTCAGATACTATGCATTTAATTTGCATCAATTGCGAAATTGGCAGACCCTTTTTCAAAGATACAGGATGCAGACTTTGTGCATGCAATAATGTATTTCTGTCTGTAGATTTAACGTAGTGAAGTTTGTATCCATTCGCAAACGTTATGGATCAGAACATCAGGATATTTGATCTCTGTAACGGAAGCTAGGAAGGGTCCTTAGTATGGCAACATTGTACTTTATATGCTATATGGACAAAGTGGACCACACCTATCCTGTCTTTTTTTTTCTTTAGGATTTTTGAGCATACTGAAGTGATTAGACAGTGCCATCTCAAAATTCTTATGATTTTTCAATAGCTGGCTGGTTTCGATTTCCACGTTTGTTGACTTGAATATATATATATATATATATATATATATATATATATATATATATATTTATACAACCGAAGAAATCAGCACTCACAGGACTTCAAATCAGCATTTTTCAATAGCTTTATTCTGTGGTCAACGTTTCGATCCTCACATGGATCTTTATCAAGACGCCATTTTAGAGCCCCCATCCCCCTATAAATACCCAGTGATCCAACAACCACCTATGAACTTTGACATCACACACATCTAAGAAAACATATCCATCACCCAAAGTGTTCTACCCACGACATTGGAATTCACATTGATCTCCCATGTGTGGGGATGATTAAAACATGTTAAAATCAAAGACAAAAAATAAAATAAAATCCCGTGGAGATCATTAACAAAAAATATCTATACAGTTCATGACCCCAAACAGGAATTGAGTCAAGCGCTTCCAATTGCGGGTCTCCCGCACATTGCAAAGCATCCGAAACGGTCAAAGTACCGAGATCAGACTTAATCCACTCATTACAAAAATTGTAAAATAAATGTGCTTAGTCAACCGATGTTTAACTGACATTAAACACGGAGCGGACAGGGTCTGAGTCTCCCGATAACCCTTGACCCCAGCTCCTCCGCAATGTCCACCACAGGTTTAACATACTCAGAATTGAAAATCGAATAAAGAGATAAGTATTGCAAATTTATCAAGTAATCACAGGTTAGAATGGATGAAACACACATATGTCCATATAAGGAAAACATTGTATCTAATACTGTAGACCTATAACAATGTTGCACATAGGCAGATGAGGTACAGCCTTATAGCTCTACACCATAATCCTCTATAACTTCATTCTTATCCCAAGAGTCACATTTATTTGTTACGATACCAGACTGTTGTGTTGACGGACGAAAGGTTTCATTCTGTATTCGACCCAGTTCACATGTTCATCCGATATTAGACAAATAGATTTGGCCAATAAGAACTTTTAGAAAGGTCATACACCCCATAATCAGACCAGTGGCGCCGGGAGGGTATAGGCACCCATGTCACAACGGAGCCAGACCGGTGCTGCCCGGCTCCGTATTGCTACAGGCGCCCCCTTCTCAACCGGCAGACCGAAGAGGTAAGCCAATGTAAAGGGTCCGAGTCCCCTCGCGGAGATCCGCTACTCCCACACTGGCACCCCCCATCAGTCAAACCACTCAAAGTCCTAGCTGGCGTATCACGACCTGTCTTAGCCTTTGTATCCAATCGTGCTGTTATACGTTCGCTAATATCATCAAAGACACAACATGCCTGGTCCGTTCTTGGGTCTTCTATATATCTAATCATGCTGGTATCATAAGAGACATAACATACCTGGTCCGTTCTTGGGTCTTCTGTTTCAAAAACAGTTTAAACAGCAGGATTCCAGCCACCTCCACTTACCGTGGATCAGAGTAGCCCTCCTTAAGTGTGTATTGGTTACAGCAGATAATTCATAAAAAGCATCCATAGGAAATATTTTCATTCAGTCCTCCTGGTGCTATTGTGTTTAATCTCCTTATCCAGCGTATTTCTCGTTGTAGTAATAACCTTCCTCTGTCGCCCCCTCTTGGTGGGACAATTTCCTGGTCAATGATCATGCATTGCATAGATGTTACTGTGTGTTTAAATTCGGCGAAATGTCTAGCCACTGGTTTGTCAGACGTACCTTTCTGAAGGGCATCTCGAATAGTCTTCCTATGATTCACCATTCTATCTCTAAATGAGGTGATAGTCTTCCCGATGTATAAAAGAGAGCAGGGGCATTTGATAAAGTAGATAATAAATGTTGAGGTGCAGGTTAGGCGCTGCTTGATCTTAATGTCTTTACCTGAGCGTGGATCTTTGAACGTGGAACCAGTGATCATGTTCCTACATGTGGTACAGTTTAGACATTTAAAGCAGCCACCTTTTTCTGTCCTGTTTGTTAACCAACATTGGTTCTCAGTAGAATAACAGTGTATGGGGTCTGTTTTGACAAGCATATCCCTCAAGTTAGCCCCTCTTCTGTAAGCCATCATGGGAACTTCACGAAAAATTGGAGGTAGAGATCGATCTTTCTCCAATAGGTGCCAATGTTTCTTCATTGCTGCTTGTAATCTAGAGGACGAAGGGGTATATTTTGTAGAAAAAATTAATCTTTGTGTAAATTTAGTATTCATCGATTGTTTGAGCAAATCATCCTGTGTGAATTTTAATGCTCTTTCCATATGAGCTGATAATTCCTGTTCACTGTATCCCCTTTGGATAAGCCTTTCTTTGAATTCAACAAGCTGTTCTATTCCTTTGTTTAAGTCACTGTTGTTCCTAAGTATCCGTATCATTTGTGAATATGGGACAGACTGTATGGTGTGTTTCGGATGGCAACTAGTTCTATGAAGAATGGTATTCCTATCAGTCTTTTTCCTAAAATTTGTAGTCCATATATGGCCATTGTTCTTAAAAATGGTGACATCCAAGAAATCAATAGAAACCTTATTATATGTCAGAGTGAATTTGATTGGAGAGTCCATTCCATTCAATACTTCCACTGCTTGTAATAATGAGGCCTCATCGTCGGTCCAGATTAAGAATAGATCATCTATATAACGATAATAGCAAATTAGAGATTGTTGCCAACTTGGTAAAATATTAGTTTCCTCAAAGTTTGCCATATACAAATTGGCGTAGGATGGTGCTATATTTGAACCCATCGATGTCCCCGATGTTTGAAGGTAATAGGACTTTTCAAACTTGAAGAAATTATATCCAAGACAAAAACCCAAAATGGTCATGAGAAATTCAACAGGAGGTCTCTTGATATCAGGATGTTGGATGAGTGCTTGTCTCACTGCTTCCATTCCCTCTATGGTAGGGATCACTGTATATAGGGATTTAACATCCAATGTGACCAGTAGGGCTTCATCTGGGATGGGTTCCAAAGATTTTAGTTTCAGCAAGAGGTCTGTTGTATCTCTGACGTAGGATCTCGTTACATGTACCAGAGGTTGAATATAGTAGTCTAAATATTTCGCCAATGGTTGTAGAATGGAACCTATTGCCGAAACAATAGGTCTGCCAGGTGGTTTAATCGGATCTTTGTGTATTTTGGGTAGCGTATATACTATAGGACAGACTGGAGTTGGAGTAATCAGAAACTCTAAAGTAGTCATGTCAATCCATCCAGCTGTATGGGCATGTTTCAGAGTCACATCTATCATATTCTTATAGCGGTTAGTTGGATCACCTTTCAATAATTGGTAAGTATTACCATCGTCTAGCTGATTGAGAATTTCCTCCCGATCGTAACTATAGTCCATTAATACAATTGCTCCCCCCTTATCTGCTGGTCTAATCACTATATTGGGATTAGATGCCAGACTCTTGATAGCTTCCCTTTCCACCTTGGTGATGTTAGGGAAGAGATCACTTTTATTTTGTTTATCCAAGGTGAATTCTTCATTCATGATCTGATGAAAGCTGTTAATGGATTTGTTAATATTAGGGGGATCAAAACTACTTTTCTTTTTGAATATGGAGGATGAGCCTTTAGAACCCTTGAAAAAATCCTTTAGTTTCATAGAGCGAGTAAATCTATATAGATCAATCTCAAACTCCAGATCTGTATAGCCAGAGGTAGGGACAAAAGATAAGGGGGGGACTCGGACCCTTTACATTGGCTTACCTCTTCGGTCTGCCGGTTGAGAAGGGGGCGCCTGTAGCAATACGGAGCCGGGCAGCACCGGTCTGGCTCCGTTGTGACATGGGTGCCTATACCCTCCCGGCGCCACTGGTCTGATTATGGGGTGTATGACCTTTCTAAAAGTTCTTATTGGCCAAATCTATTTGTCTAATACCGGATGAACATGTGAACTGGGTCGAATACAGAATGAAACCTTTCGTCCGTCAACACAACAGTCTGGTATCGTAACAAATAAATGTGACTCTTGGGATAAGAATGAAGTTATAGAGGATTATGGTGTAGAGCTATAAGGCTGTACCTCATCTGCCTATGTGCAACATTGTTATAGGTCTACAGTATTAGATACAATGTTTTCCTTATATGGACATATGTGTGTTTCATCCATTCTAACCTGTGATTACTTGATAAATTTGCAATACTTATCTCTTTATTCGATTTTCAATTCTGAGTATGTTAAACCTGTGGTGGACATTGCGGAGGAGCTGGGGTCAAGGGTTATCGGGAGACTCAGACCCTGTCCGCTCCGTGTTTAATGTCAGTTAAACATCGGTTGACTAAGCACATTTGTTTTACAATTTTTGTAATGAGTGGATTAAGTCTGATCTCGGTACTTTGACCGTTTCGGATGCTTTGCAATGTGCGGGAGACCCGCAATTGGAAGCGCTTGACTCAATTCCTGTTTGGGGTCATGAACTGTATAGATATTTTTTGTTAATGATCTCCACGGGATTTTATTTTATTTTTTGTCTTTGATTTTAACATGTTTTAATCATCCCCACACATGGGAGATCAATGTGAATTCCAATGTCGTGGGTAGAACACTTTGGGTGATGGATATGTTTTCTTAGATGTGTGTGATGTCAAAGTTCATAGGTGGTTGTTGGATCACTGGGTATTTATAGGGGGATGGGGGCTCTAAAATGGCGTCTTGATAAAGATCCATGTGAGGATCGAAACGTTGACCACAGAATAAAGCTATTGAAAAATGCTGATTTGAAGTCCTGTGAGTGCTGATTTCTTCGGTTGTGATTATTTCTCTTCAATCAAGCACCCAGGCATTTGTCTACTTATCGTGAGTGCTTCCTTCCTCCCCTTCTGTTTGAATCTTGAGGAATGCACCCGTGCTTTATGATCTAATTGGACTATTTATGGCATAATACCCTACATATAAAGACCTCATCGGATCTAATATTCAACTACTATGGATATTCCGGAGGAAATCATCCCTATCATCATTACTGAAACACCAACAGGATTTTCCAACTTTACAGATGAACAAGCAGCTTCCATTCTCTTTACAGAATCAGCATTAGAAAATCCACCAGAATTAGCACCAATTGACATCTTTCATAACCTACTGAAATTAAAGAAGAAGGAAATCGATCTACATCTCCATGGAGTGTATTTGTCTGACTACTATCGTCAGAAAAAAATCCCCAGGGGCTTTAGAATTAATAATATCCCAACCATAGGTCGCAATAATACTGACTTTTGCATTAGATGGTGCTCTATTCTGAATAAATGCTCATTCGACTTGATATTATTAGTTATAGAGGAGGCATCCAGACTGTTAAAGTTAGTTAACACTGAGGTTAGCACATATGAACAACTACATGTAGACACCCTAGTGGCGGATAAGAACACTGACTGGACACTAAAATTGCAGACATTGTTAACGACATTCAAAACAGACCTTCATAGGTTTAAACGCACTAAATTAGACAAGGTTAACCAAGACTACAAGGACCGTAGGGTATATAAATGGCTGACAGGTACGGATGATAGAAAGAGACCATCTTATCATAGAACCAATAGAAATAGGATCAATAAACCAAACATCAACACTGTAGATAACAGTTCTGGTAATTCGACAGGTTCTGACTCAGATACTCCAGATACACTTAATAGAGCTACCCACGATCCTTCCACTGATGAACAGACGTCTTTTTTAGGGGTCACCACCAGACAACAGGCCAACAGAGGCAGGGGAGGCCCAATAAGAGGAGAGGGGGCAGAAAACTTAGGAACCAACTTAAACACAGGACAAAAACCCCCAGCGAGGGGGAGGAAGTGATCTTTAATCTATCATCACATAGTTTGACAGTTAATGAAAGGAAAGTTTTGACTAAAGGTTTATCTTTTGTCCCTACCTCTGGCTATACAGATCTGGAGTTTGAGATTGATCTATATAGATTTACTCGCTCTATGAAACTAAAGGATTTTTTCAAGGGTTCTAAAGGCTCATCCTCCATATTCAAAAAGAAAAGTAGTTTTGATCCCCCTAATATTAACAAATCCATTAACAGCTTTCATCAGATCATGAATGAAGAATTCACCTTGGATAAACAAAATAAAAGTGATCTCTTCCCTAACATCACCAAGGTGGAAAGGGAAGCTATCAAGAGTCTGGCATCTAATCCCAATATAGTGATTAGACCAGCAGATAAGGGGGGAGCAATTGTATTAATGGACTATAGTTACTATCGGGAGGAAATTCTCAATCAGCTAGACGATGGTAATACTTACCAATTATTGAAAGATGATCCAACTAACCGCTATAAGAATATGATAGATGTGACTCTGAAACATGCCCATACAGCTGGATGGATTGACATGACTACTTTAGAGTTTCTGATTACTCCAACTCCAGTCTGTCCTATACTATATACGCTACCCAAAATACACAAAGATCCGATTAAACCACCTGGCAGACCTATTGTTTCGGCAATAGGTTCCATTCTACAACCATTGGCGAAATATTTAGACTACTATATTCATCCTCTGGTACATATAACGAGATCCTACGTCAGAGATACAACAGACCTCTTGCTGAAACCAAAATCTTTGGAACCCATCCCAGATGAAGCCCTACTGGTCACATTGGATGTTAAATCCCTATATACAGTGATCCCTACCATAGAGGGAATGGAAGCAGTGAGACAAGCACTCATCCAACATCCCGATATCAAGAGACCTCCTGTTGAATTTCTCATGACCATTTTGGGTTTTTGTCTTGGATATAATTTCTTCAAGTTTGAAAAGTCCTATTACCTTCAACATCGGGGACATCGATGGGTTCAAATATAGCACCATCCTACGCCAATTTGTATATGGCAAACTTTGAGGAAACTAATATTTTACCAAGTTGGCAACAATCTCTAATTTGCTATTATCGTTATATAGATGATCTATTCTTAATCTGGACCGACGATGAGGCCTCATTATTACAAGCAGTGGAAGTATTGAATGGAATGGACTCTCCAATCAAATTCACTCTGACATATAATAAGGTTTCTATTGATTTCTTGGATGTCACCATTTTTAAGAACAATGGCCATATATGGACTACAAATTTTAGGAAAAAGACTGATAGGAATACCATTCTTCATAGAACTAGTTGCCATCCGAAACACACCATACAGTCTGTCCCATATTCACAAATGATACGGATACTTAGGAACAACAGTGACTTAAACAAAGGAATAGAACAGCTTGTTGAATTCAAAGAAAGGCTTATCCAAAGGGGATACAGTGAACAGGAATTATCAGCTCATATGGAAAGAGCATTAAAATTCACACAGGATGATTTGCTCAAACAATCGGTGAATACTAAATTTACACAAAGATTAATTTTTTCTACAAAATATACCCCTTCGTCCTCTAGATTACAAGCAGCAATGAAGAAACATTGGCACCTATTGGAGAAAGATCGATCTCTACCTCCAATTTTTCGTGAAGTTCCCATGATGGCTTACAGAAGAGGGGCTAACTTGAGGGATATGCTTGTCAAAACAGACCCCATACACTGTTATTCTACTGAGAACCAATGTTGGTTAACAAACAGGACAGAAAAAGGTGGCTGCTTTAAATGTCTAAACTGTACCACATGTAGGAACATGATCACTGGTTCCACGTTCAAAGATCCACGCTCAGGTAAAGACATTAAGATCAAGCAGCGCCTAACCTGCACCTCAACATTTATTATCTACTTTATCAAATGCCCCTGCTCTCTTTTATACATCGGGAAGACTATCACCTCATTTAGAGATAGAATGGCGAATCATAGGAAGACTATTCGAGATGCCCTTCAGAAAGGTACGTCTGACAAACCAGTGGCTAGACATTTCGCCGAATTTAAACACACAGTAACATCTATGCAATGCATGATCATTGACCAGGAAATTGTCCCACCAAGAGGGGGCGACAGAGGAAGGTTATTACTACAACGAGAAATACGCTGGATAAGGAGATTAAACACAATAGCACCAGGAGGACTGAATGAAAATATTTCCTATGGATGCTTTTTATGAATTATCTGCTGTAACCAATACACACTTAAGGAGGGCTACTCTGATCCACGGTAAGTGGAGGTGGCTGGAATCCTGCTATTTAAACTGTTTTTGAAACAGAAGACCCAAGAACGGACCAGGTATGTTATGTCTCTTATGATACCAGCATGATTAGATATATAGAAGACCCAAGAACGGACCAGGCATGTTGTGTCTTTGATGATATTAGCGAACGTATAACAGCACGATTGGATACAAAGGCTAAGACAGGTCGTGATACGCCAGCTAGGACTTTGAGTGGTTTGACTGATGGGGGGTGCCAGTGTGGGAGTAGCGGATCTCCACGAGGGGACTCGGACCCTTTACATTGGCTTACCTCTTCGGTCTGCCGGTTGAGAAGGGGGCGCCTGTAGCAATACGGAGCCGGGCAGCACCGGTCTGGCTCCGTTGTGACATGGATGCCTATACCCTCCCGGCGCCACTGGTCTGATTATGGGGTGTATGACCTTTCTAAAAGTTCTTATTGGCCAAATCTATTTGTCTAATATCGGATGAACATGTGAACTGGGTCGAATACAGAATGAAACCTTTCGTCCGTCAACACAACAGTCTGGTATCGTAACAAATAAATGTGACTCTTGGGATAAGAATGAAGTTATAGAGGATTATGGTGTAGAGCTATAAGGCTGTACCTCATCTGCCTATGTGCAACATTGTTATAGGTCTACAGTATTAGATACAATGTTTTCCTTATATGGACATATGTGTGTTTCATCCATTCTAACCTGTGATTACTTGATAAATTTGCAATACTTATCTCTTTATTCGATTTTCAATTCTGAGTATGTTAAACCTGTGGTGGACATTGCGGAGGAGCTGGGGTCAAGGGTTATCGGGAGACTCAGACCCTGTCCGCTCCGTGTTTAATGTCAGTTAAACATCGGTTGACTAAGCACATTTATTTTACAATTTTTGTAATGAGTGGATTAAGTCTGATCTCGGTACTTTGACCGTTTCGGATGCTTTGCAATGTGCGGGAGACCCGCAATTGGAAGCGCTTGACTCAATTCCTGTTTGGGGTCATGAACTGTATAGATATTTTTTGTTAATGATCTCCACGGGATTTTATTTTATTTTTTGTCTTTGATTTTAACATGTTTTAATCATCCCCACACATGGGAGATCAATGTGAATTCCAATGTCGTGGGTAGAACACTTTGGGTGATGGATATGTTTTCTTAGATGTGTGTGATGTCAAAGTTCATAGGTGGTTGTTGGATCACTGGGTATTTATAGGGGGATGGGGGCTCTAAAATGGCGTCTTGATAAAGATCCATGTGAGGATCGAAACGTTGACCACAGAATAAAGCTATTGAAAAATGCTGATTTGAAGTCCTGTGAGTGCTGATTTCTTCGGTTGTGATTATTTCTCTTCAATCAAGCACCCAGGCATTTGTCTACTTATCGTGAGTGCTTCCTTCCTCCCCTTCTATATATATATATATATATATATATATATATATATATATAATGAACTAGTAGTGTGGGAGGGTGTGTTTTTTTTTTTGTTTAATTTATCCTTCAATTGAGTTATGTTACATGTAACTTTTGGATACAACTGTGTTGTGAAGGGTGTGTTACTTGTACTACAAGTATGATTATACATATAGACAAACATACATATTATCATACATACAACCATAGACACACACATAGTATTACACACAGAGATACACATAAATACACACACACACACCATATTTGCTAACATGTAAAAAAATAATAAGCTGTGGTCCTTAGTATCTTGAAGCAGGACAGCAGCAGAAAACCTTGTAGAACAGAGCTTGAGCTGCAGTTGTGTAGAAGCTCAGTCATAACCCATTACACTTTTAATGCAACATTAGTACTGTTGTTTATTTTTCTAAGTATTGTGTATTCTGAGAAGGAACGGCAGGCAAGGAAATAGAATACACAGCACTAAACAGTCTTACATTACATATGAGACCTAATAATAAAAGTAAATCCTCTTTTTCAGCTGACCTTCCCTAAAGTAATTCGGGTTCTGGTGGCCTCAGTATCTAACAGCCTGTTAGGTCCCACCCCCATTCACGATTAAGCCCCTCCCCTTTCATAGGAGAATCTCTTAATTTATACTGTCCCACCTGCGACACATGAGTTCCCTCATACATAAAGTTCTGATGAATGTTTCTTAGGAGTACAAAAGAGAATTGGATTCCCCATGGCTGCTAGAAATAGTGCATTAACCCTTTGACTGGCAGAGGAATACGCAACAATATGCTTTGCAAAGCTTTATGCACACATCTGGCACTGAAAGGGTTAAGGTAAGGAAATGTTAATTTTGTTTCTGTATTTTGGTACTGTATTTGTATATAGTGGTTGTAAGTAATTTGGCATTGCGTAGTGTGCAGAGCAAGAGATGAGGCAGTGAAATGAACCCTTGAAGGACCCAAAGGGTTCTTATAGTGGACAGGGTTGCCACCCGGCCGGTATTTTACCGGCACAGCCGGTAATTAGCACACTGGAGCCAGTGCCAGTATAACTACAATACCGGCAATTGAAAAGCTGGTATTTGTGTGCGCGGCATGAGTGCGTGACCGAGAAGCGCATTACCCAACAACTTTCAACCGGACTAAACCCTAAACAAGCCTGCAAAACTCACATACTGCAACCTAGTGGGAATAAGTGCACTTTAAATTACAACAATGTCGCTGTTTTGCTCTGCATGTTTGTAGTTTAGTCCTTAGCGGGTCATGCTGCAATATTATTGGTTGGAAGGTCGGGAACGTCATGGCGGAGGCCCATGCCGGTGGTTTCCAACATGCACAAGATTGACAGGGTGGTTTACAGAATGTAAACTACAAAGGTATGTTTATGTTTGCATCCATATGAACTCCCTAAGGACCCATGACGTAGGCCTGTATGAATCTAGGTACAGGACTCACAGAGTGTGCTCACAAATACAGTGTGCTCTTTACTAAGTGCTCAGGAATAAGTGGACAGTTGGTGAAACACAGCAGTTAGTGCAACACAGGAGTTAGAGAAACAAAGGTAAATTAGTTGTTTAAATTTTTAAGAACTCACATTCACACCATACACAATGAGCAAGCTTGGAGATCTCACTCAGTGCACATCTTGCCATATGTATGCATGCTTGGAACAGCAGTTCCAGTGTCCATACTGCTGTGGCAAGTGGCCTTTCTGGAAGCTCAGATTGGAACTCTGGAGAGTCATATTGCAACATTGAGAGATACTGACAACCTTGATAGGAGTCTATTGCTAACTGAGCAGAGTCTAGCTGGGTCACCTAGCAAAGAGGGAGGAGATCAGCTAGAAGGGAACCAGGCACATAGTTTGGTGACAGAAGTGGTTGTAGTAGGGGAGGGAAGAGGAAGAGGGAAGCCAGTCCTGAGTTTTTCCATCCCAACAAATTTGCTCTTTTAAGTGAAGATGTTGGGGAGGCAAACCCAGAAGTGGAATTGCTGGAGAAGACTGTTCTCCGTAACAGCCGGGATAACAGCTACTCTACCACAGAGGGGATCCAGAGGAAAGTGAAGCCTACGCAGATCGTGGTGGTAGGGGACTCTATTATTTGGAGAACAGATAGGGTAATCTGTGGCTCTGATCGCAGCAACCGAATGGTTTGCTGTCTCCCGGGTGCCCTGGGTTCATCACGTTGCAGACAGGGTGGACAGATTACTGGGAGTGGCTGGAGAGGACCCAGCTGACTTGGTGCATATTGGTACCAATGACAAAGTAAGAGGAAGAAGGAGAGTCCTAAAATGTATTTTTAGGATTTAGTGGGTAGGATTAGGAACTGGACCTCCAAGGTAGTATTCTCAAAGATACTACCTATACCATGCGCTACACCAGAGAGACAGCGGGAGATTAGGGAGCTCAATGCATGGCAGAAGTCTTGGTATAAGAAGGAGGGCTTTGGGTTTTTAGAGCACTGGGCTGATTTTCCTTTGGGTTACAATCTCTATAGTAGGGATGGATTGCACCTGAATGTAAGAGGGTCTCAAGTGCTTGGAGAGAGGATGGCTAGACGGTTGGAGGAGATTTTAAACTAGGAAGAGGGGGAGGGATCAATAAATACTGGGCTAGAAAGTATAGAAAGGGAAGGTGATGTAGTTAATAACCAGGTGGGTGGATCTGTGGGCTGGGTTAGTACAGATGATAGGGAGAAGCCTATAACTCACATCAAAATTAAATCACAAATGGAACATAGCAGTCGCATAAATTGTATGCTTGCAAATGCCAGAAGTTTAACTGGTAAAATAGGGAAATTGGAGCTGGTAGCTGAAATCGAAAACGATGACTTGATTGGCATAACAGAAACATGGTAGGATGACACACATGATTGGTCAATCAATTTGGAAGGCTTCATGTTGTTTAGAAGCTATAGGTCAAACAAAAGAGGTGGTGGGGTCTGTCTGTATGTCAAACCAGCATTATTGCCTCATTTGCGGGAAGATATATGTGATGACAGTAGTGAACATGTAGAATCCCTGTGGGTTGAAATAGTCAATGAGGGTAAAACTGACCAGAAAATATTAGTGGGTATTTGTTATAAACCACCAAACATTGGTGACCTTGAAGAATCCCAGCTGTTAATGCAAATAGAAAGGCTTCTCAAATAGGGAAAACTATAATTATGGGGGATTATCCAGAAATAGACTGGAAAAATGGAACAACTAATTCTGCTAAAAACAGTAAGTTTCTGAACTTGTGGAATGACAGTTTTTTGTCTCAACTAGTGCAGACCTCAACCAGAGGGTATGCGTGTCTGGATCTGGTAATAACGGACATTGAAGAACTTATCTCTAACATCCAAGTAAGGGAGCAATTGGGGAATAGTGACCATAACATGGTATTGTTTGAGATTAATTCAAAAAAGCAATTTGGTATGGGTTCTACCAAAACACTGAATTTTAAAAAGGCCAACTTTAGCAGGTTTAATTCATCCCTTGTCTCATAGACTGGGATAGAATATTTTCAGGAAAAAAGACAGAAGCTGAGTGGAATGCCTTCAAAATAACATTGCAAAAATATACATATAAATTTATCCCCGTTGGAACCAAATACAAAAGAAGCAAATTAAAACCAATGTGGCTAACCAGTAAAGTAATTCATGAAATAAATAACAAGAAAGCGGCATTTAAACATTATAAATCTGAGGGATCAGCAGAGGCATTTGCGGAATACAAATATGCCAACAAAACCTGTAAAAAGTGATTAAATTAACTAGACTGCAGAATGAAAAAACGATTGCTAAGGAGAGCAAGAGCAACCCCAAAAAATTCTTTAAATACATTAATGGCAAAAAATTAAAGTCGGATAATGTTGGGTCCTTGTTATCTGAAACGGGTGAGATGGTCAGTGGGGACAGAGAGAAAGCAGATATTTTAAATAATTTCTTTTCTTCTGCTTTTACCAAGGAAGAACCAATGGACAAGAATCTGCAAACTACTTTTACAGAACAGTCACAGCAAGCATGGGATTGGCTAACACAAGAAAAAGTGTTAAAACAATTGAATGATGTTAAGGTAGACAAAGCCCCGGGGCCAGATGGTATAAACCCCAGGCCCCGGCCAGACCGTTATTTTTTATTTTAAGGGATTCTTTTATTTCAGGTATTGTGCCCACAGATTGGCATAAAGCATATGTGGTGCCCATATTTAAAAAAGGGATCAAAATCACAGCCAGGAAATTACTGACCTGTAAGCTTGATATCTGTGGTAGGGAAGCTGTTTGAAGGGTTGCTAAGGGAATATAGTCAAGAATTCAGCTTGAACAGGAATATCATTAGCAGGAGCCAGCATGGCTTTGTGAAAGCTGGTCTTGTCAAACTAACTTGATTGCATTTTATGAAAAAGTGAGTAAAAATATAGATGTGGGAGCGGAGGTTGATGTGATCTATTTAGACTTTGCCAAGGCATTTGATAAGGTTCCACACAAGAGGTTACTGTACAAATTGAATGAAATAGGACTAGGGGAAAATGTTTGTGTGTGGATCGGAAATTGGCTGAAAGATAGAATGCAAAGAGTGGTAGTAAATAGCAAGTTCTCCAGTTGGATACACTTGATAAATGGAGTACCTCAGGGATCTGTCCTGGGTCCTCTTCTTTTTAATTTGTTTATTAATGACTTCCCAGAGGGCATAGGGAGCCATGTATCGGTGTTTGCCGATGACACAACATTAAGTAAGGTAATAAAGTCTGAACTGGATGTGCCTTCATTACAAGAGGATTTGGACAAATTGAAAAACTGGGCAGGTAAATGGCAAATGAGATTCAATACAGACAAGTGTAAAGTTATACATTTTGGGTATAATAATAAAAATGCAACATATAGTTTAAATGATGTTTCTCTGGGGAAATCTACTAATGAAAAGGAATTGGGAGTATTGGTAGACAATAGACTTAGCAGTAGTGTGCAGTGCCAGCTGGCAGCTGCAAATGCCAATAAGATATTGGCATGTATTAAAAGGGGTATTGACTCAAGGAAGGAAGATATTATTATGCCTCTTTACATGTCCATGGTAATACCCCGCCTAGAATATGCTTTTCAATTCTGGGTGCTCTTTCTGAAAAAGGACATTATGGAACTAGAGAAAGTGCAAAGGAGGGCTACAAAACTAGTAAGGGGAATGGAAAGTTTTAGTTATGAAGAAAGGCTAGAAAAGTTAAACTTGTACACACTAGAGAAACGGTGTCTTAGTGGGGATATGATAACACTATATAAATATATTCAGGGCCATTACAAAGGGCTCTCCAAAGACCTGTTCATTAACAGAACAGTACATAGGACAAGGGGCCACCCGCTTAGACTTGAGGAAAGGAGATTTCATCTACAACAGCGGAAGGGTTTCTTTACAGTAAGGACAATAAAGGTATGGAATTCACCGCCTAAGGAGGTGGTGCTATTGAATACATTAGATACCTTTAAAAAGGCCCTGGATACTTATTTAAAAGAGCAGAACATAGAGGGCTATACGTTAGTATTGGGATTAATATTTAGTTAGTGCTTGTTGATCCAAGGAGAAATCGGATTGACATTTGGAATCAAGAAGGAATTTTTTCCCCCCATTCAAGGCAGAATTTGAAATTGCTGTATTGAGGGTTTTTTGCCTTCTTTTGGATCAACAATGGTAAACAGGAATAGGAAAAGGGTTGAACTAGATGGACACAAGTCTTTTTTCAACCTAAATTACTATGTTACTTGGGAGGTATGGACACTTAATATCTCCTAAAAAGGGACAAGTGGGGGTATGGTAGATATAATCCCCAAAACAAGTTCTGCATCAGCTGAATTTTTACACCAAAAAATGGCCTTTCCTTGTGGACATATGTGATTTCCAGCTCTGTACACACATTGAAATTACAGGATTGTATTGGACAGTTCTTGTATGTGACTGTGAACTGCCTGTTTGTCCAGAAACTGACATTATACCCATGAGAGCTGATGACAGTAGAAGGAAGTTTGTTACACAGATAATTAGGGAACTTTCCAAGAAAGCATTCTCTACACCTTTCATCTAGGGAGAAAAAAGGAAGAGAGAAACAGATTCATTATAACATTTTGAGTACCAAAGGGATTGTGGCAGAGACCTCAGCCACCCAGATGTTGCTGTACAAGATACTATTATTTCTATCTATCTATCTATCTGTCTGTCTGTCTGTCTGTCTATCTATCTATCTATCTATCTATCTATCTCTCTCTCTCTCTCTCTGTATATATATGTATATATATATATATATATATATATATATGTATCAAAATGTAAAAAAAGAGAGCACTCACATGTCTTTTGATCAGTGAAATGATGCGTTTGTTTATTCCATTGATGGAATAAACAAACGCATCATTTCACCGATCAAAAGACCTGTGAGTGCTTTCTTTTTTTGACATTTTGCTACATGTTTGCGGTGAAGATTGACAACCAGGCATTACATTATACTTTTAAGTGAGTGCACACCTTGGGACATTTATGTGTGTATATGTATATATGTATATATATATATATATATATATATATATATATATATACAAGATGCACAACACGCACAATTTACACACCCACATACCCAACACACATGCACACAAAAAAAGCACACGAAATGCACAACACACACACGTGCGATACACACAGTATGCCACAACACACACACGTACAACACCAATGCACAAAACACACTGGGTGGGCAGCAAGCACAGTCTTCTAGGATATCACACACAGTTCACGGTTCTTAAAAAAGATTTGCAGGTTTATTTTGACATTGTATCAAACTCAATCAGCAGGCAGTGTTTTACAAAACAAAATGAAAACATGATACAAATAAAGACCTATCTCAATCTGTGCAGTAACTTTTCTTGTAGGTTTACTTCAGGGTTCTAAACTAACAAAAATAGCACACATTTAACTTACCTTTTCAAGTCCTCAGCAAGTCAAATTCCAATTTCTTTTTACAAACTTTGCAGCCTGGGGTTGCTAAACCTGCTAATTGGGACAGGTGGAGGGATATAGAGGCTATGTAGGATTCTGGGTCCTAAATATCTTCCCTCTACAATCCTCCCATACACTTTGTCACGACACACACACATAGAACAAACAATATTGATAGAGACACAATATGTATACAGAGACAGTACAGAAACGCTGTATGTATAACACAATCCAGAGAAGGTTATACACATAAAGCTATAGGATAGGCAGGTGAGGAAAGTGTAAGCATGCTGAAATATGTGATAGTTTAATAGAACTACAACTCCCATAATCCTTACCCATCTTCAGTGGTTGTGATGAAAAGGGTGATTTAAGCAGACTTAATTGGCTTTATTAGTGAGTGAATGTGAGGTAATCTGTGGGATGACAACTAATAGGTGAAGGCACGATGCTCAAAAGTGTAACCCTTTGAATGGCAGAGAGGTACGCAATGCATTGCTTTGCAATGCGCTGCATACTCCCTCTGGCATTCAAATGGTTAACAACATAGTATAAGTCAAGTACGAAAATCATGCCCCTGTGTATGTTGTGGAGTGGCAGTAGGGAGGAGACATGAATATCTCCTCCTTACTTCTGGGTATGTGTGTGACTGGAGACACAGTTTTTTCTTTTATATATATAGATTATTCAGTTAATATGTTTTTAACCTATTTATTCTTTAGATGGCAACTTGACTGAGCTTTCACCTGAAATGACCAGTTTTGTAAACCATACTTACAATCTTGTTGAAAAAGAGATGGACTTACTTCTTGCCAAGCATGAAGCACAAGAAAAGGTAGATGCTATACTGTAAAATTCCATTCACCTTTCATAACATTTAACAACTTAAAGGGATAGTAATACTTTGTTTTATCTTTATTTTATTTTGTAAACATTAAAAAAACACGAAGAATGATATAAGTCTTATCTCTCAAACCTTTATGGTTTAAGAGATATTCACAAGCAAAGTTTCCCCCTCCCGCCCCTTTTACCTAGTGTAAGCCATCTCTTCTCAGATGTGGAATCTGGTTGTAAGACTAGACAGATAATAGAAGGGGACAATCTTCTTTGTAAGAAAACAATGAAAGCCTTTCCCCCCTTGACAAGGTTTTCAGGTTTTTCCCTTATCTTAATTGAAGATTGTCCCTCTCTGCAGTCTACCTGGGCACCTTCCTTCTGCTCTGGCTAAACAGTGTTACATCAGTAAAAGGGGTGGGAGGGGGATACTTTGTCATTGAATTACTCTAGAACTACAGCTCTGACAGAATTGAAATAACACTCTCCAAAGTCCAAATACTATGATGATTAATTAGAGCTGCTTTTATTATGAAACATTACTATCCCTTTAAACCAGTACACAGTTGATTATTATTTTAGACTGTTTGTATAGATCAGTGGTTCTCAAAGGATTTTTTCTTGTGGCTGGCAATGTGGCCACAGCAATGTTCTGTTGGCTGCATTGCAGCCACAACCATATTGTGGTGGCCACCCTATGATATTACATGCCCAAATGGTACTATAAGGGGATTAAGACATAAAAAAATGCATATAAATATATGCTACAACAGTAAGTTTAAATCACACTACAATTTCAACAGAAAAAGTCTGCTAAGGTCTTGAACAGTGGATGTTCTGTCATAGACTTCCCAACACACAGGCATAGCAGGGCTAGCAAGTCAGAGAGGATGGATGGTTAGAGAGAGGAAGACAAAAGCGTCAGAGAGGGAGGTGGGGTGTCAGGTGGAAGAGACAGAATGTCAGAGAGGATGGACGGTCAGAGAGAGGAAGACAAAGCATGAGATATGCTGATGGTGTATCAGGTGGAAGGGATAGTATGTCAGAGAGGATGGACAGTCAGACAGGGTCTCCATCCTCTCTGACATACCATCCCTTCCTTCTAACATCCCATCACCCTCTCTGATGCCTGGTCTTCCTTTCTCTGATTCTACATCCTCTTTGACATGCTATGCTTTCCATCTGCCACCCCCACCACTCTGATGCCTGGTCTTCTTCTCTCTGACTCTCCATTCTCTCTGACATGCTATCCCTTCCACTTGACACTTCACCAACCTCTCTGATGCCTTGTTTTCTTCTCTCTAATATGTTATCCCTTCCATCTGACACACCCACCACCCTCTCTGATGCCTGGTCTTCTTCTCTCTGAATTTCCATCCTCTTTGACATGTTAGCCCTTTCATCTGACACTCCCGCCAGCCACTCTGATGCCTTGTCTTCTTCTCTCTGACATGTTATCTCTTCCATCTGACACCCCCCACACCCTCTCTGATGCCAGGTCTTCTTCTCTATGACTCTCCATCCTCTCTGACATGCTAAGCCTTCCGTCTGATGCAATACAATAGAAATATATACAAACTAGTGATATCACAGAGCTTATAGTTCAAGTGAAGCTATATTAGAGAAACCACATAGCTTACAATAGAACTATAGTTACACCAGTGGCACCGGAGCTAACAATTGAAATTGAGCTACACTAGTGATATCACAGAGCTTACAATTCTGTGATTACTACTGGGTATTCAAATGCTTGTATAGGTATATTTAAAATGGGGGAAGAGAGGAGGCAAAAGGGGAAGAAGAGGGAAAGAGGGGGAGAGAGGAAAGTGTGGCAAGAAAGGGAAAGGGTTTGGAGCAAGTAAAATGGAAGGACAAAATGGAGAAAAACAGGCAGGATGAGGAATAAAGGCAAGGGGGAGTGGGAGAGAGAGAGAGAGTTGACATGATTAACAGGAATAGACCAGAATGTGTGTATTTGCATTTGGGTGCTATGCATGCTGGTCATTTATCTTATTAGCCAATGTCTGATAAAGTAAAGGATTATTGTGCATAGTGCAAGAACGAGAGTACACACATTCTGGGCCTCGGTTCCTGTTACGTATTTAATTAAATCAGGAGACACAGAGAAAACATAAAGGAGTGGCTAGGACAGTTAAAAAAATGTTAAAACAAAACATTACTATTCCTTAAAATTTTTGTAGGGTTAGGTGACATATTTAACTCCTTTAAATTTAGAACTGTGGAATACAATACAGTGGATATAAAATGTGTACACACCCCTGTTAAAATGCCAGGTTCTTGTGATGTTAAAGAATAAGACAAAGATAAATCATGTCAGAACTTTTTTCACCTTTAATGTGACCTATAACGTGAACAATTCAATTGCAAAATAAACTGAAATCGTTGAGGGGGAAAAATAAAAAATAAAAAACTCACAATAACCAGGTTGCATAGGTGTGCACACCCTCTTATAACTGGGGATGTGGCTGTGTTCAGAATTAACCAATCACATTCAGTCTCATGTTAAATAGAAGTCATTACACACCTGCCATCATTTAAAGTGACTTCAATTAATCACAAATAAAGTTCAGCCTTTCTAGTAGGATTTTCTTGACATTTGCTTAGTTGCATCTCAGAGCAAAAGCCATGGTCTGCAGAGAGCTTCCAAAGCTGAGAGGGATCTCACTGTTGAAATATATCAGTCAGAAGAAGGGTAAAAAAGAATTTCCAAAGCATTAGATATACCATGGAACACAGTGTAGATAGTCATCATCAAGTGGAGAAAATATGGCACAACAGAGACATTACCAAGAACTGGACATCCCTCCAAAATTGATGAGAAGACGAGAAGAAAACTGGTCAGGGAAGCTTCCAAGAGGCCTACTGCAACATTAAAGGAACTGCAGGAATTTCTGGCAAGTTCTGGCTGTGTGCTACATGTGACAACAATCTCCCGTACTCTTCATATGAATGGGCTGTGGGGTAGGGTGGCAAGACAGAAGCCTTTTATTACAAAGAAAAACATCCAAATCCGGCTGAAGTTTGCAATAACAAACATCAAGTCCCCCAAAAACACGTGGGAAAATGTGTTATGTTCTGATGAAACCAAGGTTAAACTTTTTGGCCATAATCCCAAAAGGTATGGTTGGCACAAAAACAACACTGCACATCACCCAAAGAACACCATACCCACAGTGAAGCATGGTGGTGGCAGCATCATGCTTTGGGGCTGTTTTTCCTCAGCTGGAACCAGGGTCTTAGTTAGGGTGGAGGCAATTATGAACAGTTCCAAATACCAGGCAATTTTGGCACAAACCTTCAGGCGTCCGTTAGAAAGCTGAAGATGAAGAGGAAGTTCATCTTTCAGCATGGCAACGACCCAAAGCACACATCCAAATCCACAAAAGCATGGCTTCACCAGAAGAAGATTAATGTTTTGGAATGGCCCAGCCAGAGCCCAGACCTGAATCCAACTGAACATCTGTGGGGTGATCTGAAGAGGGCTGTGCACAGGAGATGTCCTCGCAATCTGACAGATTTGGCGTGCTTTTGCAAAGAAGAGTGGTCAAATATTGCCACGTCAAGATGTGCCATGCTAATTAACTCCTACCCATAAAGACTGATTGCTGTAATAAAATCAAAAGGTGCTTCAGCAAAGTATTGTTTTAAGGGTGTGCACACCTATGCAACCAGGTTATTGTGAGTTTTTTATTTTTTCCCCTCAACGATTTCAGTTTGTTTTGCAATTGAATTGTTCACGTTATAGGTCACATTAAAGGTGGAAAAAGTTCTGACATGATTTATCTTTGTCTCATTCTTTAACATCACAAGAACCTGGCATTTTAACAGAGGTGTGTAGACTTTTTATATCCACTGTATGTTAGCACTGTACAAAAGCTATAAATATGAATGTGCCTTATAGCCTTCCTTGACATCATCCTACAGGCCATAAGTTAGTTGAGCATGCATAATAGTGACACACATTTGTACCAGTACAAAATGAATTGCCCTGAGTTCTGAAATCAAAATACACCATTCTCTGTTTGTTTTACCCTTATTTACACATTCAAAAACAATTATAGACTCTGGGGAATATCTATTGATTTTATAGTTTGTACAGTATTTTGAAACCAAATCCATACATGCAGTGTCTTTCTATTCAATACATCACACGAGCAAGAACATTTTAAATGCCTGTGTTGATTATTTGGTCATCAGTTCACAGTAAAATACAACAGTACTGAATAACAGGACAATACTAAAGCAGAGTTGGTCATTCTGTTGTTTGAGTAACACTTAATTTATCCTCAACCAACCAATGGAGTTATAGTCCAAAAACTGGAGAGCCACATGTTGCAAATGCTGGTAAACACATTCACTGCAAAGTTATAAAACCTGTGTATGGGTAGAATAGATGAAATAAAGGATTTGATACCACATATAAACACACACAAATCTAAATAGGTACATACAAGTGTTTATACATATACATACATCACTAGGCCTTAGACAAAATATAATAATGTGCTTCCCATTTGGTGTACAAAACAAAACACATCACACAGATAATAGGGAATGGAATCCAGAGGCCAGAGACAGGAGGTACTGGCCTGAGATAAACAGCCTCTTGGGAAACTGTTTGGAGTTGGACAACAAATGAGTGTGTTCCTTCAAATATTAGGACTTGTCCAGTAAAGGCAACAGGTATTGTCGAGCAGTAGTAGCCCACGTGCAGCACAGAAATGTTTTTTAATGTTTCAACCATATTCCATTCTAAAAACATGCAAAGTGAGCTGAAAGAACAGAGATAAATCCGTCCTAAAAAGCTACAAATTAATCTGAAATAATCAAACTCACATGCTCAAGTCAATTCCCACCGATGTTAATGTTTTTATACTTTTCCAGTTCATGTGCCCAGTAGAAAGAAGGGGGTGAGGGGAATACAGGGCGCTAAAGGCAGCACTCTTGTATTCTTCCTTTCAATTACATCATATCCTAGTGGTGGCCTGTCCATCTACAGTGGGCTTCAGCACCCCTAGCTGGCTTAGAATAGTGGAGATGTCCGGCCGCTCCAGATGATGCACCACCAGCATTGAACAGTAATGACTCCAATCCTTGCATGTACCTGTCATTTGAAGGGATGATGAGGTTGTTCTGAACAGCCAGTGCCACGCTATCGCCCTTCTGGAAAATCATATCAAAAGTCTCTTCCCCCAAATATCATGGAAAAGAGCACACAGCCGAGAGACCAGATATCTGTGCTCTCATCAATCACACACTCACCGCTGACGCTCAATAGTTCAGGCGCCCGATAGGAAATGGTACAACGCTGAGCAGCCCAGTCCTGCACTGCATGGCCTGTCTGGACCTGGTCACCTCAATATTTGCGTGATTCAATGATCACAGGTCCATGAGCAGAAGTCTGTCATCTTCTTCTAATAGCACGTTGGTAGGTTTCAAGCAGGCTAGTTAAATAAGCATTCTCCCATCTCTTCTCCTGAGATCACCACTGTTTGCTGAGATGTATTAATGCTGGTAATTAACAGCTTGCTGGAACAAAAGGCTCGACCTGGTATTTGCCCTGTTGGTGGTCTGTGCCTGGTTAAATGCAGTTATCAGTGGTACCTGTATATGCAGGGACTGCGGGCAAGTACCGCTGATCAAATAATTTAACCCTCTGAGTGCCAGAGGGGTATCCAATCCTTTGCAATGGGTTGCGTATCCCTCTGGCACTCAAAGTGTTAACCAGGCACAGACCACCAATGGGGAAAATACCTGGTCAAGCCTGTTGTTCCAGTATGTCATAATTAATGGCATGAAAAAGCAATGCGTTTTGTACTCCTCTGGTACTCAAATGGTCAATCTCAGCAAGCAGCGATCAACTGAGGAGAAAAGATAGGAAAAGGCTTATTCAACAAGCCTGCACAATTCATCACTAGTCAGGAGAGGCAATCCATTTAATATCATACTTTTACCCCAACTGTATACATAAAGATCTAAGCCAGGCTTTTAATTCATATTTGAACAAGATCTGTTGAGTCATTAGAAATTTGTAATCTTTCTAGAGTTGTAAAGTGATGCATTAACTTCTATGATCTTATTATATTGTGGCATTGGCTATGTTTTTAATATAGAATTTTAAACACGGTTATACGAGAGCACAGTGTTGTGCTAAAGTGTTAAGATTGGCACAAAATTTCCTACCCTTTGTCGACTTCAGAACACTGCAGCCTTGTTCCACTGCCTTCTATCTTCTGTGTGCTGTCCTATCAGGCACACATTAAGACAGAACTGGGGCAGACTAAACGATGATTGGCTGTCTGAGGCAACTTCAGGCGGGAAGCCTCAGACAGTCAGATTTTAAAATATTCCAAATCTGCATATCAGTGCTGGGCTGGTGGCCACACGCAAACATGCTGGTGGCCGCACCTGAGAACCACTGGTATATTGCCTTGATTAGATTGCCTTGATTCCTCATTTTTAGTGTTGTTTATTATTTCATTTTCAGGAAAACAATTTAGCAACAGATCTGGCTACATTAACTTGGAGGTCATTTTCCAGAGGACAAAAACGACCAAAATCAATTGAAAGTAAAGATCTACATTTTTCCATAGATAAGCAGACTATGTTTCAAGTAAAAGAAAATAAAGGTAACACAAATAATGTACTTTTTTTATTTGGTGCCACATATTGTATATCTCCTTATAATAATAAGTTTACAATAAAGAAGCAGTAAACTTTATTATGATAAACATATATGTTAGGGATTTTCCTGCTGAATAAAACAAGAGTTGTCCTCCTGCTGTGAGATTTTCTAAGTAAATGTGATTATAGAGCAATCATTTTGTTGATCAACTTGTTAACAAGAGTTTAAAAGTACATATGTAGAACATGGGGGAATGTATGAATTTGGTAGTACACCTCCATTGATGTTAGCCTCCAACACATAAGAGTGCACTTGGGGGTACACATTAAAGCGTATGATTGATTTAATGCATGCTGGCACACCAGATTTGCGATCATTAAGACTTTAAAGGGATTGTAATGTTTCAAAATAAAAGCAGCTCCAAATAATCTTCAAAGTATTTGAGCCATGAGTATTTCAATACTGTCAGTGTTGTAGTTCAAGAGTAATTGAATGCTAAAGTATCCCTGGCCCGCCCCTTTTACCTAGTGTAAGCCACCTCCCCTCAGATGTGGAATCTGGTCCACAGACCAGACTGCTTACAGCAAGGACAAGCCAAAAAATGATGTGAGAGGCTCTGAGCATGAACAAAAGCACAATGGCCTGTTCTCTAGCTAGTCACCGCTCAAGACCATCACATTTTAGCTTTCTAGTGCCATTACAGAGAAGAAATTTCCACATACATATTAGACTAATCCCACCCATAAGGGCGGTCTAGTACCAAAATGATGGGCAAGTCCCCTCTGCACGAAAGAAACAGCTAACCCCAGACGTACGTTTCGGCCTTATTTGGGCTTCGTCAGTTAGGTGCAGCTGGCTTCCCTAGGCACTGAGAGCAAGGGGTCCACGTCTGGATTACCCTTTACACTTAGGGAAAGACCTTAAGTATTTTGCAGAAACAAGCCAAAAAATGATGTGAGAGGCTCTGAGCACGAACAAAAGCACAATGGCCTGTTCTCCAGCTAGTCACCGCTCAAGAGCATCACATTTTAGCTCTCTAGTGCTATTACAGAGAAGAAATTTCCACATACATATTAGACTAATCCTACCCATAAGGGCGGTCCAATACCAAAATGATGGGCAAGTCCCCTCTGCACGGAAAAAACAGCTAACCCCAGACATACGTTTCAGCCTTATTTGAGCCTCATCAGCGAGGTGCAGCTGGCTTTCCTAAGCACTGAGAGCAAGGGGTCCACGTCTGGATTACCCTTTACACTTAGGGAGAGACCCTAAGTGTTTTGCAGAAACAAGCCAAAAAATGATGTGAGAGACGCTGAGCACGAACAAAAGCACAATAGCCTGTTCTCCAGCTAGTCACCACTCAAGAGCATCACATTTTAGCTCTCTAGTGCCATTACAGAGAAGAAATTTCCACATACATATTAGACTAATCCCACCCATAAGGGCGGTCCAGTACCAAAATGATGGGCAAGTCCCCTCTGCACGGAAAAACCGGCTAACCCCAGATGTCCATTTCGGCCTTATTTGGGCCTCGTCAGTGAGGTGCATCTGGCTTCCCTAGGCACTGAAAGCAAGGGGTCCATGTCTGGATTACCCTTTACACTTAGGGAAAGACCTTAAGTGTTTTGCAGAAACAAGCCCAAAAAATGATGTGAGAGGCTCTGAGCACGAACAAAAACACAATGGCCTGTTCTCCGGCTAGTCACCGCTCAAGAGCATCACATTTTAGCTCTCTAGTGCCATTACAGAGAAGAAATTTCCACATACATATTAGACTAATCCCACCCATAAGGGCGGTCCAGTACCAAAATGATGGGCAAGTCCCCTCTGCATGGAAAAAAACAGCTAACCCCAGACATATACGTTTCAGCCTTATTTGGGCCTTTTCAGCGAGGAGCAGCTGGCTTTCCTAGTCACTGAGAGCAGGGGATCCACTTCTGGATTACCCTTTACACTTAGGGAGAGACCCTAAGTGTTTTGCAGAAACAAGCCAAAAATGATGTGTGAGGCTCTGAGCACAAACAAAAGCACAATGGCCTGTTCTCCGGCTAGTCACCTCTCAAGAGCATCACATTTTAGCTCTCTAGTGCCATTACAGAGAAAAAATTTCCACATACATATTAGACTAATCCCACCCATAAGGGCGGTCCAGTACCAAAATGATGGGCAAGTCCCCTCTGCACAGAAAAACCAGCTAACCCAAGACATACGTTTCGGCCTTATTTGGACCTCGTCAGTGAGGTGCAGCTGGCTTCCCTAGACACTGAGAGCAAGGGGTCCATGTCTGGATTACCCTTTACACTTAGGGAAAGACCTTAAGTGTTTTGCAGAAACAAGCCAAAAAATGATGTGAGAGGCTCTGAGCATGAACAAAAGCACAATGGCCTGTTCTCCGGCTAGTCACCGCTCAAGAGCATCACATTTTAGCTCTCTAGTGCCATTACAGAGAAGAAATTTCCACATATATATTAGACTAATCCCACCCATAAGGGCGGTCTAGTACCAAAATGATGGGCAAGTCCCCTCTGCACAGAAAAACCAACTAACCCGAAGAAGAAGAAGAAGTTGTTGTTGTTGTTGTTGTTGTTGTTGTTGTTGTTGTTGTTGTTGTTGTTGTTGTTGTTGTTGTTGTTGTTGTTGTTGTTGTTGTTGTTGTTGTTGTTGTTGTTGTTGTTGTTGTTGTTGTTGTTGTTGTTTATTTCAGCCTTATTTGGGCCTCATCAGTGAGGTGCAGCTGGCTTCCCTAGGCACTCAGAGCAAGGGGTCCACGTCTGGATTACCCTTTACACTTACGGAGAGACCTTAAATGTTTTGCAGAAATGCTTGTGGCTTGTCTCTGTGAAACACTTAGGGTCTCTCCCTAAGTGTAAAGGGTAATCCAGACGTGGACCCCTTGCTCTCAGGGCCTAGGGCAACCAGCTGCACCTCACTGATGAGGCTCAAATAAGGCTGAAGCATATGTTTGGGGTTAGCTGTTTTTGTTCTGTGCAGAGGGGACTTGCTCATCATTTTGTTATGGGACTGACCTTATGGGTGGGATTAGTCTACTATGGATGTAGAAATTTCTCCTCTGTAATGGCACTGGAAAGCTAAAATGTGATCCTCTTGAGCGGTGACTAGCCGGATAACAGGCCATTGTGCTTTTGTTCGTGCTCAGAGTCTCTCACATCATTTTTTGGCTTGCTTACAGCAAGGGACAGTCTTCTTACTGTGAGAACAATGAAAGACCTGTCTCCATTAACAAGTGTTTCAGGTTTTTCCCTTCTGCTAATTGAAGATTGTCCCTCTCTGCAATTGACTTGGACACCACCTTTCTGTTCTGAGGTGAGCAGTGTTACATCAGTAAAAGGGGATGGAGGGGGATAATCTTCAATGCAGATAAAGGAAAAAGCTGAAAAACCTGTCAAGGGGGGCAGTGTTTTCATTGTTCTCAGAGTAAGAAGATTGTCCCGTTCTGTTATCTGTCTAGTCTCACAACCAGATTCCACATCTTAGGAGAGCAGTGTTACACTAGGTAAAAGGGGCGGGAGGGGGATACTTTATCACTCAATTACTCTTGAACTACAACTATGACAATATTGAAATAACACTCTCTATGACTCAAATACTATGAAGATTAATTGGAGCTGCTGTTTTTGTAAAACATTATTATTCCTTTAAATATTAACAACTCCTTAAATGGCAACACAGCAGGAAGAAATTTTTAACATCTTTTTTATAAAAGGTTATTACTTCTAATGTAGCAAAGTCATAGAAACAATAATAAAGAGGTTCATAAGGAGCTCACAGTCTAATTGAGTAAGTGATCAAACTTTAATATACCTCAAAATGTTACACACTTGCAGAATTAACTACTGCTCATAGGAGTAAATGTTAGAGCTTCTGTACTTTCATAGACAGTCACCAGTGATACTTGTCTATTGAAAGTTTGAATTCGACAGTGTGATATGGATTTAAATTACCAAAAAAATCACAAACTGTACATGTAAAGATATTAGAGGGCATTTAGCAGCTTTCATGAGAAATATATAGGGAGCATTTTTATGCTCAAAAGAAAAGAGGGGGAATTCTGGGGAAAACCAACTGCGCCATAGAGGAGAAATAACAATTTCAATATTCCAATCAATTTAAATGGGGTGTTTAACCTCTAATGCTAGAGAATTCTCCATGCATTGCAATACTTCACACTAGTTATCTCTGCATCACATACGTATTGTTTCTATGACCAGTGACTAACACAAGGAGGCAAACTTCAAGATTCTTTCATGATCGTATGTACACTGGTGAGACTAGCAAGGATTTTCCCTTTTGTGTCCCCAGTTTGCTGGCACTGGAACTTGAGTTGGGCACTATGATTCACATATGGTGGTCCTTTTTCCTAGTTCAGTTCTTCTGGCCTCAGGTCTGGGATTAAATAAGTCTTATTTTCTCCTTCCCTCTCACCTTAGACCCTGTGGTCTTACTCTTCTCTCAAATAACCACCCCAGGTCCTAGCTCCCATACTAGTATATCGCTATTCCTTTTCCAGTTGCATTAGGTCTCTAATTCCACGATATTGGATACAATGGAATCCCCAAACGCTTCTTGACTGGCATATCAAGGTTCAAAACTAGCTAGTTCTGAAAAAAATACATGCTTTGGCCACCAAAACCCTCTGTAAATATTATGCCACTTGGACGCCCTGGCTGAACATAAACAATCAGACTTCCCTCTCCTTCCCCTCCCACTCTTTCTTCTTTCTTCACATTCCTACTTTGCAGTTAATTCTCATCACTGCCATTGAGAATGTTCCTCTAATCATGTTACATTGAGACAGGGAAGCTTCAACAACTTTATCCCCCAGTTTTATTGCTTCCCTGTCACTCTTACATCCAGGTGGTCCATCATGAACTTCTCTTCTTCATTTATCAAGTTAGCTTGTGTTTAAACAATGTATGTAATGCTTTTTAACTGCTCTTAACTTGTCTCGCTTATATTTGATACCTCATGTGTTCTATTTTGATGTAACCTCTTCTTTTGAACTCAATAAAGAAATACAAAAGTCCCATTTAAATTAATGGGAATGTAGGTACATTTTATTTTCTGGGAGACGTACAAATGTGAGGATAACCCATCAAGCACGAACAAGGTGAAGTGTCTTGTTCTTGGGCATGGTAGCCTCTCTATGGTGCTACAACTCATGCTTTTCACTCCCATGTGCCATCAGTGTGGTGCAGCTGAATCCCTCTTGGCACAAGGAAGCAAAGGCCCATGCCTGGAATACCCTTATATTTTGGGAGACATAGAAATGTGAGAAGCACCCATCAAGCACGAACAATGTAAAGTGTCTTGTTCTTAGGCATGGTAGCCTCTCAATGGTGCTACAACTCACGTTTTTCACTCCCATGTGCCATTGCAGAGAGGAATTTTCCATATTCATATCAGACTGGTCCCACCCACAGACAGTCCATCTCCAAAATGTCAGGCAAATCCTCTCCTCACGAGAAAGACAGGAAAACCACAGATGTATGTTACAGCCTATATGGGCCTCGTCAGTGTGGGGCAGCTGAACCTCTCTAGGCACATGAAAGCAAGGGCCCCTGCCTGGGATACCCTTATACTTTGGGAGACATACAAATGTGAGGAGCACCCATCAAGCACAAACAATGTAAAGTGTCTTGTTCTTAGCCTCTCAATGGTGCTACAACTCACGTTTTTCACTCCCATGTGCCACTGCAGAGAGGCAATTTCTATATTCATATCAGACTGGTCCTACCCACAGACAGTTCAGCTCCGAAATGTCAGGCACATCCACTCCGCACGAGAGAGACAGCAAAACCACAAATGTACTTTTTGGCCTATGTGGGCCTCATCAGTGTGGTGTAGCTGAATCCCTCTAGGCACATGAAGGCCAAAGGCCCATGCCTAGAATACCCTTATACATTGGGAGACATACAAATGTGAGGAGCACCCATCAAGCACGAACAAGGTAAAGTGTCTTGTTCTTAGGCATGGTAGCCCCTCAGTGGTGCTTCAACTCATGATTTTCACTCCCATGTACCATTGCAGAGATAAAATTTCCTTATTCATATCAGACTGGTCCTGCCCATAGACAGTCCAGCTCCAAAATGTCAGGCCAATCCTCTCCACACAAGAGAGACAGCAAAACCACAGGAATACATTTCGACCTATGTGGGCTTTGTCGGTGTGGTGCCGCTGAATCCCTCTAAGCACATGGAAGCAAGGGCCCATGCCTGGGATACCCTTATACTTTAGGAGACATACAAACGTGAGGAGCAACCATCAAGCACAAACAAGGTAAAGTGTCTTGTTCTTAGGCATGGTAGCCTCTCAATGGTGCTTTAACTCACATGTTTCACTCCCATGTACCATTGTAGAGATAAAATGTCCTTATTGATATCAGACTGGTCCTGCCCATAGACAGTCCAGCTCTGAAATGTCAGGCAAACCCTCTCTGCACAAGAGAGACACCACAGACATACATTTCGACCCATGTGGGCTATGTCAGTGTGGTGCAGCTGATTCCCTCTAGGCATATGGAGAGCAAGAGCCCATGCTTGAGATCCCCTTCCACTTAGGAAGATTAAGAAGCAAATGTTGTGACGTGCACCCATCGAGAACAAAAAAGATAACGTGTCTTATGCTTAGGCATAGGGGCCCATCAATGGTGCTACAAGTCACATTTTTTACTCCCATGTGCTATTGCAGAAAGAAAATGTCCATATTTATATCAGACTGGTCTTGCCCACAGACAGTCCAGTTCTAAAATATCTGGCAAACACGCTCTGCCAAAGAGAATCAGCAAAACCACAGACATATATTTCAACCTATGTTGGTTTCATCAGTGTGGTACAGCTGAATCCCTCTAGGTGCATGGAAGCAAGTTCCCATGCCTGGGATACCCTTATACTATAGGAAACATACAAATGTGAGGAGCAACCATCAAGCACGGACAAGGTAAAGTGTCTTGTTCTTAGGCATGGTAACTTCTCAATGGTGCTAAAACTCACATTTTTCACTCCCATGTGCCATTGCAGAGAGGAAATTTCCATATTCATATCAGACTGGTCTTGCCCACATTCTTTGTACATAACAACAACATAAATATGAACCAGCTGGTGAATTACTTTGCTTTGTGTAGGATCCTTACATAGTCTCTATTAAAGCGGAACTACCACCCTTAAAAAATGTTGTATCGAATAATCCCCTATCTGGCGACTAGCTGCTCAGTAGCACTAGTCGCCAGAATTCTTACCCGTTCATGAGAATGAGCCTCTACTCCGGGACTGACAGGACAGAGCGCGGACATCTTTCTCTAGTGATGTCCACGCGTCTGCGCTGTCAGTCCCTTTTGGAGCCGAACGGCTCCTAGCAACACCTACTAGAGCCAGCTGGGACTGACATAGCAGGCATGCGGACGTCACTGAAAGATGTCCGCGCTCCGTCCTGCCTGTCACTCCTGGAGTAGAGGCTCATTCTCATGAACGGGTAAGAATTCTGAGCAGCTAGTCGTCAGATGGGGGATTATTTGATACAACATTTTTAAGGGTGGTAGTTCTTCTTTAAAGGCAATGAGAAATACATTCTTCTTGCATTGCTGGAATCCTGCTTTAAACATGACATTTCTGTGTCATTTCTGAGGAATCAAATTCTGTGAAAGAATATAAGGAAATCCTTATAGATCAAGTTGAAGATTGCATTGTGGACAATGAGTGGGAGAAATGTAGGGGCAAAGGAACTAATAGAAAATGCAATGAAAAGAAAGCTTCATGATTAACCACAACTAGTAACACGTAATTTGTTCTGGGTGCAGCAGTCTAACATATGTGGTGGTGGTGGTGGCACTGGTACATCTCTATGGGACTTTCTCTCAGAATATGGTGTGGTAATTGATGCACGTGAGCACCATCTGTCTCCAAGGAGTGGCCGCACTGCAACTGAGATGGGATGGTTACAGCATACTTGAGGGATAAATATGTTCTAGACCAAAATGATAACCCACATGAGTAATGAAAAAACAAAACAGTGTGTGAGGTCTTCACTAACAAGTACTGTTGTGGAAACCTCAGGTGTAAGCAGGCGATGTACAGGGTGAATTTCTGCTTGTCCTAGCATCCAAGGGAGCCCAATATGCCCCAGGGTCCAATAGCTTCTTATTTTGCCTCTGTGAAAATATTTAATGTTATTCCACTGGTGGAAACACATAGTTGCTCACCGGCAAGTGTGTGTGCTCAGTTATGTTTTCAGTACAGTTGATTAAGTAATTGTCATGGTTTGTTACTGTTTGTTAAAGAACTCTTAGACAGTTAGGTAAGGTTAAAAAGCTTTGTTGAAAATAATGCACAATAGCCCCACTCAGGTCCAGATAAGGTCCGTACCAGGTACTTTCCAGATCTCACACAGGTCAGGGCGAAAATACACACACAGTAGTAGTAAGCAAATAAGTGTGATGACCTTGGACTTGTAGGCAGATTCACAGCAAAGTTCAGGAACAAGAATATCCTCGACAGCCCCACACCGCAATAGGTGACACAGGCGATGGGTAACTGAAGGGCAATCCCCTAGTGTACTAGGGATAACGAAGGCAGCACAAATAGTGTACAAGTGGACACTAGGCCCCAGACTTCTAGGGTTAACGGAGGCAACACTGGCAAGACACTGGCAGAGGACTGACCCTAGGAGAGTAGGGTAAACGGAGGCAACACGGACAGGACTCTGGCAGTGACTGAACCCTAGAATGCTAGGGTTAATCGAGGCAACACAAACAGTACTCTGGCAACGCCTAGACCCTAGCACGCTAGGGTTAACGGAGGCAACGCAGCAGTGGCTCAGATAGTGACTGAACCCGAGAACGCTAGGGTAAACGGAGGCAACACAGACAGGGTTCTGGCAGTGATGGAGCCCTAGCACGCTAGGGTTGACGGAGGCAACAGACACCAGATACTAGCAATATAATGACCCTAAGCCAATAGGGTGAACTGAGGCAATGCGGGCAAAAGTGTGGTACAGAATGGACCCAGATATTATAGGGTTACCGGAGGCAACACAGACACTGGTGAGTGCAGGGACTCCCACAGGCTCCAGGAGACTATAGGAGCGGTAAGCGAGCAGGAGAGATAGGTACGTAACGTAACCGGTCAGCAACCGGTGTCTCCTTATCGGTACACGGAGGTAATAAGCTAGTCCAGTGAACAACTGAGCAAGAAGCACAACCAGGTCGGCACACAGGGACTACAGCCAGTCAGAAGAACCACCAGACACTAGCCCAGCCAGATCGGTGATAACGGATCTGCAGCCAGTCCTTAGTCAGTAATGGAATCAGACACTCAGCCACGCCAGTTCGGTACACAAGGAGTTAGTCAGTCAGTCCTAGTCAGCAACGGAATCAGATACTCAGCCAAGCCAGTTTGGTACACAAGGAGTGTTACGGTTTTCTGACACTCAGACAAGGTTATAAGTAAAAACACAGTTTATTTTGAACTGGGGGCCAGGTCACGCATAGACAGACTGGTAGAAGCAGTAATAGACAACAAATATGGAATAATACTGTATAACAGGATAGACAAGGGTTAAGGAATAACCAACTGATCAGTCACAATGATGGTACGCTGACAATGCCCAGCTGAACCAATAAGTCTCTGGAAGAATACACGATCAGTAGTAGGCTTGCTCAAATCACTCTCATATAGCTGTTACAAAGGACGCCCAAGGAGACTGCACAAGCAACCAGAGCTGAGTAAAACTCCAGGAGGAGTGAATGGGAGAGCCGCTAGCAGAACTGGTAAACGGAACCTGTCAAGCCCTTGAACGTACAGGAGTACTGTTGTGAGCCAAAGGAGATCAGAGCCAGGTCACCCACCAGGTGCCAACAGGAGTAACACTATACCAGCCACCGCGAGCCTCGCACAGGAATGCGATGAATGAGACTACACACGAGCAATGACTAGCGCCCAGACACCCTTCCGGTGCCGTATCAGTACCATACAGCGAGAGCAAACGGAGGCCACTGCACCGGGAGATGCATGCACGGTAAACCACGTACCGGGACTAAACTGCTCTGCTTAAGCCACGGACAGACTAGGTACAAAGCGCAGCTCAGACTGTGTAAGCGGCTCTGAATATGATAAGGCTTGGCAAGTGTAATCGGCTCTATAATGGAGGCAACACACACACAGTAACTGGATCGGGCAGGTACGGCCACAAAGGGGCAGCTCAGCTAGCATACAACAGCTCGGTAAACGAAGGCCACAGTGTAGCGCCAAGAGAGTGAATGAACGGAGCCCCACTACTACAGTTCAGAATGTCGCCGTCGGGCGACCTGGAACACAGGAACTCAGGAACTGATGAGCAACCGGCAGCGATGACCGGAACCAGGACCCTCTCGATCAGGAACGTCAGCCACAGCCAGGTCGGTAACGGAGCAGGAAGTCAGCCACAGCCAGGTCGGTAACGGAGCAGGAACGTCAGCCACAGCCAGGTCGGTAACGGAGCAGGAACGTCAGCCACAGCCAGGTCGGTAACGGAGCAGGAAGTCAGACAGCGCAGGAATCCAATCAGAGAGCAGGAACAGAGAATGGTCAGACGAGCCGAATCGGTACACAGGAACACAGTAACTCAGCAAGAGGCTCAACTTCAGGAACACCACGAAAGGGCATCAGACAGCTGTCACAGGCCCAGTATAAAAAGGAACATCCTGGGCGGGCCAAACAATCTGCACCAATGCACAGGTACCATCAGTGTGACTGACAGGGAATCACGGGCACAGTGATAGTAACCCCCTCTCAAAGACCCCCTCTCCTGCCTGCTGGTTTGGGTTTGTGCGGATATTTAGAGTGAAAATTGCGTAATAAACGTGGAGCATGGAGGTCCTTTTGGTCCACCCATGAATGTTCCTCAGGCCCGTAGCCTCTCCAGTGGACCAAATATTGCAATTTACCTCTAAATCTCCTGGAGTCAATAATACTTTGAACTTCGTATTCCTCTTGACCTTGAACATCCACCGGCCCAGGAACCACCGGAGTGGTAGTATAGCGGTTGCAAACCAAGGGTTTCAGTAGTGATACATGGAACACATTATGAATGCGCATAGATGCAGGAAGTTCAAGTGCGTATGCCACGGGGTTAACCTTACGGATAATCTTAAACGGACCAATGAACCGGGGAGCCAATTTGTTGGATGGTACTTGCAAATTTAGATTCCTGGAGGAAAGCCATACCCTATCCCCAACCTGAAATGAGACCGCTGGCAACCGTCTGCGATTAGCATGCCGCTGTTGACGCTGAAAGGACTGGCTGAGGGACCTTTGCACCTGTGCCCATGTGGAGCGGAGTTGCTCAATGTGCTCGTCCAGAGCCGGAATCTGTTGTGACTGAAATGAGTCTGGGAGCAGACAAGGCTGGAACCCGTAGTTGACAAGAAACGGGGAGCTCCCAGATGATGAATTGACTGCACAGTTCCTGGCGAACTCTGCCCACGGCAACAGGTCAGCCCAATTGTCATGATGATCAGTCACAAAGCAACGCAAAAACTGCTCCAGTCCCTGATTGGCCCGCTCAGCAGCCCCGTTGGTCTGGGGATGGTAGGCGGAGGAAAAGGACAATTGTATGCCCATTTGGCTACAGAATGCCCTCCAGAATCTCGAGACGAATTGACTCCCTCGGTCTGATACTATTACTCTGGGAACCCCGTGCAAGCGAAATACCTCTTTGGCAAAAACTGTTGCCAATTCCTGGGCCGAAGGGAGACCAGAGAGGGGCACGAAATGAGCCATCTTAGAGAACCTATCCACCACCATTAGAATAAAAGTATAGCCCTTGGATGACGGCAGTTCTCCCAGAAAGTCAATGGAGATGTGTGACCATGGGCGTTCGCCATTAGGTACTGGTTGGAGCAAACCCACTGGGAGGTGTCTGGGAGACTTATTATGGGCACATGTGGCACAGGCAGACGTAAATGCCGCACAGTCAGCTCTTAGAGAAGGCCACCAAAACATTTGTGATAGAGACCATACTAGCTGATCTCGGCCAATGTGCCCAGCTACCTTCGAGGAGTGATAGTACTCAAGTAATTGGACCCGGAAAGGCTCATCCACAAAACACTTGCCAACTGGGGTTTCCGGAGGTGCCCTGGCCTGGGATGCCAATATTTGTTCCCCCAATGTCGAAGTGATACTAGTACGTATTGTGGCCAAAATTCTGTCAGGCTGAATAATAGGAACCGGGGTTTCATCCCTCTCAGTGTCTGTGCAAAATTGCCTGGACAGGGCATCAGCTCTCACGTTTTTTGATCCAGGCAAGTAGGACACTATATAGTTAAATCTTGACAGAAACAGTGCCCACCTAGCCTGGCGAGATGACAACCTTTTAGCCTCTGAAAGGTAAATCAAATTTTTGTGGTCTGTAAGTATTAATACTGGGGTTCTTGTGCCCTCTAATAAATGTCGCCATTCTTTCAGTGCCAAGATTATAGCCAACAGCTCCCTGTCACCAATTTCGTAATGGCTTTGGGCGCTGGATATCTTCTTAGAAAAGAACCCGCATGGTCTCAGGTTGCCCCCTTCTTTCGGACGTTGAAAGAGAACTGCCCCTACCCCAACCTCAGAGGCATCGACCTCCAACGTAAATGGCAGGGAGGGGTTAGGGTGGGAAAGGATAGGAGCGGAGGCGAATGCAGATTTGAGAGTATCAAAAGCCCTTTCAGCTGCATCAGACCATTGAGAGGGATTGGCTCCCTTATGCGTAAGGTCAGAGAGGGGTTTAATAATGGTGGAAAAATTCTGAATGAATTTCCTGTAATAATTGGCAAAACCCAAAAACCTTTGTATTGCTTTCAACCCTTTAGGTCGTGGCCACTGTAGGACTGCTGCCAATTTACCCTCATCCATGGCAATGCCATCATTAGAAATGACGAATCCCAGAAAGGGTACCTTGGAACAATGAAATTCGCATTTCTCCAATTTACAGAACAATTTGTTCTTGCATAATCGTAGCAGGACTTCAGACACATCCAGAATGTGTTGGGTTAAATTGGCAGAGTGAATCAATATGTCATCGAGGTACACGACAACACAGGACTGTAATAAGTCACGGAGGATATCATTGATGAGTTCTTGAAACACGGCAGGTGCATTACATAAGCCGAATGGCATGACCAAATATTCATAATGACCCGACCTAGTATTGAATGCCGTTTTCCACTCGTCCCCGGCCCTTATCCGTATCAGGTTGTAAGCCGCACGTAAATCGAGTTTAGTAAATATAGATGAGCCCTTCAACCTGTCAAACAGTTCTGTAATGAGTGGTATTGGATATGCGTTTTTAGGCATCAATTTATTAAGTCCTCGATAATCAATACAGGGTCGTAACTCGCCATTTTTCTTTTTTACAAAAAAAAATCCTGCACCTGCCGGAGATGAAGATTTACGAATTATCCCTCGATTGAGGGCATCCTCAGTGTATTCCTCCATGCCCAGATTCTCCTCACAGGACAACGGGTATGTCCTGCCCCTCGGTGGCACCACCCCCGGGGGCAAATCAATAGCGCAATCATACGGCCTATGCTGCGGCAATGCGCTACCCTCTCCCTTACTGAATACGTCACTGAACTTGCTGTATTCAGCTGGTACATAAAACCTTAACTGGATGCGACAAACAATGCCCAGAACAGTAATCAGACCACGACTTGACCTCACATGTTTGCCAGTCAAACTGGGGGTTGTGTAAAAATAACCAAGGGAACCCCAATATGACCGCATGATGGGGTGAATGTATAATCTGAAAACAGACCCTCTCCTGGTGGAGAGCCCCAATATTCATAGAGATAGGTGTAGTTTCCATGGTGATGAATGCGGGTTCTAGCGGTCTGCCATCAATGGCTTCAGTGGCTAAAGGCGTATCTTTTTTGGACAGCGGAATACTGTGCATCTCAGCAAATGTCTTGTCCATAAAATAGCCTGCAGTGCCAGAATCTATTAATGCTAGTGCCTCAACCGCTTGATCACCTACAGGGAAGCACACCGGAATGATGGGTTTCTTGGAACAGGGATCTGGGGACGATTGTACACCACCTAGGGCCTGTCCCCCAAGGTACCCTAGGTGCGTGCGTTTCCCGGCCGTACGGGACAATTACGTAGCATGTGCCCATTCTTGCCACAATATAAGCATAGGCCCTGCCTTCTGCGGTGTGCCCGCTCCTCCTCAGATAGCCTGGTGAACCCGAGTTGCATAGGTTCCCCCAGTTTGTTAACTCGATCAGGAGGATTAGGAGGCGAGGGTGGGTTTAAAGGACCGTCGTGCCCATGGATTCTGGATCTAGCCCTTTTGGCCAAGTGCCTTTCTCGTATGCGTGTATCAATGAGCAATACAAAATCTATGTAATCATCCAAATCGGTAGGTACGTCTCTGGCCGCAATTTCATCTTTAATAACATCAGATAGTCCCTGGGAAAAAGCTGCCACTAGAGCCTCATTATTCCACCCTACCTCTGCTGCCAGTATCCGAAATTCTATGGCGTTCGCCCATCTGAATCTCCATTAAACTTTTGGCAGCAGAGGAGGTTCTCCCAGGCAGCTCCGAAACTGCTTGACAAATTCGTCAAAGTCTGATGTACATGGTTTGGCCTTCTCCCATAGTGGGCCAGCCCATGCCAGGGCTTTACCCGTTAATAGAGATATCATGAACCCCACCTTACTACGGTCGTTCAGAAAAGCGTGAGGCGTGAGTTCTAGAAATATCTCAAGTTGGTTAATAAACCCTCTACACAGGGTGGGTTCGCCATTGTATCTCAACGGTAACGGCGCCGCCGCCGTTAAACTTCTGGAGACAGCAACCATTTGACCAGCAACGTGATCCGGTGTCACAACTGGGGGGACCACCGGATTTTGGTTAGGTTTCTCAAGGTGTACCGTAAGTTCTAGCAAGGTTTGCATGGCCAGTGCCGACTGGTCCAAGCGCTGCTCATGCACATCCATCCTCCAGTGGAGGTTCTGTGTATTACTGTCACCTTTACCGTCAGAGGTCATGGCCCTTTCGTACTGTTACGGTTTTCTGACACTCAGACAAGGTTATAAGTAAAAACACAGTTTATTTTGAACTGAAAATCAGGAATAGCGCCCCTGGGGGTCAGGTCAGGCATAGACAGACTGGTACAAAGCAATAATAGACAAAAAATATGGAATAATACTGTATAACAGGATAGACAAGGGTTAAGGAATAACCCACTGATCAGTCACAATGATGGTAGGCTGACAACGCCCAGCTGAACCAATAAGTCTCTGGAAGAATACACGATCAATAGTAGGCTTGCTCAAATCACTCTCATATAGCTGTTACAAAAGGACGCCCAAGGAGACTGCACAAGCAACCAGAGCTGAGTAAAACTCCAGGAGGAGTAAATGGGAGAGCCGCTAGCAGAACTGGTAAACGGAACCTGTCAAGCCCTTGAACGTACAGGAGTACTGTTGTGAGCCAAAGGAGATCAGAGCCAAGCCACCCAGCAGGTGCCAACAGGAGTAACACTATACCAGCCCCGCGAGCCTCGCACAGGAATGCGATGAATGAGACTACACACGAGCAATGACTAGCGCCCAGACACCCTTCCGGTGCCGTATCAGTACCATACAGCGAGAGCAAATGGAGGCCACTGCACCGGGAGATGCATGCACGGGAAACCACGTACCGGGACTAAACTGCTCTGCTTAAGCCACGGACAGACTAGGTACAAAGTGCAGCTCAGACTGTGTAATCGGCTCTTATAGTATGATAAGGCTTGGCAAGTGTAATCGGCTCTATAATGGAGGCAACACACACACAGTAACTGGATCGGGCAGGTACGGCCACAAAGGGGCAGCTCAGCTAGCATACAACAGCTCGGTAAACGAAGGCCACAGTGTAGCGCCAATGAGAGTGAATGAACGGAGCCCCACTACTACAGTTCAGAATGTCGCCGTCGGGCGACCTGGAACACAGGAACTCAGGAACTGATGAGCAACCGGCAGCGATGACCAGAACCAGGACCCTCTCGATCAGGAACGTCATCCACAGCCAGGTCGGTAACGGAGCAGGAAGTCAGCCACAGCTCGGTCGGTAACGGAGCAGGAATGTCAGCCACAGCCAGGTCGGTAACGGAGCAGGAACGTCAGCCACAGCCAGGTTGGTAATCGGAGCAGGAACGTCAGCCACAGCCAGGTCGGTAACGGAGCAGGAAGTCAGACAGCGCAGGAATCCAATCAGAGAGCAGGAACAGAGAATGGTCAGACGAGCCGAATCGGTACACAGGAACACAGTAACACAGCAAGAGGCTCAACTTCAGGAACACCACGAAAGGGCATCAGACAGCTGTCACAGGCCCAGTATAAAAAGGAACATCCTGGGCGGGCCAAACAATCTGCACCAATGCACAGGTACCATCAGTGTGACTGACAGGGAATCACGGGCACCGTGATAATAGGGCCCTGGCCACAGCATGCGACAGGGAGGCTACAATTGCTAGCATCATCCACCAGCTCTGCTCCACGGCCTTCACACTACCAGGGGTCTACTATTCAACTGCTTAGGTTCTCTCGTCTACGTGTTAATTTCAGCTCTCTCAGGAGTTCTGTATGCAGGTCATTCTGAAGTTTGCCTTACGTGTTATGACCCTGCTGTGCCTGACAACTGCTCTTGCTGTTCCCATTCCCCTATCTCCCAGACCATCTGAACTGCACTTCTTCTTCCTGGTGAGTTCTCTACTTTTATTATAGCTAACATAGTTGATAAGGCTGAAAAAAGACATGAGTCCATGAAGTCCAGCCCATGCCAAAAACATCCCTATTGATCCAGAGAAAGGCAAAAAAAAGCCCTCTGAAGCCATCTCCAATTTAGCCATAAGTAGGTAAAAAAATTCCTTCCTGACTTCAAATAGCAGTCAGATAGTTCCCTGGATCAACAACCTATCTGCATTGAAGGCATTTGTCAAAATGTTCTATATTGTTCAGTGCTAGATAGGCATCTATTGCTTTTTTTTAAGTAGTTGCATTCTCTACAAGTATAACATCCTGAGGCAAATAATTCCATAGCTTTACTACCCTTACTGTAAAGAACCCCTGCCTTTGTTTTAGTCAAAAGCGCCTTTCCTCTAGTCTTAATTGATGATCTCTTGTTCTTTGCTCAGCTCTTTGCGTAAATAATTCATTGGATAGTTCTTTGTATTGACCTTGAATATATTTGTAAATGGTAATCATATCACCCCTTAGACATCTCTTCTTTAATGTAAACAAACACAATTTGGCTAGTCTCTCTTTATAACTCAGATCCTCTTATCCCTTTATCAGTTTTGTTGCACCTTCTCTGCACTTTTTCCAGTTCAACTATGTCTTAAGAACTGGCGCCCAAAATTGTACTCCATATTCTAGATTAAGCCTAACCAGGATTTATACAGATGTAGGATAATATTAGCATCCCTTGTATCTACAGCTCTTTTTATGCATTGGACACCCCTGTGGTATGCACACAAAATGCCTCCAATCCCCCCACCCTCACATGTACCCTACCCCCCAGCCTAGTTCCACAGCCCACTGGCAGTCCCATTCCCACAGTCTGACCCACCAGCCTGATTCCACTGCCTACTGGTTGACCCAAGTGTGAGTACGCACTAGATTCAGGCTGGGAATCAAACAGTGTATGTGGGGGACATACAGTGCACACTGCTAACCACAGATCCCCCATATGCACTTACCTCCCCCCCACAACCACCGCCACACTTGCTCACTGCCCACTGGTAGATATACCCACATACACTGCCTGACCCCTCGTCCCTTCCCCGACCTGATTTCACTGGCAGTCACAGGACCTCACGTACACTGACTGACCACGGGTAGCAATAGAATCATACATACACTGTTTGCTTCCCTATCCTTGTTCCACCGGTAGCCACGCTCCTGGCATCCAATATGGTATGTCAAACCACAGCAGTGGGGTACCATTTTTGTAGGCTTTCAGGAGGCCCTCCTAGGAAATCCCATGGTGTTGAGCCATTTGCGTATCTTTGAAGTGACTGATTTGTGAAAACAACAATTTTTTTTTCTCTAGCACCACATCCTGGAAAAAGTTGTGCACACGAACTTAGGGGTAGATAGGCAAGTGACCCCTCATTAGATGCGGCAGGTTATCTTCTTTCCAAAATGGCATGGTTTCTGTACCCTTTCTTCACTTCTGTAGTTGATATAAGCATTTTTGTGCAGACAAGTAATATTTGAGAAAATGTTAGAAACTCCAGAGGTTGTAGTAGGTGTAGTTTTCTAGTTCTAGCACCCCCTAAGGTAGGTCAGCTCATACCAATGGGGTGTCATTTGACTCCTAAGAGCACTAGCTAATGAATGCAGTTTAAAATTCCATGGTTTTCACAGAGTTCCATACATTTGAAGTGGCAGAAGTGTAACAAAATGCCTTTTTTTTTTTTATTAGCGCCACCTCCTGGAAGCATTTGTGCACACCAGCCTTTGGGTAAAACGGCAAGTGACCCCTCATTAGATGCGGCAGGTTGTTTTCTTTTCAAAATGACATTATTTCTCTACCTTTCCTGCATTTCTATTATGGTTATAACCATTTTAGTGCAACCAGATAATTTCAAAAACAAAAGTGTCAGGTTTACGTACGTGCTCCTAGCACCTACATATTGTATGTTAACCCACACAAATGGGCTACCATTTTTCTCATGTTGGTAGCAGGTACTGAATACAGCAGGAAATGTTATGGTTTTCAAAGATTTTAGTATCTTTAAAGTGGTGGAAATGTAAAAAAAAATGTATTTATTCCTATAGCGCCACCTTTTGGAAATATATTGCACTTCAGCCCAAGGATAGACCCCTCATTTGATGCGGGAGAATGTCTACTTTCCAAAATGGTATACCTTTTATACCTTTCCTTCATGTCTCTAACAGTTATGAACATTTTAGTACAATCAGCTATTTTTGGGGAAGGAAACAGGTAGGTGTAGTTATGTGCTTCTGGCACCCCTAAGGTAGGTTGACTCATACCAATGAGGTGTCATTTTTCTCCTAAGAGCACTAGCTAATGAATACAGTTGGAAATTCCATGGTTTTCACAGATTTCCGTACAGATGTAGGGGCAGAAATGTAAGAAAATGCCATTTTTTTCCTATAGTGCCACCTTCTGGAAGCATTTGGGCACAACAGGCTTGGGGTAAGAAGGCAATTCACCCCTCATTAGATGTGGAAGGTTGTCTTCTTTCCAAAATGCTATAGTTTGTCTACCCTTTCTTCACTTCTCTAGTTGTTATAACCATTTTTGTATAGACAAGTAATGTTTGAGAAAATGTTAGAAAAATTACAGGTTGTAGTAGGTGTAGTTTTGTACTTGTAGCGCCCCCTAAGGTAGCTGAACTCATACCAATGAGGTGTCATTTTTCTCCTAAAAGCACTAGCTAATGAATACAGTTGGAAATTCCATGGTTTTCACAGATTTCCGTATAGATGTAGGGGCAGAAATGTAAGAAAATGCCATTTTTTCCTATAGTGCCACCTTCTGGGAGCATTTGGGCACAACAGGCTTGGGGTAAGAAGTCAATTCACCCCTCATTAGATGCGGCAAGCTGTCTTCTTTCCAAAATGGTATGGTTTGTCTACCCTTTCTTCACTTCTCTAGTTGTTATAACCATTTTTGTATAGACAAGTAATGTTTGAGAAAATGTTAGAAAAATTACAGGTTATAGTAGGTGTAGTTTTGTACTTGTAGCGCCCCCTAAGGTAGGTAAACTCATACCAATGAGGTGTCATTTTTCTCCTAAGAGCACTAGCTAATGAATACAGTTGGAAATTCCATGGTTTTCACAGATTTCCATACAGATGAAGGGGCAGAAATGTAAGAAAGTGCCATTTTTCCTATAGTGCCAACTTCTGTAAGCATTTGGGCACAACAGGCTTGGGGCAAGAAGGTAGTTTTATATAGTTATTCCACTGTTTTAGGGTAGTTTTACCACAAAAACCCTAGAATGCTCATATTAGTTTATAAAGTTGAAAATGTCATTTTGCGCTGCTGTTGATTAGGGCTCTGCGCTAGCCATGGACGTAGGTAAAACTATACAAATTTGGTATTTTTTTACTCGGGGGACTCGGGGCCTTTTCAAATAATTGAAACTTTTTCAATCAAGGTAAATGTTTTTGAGACATAGTATGTGATTTTAGCAAAATGAGTAAATGTTCACTTTTTTTTGTCATTATGACATCATAGCTTTTTGCACGATATAAAATTCTCTTCATGTAAGTTACCACAAGAAAGCGCAATTTGTTCTGAAAAAAACAATATATAGTTTTCCATATGTAACTAAAAATCCCCAGAGGAAATCGATCCTAAACAGAAGGATAGCAAAAATGCTGAAAAAGTGTCTGGCCTGCAGGGTACAGGAAATGGCCCAAGCCTCTGGCACTGAAGGGGTTAAGGCTTATGATAATGTTAAACTGTCCCCCCCCCAAAAAAAAAAAAAAAGTCAGGTGCTGTCACTTACAAAGGCCTTTGTTCACTCCACAAAATTTTTTACAAGTCACTGAGTAGGTGACTGACACTTTCCATGGGTCATAACTTCCCTGCTATAAGCTTGGCACATTTTGCAGGATGAAAAGTATGCAGATGCAGATGCTGCATTATTCATTGTACTCTATTGGTCTACACTACGTAGCCATGTGTAGTCATTGTACCACACAGTATGCAGTGACTGGAGAATTATTGCCAGATCCTCACATCTTGTAATACATACCAAGATGTGAAGGGCTGTAAGGAAGAACAAAAGCACAATGGCTTATTGTACAGCTAGTTACCACTCGGAAGCATCACAATTTAGCTCTCTTGTGCACCAGTTACGATGTCCACTAATTATGAGGCAACACAGAGAGTAGCTGGACAGAGCCCCAGGTCAGCACCAAAGTCATACACGGAGCGGGTGGTCAACCATAGCCACAGCTGACATGAGGGTTGATTTCTAGGGTGCCTTCTTCTACTGCAACATTTATTTTTGATAAGTATTTATATTATTGTTTAAAGTGTTGTGTCACAGCTTACCTCGAAATGACACTTCGGCGGCGTCCCGCACGTCGTTTTGGGCATTGGGACTGGGCACCTTGGTATCTGTAGTGGCCGCCCGCGTCATCTGGCTAGGCGGTTCGGCGACTCTAGATGACGCGGGATGGGTACAGGAGTTTGATGCATCGCGAGTAGATGCATCAATTACGGGCGCGAGGCTGCGTAATGACGCAGGCATCAACTTTATACAGTAAGGTCTGTCTGTCTCCTATCTACTTCCTGGTTCTTAATATTTAAGGGAACTAGATTCCTATCCAGTTACCCTTACGTTGTTGTTCAGTGCAGTTGTATCTAGCTTGTATCCTGATATCCTGTGTATGACCCTAGCTTGTCTGACCATCCATCCTGGTGCTGACCTGTGGCTCTGTCTGACTCTTCTCTGTGTGCTCCCTATCTGTTTGGACATCCAATCTGGTGCAGACCTGTGGCTCTGGTTGACTACCCGCTCCGTGTATGACACTGGCTTGTCTGACTATCGAACCTGGTGCTGACCTGGGGCTCTGTCCAGCTACTCTCTGTGTTGCCTCCTGATTAGTGGACATCCTGACTGGTGCAGACCGGTGGCTCTGGTAGACTCTAGCTTTACTGACTGCAGAAGTGAGTCAGTAGTCTCCCTTGTTGCCTTCCCTTTAGGGAGACAGCTTTCTCCTTACTGACTGCAGGCGTGAGTCAGTCCAGAGCCGGATTAAGACTCTATGGGGCCCTAGGCAGAATCCAAAATTGGGGCCCCCCTCCCACAATCCTTTCTGGATTTGCCCACATTGTCCCCCATTGTCCACCACCACCTTGGCCCCTATTGTCCACTTCCACGTTGCCCCCATTGTCCACCTCTGCCTTGCCCACCTCTTTCCATTTTAATAGATTAACAGACATGCAGATGTCTATATATATATATATATATATATATATATATATATATATATATATGTAGACAGTAGTTGATCACGGATATCTGAGGAAGGGTTGTCTAACCTCACCCACCCGAAAAGTTGCATTCAATTTGTTCTGCACTGAGAACTAAATAATGTGAAAATGAGGCAGATTTTTGAAGAACTTGTGAAATTCTGGGGCAAACCAACAGCAAATTCAAACTGACATTGAAATAGAGATTTTAACCCTTTGACGCAATGCTAGCCTTATTAGTAATTTTGAATGTTATGTTACAATCACTATATCTTAGTTGTTGGTTTACTGTACATTTTTGTAGCAGACTTGCGCAGTTGCACTAAACATACTGTTTCATTAAATTAAACAGTATGTTTAGTGCAAGCCTACTACAAAAAAGTACAGTAAACCAACTATTAAGATATAGTGATCGTAACATAACATCAAAGTTAGTCACTAATCAGACTAGCACTGTAAATCTCTTATCTGTCAATGGGCAGTCAGTCTAATACATAACCTTTTTATTAAACTAGAATAAAACCACATCACTAAAAAGGTTATGTATTAGACTGACTGCCCATTGACAGATACAAGATTACAGTGCTAGCCTGTGCTAGCAGGCTTCGTCATGGGTTAGGGAGGGAGCCAAGGATACATCACTTGATTTATTTTGTCTTCTCTCTGTCCCCTGAAAAATAAATAACTTTGTCTAAACTAAGAATTAACCCTTTGAGTGCCAGAGAGAGGTATGCAACTAAAGATAGTGATTATAACATTCAAAGTTACTCACTAATAAGGCTAGTCCACTATTGTAATCTCGTATCTGTCAATGTGCAATCAGTCTAATACTTAATAATAATAATCTCATATAGGAATATAGGAGTGTCCATAAAAACAAAGTATTTGTTTTTATGGACACTCAGATATTCATATATGAGATAAAGTTATTTGGGTTTTATTCTAGTTTAATAAAGGTTAAGTATTTGTTTTTATAGACAATCAGATATTTATATGAGATTACAAAGTGATTTGGGGTTTATTCTAGTTTAAAGTGTTAGTCTATATATATAAAAGAAGACTTTGTGCCTGCCAAAACACACCCAGGGGAGGCATAAAGCAGGAGTTACTACTCCTATTGGATGATTCAGTCATGCAGGGAGTTGGCCCGCCCCCACTATGCAGCCCGCCCACCACTATCAAATTCAGAAAAAAATAAAATGGCCGCCACTTGCTCCTACACCACAGACAAACACACATGCCCCACTCACACACACAGACCACACACACACATGCCCCACTCACACAGCACCAAACTCACACACATGTCCCACTCACACACACAGACCACACACACACATGTCCCACTCACACAGCACCACACAAAGCCAGAAATAAATATGGCTGACACACACACACACACACACACACACACACACACACACACAGTCACTCACCCTGACTCCCAGTGGCCTCAGCAGGACCTGTAGTGCAGCACCAGGGGAACAACATGGCACTCAAAGGGTTAAGGTAGGCCCTCATTGCTGAATTACTTCTTCACTGTCATCATTTGCCATGCAAGACACAGGACACACAACCATCAGGTACACACTTAACCCACTGACTGCCACAGGGTTGGGTATCAAGTTTAACCCCTCAGGGAGTGTGTTCAAACCCCTCACACTGTAAACTTGCATTTCCCTCCCACTTCTCCTCCTTCCCCAGCCTATTACTAACACTTTTCCACATTTATGTTAAGCCCCGCCCCCTACTCACGATTAAACCCCGCCCACTTTTAACCCAGATTGCCCCATTTGTCTCTCCACATCAGCACCACATGACTCCCTTCCAGGGACTACACAAGTCTGGTCTGGAGATGCCCCCCACCAGCTCCAACTTGCCCCTTATCAGCTCCACTTTGCCCCCCACCAGCTCCACTTTGCCCCCCATCCGCTCCAACGTGCCCCCACCGGCTCCACTTTGCCCCCAGCAGCTCCAACTTGCCCCCATCAGCTCCACTTTGCCCACCATCCGCTCCAACTTGCCCCCACCAGCTCCACTTTTGCCCCCCCTTCAGCTCCACTATGCCCCCAGCAGCTCCAACTTGCCCCTATCAGCTCCAACTTGCCACCAACAGCTCCACTTTGCCCCCCATCGGCTCCAACTTGCCCCCATCAGCTCCACTTTGGCCCCCATCCGCTCCAACTTGCCCCCACCAGCTCCACTTTGCCCCCCTTCAGCTCCACTTTGCCCCCCCTTCAGCTTCACTTTGACCTCCATCCGCTCCAACTTACCCCTATCAGCTCCAACTTGCCCCCAGCAGCTCCACTATGCCCCCTCAGCTCCAACTTGCCCCTGTCATCTCCACTTTGCCCCCCATCCTCTCCAACTTGCCCCCAGCAGCTCCACTATGCCCCCTCAGCTCCAACTTGCCCCCTATCACATACCTGTAGCTCCCGCGCAGTCTTCTCTTCAGTAATGCAGAGAGCGGCGGGAGATCATGACTCCCAGCGCGCTCTGCATTACTAAGGATCCGACCCAATAAGGGAGCGCTGTAGCGACACAGACCTGACTGTGTTGTGGTTCCCGGCGTGGTGTGTGCGGGCGCAGATCTTCTCCGCTGCATGCCCGCGCCCCCAGTACCTGTGCGCCCTAGGCCGGCTCCTACCTCGCCTATAGGTGGAGCCGGCCCTGCACGCAGTCCGACCTCCTAAAAAAAGGGACAACAGGGTGGGAAAGAGGGACAGAGGGATTTGGCCCTCAAAGAGGGACTGCCCCTCCTAAAGAGGGACACTTGGGATGTATGGTATGTGTCTGCCTGTGTGTTGCATATGTCTGTGTTTATCAGTGTGTCTTCATTTCACACACATGCGCCCAACGGTCATGACATGATGGGCAATGCCATCCCACATTGCTAGTAATGTGTAAAAAAAGTTTTTTGCATTTAGAAGAGCTTAAAAAAACTGTATCTCTCAAACCGCTATGGTTTAAGAGATACAGGCGTTTAAAGTTCGCTGTTTCCTACTGCCAGCTGTAAAGCTGTCAGCAGGAGATTTGTGTCGGTCGACGCGTAGGCGCTTGAGAAGTGCCGAGATCTCGTTACTTACAAGGAATCCCTTTATTGGAATGGTCTAAAACGTGTGCTTGAAAACCAGGCACACATTTTAGACCATTCCAATGAAGGGATTCCTTGTAAGTAACAAGATCTCGGCACTTCTCAAGCGCCTACGTGTCGACCGACACGAATCTCCTGCTGACAGCTTTACAGCTGGCAGTAGGAAACAGCGAACTTTAAACGTCTGTATCTCTTAAACCATAGCGGTTTGAGAGATACGTTTTTTTGCATTTAGCTCAGCTTTTTAAATGCAAAAAAACTTTTTTTTCGACATTACTAACACTTTAATAAAAAGGTTGAGAAAGGCTAGCATTTTAATATCTTATCTATCAAATGGTCAGTAACTAAGTCTAATACTTAACGTTTTTATTAAACTAAAATAAAACCAAAATCGCCTTGTTATCTCATATTATATGATATAAAGTGATTTTGGTTTTATTCTAGTTGAATAAAAAGGTTGAGTAATAGACTGCCCACTGACAGATAAGAGATTACAATGCTAGCCTCATTAGTGAGTAACTTTGAGTGTTATGTTACAATCACTATATCTTCATTGTTGGTTTACTGTACTTTTTTGTAGTAGGCTCGCATTAAACATATTGTTTAGTATGTGTAGTGCAAGCCTACTATATAATATGAGATAACAAAGCGATTTTGGTTTTATTTTAGTTTAACAAAAATGTTAAGTATTAGACTTAGTTACTGACCATTTGATAGATAAGATATTAAAATGCTATCCTTATTAGTAACTTTGAATATTGTATTACAATCAGTATATCTCTTAATACTGTATTTTTTGTAGGAGGCTAGTGTCTGCTATAATCTGCCCCTCCCCCCCCCTCCGCCGTGGTAGAAACTGGGGCAGGGATTTTACAGATGTCGTCTTTTTGTGTGAGAGCAGACTGCAGTTTGGGCTTCGGGATGTGCTACTCATACCTGTGGTCACACACACTTGTGTTGCATGTTCTTCAGGATTGCAATTTGCTTTTATGTCAGTAGGTCTAAAAATTAACTAACATTTCTAATCAAGTGTAGTGTAGACACATGGTTGCAGATTAAAAGTACTGTACAGAACGTCGCGATTAGCTCATTACATCTGCTGGGCATAGTAGTCCTGGGCCCTTACCTTGTGCGTGTGGCCATCTGCCCCCAAGCCCTGCTTCCAGTGTGCAACTGCTGCCAGGACAGAAGCCTCATCCCAAAAGCGAGCAAGGGGAGCTCTTCTATTTTATAGCCCCGACCACCACGTGATCAGTCAGTGTTCTCCATAACCCTTGTCAGATGTGCAAGTGCCAGGAGAAAGTCCTGACACATGCGCACAGCACAATGCAGCCCCGGCCACTTAATTAATTCTAGTCTAGGAGAAGGATTCTGAGTGAGGCCTCATCATGGCATCACGGCACTAAAGATGAGCAGGGATGAGGTTTCTGCCGGCCCCTGACCTCATTTGACCGGGTGGTCAGGCCCAAGACAGTCAGTGTGGTGTAAAGAGTTAGGGGGACTCAGGGAGCACTGAGCAGAGTCCAGGATGAGGTTTCCGGGCCCCCCTCATTTGGCCGGGCCCTAGGCGGGTGCCTTGCCTGTGATCCAGCTCTGAGTCAGACATAATCTCCCAGCGCTCTGCATTACTAAAGAGAACAAATGGGAGCTACAGGTATGTGATGCGGGGGCAAGTTGGAGCTGATGGGGGGGCAAGTTGGAGCTGATGGGAGGGCAACTTGGAGTTGATGGGCAAAGTAGAGCTGGTAGGTGCAAGTTGAAGCTGATGGGGGCAAGTTGGAGCTGATGTGGGGCAAGTTGGAACTTGGAGCTGATGGGCAAAGTAGAGCTGGTGGGGGCAAATTGGAGCTGATGGGGGGCAAGTTGAAGCTGGTGGGGGCAAAGTGGAGCTGGTGGGGGCAGGTTGGAGCTGATGGGCAAAGTAGAGCTGATGGGGGCAAGTTGGAGCTGATGGGGGGAAAGTTGGAACTTGGAGCTGATGGGCAAAATACAGCTGGTGGGGGCAAATTGGAGCTGATGGGGGGCAAGTTGAAGCTGGTGGGGGGGAAAAGTGGAGCTGATGGGGGGCAAGTTGGAGCTGATGGGGCAAAGTGGAGCTGATGGGGGACAAGTTGGAACCTGGAGCTGATGGGCAAAGTAGGCCTGGTAGGGGGTAAGTTAAATCTGGTGGGGGCACTTGCTCTACTATATTTTTTATTTCTTTTGTTAGGCATCGCCCTATAAATTAAAAAGTCATGTTTCGGTTTCGGCCAAGAGCATCCCGAAGTTTCGGTTTCTGTTTCGGTTCAGAATTGTAATTTCGGTGCACCCCTATACGTAACGGTCATGACAACAAACGGTAATAGTGATTCACCTTTTTAGAGCATACTGGACAGGATTCAGGATCAAGACCAAACTCATCGATCACTTGTCCCTGGCTTTGCAAACTTTGACATCATCCTTAGGGGAGACCATTTGGGTCTACGCTATTTCTGTCTGTCATATGAGACTACCATTGGCTTCGGCCTAGTCTCTGCAGTCTGGGGACTTGGAGGCATCCTCCTATTTCTGATAGATTTCCTGCCTCTTTGGTTTACCTCTGCTCCATCCTGAAATTTGTGATATATATATCCTGCTATTCATTATTACTTTTAATAAAGGTGAATTTTACTATACTGTCTGACTCTTGTCTTTGCTTGCAAACCGTGACATGTTGTCACTATGATAACTCACTTATGTACTAGCACTTTAATATTGTGATATTGATTAGATAGTCTACTAAATTGTACCTGTGGACAGGAAGATCAGGAGAGACCGCTATAGGCTTCTGGACCATAGTTCATAGGCATGTCTCCTGGTGCTGCTCAGAGTCAGACCGAGGAGCACTCAATAAAACTTCTTGCTCAGAAAGCGGCCAAACACTGCATGCGTGCACATATATGAAGTGTGACATGCATGCACAGTGAATTAGGCATCTCACCCTCACTCACCGTGGCTCAGATGATGAGCATGGATTAACACACATCCCTTTAAGGAGCGGATTCAGTTCAGGCGGGTGGGGCCATCCAAACGGGCGGCTATTTATGCCGCCTCCTGTAAAGTGTCGCCCTAGGCCAAGATACAACACTATCCATGGTTCACAGGGTACCACGTTTTACCATTATTCAGGATCTTCTCTCTCCAGGAACACTGCATCATCAAGATTTAGAGGTAATGGTGATGCTTGCATGGTACTGGAAGCAGACATTTTTGAGTCAAGTGAGACTATTCCACTATGGTCATTCCTACTACACTTAAAGTGAAACAAATAGGTTATTTTGAAAGAGCTTTCAAAAGCATCTATATTTTTGTTAGATATTTTTTTATTTCAAACAATAGTTTATGAGATAGCTTTGTTCATTTGTCGGTTTATGCAGATTATATCATATAAAATCATAAACAATTGTTTTAAATAGTACCCTAAAGGAGGGACCATAACCTCAGTGGTACAGTTGGTTTACTCCACAGTTGGCCAAACTGAACATGGCCCTAAAATCCTTTATGAGAAGCAACACTTTTATCTTGTTTCCCCCAATACACTGTGATTTCCTTCTGAAATACATATGCCATTCCCTGTTTCTGTTTTTATCTTGACTTTTCTTGCAAGCAATAAATCACCATAGAATATGAAGCCAAAAAGGCTAATTGAGATGGAATGTTAAGGTGTTTAGGTCTATGTCTGCTCTAAGCAGAAACCATGAATGAAAAGCAGCACTGTACTGACATAACTCAAGTCTCACCATTAGCTTTTTCAGAAAGGGTTGTAAAAGACATGAAGTGGAAAGCTTTTCAAACCACAAAACACAGAGGAATAACTCAGAATGCCTGAGTCAGAGAAGAATCGAGAGCTAACAGCAACTGTCCCAGTCTCCCACTTTCTGTGTGTCAAGAGCAGCAGCTTGTCTGATATGCCTGCTGTTCAGCTTTGTAGTCACATAAATATCAAGTGCTCTGTCTTTTTGATCCATGAGTGAGTGCTTTTTTTCTGAGCTGATCACAAGAGGCTGTTTCACCAGATGATCTTTGTAGTACTTCTTACAATTTCACGCCTTTAGAATCAAGTGACATGGCAAACCACAGAGCTTCGTTTAGTGATTCTGAGCTGTGTGCAGTAAACTACAGAGGTGCAATTCTGGAGCAAACCAGTTGTGTCTAGGAGAAGAAATAAAATGACCATTGTTTTAACCCCTTGACTGCTAGAGAGATCTCCAACCCATTGCTTCACAGTGCTTTATTGCACTGTCCATTTTGTAATGCATTGTACACCCTCTGGTCCTTAAAGGGATAGTAATACTTAAAATGTAAAAAAAAAATGTTGTAGGGTTTATCACCCTGAGTAAAACAAGAGTACTCCCACTGCTGAAAGGTGTTTCATTCAAAAGTTATTAATTTTCAAAGTTGAATTTTTTAGGTGCAATATCACAGTGGCCTGAAATTGTACAGTGGCGCTGTTGCTACACCATCCTATGGAGATTTATGGTCCCGGGACCGGAGCTGTCCATAGGATTGTGTAGCAACAGCGCCACTGTACAATTTCAGGCCACTGTGATATTGCACCTAAAAAATTCAACTTTGAAAATTAATAACTTTTGAATGAAACATCTTTCAGCAGTGGGAGTACTCTTGTTTTACTCAGGGGGATAAACCCTACAACATATTTTTTTACGTTTTAAGTATTACTATCCCTTTAAATGAATAAAGAAGAGATATAACCTAGGAACAAGGTGGGGAGATTCACTAAGCGATGATAAAAAGGTGATAAAGTGGAAATGACTTCTCCAGTTCCTATGTTATTCTGTGGAGCCTATGCACTAAGATGTCTTCATCTTTGGAGATCTTAGTGAATAGGCTCTGCAGAATAACATTGGACTTGGAGAAGTGATAAACTGGAGAGTCATCACCACTTTATCTCCTCTTTATCACCCTTTAGTGAATCTCCCCCACTATGTTCTTACTTTGTATGACATAGTGGTTCACCTAGGTAAATGTTTTCATACATAAGGCAGGTCTGTCTGTTGATTGGTTTACACTATATCTGTAGTTTCCTGTATATAGTGATCTCTGTTGAAGACTTCCTTTAGATCACACCTCCTCACAAGAGTAGGCTTTAACCCCTTAAGGAACGTGTGGCATGCTAGGACCATCACCGGTTCTTTCCCTTAAGGACTGGTGATGGTCCTGGCACATCACATACTTTTTATTACAGCTGTCCTGTGGGCGAGCTGTAAGTAAAAATGGGGTCTGAAATTGACTGCTCCAGGACTGGATCGGTCTCTCTCAGGCCCCCGTTCAGCGTTCCAGCACATGTGATCAATCATGTGTGATGACGTGTCAAACTTCTCTGTCTAGTCCTTAATGGGACATCCCCACCAGGATTGCTGGTCCTTAGACCTGAATGTCTTGTAAGAGTCACTTACCATTTATTTCTAATGTATAATTTTCCTTTAAATGTAGAGTCAGTTCAATGGTACTTGGCATCCTTCACAAATGTTTAGACTAGAACCACACGAAAAACACCCCCTCCCACCACTTTGAGTGCCAGAGATGTGTCCAGCACATTGCTGATCAATATGTTAAACATCCATCTCACTCAAAGAGCTGTATGTTCAAAAGAAAAGTGAAGGAGTTCCGGGGCAAGCCATTTGCACTATAGGTGAGAACTAAACATTCCCAAAATTCCCATTGATTTAAATGGGGATTTTAACCCCTTGAATGCTAAAGAGACCTTTCTAGCATTCACAGTATTAAAATCCCCATTTAATTCAATGGGAATTTTTAGATCTCACCTGTAGTGCAAATGGTTTGCCCCAGAACTCCTTCACTTTTCTTTTGCACATATGGGCCTTTAAAGAGTCTGTTGTACTAAACAGCAACGGAGCCATTCTGTACTAAACCAGCTAAACCAGAATTACTACAGTCATTTTAAGTACAGCAGCCTCAAAGCATTAATTAAACCGATTTCTTAGACCTACTCCTGCCCAATGGCAATTTACAAAGCCACATTCTCCTAAAATTCTCCTCTTAATGCCAATTGTGCCAAGGGAAGGGTTGTATGGGAGTATTTGTGCATTTCAGAGTGTTACTTTCCTCTGTACCGTATTTAATGTTATATATGAAACAAGACACAGTTATTGGAGTACTTCATTGCCCTGTGCATAGCATAGTTCTCTCTCGGTAGGTCCGCTCTCTTAGTAGCAGACCTACCAGTTAGATTGGGCCATGTGTATAAAGAAGAAGGGGAGCAGCTCTGGGGAAAATCAACTGCACCATAAGGAAAAAAAAGTCTAGAAATTGCCATTGATTTAAATGTGGCTTGTAAAGAATTAGTAATGGCCAAAGATAACTTTATTGTAGATTTAAAAAAAAAAAATGATGTGCAGCAAATTCCGTCTCTTAAACCTTTACGGTTTGAGAGATATTCACTGCTAAATTTCCTCCCTCCTTCATGTCAGCTGTAAAGCTGACAGAAGGAGATCCGTGTCGCCTGACTTGAGGAGGCTCTTCAGCAGAGCCGCAATAACGGTCTTTAAAAATAACTACTTAATTGGAATGGTCTACAAAGTGTGCTCGCAAACCAGGCACACATTGTAGACCATTCCAGTGAAGTAATTCCTTTTAAATTTCCCTATTGCGGCTCTGCTGAAGAGCCGTCGACTGGTCCCGGGGCCGGGATCTCCTGCTGTCAGTAGAGCGCTGATATCGGGAGAAGAGGAGGGAGGGGGGAACTTTAGCATCGAATATCTCTCAAGCCATAGAGGTTTGAGAGATGGGATTTGCTGCACATCATTTTTTTTTTTTTAAATCTACAATAAAACATAAAGTTATCTTTGGGAATTACTAATCCTTTAATCCAGTGAATGCTAAAGAGGTCTCTAAAACATTGCTCTGCGAGTAGTTAAAAGCCCCATTTAAATCAATTGAATTTTTTACTTGAGGCAGTTCGTTTGCATCAGAATAGTTCTTTTCTTTGTGCATACAGCTTTGTATGTTACTTCTGTTTTAAATGAGCACTAATCTTTTATTATGCCTTGGATACCCATCTGGCACTTAAAGGGTTAAAGAGATAGTAACACTTAATATGTAAACACACATATATGGTAGGGTTTATCCTCCTAAATAAAACAAGGGTATACTCAATGCTGAGAGGGGCTTTAGTCAAAAGTTACTGCAGCTCAAAGCTGAAATTTTTTAGATGCAGTATCTCAGTGACCTGAAATGTTACAGTGGCGCTGTTGCTACACCATCTCATGGACAGCTTTGGTCAGTTGACCATAAACTGCAATAGGATGGTGTAGCAACAGAGCCATAGTAACATTTCAGGTCATTGAGATACTGCACCTTAACCCTTTGAGTACCAGAGGGGTACGGAACGCACTGTACTGCAAAGGGTTAAAAAAAAGTCAAGTCTGGTTTGCAAGCACACTTTGTAGACCATTCCAATTAAGTATTTATTTCTATATCACTCTATTTCGGCTCTGCTGAAGAGCCGCAGGATGGCCCCGGGACCAGAATCTGCCTCTCTCAGTTAGAGGGCAGACTTCTGAGAGATGGGCCATAGCTCAATGTACTACTATTTTTAATGTCTACAATAATAATATTTGTTTAATAAAAGCAATACTATCCCTTTAAGGACACATTTCAAGTCATTGCTGAAGACCACTGGCAGGTTTTCTAAACATCTAAATATGTTGTTTAGTGATTTAGAGAACAAAGTTTATTATCTGTTAATTAACGAAGTCAATAAAGCCTTTACTGTTAGCAACCCTTAAAGTCTCAATGGTGCACAATTCTGTGCCAGCATATTACATTCTTATCACTACTGTTTCTTCAAATAATTACTTCCATATGTGTTTCCATTAGCCTGCACATCTAGCTTCAGGGAGTGACTTCTAGTTCTAAAATGTATTTTCCTCTGAATGCTGCTGCATCCATCCTGTTATATTCGTTCATGTTGTTGATGTTTTTCAGCCATAAACTTTAAAGTGGTATTAAAGTAGTTAATGGTCCTAACAACTTTGTTTATAACATTTCCTAATAATGACAACCCTCACTTACCTTACTGTGAATGGCCCCTATGAATTTTGCCTTTGTACCTCTGGTCAAGAGATAACATCTTTTTTCAGTCCTGAATGTCATTTCCATGGAGGTTGACATGACAGTTGTGAGCAGGACCACATGAACTCAAGTCTGTTCCACTTGGAAGTAGGGTTGCCACCCAGCCGGTATTTTACCGGCAGGCCGGTAAAAAATTTGCTTCTGACCAATATTAATTCTATGGAGGGAATCCCATGGCCGGTATTTTTTTAAAGAAAAGGTGGCAACCCTACTTGGAAGAATGTCCACACGTTCACTAAGCATTATCGCCTGTATGTCCTATTAGCTGAGGAAGTATCCTTTGGGCTCAGGATCCTCCAGGATGTGGAATCCTAATTGCTTTCCCACCCTATTTTCCTTTAGTATATCTCCTGTGGTGCTGTGCCTGGGATGGCAAGAAAAGGCAGAATCTCTTACCTGTGAATTCCTTTTCCTAGTATATCCTAAGGCAGCACATCAATATTACCACCCTAATAAATTTCTTTGAGTATTATCTTGTGCCTTGAATACTTTTTTTATTATGAAGCGCTGCACAATGGGGGTATGAGGGCCCTCTTATGCGGTTGGTTTAGCTGTACTCTGTTCCTGTCCCGGAGGAGGGCCATACTCTGGTGATGTGCTGCCGTGGGATATATAAGGAAAAGGAATTTTCAGATAAATAGGAGTTCTGCCTTTCTGACCTCTCAACTGGCTGTTCAGCTGCGCAGCGAGCTCTGCTAAATCAGGAAGCATTCTTCTATGAAACAGACTTGCCAAAAGTAACTACTGGATACCCTTTGAACATCATTTTAAAGGAGATAGTAATGTTTCATAATAAAAGCAGCTCTAAGTAATCATCATAGAATTTGGACTTTGGAGAGTGTTATTTCAATTCTGTCGGAGTTGTAGTGCAGGAGTAATTCAATGACAAAGTATCCCCCTCCTGCCCCTTTTACTGATGTAACACTGTTCAGCCAGATCAGAAGGGAGGTGCACAGGTAGACTGCAGAGAGGGACAATCTTCAATTAAAGGGATAGTAATGTCAGAAAAAAGTATTAACTATATGGTATATACAATTAAAAGAGAGTACTTGCACTTATTTGTGTCTCTCAAACCGTTATGGTTTGAGAGATATAAGAAAGTAAAGTTATCCGCTCCCTCCCCTTTCTGCTTGACGAGCTGTAAAGCTGTCAGAAGCAGATTCTGGTCGCTTGACCAGATGTGGCTCTTCAGCTGCGCCGATATAATGATATCTAAATATAAATACTTAATTTGGAACGGTCTACAAAGTGTGCCTGGCTTGCAAGCATACTTTGTAGACCGTTCCAATGAAGTATTTATTTCTAAATAGAGTGATTTCAGCTCTGCTGAAGAGCCTCTGTCTGGTCAAATGACTGGAATCTGCAGCTGTCAGCTAGATGGCAGACTTGAGTAAAACAGCCAGGAAAAGGTAATTTTAGCAAATTATAGCTCTCAAACCATAAAGGTTTGAGAGATAAGACTTACATTGATATTAATCTTTTTTTAATGTCTACAATATTAAATCAACTTAAAATTAAGCATTACTATCCCTATAAGATAAGGGAAAAACCTGAAAAACTTGTCAAGGGGGACAGTGCTTTCATTGTTCTCATAGGAAGAAGATTGTACCCTGCTGTTATCTGTCTGGTCTATGGACTGCATTCCACATCTGAGAGGAGATGGCTTACACTAGGTAAAAGGGGCAGAAGGGGAAACTTTGCTTGTGAATATCTCTCAAACCATAAAGGTTTGAGAGATAAGATTTGTATCGTTCTTCGTATTTTTTTAATGCCTACAAAATAAAATAAAGATAAAATGAAGTATTACTATCTCTTTAAATCTTGTTGTGTTTGAAATAGAACCAGTAGTTAGATCATATATCAGTTACTAATATTAAAGCCATGTTATACATACATGTATAATACCAACATACATTGCCATATTATACACATGAATACAAAATAAGAAAATAAAAGAGAAATAGAGCATTGTAATTGCATTTAATGTATATTCTCAAGACTTACAGAATGATATCCATTTATTGCTACAAACATATCATAAACTGCAGCACCTTCAAGCATTACTAATCAATACATCTTATTAACCTCCGGTAGTAAAATGCTTAATATCTCCAATTCATTCCAATATCCTAAATCATCTAAGCTTTTATAAAGAATTTGTGGCTGCTCTTTCCCTAATGGATTATATGTAATTTACAGTACGTACTTAAGAATCTTTCTAGTAAAGAATAGACTGCAGTGAAAAAAGAAAGGAATAGAATCATGAGACTTAATGTGTATTTCCAACTGGCTACATTTTTTAAGGTAGATTACGAAAACTTGATTAGCTTTGTTTTCAGATTAAAAGGCTGTCTGGTCCTCCTTATTACTAGAATAATTTTCAAAGGCTGATGTTCTATTACTAGTGTGTTCATAGCATAATATTATGTAACTCATTGAGTGCCAGAGAAATGTCCAGTGCATTGCGTTGCAATGCGTTGTAAACCTCTCTGGAACTCAGAGGGTTAATAAAGTATGTATCTGGGCAGAGGCATTGCTAGGTTCATGCTGAAGAGGCTTAAAGCCCCAGGTCTTACGAGTAAAGCTCCTGGACTTGTTACTCACTTTGTTTGTGTAATGGTGCTGATCACCCTATTAGCAATGGTGCAACAGAGCAGGTATTTTGGCTAACATGACACATAGGCATACCTGGGAACTTTGATGTTTGGATCTTGTTGTGCTGTTGGGGGGAGAAAAATGACACGATTCGCATACAAAAGGGGTGGGGCTTAACCATAGGTGTGGCGGGGCTTAACATGCTTTAAAAACATTTTTAAAATAGGCTGGGGAAGGAGCAGAATTGGGCAGGGAGTAGGTGGAACACAGTGGGAAAGACCAGAAGTGGGCAGAGTTACAGTAGAAAGTCCCCACATCTGGAATGAAGTGTCAAAACTAGAGTCTCTGGGGCAAATCCAGAGCGTTCCCAGCTATGCACATGGGCAGTTTTTGATGAAGTTTTCAAATATGCAAACTTGAATCAAGGATATTGGTCCAGGGCTGTTGTGGTTATTAATGAGCTGCAGTGGTTCCCATGATTCTATGCAGCAGGCATTTTTCATTTGTGTCCTTTTTTTAATGGGATAGTAATACTTAATATGTAAAAAAATATATATTGTAGTGTTTACCCTTTTTTTACTCAGGGGGATAATCTCACTGCTGAAAGGCATTTTATTCAAAAGTTATTACAGCTCAAAAATGATTTTTTTAGGTGCAACATCACAGTGGCCTGAAATTGTACAGTGGCGCTGTTTCTACACCACCTTATGGGCAGCTCTGGTCCGTAGACCATAAATCTCCATAGAATGGTGTAGCAACAGTGCCACTGTACAATTTCAGGACACTGTGATATTGCACCTAAAAAATTAAACTTTGAGCTGTAATAACTTTTGAATAAAACACCTTTCAGCAATGGGAGTACTCTTGTTTTACTCAGGGGAATAAACCCTACAACATATTTTTTGTAAATTTTAAGTATTACTTAAAATTTAAGTATTACTGTCCCTTTAAACTCATTCCTTCTAAATACACCTGTAAGACATCAGTTGCTCAATATGTATTATAAGGACACATGGCATTTATTAAATGATATTTCAAAACAGATATGAGAATGCAGGTGGAAAGAAAAAATATCACCTCTAAAATGGAAAAATTTTATACATTACTTTCTAATCAGTCTAGTATTTTAGTTTATTTTTTTATAATAAATAGGCAAGAGTTCATGAGAGGAGAAACTTATTTTTTTAATAGAATTCACACTAATTTATGTTAAAGGGGCAGTAAAGATTTTTTTTAGGAAAACACATGTTACAGGGTTTTACTAGTGGGTGAAACAAGGGCACTCCTGTTGCTGTGAGATTTTTAATTCAAGAAAATTTTGCAGCTTAATACTAATTTTACATTAAAGGGATAGTAATACTTTGTTTTATCTTTATTTTATTTTGTAGGCATTAAAAAAACATGAAGAACGATATAAGTCTTATCTCTCAAACCTTTATGGTTCGAAAGATATTCACAAGCAAAGTTTCCCCTCCCGCCCCTTTTACCTAGTATAAGCCATATCTTCTCAGATGTCTAGTCCATAGACCAGACAGATAACAGAAGGGGACAATCTTTTTCCTATGAGAACAATGAAAGCCATGCCCCCCTTGACAAGTTTTTCAGGTTTTTCCCTTATCTTAATTGAAGATTGTCCCTCTCTGCAGTCTACCTGGGCACCTTCCTCCTGCTCTGGCTGAGCAGTGTTACATCAGTAAAAGGGGCGGGAGGGGGATACTTTGTCATTAAATTACTCTTGAACTACAACTCTGACAGAATTGAAATAACACTCTCCAAAGTCCAAATACTATGATTAATTAGAGCTGCTTTTATTATTATTAAACATTACTATTCCTTCAAATGGCAATTTTGTACTGTGGTCACTAGATGGTATTGTTATTATCACTCACTATGAGAGCCATAGTCTTTGACTCCAAGGGCATTATGCTCTAATGTGTGATAAAGTGGAGTTGGCTTCTCCTGTGATATCACTTCTCCAATTCCTATGTTATTCTATTGATTCAAGGCATTAAGATCTCCTATGTTAGAACTGTAGAGTTTATCACACTGGAGAATTCATCTTCACTTTATCGCCTCTGTATCACCTCTTTATTGCACCTTAGTGCATCTCTCCTCTGATCTCCAGCTGAGTGCTTAAAAAAAACCTTATGGACACCAGTTGGCGATGTTGAAAACAGGATGAGATAAAATAAAGTCTGAGACCTAATAACCTTTCAATGAAAAATCTCTCAGAAGTGGGAGTACCCATGTATTACTCAGCATGGAAAGCCAAGTAATATATATTTTTCAATCAAAAGTTTTCTGCTCCTTTAACCCCTTAAGGGCCGAGGGGTGTGCAATGCATTGCTTCACAATTCATTGGGTACCTCTCTGGTCTGTAAGGGGTTAAATAAGTTGCAGTAAATCTAAACCTCTCATTTTTAACCACTTAACAACCATAGCGGTGCATAATGCATGCCTGGTGTGTCCCTATGGTCATTTAAGGGGTTAATCATTGTGTTGAAACAAATATGTATGTTTAATGCCTTAACCTGCTTTATAATTGCCTTTTTCTGTTGCTACATTTGTGCTGATATATTGAAATGAGATGGACAAGAATATGTGCAAGCAAGTCCTTTGAGAATGCTTCTGGCATTACCATAGTAACACTGACTATGTGATTGTGCACCTACTAAGATTACACAGCGTGATGTTAACTTACAGATAGCTCTGTCTCAGGGAAATGTTCCCCTGGCTTGGTGATAGCTATGTTTATGGCTATTGTTACATCATTTACTTTTCTTAAATGAATAGTAAATCTGTATTATGAAAAAACTTATTGTAGGGCACTTTATGCTAAGTAACAAGCAGATTCCTATGGCTGGCATTTGTTTTATTCGAAACATTATAACAATTCAAATGGTAGTTCTGTTAGACCTGTTATTATCACTTTCAATAAAGAACTGTAGTCAGTGACTTACCACTCCCATAGAATGGTATTGATTAACTGCCTGAACACCATTGTAAGGGAATTGTCTGTAAGTAGATGGCACTGTTAATGCAGAACAACAGCAGTTTAAATGTCCTAACTCTGGAATTACTCATCTCCCAGAAGTTGGAAAACCCTCATTTTACTTAGCATGAAACTCTGTATAACATGGGTGTCCGACGTGTGGTCTATGGGCCAAATGCAGTCTCCCTGACCCCTGGGGGTGACCTGCTTGAGATTTAAAAAAAAAAAACAAACCCAATTTTTATACCTAACTAACCAGCACACTTGAACTAGTAGCTTAGTTAGACCTAATCTTATGCTTGCCATGCAGTTCAAGAATAGATGCCTGTTAAATATCAGTTTTATTACTGACTTGATCAATAAATAAATAAATACATATTTTTAAATAGCTGACAATCTATAATTCACCACCATTATCAATAAAAAGAAATAATGCGTCCCTCAAACTTGCAGCTTTCTGATCATGTGGCCTGAAATTGAAAAAACTTGGATGTCCCTTCTCTATAACATATGGTTTTTCATAGAAGTTTTACTTGTCCTTTAAAATAAAGCATCTATATTTGCAAAGAGTATTTTCAATTTAGCATTAATTGGTGAAATTAAATTTAATAAAATGTCAGAAGCTGAATAAATCACATTTCACTTAAAGGGATAGTAATACTTAAAATGTAAAAAAATATATGTTGTAGGGTTTATCTCCCTGAGTAAAACAAGGGTACTCCCACTGCTGAAAGGTGTTTCATTCAAAAGTTATTAATTTTCAATGTTGAATTTTTTAGGTGCAATATCACAGTGGCCTGAAATTGTACAGTGGCGCTGTTGCTACACGATCCTATGGATAGCTCTGGTCAGTTGACCATAAATCTCCATAGGATGGTGTAGTAACAGTGCCACTATACAATTTCAGGCCACTGTGATATTGCACCTAAAAAATTCAACTTTGAAAATTCATAACTTTTGAATGAAACACCTTTCAGCAGTGGGAGTGCCCTTGTTTTACGCAGGGGGATAAACTCTACAACATATTTTTTTTACATTTTAATATTACTATCCCTTTAACACATTAATTCAGTCTCAGAGATCAATGAATCTCAAATATCCACATATGTACAATTGCAGACTGAAATATTGAACTTTTCATCATGGGTCCACATTGCCTATGAACTGTTTGTCATCTGCCTCAAATGATCAGCTGTGTGACTGGACCAAACTGAACTACAAAACACATTCAGCATCCATTCCCTGATCTGACAGCCCTTGTTGCTAGAGGCACTTATACAAATCGGTTGTTTCATAAAACCACATTTCCAGGAAGCAGCTCAGAGTAGATCCACTAAAATTATGCCAGGTCTTTATGAAAAAGGTTACTAGGATAGACTCAAAAAGCTTAATATGTACAGCTTGGATAAAGGTGGGAGAGAAGATATCATAAAAACATTTAATATATAATAAGAGATAATAAAGTTTAGGAGGGAAGCATTTTTCAGAAAAAGGAATATTAGAACAAGGGGTCATGATCTAAAGTCAGAATTAATGTGTGTAAGTACTACTTTACGGAAAGGGTGATAGACTCGTGGAACAGCTTCCCAGCAGAGGTTGTAGGGATTAATACTGTAAGAGAATTCAAAATTACCTGATATAGACATGTCTATTCTGAAAACACGTAAGACTGTATATTTTAAGTTGGTAGGAAAATGGGCAGACAGGCCATTTGGTTCTTATCTGAAATCAAGGTCCCAGTTCATGTGTTTAAAGGGATAGTAATGTTTCACAAAAACAGCAGCTCCAATTTCAATACTGTCAGAGTTGTAGTACAAGAGTGATTGAATGATAAAGTATCCCCCTCCTGCCCCTTATACCTAGTGTAAACCACCTCCCCTCAGATGTGAAATCTGGTCCTGGGACCAGACAGCTCACAACAAAACAAAATCTTCTTACTGTGAGATCAATGAAAGCACTTCCCCCTTGACAGGTTTTCCAGGTTTTTCCCTTATGTTAATTGAAGTTTGTCCCTCTCTGCAATCCACTTGGACACCACCCTGCTGCTCTGAGCTGAGCAGTTACATCAGTAAAAGGGGCAGGAGGGGGATACTTTATCATTCAATTACTCTTGAACTATGACTATGACTATACTGAAATGCCACTGTCCATGGCCCAAATACTATGAAGATTCATTGGAGCTGCTTTTATTATGAAACATTACGATCCCTTTAAAAGCTGGAGGGCTGGAACTGGCCATCCCTGCTCTAGACCATAACCCTTAGAGTGCCAGAGGGGTACGAAATTTGTAATGCATTCCTTACCCCTCTGACACTCAGAGGGTTAAGTTCTTGTTGGCAGTGCTCTGTGATCCTTTTGTAGTGTGTGCGTTTTAATTGTATTGTCTTTTGTCTCAGTAATGGAAATATGCAAAATAAGCTACTCATATATACTTTTGCTACATTTTGTCCACCCACACAAATTATATATTATTTTTTTAAGGACAAGCAGGGCTTTTTTATGCCACTTTTATGTGGATAACCCACCATTTTATTTGGTAATACTATAAAAAAAGTGGTAAAATTGGAAAAACACAGCAATTTTATAGGTTTTCCTGTATGTGCTCATTTGGTTCATTTTTAGCTGGGACTGGGTAAAAGGTTTGAACGGTTGTTGATACCCTGTTTAGTGGGGTACTGGTCATCTGAGGCAACAATCCCTATGTCCTTCTTTCCCATCCTAGGGCCACATTCTATTGCAGGTGCTAAATGTTAACACCCGTTTTATCAAACATTTTCCTATGGAAGTCTATGTGGAAAACTGGAGATAAAAGAAGTGATAAAATTAGCACCTGTATTAGAATCTAGCCCTAGGTGTCCCTCTGTATAGGAGATCAGGCTATGGGCTCGATTCTATTACCAGCGATAAAAAAAAACAGGCGATGTGTTTTTTTAAGTCGGGTTTTGGTATCCTGTTACCCGACTTGTGAAAACAAAATCAGCGGTAATTACACATACCGCCAGTCAAAAAAAAAGCCCATAGGAAACAACTAAAAACAGCGTTCACGTAATATCCTATTACCCACGCTCAGTATTACTGCCTGTTTTGTTTATAAAATTTAAGTTGGAAATTCTGCACCTGAGAGGTTGAGGCGTAGAAGCCACAACAACAGTTTCAAAACCATATTGTTCAAACAAAAGCAGTGTAGAATACAGTATACAGCATAGAAATGCGACACAAAGTTCCCCACTTCAACATTTTAACCCCCCTTTTAAAATTCGACTTACAGTGCTTTCTTTCACCATTTTAATTCAACAAATATTATTCACATTCCACATTTTAACCCTTCCCCTTCAAAATTCGACCTACAGTGCTTTTCTTCACCATTTAATTCGACAAATACTGTTCACAATCAAATTTTAACCCTTCCCCTTTAAAATTCGACTGACAGTTATTTTCTTCACCATTTTAATTCAACAAATACAGACTCTTTATGTGTCACGGTGATCCCTGTGCAACAATGTATAACTTGCTGTGCTAAGTGTGAAAGACCTCTCACTCCTACTATTTGTTGGCTAAACCCATTTGATGCGTTAATGCTACAGTAAGAAGTGATCCTAACCCCTCCTGATGTGAGGAAGGTTACTGAATAAGTGTAACTCAATTTACATAACAACAGTGAAACTATTATAAAAAGGTGAAGAAAAGCATTGTAAGTCGAATTTTAAAGGGGAAGGGTTAAAATGTGGAATGTGAATAATATTTGTCGAATTAAAGTGGTGAAAGAAAGCACTGTAAGTTGAATTTTAAAAGTGGGGGTTAAAATGTCGAAGTGGGGCACTCTGTGTCGGATTTTTATAATGTGGGGACAACATCTAACACCGAACCTGATCTTTCTGTTGTCAGATGTACACCTATTTCCTTGGACTTTGATATTTTGCTTATTTTTTTAGGCAGTAGTCGAATAAAAGCAGACAGCGCCAATTTTGTTAGTACTCTGAAATGTGCTGTCTACGCCAGTTTTGTTTTACTGCGGTTCTGCACAAGAATACCGACGTAACACGTTTGCAAAATGCACGTTGCTTGTTTTTTTGTAATGCTGGTTTTAGCGATGGTAATAGAATCGAGCCCTAAGTGGCGTGTGTATTAGATGTGATGTGTATATTAGTGACCACATTGTTTCGCAGAAATAAAACTTACATTAATGTTCATTTAAACTTCAGTCTATATGTTTATAAATTAGTTGTGTAAATAAAATACTTTGGGCTTGTTCTAAATTATTTATCCAGTTACACTAAGAGGGGTCAAACTGCAATTAATTTTTTTTGTTTTTATTTTAAGTTTCTTCCCCTAGTCCTGCTCCCAGTACCTCAAAAGTGTCTAATTGTTGGCCATTTGAGACACTGGGAGCTCTGTTCTCTGCTTCTTTCTTCCTCATGATCACAGTGAGGAAGAGACAGGCAGAGAACACCGACAAAGGCAGTGTATACTATACATTGCCTTTGTCATGTGTCTTCACCAGCCCATGTGATCACTGTAGTGCCAATCACATGTACCAAGCCATCAGGGAAAGGCTGAAACTGACTTCTCCGGTTCTGGAGCAGTCAGTTACAGCCCCCTGGTATGATCACAGCATGCCCTAAGGCACACTGTGATCATTTTACTATGCCAGGATGGTCACCTGTCCTTAAAGAACAGAAATGCGTGACATTTCATTCGTTGTTAAGGTGTTAAAGTGGAACTACCACCCTATATAAAGTCGCCCTCCAATAATTAGGCATATGGTGACTAGCTTCTGAACCAGGTCCTTTAAAAGTTTGACGTGCCGTCCCACGTGACCGATCACGTGTGCCAGCACGCCGAACGGGGGACTGAAAGAGATCGCTCCAGTCTTGGAGCGATCAATTTCAGTCCTTGCTACTACTCACAGTACTCCTGCAGGAACGTTGTGAGTAAAAAGTATATGACATGCCAGGACCGTCACTGGTCCTTAAGTGCCGGACAGCGGTGACGGTCCTGGCACGTCACTGGACGCGAAGGGGTTAATAGTGCTATTATCTCACACAAGTGCCCGGTTCTGAAGTAATCCTTATTCTTCCGAGATCGGAAGCCAGACTTGCACACAGACATCTTGTCTTAGAGACGTCTGCGCGCCTGCGCTGTCCATCCCGGTCTCCACTAGGAGGCACTGCATGTGCCCTTAAGGTAACTGGAAGGGACTGACGGTGCAGACGGCTCTAAAGCAAGAAGCCGGGCCGTCAGTCTCCAAAGAATAAGGATTACTTCAGAACAGGCTACTTGTGTGAAATAATAGCACTATTAAAGGGATAGTAATACTTAAAATGTAAAAAAAAAAAATATGCTGTAGGGTTTATCCCCCTGAGTAAAACAAGAGTACTCCCACTGCTGAAAGGTGTTTCATTCAAAAGTTATTAATTTTCAAAGTTGAATTTTTTAGGTGCAATATCACAGTGGCCTGAAATTGTACAGTGGCGCTGTTGCTACACCATCCTATGGAGATTTATGGTCCCGGGACCAGAGCTGTCCATAGGATTGTGTAGCAACAGCGCCAATGTACAATTTCAGGCCACTGTGATATTGCACCTAAAAAATTCAACTTTGAAAATTAATAACTTTTGAATGAAACACCTTTCAGCAGTGGAAGTACTCTTGTTTTACTCAGGGGGATAAACCCTACAACATATTTTTTTTTACATTTTAAGTATTACTATCCCTTTAAGAAGCTAGTCGCTATATGCCTAATAATTTGGGGGGGGACTTTATATTGGGTGGTAGTTCCGCTTTAAACACACCTGCCAACTGTCCCAGATTTCCAGGGCCAGTCCCTGGTTTTGGCTTCCTATCCCTGGATCCTACCGTCCCTGTTTTATCCCTGATTTTAAAACTGAATTTCAATCCCTTATTTTCTGTGGTACAAGGTTTTCTACTTTCTTTTGCTCTGCACAATACTGTGGGCATTAGTAATGCACTGCAGTGTGACTGTGCAGAGTAAAATTGTTCCACACAATGATTCTGAAATGTTGACAAGTGTAGTTTAATGCTAGAACTGCTTTCAGTTAACATCCCTTGAATGCAAGATTAGCTTACAAAACATTGCAAACCAACATGTTGGAGATTACTCTGCCATGCAACATGTTAACCCTTTTGAGTGCCAGAGGGGTACACAAAACGCATTGCGGAGAAATGCGGTGTGTAACCCTCTGGCATTCAAAGGATTAATGCAGAGGGTTTTTTTGTTTGTTTTTTTTCCCACCCCCACCCATCCTCAATGTTCAAATGAATCTTCCACTGCTATGTTCTACTACACGTTCTGCTGTCATCAGCACCAGCCAGAGGTTCTGTCAAATGCATCTCAAAGATAAATGAGTCATTTCTTATGAGGAGACACATATGCGTCATTAAGACGCAAATGACACAGATTTTGTATCAGGTGCTGATGACAGCAGCACGCAGAGAGAGACACAGCAGCTGGGATTCATTTGACATGGTGAGGAAAAGAGACCCTAGCATGCCAGAATAATCTCTGTGATGCTTTGATGTGTTATGATTACTCTAGCACTGATGATTTTCATTTATAAAATATGTATTATGCATTTTAAAGTAACAATAATAGAGTCCACATGACCTAAAGTAATAGATTGTATACAATATACATACAGAAGCAAGTATCAGCTACTTGGAGACTGAGTAATTGAGGACACGCATCCACTGTTGCAGTCAAAAATTACAGTATACATCTGACACAAATTTGATTTAACAGCCTCTATTTAATCCTTTGAGTGCCAGAGGGGTACGCAGCGCATTGTAAAGCAATGCGTTGCTTACCCCTCTGGCACTCAAAAGGGAAAAAGGGATAGTAATGTTTCAAAATAAAAGCAGCTCCGATTAATCTTCATAGTATTTGGGCCACAGAGAGTGTTATTTCAATAATGAAAAAGTATCCTCCTCCCGCCCCTTTTACTGATGTAACACTGCTCACCTCAGAACAGAAAGGTTGTGTCCAGATTGCTTGCAGAGAGGGACAAACTTCTTGCTGTGAGCTGTCTGGTCTGTGGACCAGATTCCACATCTGAGGGGAGGTGGCTTACACTAGGTAAATGGGGCAGGAGGGGGATACTTTATCATTCAATTACCCTTGAACTACAACTCTGACAGTATTGCAATAACACTCTCTATGGCTCAAATACTATGAAGATTAATTGGAGCTGCTTTTATTTTGAAACATTACTATTCATTTAAAATCAGATTCCACAACTGAGGGGAGGTGGCATACACTAGGTAAAAGGGGTGGGAGGGGGATACTTTATCATTCAATTACTCTTGAACTACAACTCTGACAGTATTGCAGTAACACTCTCTATGGCTCAAATACTATGAAGATTAATTGGAGCTGCTTTTATTTTGAAACATTACTATTCATTTAAAATCAGATTCCACAACTGAGGGGAGGTGGCATACACTAGGTAAAAGGGGTGGGAGGGGGATACTTTATCATTCAATTACTCTTGAACTACAACTCTGACAGTATTGAAATAACGCTCTCTGTGGCCCAAATACTATGAAGATTAATTGGAGCTGCTTTTATTATGAAACATTACTATCCCTTTAAGGCTTAAAAAGGATCATGACCAAAAGTGGGAGGATATAATGTATATAAATAACACTGAGGAATAAATGGAGCCACCATCGCATCAACTTGCATGTTAGGCTTTGAGGATCAGGTTTCACTAAGAGATGATGCTGAGGGGATGGAAGTCTATAATATTAAAGGTGGAGATGTGGTGAAAACAAAGTAATAGTCTCACGCAAAACTAAGAACAATAAATCTAAAGACAGAGAAAAAAAAGAGAAGAATAACTAAAGAGACACTTTGTCAGCTGCATCCCTTTGTACATTGTGCAAACCATAAGAGCATAGAGCGCTTGAGAAAGATAGAGAGAGCACAACAATAAGATACACGGGAGCTTATGTATTAAGGCAAAAGCTTAATAAATGAGGAGAAACACAGTTGCACATGTGTATTATAGATACAGTACTTCTTGGTTTAAATTAGTGTTTTACTTTGCTTCAGTAGGTGCAATTGTTTTACTCCAGACTTACTAAGCTTTGCCTTGATGCACATGTCAGTGAGTATAATCGAGACAGAGAGGGCAGACACATGGCAGGAGAGGGGAGGAGTACAAGAATGACATACAGAGACCTTGAAAAAGAGTCAGACAGACAAAGAGACTGTGTAAGATCAGGGCTGTCCAAGTTCAGTCTTCAAGGGCCGCCAACAGTCCAGGATATAAGGATTTCCCACATTAAGCACAGGTGAGTCAGTCACAATGAATGATCCACTTATTAACTCACCTGTGCTTAATCAGGGAAATCCTTACATCCTGGCCTGTTGGTGGCCCTTGAGGACTGAACTTGGACACCTCTGTGTAAGACAATGAAAGAAGGCTTATTACTGAGAGGGAAGACAGAGTAGGAGACTCATGTGCGCAAGATGGGCAGTATGAGAGAGAGTCAGGCAGAGGATGAAAGAGAGCACATGAGAGATCAGTGAGAGGTCAAAAGGCAAGAGAGAGAGAGCTAGAACAACATTTATAGAGAAAGAAAGCATGACATTGTGAGGGAGAGAACAAGACTGAGACTGATATACTGATTTTTTTTAATTATTTATATTGAAAGAAAGTAACATAGTAGATACATAGTAGATAAGGCTGAAAAAAGACATGCGTCCATCAAGTCCAGCCCATGCCAATAACACCACTGTTGATCCAGAGGAAGGCAACAAAAAAGCCCTCTGGAGCAATTTCCAGTGTAGGTGTGTGTGTGTGTGTGTGTGTGTCAAATAGTTCCCCGGCTCAATATCCTATTTGCTTTGAAGCCATCTGTCATAACTGTCAATATTGTTCTGTGCTAGATAGGCATCCATTGCTTTTTTGAATGCAGTTACATTATCTGCAAGCACAACATCCCGAGGCAAAGAATTCCATAGCTTTACCGCCCTTACTGTAAAGAATCCCTGCCTGTGTTTTAGTCGAAAGCGCCTTTCCTCAAGTCTTAATGGATGGCCTCTTGTTCTTAGCTCAGCTCTTTGCATAAATAATTAATTGGATAGTTCTTTGTATTGACCTTGAATGTATTTGTAAATGGTAATCATATCACCCCTTAGACGTCTCTTTTCTAATGTACACAAACCCAGTTTGGCTAGTCTCTCTTTGTAACTCAGATCCTTCAATCCCTTTATCAGTTTTGTTGCACGTCTCTGCACCTTTTCCAGTTCAGTAATGTCTTTTTTTAGAACAGGCGCCCAAAATTGTACTCCATATTCTAGATGAGGCCTAACCAAGGATTTATACAGAGGTAGGATAATATTAGCATCCCTTGCTTCTACACCTCTTTTTATGCAGGCTAGTACTCTATTTGCTCTTGCAGCAGCTGAGTGACTCTGCACACTGCTATGAAGACTATTGTCTATCAGTACACCTAAATCTTTCTCTAATGAGGATTTCCCAAGTTGTTTCCCATTTAGAGTATATGTAGCAAGTTTGTTTCTACAACCCAAATGCATAACCTTACATTTATCTACATTAAATGACATCTGCCACTTTTCTGCCCATTCACTTAGTTTATCTAAATCCTTCTGTAGGGAAAAAACATCGAGCTCTGTATGTATTTCCTTACATAGCTTAGTGTCATCAGCAAAGATTGAGATGCTACTTTCAATTCCCACTTCTAGATCATTAATAAACAAATTAAAAAGCATTGGGCCCAGGACTGAACCCTGCGGCACCCCACTTATAACCCTAGACCAATTTGAAAAAGTTCCATTTACAACAACTCTCTGCCATCTATCATTTAACCAGTTCTCAATCCATGTACAGATAACACCACCGAAACCGAAGCCTTTTAATTTATGCAGTAACCTGTTGTGAGGCACTGTGTCAAAGGCTTTTGCAAAATCCAAGTATACTACATCAACAGCAATTCCCCTGTCCAAATTACTACTCACTCTTTCATAAAATGCAAGTAAATTAGTCTGACATGATCTGTTCTTCATGAAACCATGCTGATTCCTACTAATGATATTGTTTGTCTTCACATAGTTCTGAATACTGTCAGTTAATAACCCTTCTAGTATCTTACCCACTATGGAAGTCAAGCTCACAGGTCTATAATTTCCTGGTTTGGATCTTGCTCCCTTTTTAAACAATGGAACTACATCAGCTTTCCTCCAATCACAGGGCACTATGCCTGATGAAAGCGAATCAATAAATATTAAGTATAATGGTTTTGCTATTACTGAACTAAGTTCCTTAAGTACCCTTGGGTGTATACCGTCCGGTCCAGGCGCTTTATTCACTATAACCCTTTCCAGTCTCTTTTGGACCTTGTCCTCAGTAAGCCATGTAGATGTTGGAGGAAATTCCATGGTTTTGTCTGTTTGCCCACAGCTTGTAATTTCTGCTTCCTTTGTATATACTGAAGCAAAGAACGTATTTAGGGTGTCAGCCATAGCTTTATCCTCACTAATCAATTCACCTGTTACAGTCCTAAGAGGACCAATATCAACCTTAACTTTTTTGTTGTTAATATACTTGTAGAATTGTTTAGGGTTTTTCTTGCTCTCATTTGCAATGTTTTGCTCATTTTCTATTTTAGCTAGCTTAATTGCTTGTTTGCAGATTTCATTACATTCTTTATATTTTTTAAATGATGCATCGGACCCATTTGACTTAAACACCTTAAAAGCCTGCTTTTTATTTCTCATTTCCCTGCTAACCACATTATTAATCCACATTGGTTTTGCTTTACTTCTCTTGTGCTTATTCCCCAATGGTATATATTGACGTGTATATTTGCCCAAGAGCATTTTAAATACATTCCATGACTCTTGTGCATTTTTATCTTTGAAAATTACATCCCACTGGATATCCTTTAAAGCTTCTTTTAACTGTAAAATTAGCCTTTTTGAAATTGAATGTTTTGGTTAAACTCTTGCTATTGGGTTTCTCATAACAAACTTCAAAGGATACAATATTGTGGTCACTGCTACCCAAATGTTCCCTTACCTGCACATTGTTTACAATGTCAGAATCGTTTGAGAGCACTAGGTCAAGCAAGGCCTCTTTTCTAGTTGGCTCCTCTACTAGTTGGGACATAAAATTATCATTTATCATACTTAGAAAATTATTTCCCTTTGTTGTGCCTGAAGTCATATTGCTCCAGTCAATTTCAGGGTAGTTGAAATCTCCCATTATAATTACCTTTGCTGACCTAGCAGCCTTTTCCATTTGCAGTAAAAGTTGGGCTTCCTCCAACTCCCCAACATTAGGTGGCTTGTAGCAAACCCCCACCAATATCTTTTTATTATGTGTGCCCCCAGTGTGTATTTCAACCCACAAGGCCTCTACCTTTTCATTGGACCCTTCATTTATATCTTCCCTTAAACTAGGTTTTAAGGCCTGCTTTACATATAGGCATACCCCTCCTCCCCTTTTATTAACCCTGCCCCTCCTAAAAAGTGAATAACCCTCTAGATTGACTGCCAAGTCATACGTATCATCTAACCAGGTTTCAGACACTCCAATCAGATCATACTGCTCATGTACTGCAATCATTTCTAGTTCCCCCATCTTACCAGCCAGACTGCGAGCATTTGCATGCATACATTTTATCTTTTTGCCATTCTTTAAGATTTTGTTCTTTTTCAGATGTATTTGTCTTTTATCAGGCTGTAACAATGGCAACTCCCTATTAGATGAACTAGCCCATTCCCCCTCTCCACCCCCATGACCCTTCTCTAATCCCATTCCCTCAATTATACTATCTTCCCCAGCCTGTGTTGCAGCTCCCTCCCCCCCCCTTTCTAGTTTAAAGTCTCCTCCAGCCTTCTAACCATCCTATCACCCAGTATTTCTATAATCTTTATATATTCAACAAAGACATTAAAATTATCATGGGGTTGGTGCAAAATATAGTACAGGGCCAGAACCAGAATATTTATATTACCAGGATGCATATACTGTAAAACCCTAGGTATAAAACACAAGTTTATAATATACAGGTGTAAATTATACCAAAGATTTTAGGGGAAAAAATAATTACATGTGTATAATGTGCACCCCTGATTCTCCCTTTTCACCTCCCCTACCCAAATCAATATGTACCCATCTCATCACTTGAACACCCTCCGGAGGCACCCAGATGATCTGTGGAACAGACAGCAAAGGACCTATTCTAACTGAAACTAATTCAAGCTAACCATAGTGTCCTGTCAGTCAACTACCCTAGTTTCAAGGTAATGGTAATGCGTTGCGTGGACCTAGGTCCTCACAGGGCACTACTGTTAGCTTGAATTAGTAATTGGGCTGCTGGGCATAAGTATGTTACCAACACACATCCCTGATAAATTTTCAGACTGTTAAACATTCATTTTATTACTATGTAGGCTTATATCTTAAAATTATTGTAATATTTGTTATGAAAACATTGCTAGTATTTCCTGTTTGGAGATTCATAATGCAAAAGCAATACAGCATATTTGTGAGAGGATGTGAGCAGTATTTTTCATGGCCTTGTCATAAGAATTATTACAGTGCCTTTAACAACGTTTTCAGAGGAGTTTACGTTAGAATTTAAATGCTGGAATTTTTTCTAGTTTAAACTTTCTAAATTAACGCACGGGTATTGTAATTCAGGAATTGCCACAGCATTTGTACTACATTGGTCGTAGTCGGTGTGACAGCTTATTGCAAAGGTGATCCGTGCAGGGTGGTAGATTATTTTGGTGAGATGAAAAAGTTAATTTGTTCATCCTTAAAAAATGTTAGTTTTTATATATACTACTGCTTTTCTATTGTTCTCTATGAAATGCAGATTAACCCTTTGAGTGCCAGAGGGGTGCGCAGTGTATTGCTTTGCAATGTGTTGCGTACCCCTCTGGCACTCAAAAGGTCAAACTACACTCTCCCCCCCCCTTACAATACAAAAAATATTTTAAAAATGACTAGAAATATGTGACTAAAATGTTTCACTTCAGACATCAAGATCAACATTAGACCTAGGACTGCCCAAGGTACAGAGTAAATATTACCTTCCTCATTTAACCCCTTAAGGACAAGAGGTGTGTACAAGGGATTAAGGCAAACGTTTAAAATATTTGAAAGATATATTAAATTCCAGTATACATTTAACATCAACAAATGTCCTACAGGCTAATTAAGGGCTTTCTTACACTAGTAGATAACTTTGTCAAGAGTTCTTATATACAATTTTTTCCATAGACTTTAAACATAATCTGTGACATAGAAGCGGTTGTTAACGCTTTTTAACTGCATTGTAATCTAAATATTCACTTTTACAAAGCAATCACAATACTTCATATGGAAAGCTTACTTGTTACCTGACCAGCAGACATTTATTAGGGCATAGTTAACCAATGCATTGCTTACCCATTTGATCCTGAAAGGGTTAACAGTGCAGACACTTTGATGACACAAAGACTTACTTAGACACTTCAATATTTAGAGATATTTTTCTCAGATTCTATACACCTTTCCAAGGTGCATAAGAATCTTGAACATCCACCTCATTTACAAATAACTACAAATAAAAGGCTCCCAATAGTGTAGTATGTCAGGAACAATAACATATAGTACGTATACCGAATGGATACTCACAAGTGGAGTCAGGTAAGGACAACACTGATAAAAGTGCAAGTGGAGAGTATGAACCGTCTTTGTTCTGGTAACACCAAATAAGGCTCAAAAATGGCTTCCTAGTAAAAAAATCTAAAATGTATTATTAAAAAATACGATACAAGCAAACAATTGCCCAAACTTTTGTATAAGTAACTCTATCTTCGTACGCGTTTCGCAGCTACAACGTGCAGCTTTTTCAAAGATAATGGTAGATTAGTGAGTACCATCCACCTCATTTAGACCAGCCAAGCCCATGGACTGAACTACCAGTAGTGCAGAAGGTGCAAAGCAATGGAGCCCAGCAAACTTTAGAGGCACTGACAACTGAAAATAGAAAATGTAGGGTTTGTTTGGTAGTTTGAAATGAACGGGAGGCCTAAAACTGATTTTTCACTAGATCCTCATTCGATAGATCCACAAGTCACCATGCCCAAAATGTCACATTATTAGTGTGGCCAGCATAATCCCAGTGCTCTTCACCTGGTTTCTAATTGTCTGATGATAGCTGGTCTGAAATGGCCATTTTTTTAAAGAGTGTATTTGTGTTTTGTTGCCCCCATGACCGTAAGTATTTTTGCTGCTATGTCTGGTCTCTTGGTTCCTATCTCCCACAAGGCCATCTCTTGATCCCACTCCACCTGCCTTTCCCTCCCTCTCCCTTTTAGTCTCTCTCTCAATATCTTATTTGGTCTCTCTGCCTCACTGTTCCCACTCACATGTTTCTCCCTTCCTCCCTCCGGTTTCTCTCCTCCATTCCCTCAGTCTTCCTCATTTGCCCTACAGCCACTCTTTTTCCCTTGTCCATTCCAGCCCCTAGCTCATCATTATTGTGTCTCTTCCTCTCTCTGTTTCTCTCTCTTTCACTGTCTCTTTCTCACACTGACCCTGCCATTTCTCTCCATCACCAGCCCTTCTACCTTTTTACTCCTTCCAGCCTTCTGTTCACTCCCTGCTTCTCTTCATCCCACTTAACCGTTTGGGTGCTAGAGAGGAATCCAACACATTGCTCTACAATGCATTGGATACTTTACAGGCACTCATAGGGTTAACCCCAACTCTCTCTGAACAATGGATTTTAACTTTATGGGTGCCAAAGAGGTATCTAACACATTGTGTTGAATTGTTTTGGATGTCTCTCTGGCATTCAAGTGGTTAAATATCTGTTTTAGTATTTGCACACATTCACTGACATGTTAACACTACCTCACATTTACACATGTGAATAGCCTGTGTTAATTTATGTATAATTGTGTAACTTTATGTCACTTTTTGTTGTTGTTTGGGGTGACAAAGTGAATATAATTGTGAATGTGCATGCGTGTAATGTATTTATAGTGTGCAAATGGGTGTGTGTACCACGGGCCAAGGACGAGCTGCGAAAAAGTATTACAAACCAGTATGGGCAATACCATGGAAGAGATGCAGTAAGGTAACATAAAGGAGTGAAAAAGTGTGATATTGCTATTCTGTGGAGCCTATACACTATGTAGGGATGAGTGAAATTTTTCTCAAAAAGTGAAGCATTTGAAAAAAATCACCTTCAACCTTCTATAGGAATTCATGCAAATACAGCAGTTTTTCTGTATTTTTTTCTGCTTTTTTAACTGTGTTGAAATTAATGATGATAATGTACCCTCCCATATATTCCCACCAAGCTATAGTATAAAAGGGGATATCAAAATACTGCATGTTTGTTTGTGCTTGAGAGGGGGGGCAGCTGATTTTTTTTATTTTAGCTAGTGTGGGCAGACAGGCAAAAAGAGGGAGCTGGAGCTGCATTATAGGTTTATTGTTGGTAACTACTACCAACTGAGTCAATGTGAAGGGAGAAAGGAGAGTTAAAAAAATGTTGGTAGTTTACATGACACCCTATTTTTTTGTGGACAGAGGTTTTAAGGAATTGATGTCCTGTGTTGTACCTCATTGGTATATCACAAGTCAAAGTTATTTTTCAAGAATGGCAGTGCCATAGATTTTTACAGTCAGGTGGTTACTGTGATGGAAAAAGGGCAAAGGGACTTGGCCTGCTAACAGTTTTTTTCAAGGCTAATTTTGCTGCCAGTCTCAACCTGCTAAAAGTTATTTCAAGGCTGATGTTTGTTACTGTAGGCCCCAGCCTGCTAATAATTTTTTAAGGCTTATTTTGCCATTGGACTCAGCCTGCTAACAATTTTTAAGACTTATGTTGCCATAGGGTTCAGCCTTCTAACCATTTTTAACAGCTGTGGATTTTTGTACTAAAGCAGTCAGCAGCATTAATGTAGTAGGAATTATTGTGGCCAGAGAAAGCATAGGCAGTAAATGGCAAAGTCATTGTGGGAAATTCATTGGCAGTATAGAAATATTCTGATGTGTATAAAAGTACTTCAGGTTTAGATGTTAGTTTTCCCTTAATTTAGACCAACACATGACTTACATGCATCTCCCTGTCAAAAAATAGCAGTTTGGCAAAGGTTTTCCTTAGAGCAGGGAAAGTTAACCCTTAAAGGACAGAGTGTGTGTGTATGCCACATGTTACAAAGCACTGTGTTGGGCACCCCTCTGGTCCTCAGAGTGTTATTAACCTATGGATCAGCTGTTGACGACTGCAAATCCTGGCATAGCTGAATCTCAGTCATGTTGATTCATCCCCTGCGTTCATTAGAGGATCTCCATGCTTGACAATGCATTTCACACTACAGTAGCATGCAAAGGATTTCCTTGCTGGAACACCGGTGGCATGCATCAAAATGATTTAGCCTCTCAGTTGAGGCAAATAATGTTTGGTTTTACTTCACACAGATCTGTTGACTGTGAGATTAACCCACTGAGTGCCAGAGGAGTGCGCAACACATTGCTTTGCAGTGCATTGCGTATCTGCTGCCACTTAAAATGTTAAATGGGTCTTTGTTGGGTAAGCGTTACTAGATTATTTTATTTTGACGAGAAGGAAGCATATATATGTCAGATTTTTAGCAAAGTGGTCCTCTGTTTTTGTTTTGTTTTTTTGCGCAAGGTAACCCTAAGAAGCAATCTGGAATTTTCAGGATAATCTCAAAATTTCCACTCACCACTAGCCAATGGCAAGTGAAAATTTAGCCCTGACTAGTAGAAATTCGGCCCTGGTAGGTATGTTATGGCTTGCAGTGGCGAGTAACTTTTCATGTCTGGCTAGTAGCAAAGGACTTCAAGTTTTAAAGTGTTAGTAATGTCTAAAAAAAAGTTTTTTGCATTTCTGATCTAAATGCAAAAAACCGTATCTCTCAAACCGCTATGGTTTAAGAGATACAGGCGTTTAAAGTTCGCTGTTTCCTACTGACAGCTGTAAAGCTGTCAGCAGGAGATTCGTGTCAGTCGACACGGTGGCGCATGAGAAGTGCTGCAATCTCGTTACTTACCAGGAATCCCTTCATTGGAATGGTCTAAAACGTGTGCCTGAACACCAGGCACACGTTTTAGACCATTCCAATGAAGGGATTCCTTGTAAGTAAGGAGATCTCGGCACAGCTGTCAGTAGGAAACAGCGAACTTTAAACGCCCGTATCTCTTTTGTCTAAAAAAACTTTTTTTTAGACATTACTAACACTTTAAGCCCTTCTCTTAACATATTTAATGTAATGTATTAAGGACATAATGGAAGGTACAATACATAAATATATACTCACTCTTACATTTCATAATCATAATAACATAAACAGAAAAGTATATTGTACAAAACAGTTAACATAAATATGCATTTGAAGCCGAATATTCACATTTTTGTCAAAGCCTTCATAGAAAAAAGGAGCACCCTAATTAGATAGTGCCACAGCACCATTGTTGAGAACACTGGATTAGCTAAGTACAGAAGGATAAGATACAATAAAAGCAACTGAAGCTCTCACTGAGCTGCATTTACTTGATTCTAGACAAAGTTCCTAGGCACGAATATTTTTTCTTTTGATAATATCCTGTTAAACATAAACAATGGTTGAAGTCCAAAATGCTCTCATAAGTACTGTTATAAAAAGGTTATTTACAAAAGGTTGTTTTCTGCCTCGTTGAAGGTTATTGGGCCCTTAAAAACCTTATGCTCACATTTATGTAGTATGCTCTGATAGTTGCAGGAATGAAAGTACACAGCAGGTGTCAGTATAAACTAGTAAGTCAATGTTTGTCTATTGAATGACATTGAGAATACTCTACATACAGTTAAATAAAGATACAGATTATGTGCTCTCATCCATGTACTGAAGCATCTTCTTGTAATAAAAATATGAAATGAGAAGCACTATAAAAATGCACTAAAAAATGAACCTTTTAATTCAGTGGTTTTGAAAGTAGATTTTACATCACTTAACACAAAACCATTTGCATGGCTTCAGTTAGATAAATATCTAATTGTTAGCACGGTTTAATTTTTTCACAACAGTAAATTGCATGAAGTGTTGCATTATTGTGATGCTTCTGGTTTATTTTCAAAGTTGTCCTAGCACTAAAGGACCAGTTACAGTCCTGGCACGTCATGGTATTCCAGGGGCCCCGTGTGTGCTCTGGTACCCCGGAATTCATTGCAGAGATTGAGGAGATTGGCCTTTAGGAAGAATTGTGTAAACTTTGCATTTAACCCCTTGAGTGCCAGAGAGGAATGCAACGCATTGCTCTGTAGTGCATTGTGTATCTCTCCTGAACTCAAAGGGTTAACTTCATGGCTGATATTTACCTTATGCTTGTTGAACAAGAACATTTTAAATAACAGTATATAATGCAAGGAAAAGGGCAAAGTGTGCAATGTGAACATGTATACTGTTATGACTTGACTTGAGTGTTATAATCTGGAATTGTCCAGTCTACACTGAAAGCACTACACAGTGGATGGCTCTGGTGCAAGCATTCTCCCCCCCACACACACAGCTATATTTCCAGGGGCATAACTAGAAACTGTTGGGCCCTGGGGGTGATAAGGTCCTCTTGGATGCCAGGCACTGTCACAACTGCACTCTTTGCACCCCCCCCCCTGTAGTTACCATTCCTGGGAACTTTCTCCTTTGGAGCCCATGGAGAGGGCTCATGGGCTGGGATTAGACATGTCTAAATGTTGCAAATCCTGTCATAAAGGTTGTGAGGTTTATTCAGGTGGCTATTAAAGGTGAGGTTTCAATTTAGAATGGGATGGATAGTAGACAGAACAGATGGGAAGTTGGCAGATTTGCCCAGGAAACTGACTACAGCCAAAGAACTTTGTGTCCTCTGAGACCCTATAATTAACTATAAAAACCTGGACAGATGTGGATAGTCCCTGGTATGGTACTTACACCCCCTCACACTGTATGGTGTGTGACTATGAGAAAAGTCAAGAGTGGGACAATGGGGTGAATGTACAAAAGTGACAGCGTACTTAATTAATCAGGTGCTGGGATAAATGTTCAAGACCTCTGCCAGCCTAACACCAAGTTACTAAGCTATGGATGCTACAATTCCTCACCTTTACCCCACTTGTGCCAATAGGAGGACAGTGACATTTTCATGGAGTTTCTTTCCTCTTTCACAAGACAAAACAGACCTGTGCTCCTCTTTACAAAATGTGCAAATGTGTGCCCTGTATTGGGCATATATAATACCACTGTGTTAGTAAATATGAGGATTTTGGTTCATAATTTGGCCAAACAATGCTTGCCAACCCTGTCAAGGTACCTCAATATCTGGCACACTCTAATCTAATACACCTGTAAAGCCCTATCTAGATTAAAAACAATCCCTGAGAAGATGTTGTAATGAACACATAGGAGGAGACCCTTTATAATGCTGGAGGGACCCAGTGTCTACATTAAAAACAAAAGACATACAGCAGTTTAAAAAGGTGTAAAAAAAAAAAAAGGATATAAAGAAAACTTTGTAGGCTTGCAGTGAGTGGGTACCTGTTCAAGAGGAATGTAGATCCACCAGCCCTCCTTGTAGGACAAAACTTCCCACCCCCACAGGCTGCATGAGGAATAATTAATTACGAACAGACAAGGTGTGTGCAAGCCAAGACAGGCCAGAAACCATACGAAGGCCTCTATAAAAAAGAGAAAAAGAAATAGTGCAATGAAACATTGATGGACTTATTAATGATTTAAATAGAATACGTAAGAAGCAGCTAGAATGAGCAAAGGTGATGTGCAAAAACAAGGGCAAAAGAAAAGGAATAGCTCTCAGAGATAACTTACCATAGCATCCTATATTATAATTCGCTAGGATGTTTGTCAGAAGCTGTCATGTGCAGTAGAGACAGCTGCGTGCTGCAGTCATGCACAGTAGAGACTTCCCTCGCCGCGGCTGATATGGAGCGGGGCGCTCCAAATTCAAATTGGAGTCCTCTCTGCGCACCTGTGTCTGAATTTGAAGCACCCAGCTCCGTATCAGTGCGGCGCATTCGGGCAGTCAGTACTGTGCATGACTGCAGCGCCGCCAGTGTTGCCCCGTGCACACGGGCTTTAAAACTAGTATACATATAATTAATAAAGTTACAATAAGGTAAAGTGACTAAATTATAGATGGCTGCAAGGAACGAGAGGGTTCTTCAGTCCCCCCAAGTAGTAAGCCGAAACCTAAAGTGCAAACACAAGACAAAAAACAGACCTGCGCTCCTCCATACTAATAGTGCAAATGTATACCCTGTATTAAGTAATAAATAGGAGGATTTTGTTCCATAATTCCAAATTTCCTTTGCGTGGTATTAAATGTATTGGACACCTCTGTGACACTCAAAGGGTTAAACAAAGTGTAGATGAAATGACATGATGTAAGCCACTTCCCTGCACATGCTATGGGACAGGAGTATGCGGCTTGGTGACATGGAAGTCATAACCACGGAGGAGACTTTAGACCATTTTGCACTACAGTGATCATGTGCATTCCCTGAATCTCAGCCACTGGCGCCAGAGACTAGTGGGGTTGTGCATATGCTCCACTGAGAATTGCAGATGTGCTTATGAGAGATTGATTTCATCACAGCTATTCAGTTATCAGAAACATTGTAATTACTTGTTATGCACCAAGCACTGGGCCTAATTCAGTATACTTAGATGAAGCAACTGATAACACTGACACAGACATAAACGGAAAGGTATAAGACAACCGGACTAATTCTGAGGCAAACCAACTGCATCATAGGAGAAAAATAAAAATTTGCATATATTTAACCCCTAAAGGACTGAATTCCATGACATGCCAGGACAGTGACGGTCCTGGCACATCATGGGTCCTTAAGGGGTTAAAGGCTGCTTTTAACCCCTTGAATGCTAGAGAAGTATCCAATTGCTTCGCAATGCATCGGAGACCTCTCTAGCATTCATGTGGATAAAATCCCCATAAATCAATGAATGTTTGTATGATATTTTTTTGTCCCCTGAGGTGCAGTTGGTTTACCCTATAATTAATCTGTTTCTTCTTAGTACATCATACACAAATAATTTATTTTGGCATAGTCTGCCCATCAGAACATCTCTGCATGAAGTGTCTTTACTTTCATACAGTAGGCACTTTGTGCTGTGCATCAGAAGACAGTCTAGAAATTGATTACCGTAGAAACATACATCATGACAGTAGGTATGAACCACTTGGCTGAGCCAGTCTGCTTTTTTTCCTAACTACTTTAAAACAACAGACCTTATTTAATCTTCAGCCTTCTATATTCAGGGCAGCCTGATGTCAAGCAAAATTGGTTTTATTTTCGCTACACTCTAGGCCTCTACCACCCGCTCTCTGAGACTTTTCTACGAATCCTTCACATTTTCTGCAAAGTAATTTTCACCCCTCACATTTTTCCTTAAAGGGATATTGTATAAAAAGAAAACCAAAACAAATCTGGATCAAACTAACTGCGCTATAGGGGACAAATAAAACGTCCAAAAATTCCCATTGATTTAAATGGGTCTTCTTAACTCCTTGAAAGCTAAAGAGGCCTCCAGTATATTATTTTACAATGCTACGGAAACGTTTATAGCAGAAGGGGTAAAAATACTAATTTACATCAATAGGAACTTTTATTTGCCCCCTGCAATGCAGTTGGTTTTCTCCAGTATTGTTCTAATACATGAAGCTCATTCATTACCTGAATATGAAAGGGTTCATATTCATATAAATATAAGGTATTACTAGAGTGCCTTTATAAATATATATATTTCTTAGATGCATAAGATGCAAGACGTGATAAATTTAATTTTTTGTGAATATGTGCATGACTATGTGTTCCCAGTTTGTTTACACAAGCTCCTGTCATATCTGAGGTATACAAACTAACTCTATGAACCAAAAAGGATAACGTTCTAATCTCAAATCAATTATCTCTGTGTTAGGTTTTGTCAGTGTTATAACAAGCATGCCAATAAAGTTTTCCTCTAGCCTCTCTACAAACTCATTTAAGATATTTTTTGTACCAAAATTGAAAACAAAAATTGATAACCAGGCTTTAATGGATATGACCCCTTTTCATTTTTAACTGATAAGCATTGACAATGCGTTGGATACCTCTCTGGCACTCAAAAAAACCTGTAGCAAATTTGGAGCAAATTAACATTTTCATTAAAAGTCCCATTTCAATCAATGGGAATTTGTGGAACTTTTATATTACCTCCAGAGTTAGAGTTGGCTTGTCCCAAAATTACTCCGGGGGAGGAGGGCGATATACTTTCAAAAAGGGTCCTGTATGGTGATATTGTGGCAAATCTGATCCAAATCCACCTCATAGTATGCGTTAAGGCAACAAGCAGTCCATGGGAAAAATGTGGCCTACCAAACGCCAGGGTGCGGCCCTCCTGATATTTAAAAAATACATATATATTTTTTTAACCTAATCCCCTGCCTGCCAATACTGTACAGTTCTAGATGTCTGTTAAATATAAGTATTAGATTAGAATCGGTACTGTTTTAGCCGTAAAAATACAGGAGGCAAGTATAATCAAGTTGATACCTATTTTAGGGTAACTTAGTAGATTTAGGATGCAAGCTTTCAAGACCTCTTAGGTCTCTTCCTCATGCATGCCTGAGGAAGAGACCTAAGAGATTTTGAAAGCTTGCATCCTAAATATTCTTAACTAGCCAAGAAAGGTATAAACTTGACTATACTTGCCTCCTAAATATCAGTATTGTCATTAACTTGATCAGTAAATAAATACATATTGTTGAATAGTTGACAGGTCATATTTCACCATTATCAAAAATGTGTCCTCACACTTATGGCTTTCTGATCAGGTGACCCACAAGTGAAAAAACTCGGGTGCCCCCAACACTAAGGTGTCTTCTCCATTTTATTCCTGTAATTATGCCTCAAATAGACTTACATCACCATGCCTCTCCACTCCAGGTTTACAATGCTTCTGTGTTTACTTGCCAATAGCTCATTTGTATATTGAAATCTTCTTTAAGGAGCCATTCTTTTATTCCTGAGGGTGTGTTTATGTGTTACTGTGGCTAGTTGCCATATACCTTAAGTTCAGATAACTGTTGATTCTGTCAGATCTCACAGAAGCAAATTTGCCTCCCTGTAGTAGGCAAATTGGAACTCTTGCCGTAGCTTTCTGTGCAGCCCAGACAACAGTTCTCCATATCTCACAGTTCTCCACCTTCAGACATGAAACACATTCAGCACCAAGAATAGCATGAATTGCTCTTGATGCTGAAGTCTGAAAGTGAATGCATGTTCTTTGCTTCCCTCCCTATCATCCTCTTCTCACCTTTATCAAGACATTCTGATCAAAATAATCAAAACTTTCACTGTGTCAAGCCCATGGTAGTAAATGGAGATGCCTTTGCAGATTGCATGTTGATTGGCTGTTAGTTGTAAATAAAGAGCTCGGCCTGCTGCTGAACTTTGCACAAGGCACACCGCGCTGCTGTCTGTACTCTTCGTATACATCTAACATCTGATTGGTGGCTTGGGATCTGCTAAGTGAAAACTCTCAATGAGGCTTATCTGTCTGCTACCGTGGGTTTGGGATTGTGGAGCTTTTCATTATTTCAGTCCGAGTTTGTTGTGAGTAGCCACTTGGCTGTTCAGACTTATTTCATGTACACTCAAAAAGGAGGTTGACTATCACTTAAAAATACATGTTATTCAGATGTACCATTTCAACACAATGGCAGTTTTACACCAGTGTTATGTGCTATGAATCATTCTCTCCCATTGCACACCTATTTCTTAGTGCATGTGGTGAAGTGAGTCTTCATCTCCAAGGCAAAGTGCTCTACACACATCACCAGACACACTTCCATCAAGATTTGTGAGGCAAATTGATATCTCTTTGAAGCTGCCTTTGACACTGCCAAGTTCTACACTCTTAGGTTAAGAATTGGTCTGCTGATCAGTCTTCTATGAAATCCATGGTTTCTCTTCCATTCATGTGCAAACAACTGTTTGGTCCAGAACTGGGAAAAGTTATTAACCATGCTGCTGGATGCAAGAATGCTCTATTTCCTCAGGTTACCCTCAAACATCCTCCTTTTGGGTTTTAAGAGTGATTTTGAAAGGTTGTATCATACATTTTAAATCCACTAATAATCATAATCTCTTCATGTCCAGGGTTCCTTGAGATCTGGCATGGGCACTGTTGTTCCTAGAAGTGGTATGCTCCCTGGTGGATATTAAGGTCTTGGTGCCAGATCCTCCACATGAGGAATTCATGGGATTTTTTATTCCAGCCTCTTCATAGTTTCTAAAAACAACAGCAGCTGTTGTATTATCCTGGACTTGAAGTGTAATCAATTTATACTTCTTGTTTGCACTCAGTCATCGACACATGTGCCCAGGGGAGCTTTTGGCTTTTCTGGACATAAAAGATGCATATCTGCATATCATGGATCATTAAGATCACAAGTGTTTCTTTAATTTTACCTCTCAAGACTGTCATGTTCAGTTTGCCTCCCTCCCTTTTGGGCTGGTGTCCACTCCGTGGGTTTTCTCAAAGGTTATGGCTCTTCTGCATTGGTCCCAGCTACTCAGGGGTTATGGCTGTCCTGCATTGGTCCCAGCTACTCAGGGGTTTTCCAGTGCAGACTTAGTCTGACAAGTCCGCACTCACTTAGTGGCTTATGTCAACCACTGAGGAGGGTCGAGAAGTGCTGCTGTATGGTCAAAAGTTTGTCCGATTTAAGCTTGGATGAAAGCTCATATTCCCTCAGCTGTTCACATTCCAGGAGAGGACAATGTACTGACAGTGGCCATCAGCATCTGTATTATGGTTATTGGGAAATCAACCAAACAGTGTTCAACTTCATAGTTCTGGTATGGGGTCTTCATGTTGTGGATCAGATGGCATCTCAGCTGAACCACAACCCTCTCGCTCTCTCAACAGATAGAATGGCAATTCCTTGGCAGTTTTTCCTAGTGTATGTGTTTCCTTCCTTTCCTTTGATTCCCAGAATATTGAAGAAGGTCAAGATGGAGTGGGAGCATGTAATCCTCATTGCTACTTACTGCCTTGCCAGGCATGGTTCTCAGATCTACTCAATTTGTCCAGGCTGAGCCTATTTGTCTTCTGCTCCCCCCAGATCTCTTGACACAGGGTCCTCTGTCACCTAGAAGTGGAGAAGTTGATTTTGCCAGCCTAACTCTTGAATCCTTAGTTCTGTCAAGGTCCAGATTTCAGTTTTATCTCTTCTTTTTCAGAGGTGCATTGCCTTATAACCTGATGAGCAAACTGTTGTGCAAGTGGTGGCTCATGCCTATCCTGTCTTTTTAGGACTTAAACTAGGCCTGGGAATGCGCAAGAAGGATTGTTTTGAGCCTTTGGCTTCTGCATCTCTTTGTTGCTACTGTCAAGACAGCTTTCCTGTTTGTTATTTTGTCTGTTAGGCATGTCTAACTACAGGCTTTGTCTTTTAGACCTCCCTTTCTGATTTCTCATACAGATAGGGTGGTTCTCACTTTGGAGTTCTTCCTAAGGTATCTGAAATACTATAGTCATCACACAGAACCTTCCCACAAATTGTACTCATTTTTTGTTATTTCTCAGGGCCCATGTACGGTAAAATGGTGTATAAAGTGACAGTGCCTTCTTGGATCAAGGCAACCATTCACCAGGCCTTTGTCGATAGGAACAACATATGTCCTTTATAGTTACTACTCATTCCACCAGAGTGATGGGTGCATCCTGGGCTTACAAGATTCAAGCTTCTGAGGAGCAGCTATTCAAGGTGGTGACATGGTCATTGCTTCACACGTTTGCTAAATGTTTTGCCATTTTGGAAAGAAGGACCTACAGTCCATAGTGCCTGTGTAGGAGCCTTTCTTCCTTTCCTTCTACTAACCCTTTTTGCTATTACTTGGCTGGGTGAGTATGTGTACATTGACACCTGAGTTTCATGACATTTTCTGGTTTATCTCTGTTGAGACTAGATTGCTTTTTGAGGGTTTTTCTGTCCCTCCCTAGAATCCTGGTGGGATAGCCTTCGCTACTGTTTTCCACAGTGGACAAAAGAGAAAAGGGAATTTTAGTGTACTTACCAATAAATCCTTTTCACTTAGTCCTTGTGGAACACAGAAAGTAAGTATGTAAAACCCCCCTTTTAGCTGTGCAAGCAATGGGACAAGCACCCAAGGCTTGCTGCTATTAAAGTCCTTATTTTAACAGAGATTGTTCACCAGTAGGCACTACAGCAATCCTACTTTGTTGTGCATATACCCTAATGCGACCACTGGAGTTAAAGCGATAGTAATGTTTCAAAATAAAAGCAGCTCCATTTAATCCTCATAGTATTTGGGCCATGGAGAGTGTTATTTCAATACTGTCAGAGTTGTAGTTCAAAAGTAATTGAATGATAAAGTATCCCCCTCCCTCCCCATTTACCTAGTGTAAGACACCTCCCCTCAGATGTGGAATCTGGTCTGCATACCAGACAGCTCACAGCAGGGAACAATCTTCTTACTGTGAGAGCAATGAAAACCCTGCCCCCCTTGACAGGTTTTTCACTTATGCTAATTGAAGATTGTCCCTCTCTGCAAGCCACCTGGACACAACCTTTCTGTTTTGATGTGAGCAGTGTTACATCAGTAAAAGGAGGAGGAGGGGGATACTTTATCATTCTATTACTCTTGAACTACAACTCTGACAGTATTGAAATAACACTCTCCTTGGCCCAAATACTATGAAGATTAATTGGAGCTGCTTTTATTTTGAAACATTACTATCCCTTTAAGAGGCTAACTTCACTGGAACTGCTCCGGCTAATTCATACATTTGTCACAATGTTCTATTAATCCTCCCACCTTCACCCCCCCACACACACACTTAGAATTATCTATTTTTCATTTTTTTCTTCCTCTCATAAATATAAATATATATATATATATATATATATATATATATATATATATATATATACTTCTCTTTTGTATTTTGTGATTTCCCTTAATGCAAGTGTAACTGTTTATTATTTTGTGGGTTTTTTAGTAATTAAACAAATTTACACTGTGTATATTAAATGCAAATGTATAAACAGAACAACATTTTATTACAAATATCTGTCAGCAAAAAATGATAACATTCTGCCATAAAAAAATCACACAATAACAAATTTAGTGAAGGACTATTGGTTGTTGAATAATTAACTGGTTATATCTGCATGTGTGAATTAGAACATTTATTGATCTCTCTTTCCTTTCATAGCAATTACAGGGCCAGCGCAGAGATCACCACCTTTAAACTGTTCTGGAAGTGATGTCCTTGGAAGCGCAGTCTGCACTATGATTTCATTAGACTCTGATAACATGGCAATGGTGTGCCACAGACTCAGTGGAAAGTTACTGCCAAAAACCCTACGTCAGTTCATATGGATGGACAAACTACTGAAATGTAAAAGAGTTTACAAAGGAGAATCAATTAAGTATGATTCATTTTCATTAACTGTCCTGTGATGTCTGAAAACAATTTGTTGCTAGATCTTGTTAAGAGATATTATTGCTTAGCTAGGAAAGAACCTGCCATAGTGTTTAGCAGCCTCTGTATGCAGTATGCTGCCCAGGGTGCAGTCTACTTTAACTCACAAGTGCTATACACAGAGAGGAAATATTCTAAAGCACATCATACTGATTCTGTGCAAATAGCAGTCCTACCACAAAGTGCCAGGCACTTACTCTATTAACAAGAGAAACAGCCAACCTGAATTGTACATTTCAGCCTTGTTGGACATCATCAGTTAGGTGAAGCTGATCTCTCTAGGCACCTAGAGCAAGAGGTCCACATCTGGATTTCTCTGTTTCCCTTAGGGTGACCAACCTCCAGGGTAATTTTGCATATGCAAAGTACTGGTCTTAGACACTCAGCTAGGAAAGAGCCTTCCATACAAATTTGCAGGCTCTACAGGAATAGTATCTTGCCCAGTGTAAAGCTTATTTGACCTCACAAGTGCAATACACATAGAGAAAATATCCAAAAGCACATAATATTAATCCTGCCCAAATAGCAGTCTAGCCAAAAAGTGCCAAGCAGTTTCTCTGAGAGAGAGAGAGGATGAAGAAGAATTCTACAGCAGGCTCATTTCTAGTTTAGCATTTTTGACCAGTACTTTGAAAGAGGTTATTATTATAATTTTTTATACTGCATCATCTTACCTCACAATGCTGTACAAATTGAGGGAAAGCCATGAAAAGACTACAAAGCCAAGATTAAACACAACTGAGAAAATGTCAGAATTTGCAAGCACAAAAATTAAGCAAGTAAATCAGGCACCTGCAATTCAGTATATATGAATATGTCTTACTACTTTAGTGCATAGCTTCCAATGAATTATTTATGCAAAGAACTGAGCTAAGAACAAGAGGTCATCCATTAAGACTAGAAGAAAGGCACTTTTGACTAAAACAAAGGCAGGGATTCTTTACAGTAAGGGCGGTAAGGCTATGGAATTCTTTGCCTCGGAATGTTTTGCTTGCAGATAATGCAACTGCATTCAAAAAAGCAATGGATGCATATCCAGCACAGAAGAATATTGACAATTATGACAGATGGCTTCAAAGCAAATAGGATATTGATCTGGGGAACTATTTGACTACCAATTGGAGTCAGGAAGGAATTAGCCCCCCCCCCCCACACACACACACTTGGGACTAGATTGGAAATGGCTCCAGAGGGCTTTTTTGCCTTCCTCTGGATCAACAGGGGTGTTTTTGGCATGGGCTGGACTTGATGGACGCATGTCTTTTTTCAGCCTTATCTACTATGTTACTATGTTTTGCATACAGTGGTTCTCAGTCTTTTATGTTCAAGACACCCTTGATAGACTGTGTGAAATTTTCAGGGCACCCCTACCAGCTTATAGGTCATTTGGCAGGGGCATTATAAAGGGTACAATACAGACTGCATAACAATTTGCAGAAACATTCATTTGATGGTCAACATTCACTTTTTTGCCATTGACTTCATAGAGAAAAAGGGCACCCTAAACTGCTGCCCATGACTCACAGAACTCTCTGTTACTATTTAATACAAACAAGCACAGATCTCCACAAGAAAATACACTAATGTTTCAGGAATTTCATTTGCACCTTTTCAGTGTATGGAGAAAAGTAAAATGAAAATGAACTGAACACCTTGAAACACTCATATTCTCCCACACAGCTCTTTCATTGCCCCAATTATACTCCCACACAGCTCTTTCCTTGCCTAAATTACACTCCCACTGTACACTCCCACAGAGCCCTTTCCTTGCCCCAATTACACTCCCACTGTACACACTCACACAGCCCTTTCCTTGCCCCAGTTACCCTCCTACTGTACACTCCCACACAGCTCTTTCATTGCCCCAATTATACTCCCACACAGCTCTTTCCTTGCCCAAATTACACTCCCACTGTACACTCCCACAGAGCCCTTTCCTTGCCCCAATTACACTCCCACTGTACACACTCACACAGCCCTTTCCTTGCCCCAGTTACCCTCCCACTGTACACTCCCACACAGCTCTTTCATTGCCCCAATTATGCTCCCACACAGCTCTTTCCTTGCCCAAATTACACTCCCACTGTACACTCCCACACAGCCCTTTCCTTGCCCCAATTACACTCCCACTGTACACACTCACACAGCCCTTTCCTTGCCCCAGTTACCCTCCCACTGTACACTCCCACACAGCTCTTTCATTGCCCCAATTATACTCCCACACAGCTCTTTCCTTGCCCAAATTACACTCCCACTGTACACTCCCACAGAGCCCTTTCCTTGCCCCAATTACACTCCCACTGTACACACTCACACAGCCCTTTCCTTGCCCCAGTTACCCTCCTACTGTACACTCCCACACAGCTCTTTCATTGCCCCAATTATACTCCCACACAGCTCTTTCCTTGCCCAAATTACACTCCCACTGTACACTCCCACAGAGCCCTTTCCTTGCCCCAATTACACTCCCACTGTACACACTCACACAGCCCTTTCCTTGCCCCAGTTACCCTCCCACTGTACACTCCCACACAGCTCTTTCATTGCCCCAATTATGCTCCCACACAGCTCTTTCCTTGCCCAAATTACACTCCCACTGTACACTCCCACACAGCCCTTTCCTTGCCCCAATTACACTCCCACTGTACACACTCACACAGCCCTTTCCTTGCCCCAGTTACCCTCCCATTGTACACTCCCACACAGCTCTTTCATTGGCACAGTTCCAAGTTGTTATTAAAACATGATAATTGCCCTTTAAACTCATGAGGAAAGTAAATCATAACTACTAACGTTTTATCACAAGTAATAAATCACATCACTTGATCACATTACTGCACATTATTTGTTGAGAAAGAAGTGAGTTGTCTCATAACCCTTTGAGTGCCAGAGAAGTGTACAGCACATTGCGTTGAATACCTCCCTGACACTCAGGGTTCACAGATAAACATTCAAAGGTTCTGTGTTTTCTTCTTAAACATCCACTGCTGTGTTTCATTTTATTTCTGGGACACTGTTATCAGTTATATTGCACCATATAATACTATGAAAATAGTCTTCCATTCAATACATTGCATAGCTATTGACATGTATTATCCTATATAATAATTAGCTAAAAGTATGTTTGTCCGAAGCTGTCATGCGCAGAAGAGACGGCTGCGCACACTGCAGTCATGAGCAGTACTGACTGCCCGAACGTGCCAGGGCTGATAACGGAGCGGGGTGCTCCGAATTCAGACCGTAGTCCTCTCTGTGCACAGGACTCCGTTATCAACTGTGGCACATTCGGGCTGTCAGTACTGCGCATGACTGCAGCGCAGCCAGTAGGATCTGGTCACCAGCCGAGGTTGCTGGGTGGCACTGTGGCCTATGTACGCGGGCTGTTCAACTAGCTATTATTATAATTACTCAATGCAGCAACCTTTACCAGAAACAAAGCCTGATTTATGGAAAATTTTGTTCAGAATGTTAATTTTCTATTTGTAACTCTTTAAACCCCATAGGGAAACTCAGTGCATTGCTTTTTCAATGTGTTGGGCACCCCTCTAGCACTCAAAGTGTTAAGGGGAGATTTTTTTAAGGGCCATAAAGAGTTACAAATATTTATTCATCTCAGAGGTTATGTTGTTACCCTTTATTGTCTCTACAAAAACTTAAAGGAATGGAAATACCTCCTAATAATAGACCCCAATTATCTTAATCTTGGCAGAAATATCCTAACGGCCGCTATCAATAATGTCTGCATGGATTTGGTCTCCAAGATTAATCTTTATTTTGTACTGGGTAGCTTGTCAACTGAACTGGACTTGATTCATTGTTGCTGCACTCCAAAACCCCAAACCCCTCCCACTTATTTTTTTTTTTTTCACCCTTTGTATGCCAGAGGGGTATGCAATGCATTGCTCTGCAATGCGTTACATACCCCTCTGGCACTCAAATGGTTAACCAAGGGTGTGACTTTTGGGGTCCTGGAGTCCTGCAACAAAGAATCATGTCTGACTCCATGGATATGATACATATTACTAGTTAAAGAATAACTATAAGGAACCAATTCAAGCAGAGTTGATTCATAGTGGCCAATACAATTCTCTGCCTGGATAACCCTCTGAATGTGTTGTGCTCTCACCTGGCGCTCTGAAGGTTAGGGAAGAGAGTTTTTTTTTTTTTATTAGAATGCTTTAATGTTCCTTTAAACTCTTCATAAACTAAGAAGTTAACTCAGAATAGAATTCATCCCTAAGCCAATCTGATTTGCAGTAAGATGCGAGAGCTCACATATTGAAATGAGATATGAAAACGGAACTGCTTGACCCTTTGTATCCTTCTTAATAAGATAGTATATCAACCACAAGGTTATTCGTTTGTATATAACATGGCTTCTGTAGATCTCAGAAGCTTTTTTCTTCTTTTTCTGCTGTGCTGAAATGCTGCCAGCTAGTCTTCCATCATTCCCAGAGGAACACTGTTTCCAGGAATACAATTGCAACATCTGCTGAATCTGATTAGCTTGTTTTAAGGAACCTCCTTCAATCTATAGACATGTTTTCCAAGAATCACTGCATCTCAGGACATGGCTATTGGCTGGATCATTCTCTTGGAGAAGCATCACATTTTTTTCTCTTGAGCTATTAAATACAATTTAATACATTGCAGCATTCACTTTTTACTTCACAGCCAATAATTTTACATTAAATTACTTTACAGAATTATTGAGAAAGAGGCAAGAGAGAAATACGGTAGAACACTGGAACTCAAACTTGCTGAATTAAAGCTCAGAAGTGCAACACGTTCTCCAATTTCAGGTCTTATAGAAAATGCAGTAGTGGAGGTGAGTGAGAAAGTATTAAAGTGACAGTGTCACATATAGATGAAGGAGTTCATATCCATTAAAATATAATGTATTCCTAGCTAGCAACTGCAGCAGTTTTCTTAGGTGCCTATGACCTAAATATGTGATAAACATTATTTTCCTTTTTATATGAAGAGAGCTGTGCATTACCATTTGACCCCCTTTTTGTTTATACAAATTCCTAATAGGTGATAAGTTAATTTACTGTATGGTTGAGGTAAACAAACAAATAACAAGCAAACAGACAGACTAACGGGAGATTTCAAATGTTTTCAATATGTTTGATAACAAATGAAGCCAAATCATAGACTTTAGCTCTTGTGTGGACAATTATATTGGCTAGAGAGTTATGTTTTCAGAGTTATAGTCATAGTTGTACATCTTTTCCTCCATCAGTAATTCACTCCTGATTGGTAATAGAGAGAGAGATGTCTGGCATTACAACTGGGCTGTTGCACAGTGAAAGTATCAATTCTGGGTCTCTGCACTGGAACAATGAAGCATTATATAAATAGTGTGCGTAGTGATACAATTGATCATTCTTCCTTTGCAGAGAAATACAGAATAGCAGTGCAGTATGTATATTGCCAGTCAGACCTGAGTGCAAATGAAACTTGTCTGCTGGCTGTACTTTACTTGTCTTTCTTCAATCACATCCATTTAAGACAAACTAGAGATTTGTCTCCAAAGGAAAAAAAAACTTAAAAAAATTCCTGGCTAGGAAGTAAATATAAGTAATATTTAACTCAGTGGTTTTCAAGCATTTTTTGGCTTCAAAGCACCCCTAACGCGTAATTTAGACTCTTTGGGCCACTTCTAAGATTTCTTAAATATCAACATTCACATTTTCTTGAAAACCTTCATAGAAAAATGGGTAACCCTAAGTAGGTGTCCGTGGCACACCAAAGAGCCATGGCACCCTGGTTGAGAACCACTGATTTAAATGGACATTAGTCATTTTAATTGTTTGTGATAATGCCCCTTTAAAGTACTGAAACCGTGGACAAAACGGGAAACAATGCACTCTAAGTCAATGGGGATAACCTTAAAATGTGTATTAATACAGTAAAGAAAATAATACACAGGTCTGGATTTCCCAATAGATAAAGTAGACAACCTCCTCTGATGCCAAATTGCTGGCCACCCCACAGTGTTGTGTTGATTGAGGTTATGGTTACCACAGTTCCAATCCATTTGCATAAGGGGACAGAGTGGCTCAGTAGGTAGATGAACTGCTTATACAGCCAAAATGGCTGTGAAGCAAAGAAAATGTTGTTCACTTCCTGTGTCAGTTCATTGTGACTTAAGGGAAGTCATTTTATCTCTCTCAGCCACAGGCATCAAAAGCACTGATTGTAAGCGCTATGGGGCAAGGAGTGACTGTGCCTGATTTTTTTTTTTTATGATGGCCAGTTTAGTTAACAGTTTATATAATGCTGTAATGCCCAGTTTATTTACTAGTTTGGTCAGTTTATATAATTGTTTACAGGCCTTTTAATTTAAGAGCTTTTTTTCTGTCAGATCAGGCAGGGTTAACCTAAATGCTGTGGCTCTCTCAGTCTCCTGGCCGGCCCTACAGTTAAAACATAGTGCATCTAAACACCCTACACTTTCAATTGTTAACCCCTCCATTTCCAGACTGGTATGAATTTGCTGCAATGGAGAGGTTAACTAACATTAGCTCTCCATCCACTGTCCTATCTTAACCTTTGATTAACCCTCTATTGCCTGTGTGGCTTGAATTAGCTCCACGATAATATTAAATTAATTGGAGGTTAATGACAATATCCCCCATCTCTCCATCCAGAGATCAGGTAGGCATGTGTTAACAATGTAATAGAGAGTCCATTTTCCACAGTCCCCATAATATTTAGGCATTTTTTAAAAATGCAAAATAGCTAATATGGGGTCCATATACCCTATATTAATTTATTTTACCTACCATAGTTAATATTCATAAGGGGTCCTGAGACTCCATATTAGTAAGTAAAAATTTCCAGACACCACATTCATTATTTTTTTTCATCTTTGTCTCCCTATTGGGATGGTAGAAGGAGTGGTACTTAGATCCTCTGGTCACTGAGCAAATTATTATGAGGTCTCCAGACCCCATATTCATTATCTTAATACTTTCCTTTTCCAGTAGAAAGAGTAGAAAAATGGGTCTTTTAATCCCGTGATTAAAAATAAAATGTTTTTGACTTTACATAACTGCAAGTGCACAATGCGTAAAGTCAAATTGTGTAAAGTTCTTATCTTTACCTTTTTTTTTTTTTTACACACTTTTATAGTACTGACAACCTGACCATTGGCTGAATTTCTGTTTTCAAAGACTTTCTGTCATGGACTATGAAGGCAGGGATAGTGATAAAATATTGCACTATCCTTGCAGCAGAAAATCCTGCCTTCTCTACAGCATACAGATCAGTCAGTGCTGCAGGTATAGTGCAACATTGTATGACAGTCCCTGTTTTCAAGACCTTAACAGCAAACTCTCTGAAAGCAGAAATTAAGGGATCTCACTGTCAGGGAAATAAAAGTGTAAAAAAAAGATGGATGAAAAAAATTATAAAACATGTAGATAATTTGTATTTACATAGGTAAAGTGTGACTTAAATATGGGGTCTTTAATTATTAAAATGAAAGAAATCCACCCTCAGTAAGGAACGTAAAGGAAGCGGTGCTTGTATTCCTTCCTTGGGCATATCATTGGGACCCATATGGAACCCATACTAATCTATTTTCATTATTTCATTATTTCTCTTGGGCATCTCTTGGTCACATCATTGGGACCCATATGGAACCCCCACTAATTTATTTTCATTATTTCTCTGCCTAAAGGGAAAGTACATGAAGGTGTCTCTTGGCCCCATATATTTTTTTTTGTATAGTAATAAAGAAATATATGGACCCCATATTAATTCATTTATTTTTGTAAATGTTTAATTTGCTCATGGTCCAAAATAATATGGGGTCTTAGGGTCATGTGGCTAACCCTACAGTTAGCCTGTATTGCACCCAAACACCCTCTGTGCCTAGATTGGAGTTAATTATCTGGACCAGCAATGGAGTGGTTAATTACCATAAAAACATTATATTACCCTCTCTAACCCCCCACCACACATACACACCCTCACCACAACTATTGTATCTTAACCTTCCATTAACCAATCCTTTACTGGCATGATTTGAATTAGCTGCACTGGCACATTTATTTAAAGGGATAGTAATACTTAAGATGTAAAAAAAATATATGTTGTAGGGTTTATGTCCCCAAATAAAACAAGGGTACTCCAACTGCTGAGAGATATTTTATTAAAAAATTATAACCACTCAAACTTGAATTTTTTAGGTGCAATATCGCAGTGGCCTGAAAATTTACAGCGGAGCTGTTGCTACACCATCCTATGGAGATTTATGGTCTACAGACCAGAGCAGTCCATAGGATGGTGTAGCAACAGCGCCACTGTAAATTTTCAGGCCACTGTGATATTGCACCTAGTTTGAGCGGTCATCATTTTTTAATAAAATATCTCTCAGCAGTTGGAGTACCCCTGTTTTACTCAGGGGGATAAACCCTGCAACATTTTTTTTTACATTTTAAGTATTACTGTCCCTTTAAGGGATTAAGGATTAAGGGATTGATGACCTTAAAGGGATATTAACCATATTGTGGGTGGATAAAAATATTTCACAATCTTTCAAAGTCATCCTATGGGGGTCACAGGGTTCGTGGAGTTATGTCCCTCCTTTTGGGGGTAGGGTACTTTAAACACTTTAAGAAAAAGCCTCTGGAAGAGGTACCCGCTCTCTTAGCGCCACATATCAGACACATCCACCCTTTTCCAGTTTTAAACATGTCGTTCTCACAGGCAAACAATCTTCATTTTCAATTAATTTAATGTTTTTCATTTTCAGAAGAATGATAGGTCCTAGACAGGCTATGGTCTAAGATCTATTCATTATCTCTCTAAAAGTGACGACATTAGATCCATTTTCCAGTAGTAATCATTCCAGGCTGTGAATGGATGTGAGATGCAACAAGATGTAAAAATATGCAACTAATTTTATTTTATAGTGGCATAGGTGTTTCCAGTTGAGACCTCTAGATGGTGATATGGGACTAGAAATAAGCAGTTACCAGCCTCTTCTGTGTACTTCTAACTACAGACACTACATCCTGTCGCCTTTGAATGGAGCAGGACATGAGTGACAGTGCATATTTATTATGGTACTGACAATATTGGACCAGTTTCTAATGGAGTTTGTGAGGCTCTCTAATGATATGGTTTTTCTGATCACCAGGCATGGTGACAGCGATAGGAGGACCTGGTGCGTAATCAAGACTGAAGCATGGTAGCTGAAGATATTGTGTTCTGTAGTATCCTCGTTGCAGTGTTTGATTTTTTTTTCACTGCTCTATTGCTGTGAGAACAGAAAGGGGAAGCCTCAGTCTGCATGCTAGCCAAGGGGACAGAGTCTACTGCAAGAACAAAACAGACATACATGAACACTCCATACATTTGGTTTGAATTACCTAATGCTATCAGCTGGAATGTGAAAAATCAGTACCTTAGGCTGCTAGATACTAGTAATGAATGAAGGGGATCATCTCTCTCCACAGTTATCAGAACAGATAAAAGTCAGAAGTTACTTGTTTTAAGTGTTTATTGTCTTTTTCTAGTAGTCGTTACTTGTCTCTGCCATTTTCTTTGTTGGTCACCATGACTGAGCACAAAGAACAAGCTCATAAAGAGTCTAGTACCACAGCTGACTTATCTTTTTCCACACTTGGAAGGGGTAGGGAGGAACAAGAGACTTCAAAGATTAAGATGTTTTGATTGTCTCCCTTGAAAAAGTCCTTCTGACGTACCTATGGAATTGACCCAGGCACTTATTACATCAGTGTTGGAGGCAGTTGTTTGATAAGGGTTATTCAAAGAATCTTTCAAATGACATCTTTAAATGCAGCAGTGTCTCAGATGTCTTGGAGGACACCTTGCTGATCGCAGAATCTGTGGCATTCAGGGACCCTGCGGACAAGTAACTTTATACTCTGTCAACGATGGAGGTTAATTTTGGTTGCTGGTGCAGCTCTTCATCCTGCTTTCACAATTGATGCCCGGGGTAATTAATTGATTATGGCTTTTAGAGATAATACTCCAGTTGGTTTCACAAATTCAGATAGTAGAATGAGAGGAGAAACAAGTACCTGAAATTTCCACACTATACAATCTAGGTGTAATCAACATGGAATCAGACATTCTAAGTTTTCAAACGTGAACTCAACCAAACAGTGACTGGGTCTGCTGGAAGTCTGTCTGAAAGTTGCCAACATTTTTTGCCAACAACAGATCTCCTGGCATTAGCAGGAGACTCTAGGGTGATACCGTGGGGATTCAACATATATATTTATTCTATTTTCTCTGGTACCCAGGATGCTTCAGAAAACAAAGATTGTCAAAGCGCTTGTAATACTTGTTGTATCATATTGGTCCAAAAGAGAATTATACATGGATCTACTTATTCTGGTGGTAGACAGCCCTTGGTATCTTCTGCCTATTACAGACCTACTTTTTCAAGGTCCATTACACAATCCAAATCTAGACAAATTAGCATTAATGGCATGGCATTTAATTTCATGTTGACATCATGGAAAAGATAGGTTTCTCCAAAGCAGTTGTTAGCACTATGTTAAAAGCATAAGAACAAATATCAGCAAAAGCTTAACATAGGATCTGATCTATTTTCTTTCAGTTGTGTAAACTAAAAACCTGGCACCTAGGAAATTTGATCTACTCAGGGTAGTACATTTTCTGCAAGATGGCCAGCAGAAAGGTTTGAGGCTTGGTTCCATAAAAGTTCAGATATCTGCATTATCTGTCTCAGACCAATGAAGAATTGTAAACATTAGAGGTGAGCAGATATTTGTTCAGTAAATTGCAAACCTTACTCCAGATTTCAGATTGTAATAGAAAAAAGAAAACCCAACGCACTCTACTCCTCACACAATTCCTGAAATATTCACTAACTATTCGTTATGGGAAGAAGAACCCGGTGCTACAGGGGAGTTAGCAACATATAGAACAAAGGCAAACACAGATAACCCTGAAGTACTAGCACTCAGGTATAATCCTTCTCATACGTGAATATTATCAGGCAGGATTATCAAAATAAAACATAACTTTTAATAGTTAATAAACTATTAGGAAAGGATTGAATTATCCTTCTTATTTATGAGAACGAGATCACTAGTGGAATGCCCCGGTAATCAGAGAGAGATTATTATTTGAGGACCATTGTGAGCAGGTGTTAGTATAGCATTTCTGTGATAGATAGTCTCAAACAAAGGCAAGCCGGTTGAGTGCCCCGGCAATTATATGTAGCTCAGGATTTAGATCTTATCAGTTATTTTCTCTTAAAGATCATCAGAGGTATCGGGGGTTTGGGTATGTAGTGATATTATTTCTATCAAGACAGATAGGTAGAAATAATGGCAAGCCGGTTGAATGCCCCGGTAATCTTATGCAGATAGAATCCATATCTTTATATTAGTATGTTAGTATTTGTAGATCACATTTAAGGATTCCACTATTGGGCATATTGTGTTACATACGCTACTATAGTTATATTTCACACGGAGATATTATAGTATATGGGACTCTCTTTTAGGGTTTATAGCTACTTCCAGGCTATTCCTCTCCAGCTCTAGTTCTTATGTAGATATATATTGAGAGCACAATAGATATTTTGTATTTTTGTTTTTATTGTATCCCAGAGCCTTAGGATTTAGATATCCTTTTTATTAACTATTAGAAGTTATGTTTTATTTTGATAATCCTGCCTGATAATATTCACGTATAAGAAGGATTATACCTGAGTGCTAGTACTGCAGGGTTATCTGTGTTTGTCTTTGTTCTATATCCAGATTTCAGATTGCCAACATCACCTTGGAACCTGAATTCAATAATGAGAGAACTGCAAGATGCACAATGTGAATTCATGCTGTTTGAACCCAGTCTGAAACCATGCTGGTTTATTCTCAATACAATTTTCCTTGTAGCAATAGCATTGGTACATAGAATATCAGAGTTGTATGAGTGATCTTGCGAGACGCCATTTCTGAAATTTCACTCTAACAAAACAGTGCTTCGGACAACAGGATTCTTTTTGTCATCCAATCTCTGCTCCAGATCAGCAAAAAGCAAGGAACATAAGCTACATCCTCTACACTTATTATGGTCTGTTTGGTATTATATACATCACACAAAATAATTTTGAAATAATGCCATATTTTTCACTCCAGAGGGACCAAGGAAGGGTATTGCTGCAATGAAGAAAACTCTGGCAACTTAGATTAAACAGTTACAGTTAGACAAGAAAGTATGATCATTTCAAAACCTGTTCTTTTCCAGAACACTGCACTTTCCACCACAAAGTTCAGTGCATCCTGTGCTCTCAAAAATCAGACATCAGAGGAGCAATTGTACAAATCAGCTACCTGGATATCTCTCCTCTACTTTTCAGAACTTTACAAGATGGATATTTTGAATTGTTTGAAGAGAGTTTTTTGAGAAAGATCTACTGGCACTTGCTGATTAAGGATTCTGCAATAATATATAGATTCTGGATCTGAATTTCTGTAATTTTTCTTTAGGTCTTTTTGATTAGTTTGTCCACTGACAACGTATGACCTTAGTGATGTGTTTGCTGCAAAATTAGTTCCTGCTGCTGAGTCAGCTGAGTATCATATATAACAATGGTTTCTGTAGCAGCAACTGCAGCACCACAAGCCACTTCAGGTGCAGTCAACATACCCCTTCTCATCCTGCCCTAAAATCATGAGTGCTAGAGTATGTTTCAGAGGGGGCAGGGAGGAACTGTGCAGTTCTCAACAGCTGAAATATGCATAGGGTGTGAAAATGTTGGGAAGAGGGGCAAGGTATTGGATCACACAAGAGATACACCAGCACTTATAAAAGCTCACCCAAATTACCAGTATCAACCTAAAAGTGTCGCTGGTGATGTAAAACTGTCCATCAAGACATCATGGCTTTCAGTGACTAACTGAGGGCCTTGTCCATTCCACAACATATATAAGCCAGTCACTTGATGGTGGGTGGATGACTGATTTAAGCTATACTTAATACAAATAGTTCATCTTCCCCAGCTATCACATTTACACATTCAGCAGGATATGCCATCTGCAGATGATCCCTTATGCCCTGCATTCTATTGCTATCCACAACATTTCCATGTGTGGTCATAGCACATTATAATTATTGTAATACTTTATTTAAATAGTGTCAATTTATTCATCAGCTCGTACAATAGGGAATAGACATACAGAGATATTAATCAGTACAAATGGATCATGGAAAACAAAAGGGTCAGAGGGCCCTGCTCATGAGAGCTTACATTCTAGAGGAAGATAGGTGGGACACAGAAGGAGTAAGGGCTATCGGGTATAAGTGCCTCCTGCCACATGGGCTGTCGGTCAGAGGATGGGAGAAAGAAGTGCTTTTGAGTGCAGTGGTCCAGGCAAGTAGTGGGTCTATTTTGGATAATGCGACTATGTGAACAATGAGGTGGTGATGGGTTGTAGGTACGAGAGTGATTTTAGAAGGGAATGAGAGTGAGTAGAAGTTGGACAGGCTGTTGATCTGGCCTTACTCATAAGGAAAAAAGAACACACAAAGGGCACCCCAATAGTGACTGTAAAGCCTTTATATGATAATCAAAATATTAATAGAAATGGTACTCACATTTCAAAATAGCTGGTAAATGGCATATGTCAAGAACCAGCAGATAAGCTTGCAGGGAAATTATGCCTGTCCCGGCTCAGGTCTCTCCAAAAAGATCCTGAAGTCTGTAGATGTAATCTCCAGAGCAAATCTTCCAAAAGTACCACAGGAAAAACAAAAATATACAAGCTGCTGCTTTACATCTGTCAGTAGGAGAAATCAAACTTTAAACGCCCGTATCTCTTAAACCATAGCGGTTTGAGAGATACGTTTTTTTGCATTTAGATCAGCTTTTTAAGCTCTTCTAAATGCAAAAAAGTTTTTGTCAGACATTACTAACACTTTAAGTTGCGCATAACACATGTATCTCCTGTAGAAAAAAACATGGAGGTCCCATAATAAGGAGCAAGTCCAAAATAAATTGTCAATTTAAAACTGGTAACGAGTGCTCACAAGATATTAATGGAGCACCCGGTGGCCATAGTATCCAAATTAAAAAAATGTCCCCTCATAAAGATACATACACAAGTAATCTCTGCTTAAGAGAGAATCCCCAGTGGATATGACGATTAATAGCTGGAAAGTGGATAAAGAAAAAAATATATTTAAATCAGTGGTTCTCAATTTTTTTGGTTCGGGGCACCCCTAACACGTAATCTAGAACATTAGGGGCACCCCTAATATATTTATTGTACTTTATCAAGGACATAAGGAGGGTACAATAAATAAATATCCTGTTATTATTAAGTCTTATAATCTTAATAACAAAACTAAACATATTGTGCATAATAATTTCTACAAATCTTTATTTAAAAATCCATTTTTGTTAGTCTTCATAGAAAACATGGGGCACCCCAAGTTGATGTCCGTGACACACTAAAGTGCCATGGCACCCTGGTTGAGAATCACTGATTTAAATAAATAATATATGATGTGTTATAAAAGAATATAAAATAAAACCAATGAAAATGCTAAATATGAAATGAAGAATTTTTTATATAGAACACGAATAATGATAAATGAAATAATATGAAATTAAATAAAATATGATGAAATAATAATAATGTGGATAATAATGTGAAACAAAATGAAACAATGTGTATAAATGGATGAACTAATAATAATAGTAACTGAATAAAAATGAGTGTCAAGGTATATAATGAGAATAAATACCTATGGAAGAGTGATTGAAAATAATGTATGAAAAGAAAATTGTATCTTATTTGGTGAAAAATGAAAATGAAATGAGAAGTCAGAAATAAATGAAAATAATTTAATGAGAAAAGCTTAAAATACCTATATGATAAGATAATAAACAAAAAGTCAGTGTTGAAAATACAATGTAATGAAGACACTAGTGTGTATGTATAAATGTGAAAAATTATAAATATCGATAAAAAATTATATGGAAAATGAATTAAAATGAAATAAAAAAAAAGGACATTGTTATCCAATTACCAAGCAATATCACTGGCCTCTGGGCACCATGGTATCCAAACGAAATATCCAGTAGGATTCTCTCATGGCAAGCTTATTATTGAGATCCTGTCCTTTTGAGCAAATCACATGCTCTATGGGTAGAACTTTAAGGTCCCTGTGATCTTTATTATGATGCTATCACGGTGCCCGTGTATTGCTGGCGACATTTTGACTCATGATGTCTGATGCTTTCTTATTGGCTAGCGTGTGATTATTTCACCCAGTTGTAGCCATTAAGTACTGTGCCCTGTCACTCATACAGGGCCCTTTCGTGGTGTTCCCGTTGCTTAGAGCTTGCTGCCGTTAACGTGTGATATCCTGTGTATGACCTGGACTGCCTAACTACTCTCTCTGATCCTGTTCCTGTTCCGTGTACCGACTTGGATTGGCTGACGTTCCTGCTTCGTGTAGCGACCTGGCCTGGCTGATGTTCCTGCTCCGTGTATCGACTTGGATTGGCTGACGTTCCTGCTCCGTGTACCGACCCGGCCTGGCTGACGTTCCTGCTTCATGTATCGACTTGGATTGGCTGACGTTCCTGCTTCGTGTACCGACCCGGCCTGGCTGATGTTCCTGTTCTGTGCCTCCAGTCCGGTGCACTACCGCATCTGGTTGAGAGTATCTCTTGTGCTCTGTCTTGAGCGTGCTGACCCAGTTGGTTGCCTCGAGTACTACATTACCGTTCCATGACTGCGACCCATTTATGCCTTGCTGCCTCCTTCCTCCTTACCCTGGGCTGACGCTGATCTCGCTTACTCATTATACATTTGGCTTGTTATTGTACCACTGTGGTTGGTCTCCTGGGCGCTGCAGTTAGTCTCCGCTCCTGTCAGTCGCCAACAAGCCAAGCGCCAGTTACCAGGGCCATCCGGTACTCACCCGGGTAGGAGCTATTCTTTGGCACTTTATACGCTGGCCAGTCACTACTCCGTTATTGAGGTTGGTCTCCAGGGCGCCTCAGTCGGCTCTGTCACCCGGCAGTTGCCATCAAGCCTAGAGTTTTTACATCTATTGTCCGGTACCGTTACCCTGGGTCGCAGTCTGTGTGTATTCCTGGGCGTTCCGTTGTTCCTCCGGTTGCAGTACTACTGGTAGTCGTGATCCATCTGGGCCTCGCTCACCCTTCCTGGGCCTAGTCGCTATTTTGGCACTCATCCACAGAGAGTGCTTCTTGGGCCTCGCTATTAGGGCCTCCCAGCCTCCTGGCCTAATAGCATTTACCATCAGTGTCTCACTATATCACACGAACTGTTCCTGACCTGTGTCAGTATATGTATTGCTCTCTGATATATGCATACTGGACCTGTGTGGGTTAATGTTATTTAGTAACCTGTCCTGTGTCAGTACTGTTTGGTAACTATTGCTGGACCCACAAGGGTTACTTTATTCTGTCTGGTTTCAATAAAACTGTGTTTTACCAAATTGCCTGCCTCTGAGTGTACTGAAAACCGTTACAGATACGTTAGGAAATGCCTTGATACACTATGTAAAAGATGTCCTCTAGTGATGTTATAGTGATATTGGCAAATGCGTGCTTTAAAGCTCTGAGTTGTTCTACCAACATACTGCAATTTGCACGGACAAGTGAGCAAACATATAACCGATTTGGTATTACAGTTCAAATTGATTTTAAAATTCTCACCTGTAGATAGTGAAGTAAACTCGTCTGTCCTGTTTATCATCATCGGACAAGTTAAACAGCGTATAGAGAGGCATTTAAAAACTCCTTTGAGGGGTTTTAAATTCATCAGATCTATTGGGTCACCTCCAGTTTCTTGAGATAATGATATATTACTCACTCTCTTTTTATATGAATTGTTCTAACAGCTGAAACGACTGGGCGCTAAGATGTTTTTAAGTGTTTTTGATCTTCTAAAAGTTATCTTTGGTCTAGCTGGTATTTAATTTTTAAGAAGAGAGTCTTCTTTTAAAGGGATAGGAATACTTCGTTTTATCTTTATTTTATTTTGTAGGCATTAAAAAAACATGAAGAACGATATAAGTCTTATCTCTCAAACCTTTATGGTTTGAGAGATATTCACAAGCAAAGTTTCCCCTCCCGCCCCTTTTACCTAGTGTAAGCCATATCTTCTCAGATGTGGAATCCAGTCCATAGACCAGACAGATAACAGCAGGGGACAATCTTCTTCCTGTGAGAACAATGAAAGCCCTGCCCCCCTTGACAAGTTTTTCAGGTTTTTCGCTTATCTTAATTGAAGATTGTCCCTCTTTGCAGTTTACCTGGGCACCTCCATTCTGATCTGGCTGAACAGTGTTACATCAGTAAAAGGGGCGGGAGGGGGATACTTTGTCATTGAATTACTCTTGAATTACAAGTCTGACAGTATTGATGTAACACTCTCCAAAGTCCAAATACTATGATGATTAATTAGAGCCGCTTTTATTATGAAACATTACTATCTGTTTAAAATACTCCAGTGTCTGTTTAAGATCTTTCTTATTTAGTTACCCTTTTAATTATAATTAGTAATAAACAAATGGAATCCTTCTGACTCATTTGTAAATATTTCTTTATTCTCCTTCGGGGTGAAATCCCTTGCTTTAGCATAAGAATCTTCAATCAATGTAATCGGATATGATTTTTCAGAAAATCTCTGCTTCAGAATCTCTGATTCTGATTGTTTTTCATAATCTATCATATGGGAGCAATTGTATTTTATTCGACGAAATTACCCATATGGAGCATTGTTGAGCCATGGCCTGTAATGGCAGCTATTATAATCCAGAAAACTATTAGAATCAACTATCTTAAAGAAAGTACAGGTGTTACTTTCACCAGTATTTGTACCTTTTAATTCTAGATCTAAAAACTGAATGATGTTTTTATCTGAATTACTAGTAATTTTAATTCCCCACATATTCTCATTCATGTAGTTAACAAAATCCACCTTTTCATCGGAACTACCTCTCCATATAATCAAGATGTCATCTATATATCTGCGTTAGAGTACCAAGTTCGCGCTGAATGGACAGTTGTTATAAAATTTAAGATGTTCCAAATACCCCATAAATAGGTTTGCATAACTTGGCACGAACGTGGTACCCATCGCCGTCCCTTTGACCTGAAGGAATATTTCATCATTAAAAGAGAAATAATTGTAAGAGTGTAATGAATAGCTCTGAGTAAAAAAATTATTTGTTCTATAGGCATTAACAGATCTCCTTTCAGGAAAAATTCAACTGCTTCTAAGCCCCCACTTTGTGGAATATTGGAATAATGAGCAGAAACATCCAATGTGAGCCATGGTAAACCATCTGTCCACTGAAAATCTTTCAGTAGTGTGAGAAGATGGTTAGTATCTTTTAAATGAGATGGTAAAGCTACTACTAATCTCTGAAGATGGTAGTCTATAAATTTGGATATATTGGCAGTTAATGAATCAATGCCGGAGATTATGGGCCTGCCCAGGGTTCTGAAGAGGGACTTATGAATTTTAGGTAAATGATAGTAAATAGACATCCTAGGCTCCCTAGGATAAATAAAGTCCCTCTCCAGCGCCCTGAGCATTCCTAGATCAACAGCATCATCCAACATATGTTTTAATTCTACCAAATACTCCAAAGTAGGATCCTTGGGAAGATGTTCATAATATACAGTGTCAGAAAGAATGTGATATGCTCCTGATAAATAATCATTAGTATTCAAAATGACCACCCCACCTCCCTTATCTGCTTGTTTGATAATGATTTTATCATTATCAACAAGGTTCTTAATGGCTAACCTCTCATTCAATTTTAAATTTTTCTTAGCTGGAATGTTGCTGTTCCTCACTTTCACCAATTTCCTGAAGTCCTCAAGGACTACTGTGGAAAACACTTCTACATTTTTACCAGTGCTCTCAGTGGGGAAGAAGTAGGATTTCAACCTAAAATTGCTAGGGACCCTCCCTTCCAAGATATAAGTGGTTGTCTGATCTATAGTGGGAAAAACCTCATTTCCCTGAGTATCAAACAACATATTATCTGTAATAATAGGACTTAATTCTGTGGTCTTTTTTAACTTCTTATTGGCGAAATACCATTTCAACGACAGCTTCCTTATGTACCTATGTAAGTCTACATAAAGTTCAAAAATATTGGGTTCTGAAGAGGGGCAGGAGGATAGGCCCCTAGATAAAACTGATATTTCAGATTGTGTAAGAATATGACTAGATAGATTAAAAATATTTGTACATTTTAACTTGTCCTTGTTTTTTTCACTGTTCCTCCCACCTTTTCCCCTTCCTCGTCTGTGCCTCCCGTTTTTTGCCAGATCCTCCTCCCGTTGGGTCAGAAATCTGCCCTGGTTTTTCCACCAGGAATTCTCAACCTCCCTGCGTGGACCCAAAAAAGGAGCCGAACTAGAAGTGGGAGTGGCCAAGGGGGGAGGCACAGGGGAATTGCTATTAGATAGTGTGTTCCTGTTAGAAGGACCTTCTTCAGGATCATCTTGAGCAGTAGGTATCCCTGCTGTCACTGGGTGTGCACCAAAGGAGACCTTAGGCTCCACTGGAGCATCACCGGAAACATCATTCAAGGACACTCCACCTCCCATGTGAGATGGTTTCACACTAATCATTATGTTCTGAGGGTCACTGTTTTGATTCTGGTTAATACTAGCAGACGAAGTTCTCTGTTCTAACATTAGTATATTTTGATGTTTGGGTGGGGCCCATAGTACGCTGTCTATTTACCCTTTTGGGCCAGGTGCGTATCTGATTATTCTCATAATCAATTCTATCACGTGTAAGTTTTTTCCTTTTCCTCTCTAAAATTTCATTTTGAAATTTATCAACATTTTTGTTCATTTCTTCCTCCAAAGTCACAATATTACTATCTTTCTTTAAACATTCCACATCTTTATATTTAGCTTCTATCTCTCTATTCAAATCCAATAAAAGATTCTCTCTATGTTCAAATAGTATATGCATTAAATTAAATGAACATGCATCCAGTGTCTTATTCCATTTTTCAGCAAAAACCTCATCAGGAAAAGTTGGTTGTAGATTGAATCTTAACCCCCTTGGAATCATTTGCAAAGAGATGTAGTTTTTTAAAGAGACGGTGTCCCACCAATATCTGCATTCATTTTTTAAAAGGGATTCTAAATCTCTAAAGATTTTCTTAGAATCTATATTTTCTTTAGATTCTCTCGAATGTGTCTTGACAGTTGGACATAATGTTGAGAATAACTGTTCACTAAGTATATTTCTATTTGACACTCTCTCTTTATAACTATACATCACTGGAAAATTACACAAATTACCCAACAGAGAAACTATTAATACACTTTGAATAAAAAAAACAATTTGTTCTTCATAGGTTCTATATTAAGATAAGTCCAATAGGTGATGCTCTCTTCCAAAAGACAAGGAGAATCCAAGTAAAACTGAAAAAAAGAAAACAAAAAGAGGCGCTCCTAGTGTAATATCTTCAGGTCAGGTATCCCCTTCCCTTAACTTGAGGTAATTAGTACTCACACTTAGTTGTTTCCAACTGGATGTAGTTGATAGGTTTCCCTGAAGAGGTGAGTTTTCACTGAGTGACTGAAGATCTGAATGCTGGGGAGAGTCTGATGAGTCGGGGAGGGAATTTTAGAGCTTAGGTTCAACACGGAGAAGTTCAGTAGGCGGGAATGGGAGGATGTAATAAGAGCTGCAGAAAGAGAGAGAGAGAAAGAAGAATGTCCTATGAAGAGCGAATATGGCGAGTGGGAGTGTATTTGGAAATGAGAGATGAAATATAGGGGGGTACAGTGTTAGTAAAGACTCTGTAAGTTAGCACCAGCATTGTGAATTTAATTCTATATGCTAATGGGAGCCAGTGTGTGGATTGGCAAAGAGAAGCAGTATTAGAGTAGAGATGTGTGATGTGATGTAGATTTGAATGGTTGATTAGTCTGAAGGCAAAGTTCATTATGGACTGTAGTGGGGTTAGTCGGTGAGAGGAAGACCAACTGGGAGTGAGTTACAGTAGTTGAGATGGGACATGATGAGTGTTTGGATTCGAATTTTGGTAGTTTCTTGGGTTAGAAAAAGTCAAATTCTAGAGATGTTACATGGATGGAGACAGCATGAGTTGGACATTGACTGACTGTATGGAATAAAGGATAGGGCCGAGCTGAATGTGACCCACAGGCAGCATGGTGTGGAATCTGGTGTGATGGTCAGGGCAATATCCAGGGTAAGGCTGATTGGAGAGGGAGGGAAAATTATAAGTTCAGTTTTGCTTAGGTTAAGTTTTATGCAATGGAAGGAAATCCAGAAAGACATACCAGAGAGACAATTACATACCCGGGACAGGAGGGAAGGGGAGAGGTGTAGGAAGGAAAGAGAGATTTGGGTAATTAGCATAGAGAAGATGGGGAAACCCAAAGGAGTTTGTTTGCCAAAGGAAGAATTGTAGATTAAAAAGAACAAGGGGCCTAGGACTGAGCCCTGTGGTATGCCAACAGACAGTGAGAGGGGGGAAGAAGTGGAGCCAGCATAGGAGACACTGAAGGAGCAGTTGGAGAAGTATGAAGAGAACCAAGAAAGGACAGTATCACAGAGGCCTAGAGAGTGAAGAGCTTTGAAGAGTGGGTGATCCACTGTGTCAAATGCACCAGACAGGGCCAGGAAAATTAATAATTAGTAGTGGCCTTTTGACATAGCAGACAAGGCCTCATATTCTAGATGAGGCCTTACCAAGGATTTATATAGAGGTAGAATTATATTAGCATCCCATGTATTTATGCCTCTTTTTTATTCAGGCTAGTACCCTATTTGCTCTTGCAGCAGCTGAGTGACTGTGTACACTGCTGTGAAGTCCATCGTCTATTAGTACTCCTACATCTTTGTCTAATGAGTATTCCCCAAGCTGTTTCCCATTTAATGTATATGCAGCATGTTTGTTTGTACAGCCCAAATGCATTTATCTACTTTACATGTCATCTGCCACTTTTCTGCCAATTCACTCAGTTTATCTAACTCATTCTGCATCCAGCCCTGTATGTATTTCCTTACACAGCTTAATGTCAGCAGCAAAGATTGAGACACTACTTTAAATTCCCATGTCTAGATTATTAATAAGCATATTAAAAAGCATTTGGCCTAGGACAGAGTCTTGTGACATCCCACTTACAATTGTAGACCAACTTGAAAAGGTTCCATTTACAACAACTCTCTGCCATCTATCATTTAACCAATTCTCTATCCATATGCAATACAGATATCACCTCCCAAACACAGCCTTTTAATTTATGCAGTAACCTGTTGTGAGGCACTTTATTAAAGGCTTTTGCAAATCAAGCATTTTGCCCATCAGACTAGACATTAGCTTGTACAACTCAGGCACAGCTGTCCTAGAAAAATAATTGTGACTTGGGATATGCCAGCTAGGTGCAACACATTACATCAGTTGTTTTAAACCACTCTTCTCAAAAAACAAACAGTGCAGCCGCAAACCGCTAACATTTTGGCTAGTTTGCCATTCAATAGATGCACTTTTGGATTGTTTTTGACCAATTTTTGTCTTCTTTCTATTAACTCAGTAATTGTGGGTTGGTTACACATATAAGAAGAACTCTGTCAGGAACACCTCAATCCATGGTGTTGTTGGTGGTGGTGGTGGCTGCACCAGGCACTCTATGACTTACTAACACAGTTATCCTCCTCCATACTTTGCACTTGCATAAATCCCTCACTATGAAACGATGATGTTATTGTTATGAAAGATAATGTTGTCTCACGTCCTGGCAATTCTATAACACTACTAACAGATGCCTCATTTAGGAGTGATTCTGCTGCTGCTGCTGCTGCTAGTCGTGACCCCTCTGATATGCTTCTGGTGTCCTTCTCAATCAGACCGGTTGTTGTACTTTAGGTGGGATCTTAGTAAGGAGGTACCTAGATGGAATCCTGCCTTCCCCCCTGCTGACATGTTTTTCCACACAGGTAATAGATTGCAATGTTTTTGGATTTAAGTAGTGAAGAAGTGAAGTATCTCCAGACTGGAGATTCTATTGATTGAGCTGTTCCTGAAAGACTGCTACTACAACTAGAGGAGCTAGATGTTACAATTTTGAAATCAGTAGGCTCTACACTTCCAGCAGCAGCAGAAACACTCCTAGCTTGGGGGTGATTACATTGTTGGCCTGTAGTGCTGATTACTTAATATTACTTACAATGGCTGGGGGGTTGCACTCTATGACGCTGATGATGGTGACTGAGATTATGTTTTTATCACCTTGTTTACTTGGCCAGGCTTTCCACATGGTTTCTCAAACTTTTCTCAAACTTATAATTGCTCCTTTACAGCGGTGGAAGACTAAGCCTTTTGCATTCAGCTAATTGCTGGGCCAGTTCATCATTGCTGTCACTCCTACTGGGTCTGTATCTGAAAAAGAAGGGGTGGACAGTTGAGGAACATATTCTAAATCACCATCATCAGCCTCATTAATAATTAGGTCATGATCATCAGCATTATCTTCTACCTCACTACCCCTATCCCTGCCAGATACCTCATCCCCACCATATTCATAGTCTTCTAGATTTTTCTCAAAAACTTTATTGTCACTTTTACCCTGAGAGGAATTTATAGAAACTTGAACTCTACTTTGCAGTGTTAGTAAGATGTTGCTATCACTGTCTGATGCAGCACTTGATTCACTTCTAAGTCTTCCTTCCTTCTCAGAAGCAGAAAGAACACTAGGATTACACTAATCATCATCAACATCATCTTTATGCTTTGCAGTACTACTGTTGCTACTACTGATATTAGAAAATGTCCTATCAATCTTACTAATGGATTCATCACAATGAAGAGGTTCATTGTCATCACTTGCTGCAATAGCTTCCACAACCATGGTCACCCACCAAGTTTTGGAGTACCACATTACTACCACTAACACATCCATGAACTCCTACCCCTACTTTCCCTTTACCCCTGCCCTTGGCACATTTGGTGGATATAGCAATAGTACACGGCTGGAATGCTGTTTTGTCCATCTATTGTGATACTTATGTCACTATTAGAGTCAGTTGCTATCACTGTTAATGTTGGTCATTGTAACTGAAGTTAAAAAAATCCTGCTTGTCGCTATCAAAATGTTTAAAAAGTTTTAAATTTAATTTATTGTTTATTGCCCATCTTTCACAGTCACTGAACTCGGTCCCACACTCCCATACTCCCTACAACCTTGGTAAGGCCTCATCTAGAATATGGAGTACAGTTTTGGGTACCAGTTCTTAAAAAAGACATTATTGAACTGGAAAAAGTTCAGAGACATGTAGCAAAGCTGATAAAGAGATTGGAGGATCTGAGTTATAAAGAGACTAGCTAAACTTGGTTTATTTACATTAGAGAGACGTCTAAGGGGTGAAATGATTACCATTTAAAAATATATTTGGGGTCAATACAAAGAACTCACCAATTAACTATTTACTCGTAGAGCTAAGCTATGAAAACATGGTCATCTATTAAGACTGGAGTAAAGGCTCTTTTGACTAATCGAAGGCAGGAATTTTTTACAGTTAAGGGCAGTAAAGTTATGGAATTCTTTGTCTCAGGATGGTTATTGAAGATACTGTAACTGCTTTCAAAAAAGCAATGGATACCTATCTAGCACAGAACAATATTGAGAATTATGACAGATGGCTTCAATGCAGATAGGTCGTTGATCCAAGGAACTATGTGACTGCAATTTGGAGTCAGAAAGGAATTTGTTTACCCACTTGGGGCTTAATTGGAAATGGCTTCAATGTTTTTTTTGGCTTTCCCCTGAATCAACAGGTGTAGTATGCAGCGATGTATCTTGGCCTAGGCCGACTAGGCCTAGGGCGGCACTTTTACAGGGGGCGCATAAAAAGCCACACAGCCTCCTTGTTTTTTTTGCCAGTATGTCTCCTGCCCGCATTGAACCAGTGACAGGAGCTTCTTACCTTTACATTATCTGAGGGTATTACATTATATTGGTGATAATGCCATGAGCTCCTGGGAAATAGCCATTCAGAGAGTTGCAAAGTGGAACATTGGTTGCACTGATGTTAACCCCTTAAGAACCCATGATGGTCCTGCACCGTCATGGGTTGTTATACCCTTAACGACCCCTGACGGTCCAGGACCGTCATGGTTTAAATGATAGCAGTGTGCCCCTGTGCACGCTGCTATCATTAATTCCAGGCTGAGACTGAGTGCTCCGAGACCGGGTCATTCAGTCTCAGCCCTTCTTGCTTCTTCCGGTTCATGCGATCGCTGTATCAGCGATCACATGTACCGGCATAGTGACAGACAGAGGCAGCATGCAAAGCATGCTGTCTGTGCCTGTCTCGTCTGCCTCTGTCTCCCTTGCTCTCAAAGTAAGGGAGACAGAAGTAGATGGGAGACACCTAGTGGTTAAAAAAAATAACCCCTTCACTGCTGGTGCAGGAGGCTGGCTAAATGCAGGTCAATTTTTGACCTGCAATTATACACTTTTTTTTTTTTTTTTTTTTTTTAAACAACAACACACTTTTTTTTTACAAAAACATATATATATATATATATATATATATATATATATATATATATATATATATATATATATATATAAAATTAAACAATATTGCAAGTGTGATTGTTGTGGAGCCATGTAATACACTTATATACACCACCAAATGCCAGGGACAAAAAAGGGTCAAAATAGGGTGGGAAAAAGGGACATGGGGATTGTCACCCAGGGGGGACAGTGGCCACTTTAAACTGCGCATTTTGTAGGTATGACTGACCGGTCATACTTTTCATGCAGTCGCCATAAAAATGTAACCCTTTGTGGCCAATTGATCCCAAGAGAAAAATCAAAAATGTTTTTTTTTACATTTTTTTACCTTTTTTTTTTAATTTTAATAAAGTGAATGGTGGGTTATCCATATAAATAGGGTATCAAATGACAGCCCTATTTGTGCTTAAAAAAACAGTATATAATTTATGGGGGTGGAATAAAAGCCTAAGAGGGAAAACACTGTTGAACAAAGACATAGTCAAAAAGGTCAGAATTGCTCCGGTCCTTAAGGGAAAACGACCTCAGATTTTCCCGGTCCTTAAGGGGTTAATGACTACCTCTTATGCTTAGGCACCAAATAGCCTACAGTGTTTTGTTTAGTGGGAAATATTTTTGTTAAATGAGGCAAATAGAGTTTGGTAGAGGTTAAAAGGATAGTAGGTAAAAAATAAATACACACACATATATATATATATATATATATATATATATATATATATATATATTCTTCATTCAAATCTGAGCTGCTGCAACTTTTGGATAAAACATCTTTCAGCTGTAAGAGTACCCGTGTTTTATTTGGCCTGATAAAAACTACAAGAGTGTGTGTGTGTGTGTGTGTGTGTGTGTAGCATTGACAAGCTGTTTGGGGACAGAGATGGCACTGGGTAGCTGTTTGGGTGCAAAGATGGCACTGGGAAGCTGTTTGGGGACAGAGATGTCACATTCTGCAAGGCACAGAACTGTTTCTGCAACGTTGCGTGCAAGAGATTATTATCTCTTAAAATAATAGATAAAACATTTGAAATGGTGCACAAAACAACAAAAAAGTAGGAGTAGAAGGAAAATTGGGGCCTGGGGCAGGGAGTAAAGAAGAAATGGCAGGGTATGAGTTAGTATGGGAGGAATCGACAGGGACAGATGACTATAGGGATAATTGGAGCAGAATGTCAAACAGATCAGCATCACTGGGGTGCTACAATATCTGTTACGTGTGTTCAGGCAACAGTCCCAGAGACTCCATTTGTACAGTATGACTCTCAAGGGCCCAAATCTTCTGAAAGAATGGGCCTGCTCCTCGAAGCATAAAAGTTAGCCTCTCCAACATCATAATTTGGGAAACTCTAATCTTCCATTCCTCCACTGTATGTAGGCTAATTTATTTCCATTATGTGGGAATACACATTCTGGCAGCATTGAGCAAGTGACTGAACAGAATATTTTTGGGCCCTGATATACAAAGCTCTAGAAGCCATACATTTAGACAGACTGACTGTGGAGATGGGACAAGGGAGAGGTGTAAAATCTGGGACATGATTTGGAAGACTGTGGTCCAGAACAACTGTATATCATGGCAGGTGTACAAGATATGGAAATAAGATCCTGTGTCTTTCTGACATCACCAGCACTGATCTGAAACCTTAGGGTAGTAAGAATGGAGTACCTCTGGGGTTCCCTACCACTGGTAGAGTAATTTATCATTTGTTCCCACTGTTAAAATGTTCCTAGAGCTCTAACGGTGTTTAATATGGCCTCTTTCCATTGACCATCACAAAAACAAAACCAAAAAACTCTAGTTTTATTGGATTTTTTAAATAAGTCGCCAGAAAACAGAGCATGTTTCTTTCTCTCTCAGTCCGACTGATAACCTGTGACAAAATGATATCCTTTTATACTACCAGAGGAAAACTTACAGTGTTGGGGGGTGATCTAGTTCTACCACTGACTTCAATGCAATACATAAGTGAAAAAATCAACAAATCGTCACTGTGTACAAAAAAATTCCTGCTTGGTGGAAAATGCCATTTTTCATCAGCTTCCCTTTTTAGGCGGGAAATTTTGCACATCTCTAGTTTAAAACAACATTTTAATCAGTTAGAGTTTCTGCAATTTTAATTTTCACCTGTGCAGCTGGTTTGCCTCAGATATGTTCCACTTTTCTCAGGGCATACGATCCCATGTTGTAAGCTTCTCAAAGCTAGTAAACCAAAACTGCATAGCTCCTAATTTATTAGCATACATATTTTCATGTATGACCCTTTGTATTTTGTCTGAGTAATCATTTCTGATGAATGACAAAACGCATGCTATATTTGGCTTGGGGAAGTAATTTTGTTATGTTTTTCTGTCTTATAGAAATATGCAAACACTCCCAGCATGCATTATTTTGCAAATGATGAACAAATGATTTTGGAGTCAAGCAAGTCGTTAAATGTTCTATATGTTTACAATGGCACATATGAACCATACCTTATCCATTGGCTTTTTCCACTGCAAATGGCATTAAAGAAAACTCCAAATACAGGTAACAAGAAATGCTTGCTTTAAGACTAGTACCACTGATTTTTTTTTTTTTTTTTTTGAATGAGGGTGTGGAGTGGTTTCCATCCCTAATCTTCAGGATTTCCCTTCTTGTACCCTGCTGAGTTAAATGACTGAGCCTATGATTACATCAACTATTCTCAAGCATGGGAATCCTAAACACATGGCCTGTTAGGCATCCTTGAGTATAGGGTTATAAATCACTTAAGTAGAGTTAGTTTGATAAAAAAATCTGTAGAATAGCATGGAATTTGTTTGTTATTTTTACACTGGAGATTGTTTTATTCCTGTTTAAGTCTTGTCGTTAATTATTAAAATGTTATATTTTAACTGTAAATGTAAAATAACTTTATTCTATGAGGAATGGGGTTGTTACTTTTATACCTTGCTTTGACTCTGAACACTACTTTAGGGAATATTTTACAAAATGTCAATAGCAGATGCAGGGAAATGGTCTAAGCACAGAAATACTTCTCTTTGTGTGTGTATAACTTAGTCTATGTGTCAGCGTGCCAGATATCCCCCACACACCCACATATGCATACACAGTTACAGTGCAAAGTACAGAGGGCTTCCATGCAGAAAAATGTAATCACGTTTAAAAGAAATGATAAAATATTAAACATGGAAACCTAAAAATCTGATTAAATATTTACCCCTGTAAGTAGTTCAAAGCAGTCCTTAGGGTAAATCTATTCTTTCTAATAGAAAGAATGCCAGAGATGAGTATCGCAGCTCACACTCTCACAGTTATTGTAACAATGAACAAATAACAGGAAATGTGCAAAGCACAACAGTACATCTCATGACCAGGACTATAACCTAAACACTCAGGTGTTCTTTTGAAAGGGTACTTACATATTATAACTCAATTCCAGTATCCAGGATTTTCAGAAAGCTGTACACTACATCATCAGCTTCTGGGTTCTCCCCCACTTAATCAATTTTCCTTGATGATGTATCTCCTTCCTGCAGACCCAATTCATAAAATACTAGTTGAAGAACCCATTACACAGTGCCACTGCCAGCCGGTTGCAGGGCAATCATGTGCAGTAGAGACTGCCTGCGCCGCGGCTGATACACAGCTCTGTATCAGCCGCGGCGTGGGCAGTCTCTACTGCGCATGACTGCGTTGTTACACACGTTTTAGCGAATTATTATATAGGATTGTGCTATTTATTCCTTACCCCAGGATTACACAGACCCAGCATGTAAGCAAATGATCACCCACTAGTGGATAAATGAGCAGATAATTTCGAAATATAGTTGGAAAGGAATAGGTCGTGATATGTTTCAGAGTTAAGACAGAAAGGGTAAAAAAAGTAAAACAAAGAGTAATTGTAGTAAAAAAAAAAAAAAGAATAAAAATGGAAATGAAAAGGGGTTTATACTGAAAAGATATATATGTGTATGTGTCTCTGTATTTTAGATAGATGCAAATTTATATATAGTTAATACCAGGGGCGGATTGTAGGGGAATACCTGCCCAGGCATTTTTTGTTTAAAGCAGGCCACTAGCTGCACCGACGTCCCTATCGGCGCCCCCTTGTGGTCCCTGTTTGGCATGGGAGAGTAGGCGCCAGGATATTATGTCATACCCTGGCGCTCTGCATTAACAAGGAATGTGAAGGCTGTCACAGAGAGTGCCTGTGGCAACACTGACCTCTCCTTCAAAATATCGTGGGACGGTGAGGTGAGATCCTCTGATCTCCCCCACCGGCCCATGATCTAGCGGCCCACCGGGGATGCCCAATCCCCTGATAGGACAATCCGCCCATGGTTAATACAGGATGGAACGAGATCAGCTTGTGATATACTCAAGATCTGGTTTACATTTACATCAACAACAAACAAGAAAAATGTTATTTACTTTCCTTAATTAGGAATGCAAGACAGCTTTTTCAGTCATATATGCAAGTAAATCATATTAAGCTCGATGGGTATATACAATAAGAGCCATAAACACAAGGACCATCAAAAGGTTTGAAATTAACAGGATGTTATTGGTTGGTTAAGCATGCAATAACATAAGTTAATGGCTTCCCAAATAACATATTCAAGAACATCTATGTTTAGTAAGAGGTTGTGAGCAGATATGGGGAGATAGGCAAGGTAGGATTCATCCATTGTAGTCCCAACTGTCCAGTTTTCATGAGACTTCATTTATAGCAGGAGGTTGTAAAAAATGGTATAAAGAGTGAAGCAGTTTTGGGTGCTGATTAGAGTATAGCTTGTGAGCAGTCCTGAGAATGTGGAGAACAACAAGCCGGGGGGAGGAGGAAAACTACCATCCTAATAAGAGCACAGCAGAAGAGAAGACCAGGAAACAGCAAACATTTGAAGAGGATGTGGAGAGAATTATTAATATCACTATATTTTACTGGTAACCATCTTATGTAACATAGTGTTCCTTTTTTATTTCATTGCAAAACAAAGGAAAAATAAAATGAAACAGCGCTAGCGCACCATAATATACACATATAATATATATATATTCAAAAATAAGAACTCATATGAGTAAGGCATGGAAAGCAGCAAATGAGGGGATTCTGCAAATCCCCAAACTAGGTAAACACCTAAAGCAAATGCAAAAACAAAAGCAAACATGCACTTCTCTACACAAATTACTCAAATGTGAACCTAATGTACACCATATATTAGACCAATGTGTTTCCTTAATTAGGAATGCAAGACAGTTTTTTCAATCACAAATGCAAGTAAATAATATTAACCTCTATGGGTGTATGCAAGGAGAATAAAAATGAAAGTGATGGAAGCGCTCACCAGACATACACAGGAGCGATGGATGAGGCACTTAAATGTCTATAGATGCTCAGTATGACAATTATACGATATACAGTATATAGAAAGTGAGCAACAAGAAAATCCCACACTAAAGCCTGATTAAAGCACTAGTAAATCATACATAGAAAATACAGAATACAAATACATGCATAAATGTATAAATAAACAGAGGGAATGACTCAAATAGATAAATGGACCCTGCAGAGATACATAAATATACGTAAAGGAATATATGTAGAAAGATATAGTTCAAAACAGAAACAGTTCTAAATACCAGATCAGTTTGGGTCCAAATGTCTTATACTGTCATTTGCATGAAATGAATGATGGAAATGATGTTAATCTCCACATATAACGAATACGAGTGAAATTATATTAGTGTCCACAAGTGACAGATGAGGATGATATGCAAGAAGTATTAGAATGTGATGATCTGGTAGCTCTAGTGCGGGATCTCAATAGTAGAACACAATGTATCTCTGTGCTGCCGTCAATAGTAACATAGTAGTAACATAGTAGATAAGGCTGAAAAAAGACATGCGTCCATCAAGTCCAGCCCATGCCAATAACACCCCTGTTGATCCAGAGGAAGGCAACAAAAAAGCCCTCTGGAGCAATTTCCATTGTAGGTGTGTGTGTGTGTGTGTGTGTGTGTGTGTGTCAAATAGTTCCCCGGCTCAATATCCTATTTGCTTTGAAGCCATCTGTCATAACTGTCAATATTGTTCTGTGCTAGATAGGCATCCATTGCTTTTTTGAATGCAGTTACATTATCTGCAAGCACAACATCCCGAGGCAAAGAATTCCATAGCCTTACCGCCCTTACTGTAAAGAATCCCTGCCTGTGTTTTAGTCGAAAGCGCCTTTCCTCAAGTCTTAATGGATGACCTCTTGTTCTTAGCTCAGCTCTTTGCATAAATAATTAATTGGATAGTTCTTTGTATTGACCTTGAATGTATTTGTAAATGGTAATCATATCACCCCTTAGACGTCTCTTTTCTAATGTAAACAAACCCAGTTTGGCTAGTCTCTCTTTGTAACTCAGATCCTCCAATCCCTTTATCAGTTTTGTTGCACGTCTCTGCACCTTTTCCAGTTCAGTAATGTCTTTTTTTAGAAAAGGCGCCCAAAATTGTACTCCATATTCTAGATGAGGCCTAACCAAGGATTTATACAGAGGTAGGATAATATTAGCATCCCTTGCTTCTACACCTCTTTTTATGCAGGCTAGTACTCTATTTGCTCTTGCAGCAGCTGAGTGACTCTGCACACTGCTGTGAAGTCTATTGTCTATCAGTACGCCTAAATCTGTCTCTAATGAGGATTTCCCAAGTTGTTTCCCATTTAGAGTGTATGTAGCAGGTTTGTTTCTACAACCCAAATGCATAACCTTACATTTATCTACATTAAATGACATCTGCCACTTTTCTGCCCATTCACTTAGTTTATCTAAATCCTTCTGTAGGGAAAAAACATCCAGCTCTGTATGTATTTCCTTACATAGCTTAGTGTCATCAGCAAAGATTGAGATGCTACTTTCAATTCCCACTTCTAGATCATTAATAGCCCGGAGTCAACTCGAGCGGGTACATGTAAATACAAAAAAAAGAGAAGAAGACAGAGCACCAGAGATCTAAGTGTAGTACAATGAATGAAAGTGACTAGCAATAAATGAAATAATGCGTTAACCCCTACAATGTCTTCGATTAAAAATGAGGATGATTTATTGGTATCCAAAAAATGACATAATTATGCCTAAAATACAAAGAAAAATAGAAAAAAATCACGGAACCCCATACGTTGGGAAATCTGAATAAATGATTATACGATTAATAGTGTATTCAAATCTGATGCTGCACGATTCAATTTTATACTGTTAAATTGAATTGTGCAGCATCAGATTTGAATAAACTGTTAATCGTATATTAATTTATTCGGATTTCCCAAAGTATGGGGTTCCGTGATTTTTTTCTATTTTTTTTCTTTGTATTTTAGGCATAATTATGTCATTTTTAGGATACCAATAAATCATCCTTATTTTTAATCAAAGACATTTTAGGGGTTAACTCATTATTTCATTTATTGCTAGTCACTTTCATTCATTGTACTACACTTAGATCTCTGGTGCGCTGTCTTCTTCTCTTTTTTTTGTATTTACATGTACCCGCTCGAGTTGACTCCGGGCTATTGACGGCAGCACAGAGATACATTGTGTTCTACTATTGAGATCCCGCACTAGAGCTACCAGATCATCACATTCTAATACTTCTTGCATATCATCCTCATCTGTCACTTGTGGACACTAATATAATTTCACTCGCATTCGTTATTTGTGGTGACTCGAAAATATACACAGATCAGTGGTCTGAAATAACTTTCAAGGAGTAATAACCCACTGGATTAGGGGATGAGTCAGAATCAGACTACAGAATGTCAATGCGAAAAAGTTCTGCAGCTGACAGCAGATAAAAACCCGAATTATTAAATCTGCTTACCAGATGGTTTCTTAGTCAAATGCATATTGGGTTATCTTTTGTAGAATCACCAATAGATATTCTGACCATCTGGGTGCTGTATTTCTCCGCATGTTGACCTGTTTGAAACTACTGTGCTGTGCAGTAACTAAACCAAGGAAATTAAGAAACAAAGAACTCACTACATCTACTCAAGCAGGGATATCAACAACTATTAAAGGGCCAGTACCTATACCTTTTCCTCGACACAGTAAGAACAATCGGAATCAGACATACAACCAACTAGGTGCCAAACCTAAGAAAAATGGCCCTCAAACACAAACAAATTTTTTGTCACAGGACCCAAGAACTCCGATCCAGGCCTGGTTATGAAAGGAATGGAACACGGAGAAAGAAAAGAACCCACGAATCTCGAACAGACGAAAAAGAACCACAGAACAAGACGAGGAAAGCATAGATACAAGAGAAAAGAAAAAGAGAACCAGGATCCAATAGAATACAAATAGGAGGCATTTTCAATCTATCGCATTATGAGTTGTCTTGTGATGATATTTCCCTGCTAAGGAAAAGACTAAAATTCGAACCCAATACAAAACCTAATGAGTTTGAAGTATTCGTAGATATCCATAAATTTATAAGGAAAATTACCTTGAGGAAATTCTTCAATGACTCAAATAAAGGAGAACCAAGGAACCCAGATCACAATCAAATTGATAGCTCTTCTCTGGAAACCTTAGTCAAATTGGGAATGGAAGGTCTAGACCAAACAACCCATGAAACTATGGAAGAGACCATCACTAATTACAAACATACTATTTTGAAGCCAATATCCAGATTCAGTCCCACCCAATCCAGAGGTCCCACGAATCTCGAACAGACGAAAAAGAACCACAGAACAAGATGAGGAAAGCATAGAAACAAGAGAAAAGAAAAAGAGGAACCAGGATCCAATAGAATACAAATAGGAGGCATTTTCAATCTATCGCATTATGAGTTGTCTTGTGATGATATTTCCCTGCTAAGGAAAAGACTAAAATTCGAACCCAATACAAAACCTAATGAGTTTGAGGTATTCGTAGATATCCATAAATTTATAAGGAAAATTACCTTGAGGAAATTCTTCAATGACTCAAATAAAGGAGAACCAAGGAACCCAGATCACAATCAAATTGATACCTCTTGTTTGGAAACCTTAGTCAAATTGGGAATGGAAGGTCTAGACCAAACAACCCATGAAACTATGGAAGAGACCATCACTAATTACAAACATACTATTTTGAAGCCAATATCCAGATTCAGTCCCACCCAATCCAGAGGTCCACATATTGAGGCATTCATGGATACTATCATCAGAGAAACGCGAAAACTCTTTGAAAAGCCTTTTAAATTTCAGCAAAATTTGAAAAGAAACGAGAAAGCAGCTTTAACCAAACTGGTGAAGAACGACTCATTAGTTTTTCGGGAAGCTGACAAGGGAGGTAGATTAGTATTCATGAACAAAACAGATTACATCAAGGAGACCAATAGGATTTTGGGGGACCAATCCTTCTACGAAACTTTATCTTCCAATCCCCTACCAAGGTATAAAGTACTATACGACAGTTTGATCTTGGAGGCTTTCAATACAGGTATATTGACTAAAGGAGAATTTAGTTTTCTCACTATACCATATCCAGTGATCCTCCATCTTCTATTTCATCCCGAAGACTCACAAAAGCATCACTATCCTTCCAGGAAGACCCATTATTTCTGGGATCAACTCACTCACAAGCAACCTTTCACAATTTATAGACCATTTCCTGCAACCATATGTACAGAAATTACCCTCCTACACTAAAGATACTACTGATGTTTTGAGAAAATTGTCACATATCAAGTGGCTTCCAGGTTATATTTGGGTCAGCTGCGATGTAACAGCTCTTTATACCATTATTCAACATTCAGCAGGCATCCAAGCAATAGACACTATCCTCAGAAGAGACCAAGAACTAAGATCAGAACAAGCCCAGTTTATATTAGATGGTATCTCGTTTATTCTCCATCATAACCATTTCCTTTCTGAAAACACTCACTACAGGCAAATTAGGGGAACAGCAATGGGGACTCGCTTTTCCCCATCATATGCAAATATTTTTATGGGCATTTGGGAAGAAACTTTCGTTTGGGAGAAAAAGGGTACAGATTTTGCTTTGTATACTAGATATTTCGATGACATACTCTTGATCTGGAAAAGTGGACCCTCCAAACTGAGTGAATTCTTAATATCCATTAACAACAGCTTAGGACTACGATTTACCCATACTCAAAGTACCAGCTCTGTTATATTTCTAGATTTAGAAATTACCAGTACACCGGAAGGTCAGATTCATACTAAAACATATCACAAATCTGTTGATGTCAATGGATATATAGAAGCATCAAGTGGCCACCATCGTAAATAGCTTGAAAATGTACCATATGGACAGTTCTGAGAGTACGACCGAACTGTACAGAAGAATCAGATTTCATTGAACAGGCCAAGCATCTGGAGCAAAGATTTGTTGAGAAGGGATATAAAAAGGAGAACACTAGCTTGGCACTAGAAAGAGCTAAACGAATGTCTAGGGACAAACTCCTGGAAGAAAATCAAAGTACTAAAATCTCTATCGACCACTGCCATACAGAGAATATGGATACATGTCCAATTGTCCCCTTTATCACGAGATACACTTCTTCATCTGGGAAAATAGAACGTATCATCCTAAAGAACTGAAACATTTTAAAGGGTGATAAATGCCTGAAAACATTATTCTGGCCAAACCAAGATTCATCTATAAACAAGCTCAGTATTTGAAATCTAAATTGGCACCATCATTAATCAAGAAGAACAACAAACAATACAGGACAAATAATCCACTGAATGGCCAACCGATTCTGGGCAAGTATAAATGCGGATCCAACAATTGCATTATGTGTAGTCATATGAAAAATAAAATAAAAACTTTTTCTTCACATATTACGGATGATCAATATCCAGTGAAACAATATATTAACTGCAATACCCAATATATAGTATATCTGCTGCAATGCAAGTGAAGAATGCAATACATTGGAAGAACCATCAGACCACTAAAAAGAAGGTTCTTGGAGCACATAAATAATATTAACTATTTGAGTGCCAGAGGGGTACGCAATGCATTGCAGAACAATGCATTGTGTACCTCTCTGGCACTCAAAGTGTTAAGAAGAAGAATAAAAAAACATACAGTAGCATGCCACTGCAATAGCTGTCCTAGTTTCAAATCCATTGAAGATATTACAATTATGGGAATTGAACACATCAATCCCACCACCGGAGGGGGGATGGATATAAACTTTTAGCAAAAAGAGCAAGCTATTGGATTTTCCATCCATCCAGAAGGAATGAATGAAGAATTAGATCTATGGTGCCTATAATAAGGCAGAACCATCTATCATTCACTTCACACAACCAACACTATCTCCCCCTTTAGGATCAATTCGAGGAACGAACTCAAGATGTTTTATCACAGAAGTTCATCCCACTATCATCACTCCTCTGGTTATCATCCAGACTTAGGTTGTTATGTTTGCCCAGTTAGATACTCCCTACTTATGGGATCCAGTTCCCGTTCTGTTTTTCCATTATTAAACACAGTACTATCATCTCAAACTCTATTTCCAAACTAGATTTAACACATACAAGGTCCTTTAGGTTCAGCTATTCTATTTTATTCTCCTGAAGCCTTTAGGGTTTACCATTGGTAATTATTACTTTATCTATAGACTAAGGTTGACCTCTACCTAACAAGGTCATACTAGGCTGTCTATTCCTTGGATTTATGTATTTTTTATCCTCACTGGTGTAGTTATTTTAGGTTATGACAAGTTCGTTCACTGTTTCACTTATTCTCGGGTGAAGGATCAATGCCCCTTTGCCCTCCCTAGTGATACCTGGGGACGTGGGAGCACTGAGTCCTCTATTCTAGCTATTGTATACAAAATTTATATATTTTGAGTTATGGAAATACCTGTTTTGAAATGAGTGTTTATGTAGATTAACTAATTATTATGTTCTCCAATTTTGATTGGCCAAAGGGACTTTAAATAGTGCTCACGCCATTTTGGCACCATATCTGAATTTCTTGTAGTTCCTGATGAAGGGGTAACACAACCCCGAAACGCGTTGAATTATACCAAGAATTATATTCGATCAAACTCTGAAAAGTTTGGATTCAGCGATCCCAAGGTGGCTAAGACTCTCAAACATATACCTGTACTACAAATAAGAAAAGGATATGTCAGATCAGCAGAAGAGACCATGTCTCCACCACATTGCACAGCAGTTTCGGACAGGTTAACACGCGGAGAAATACAGCACCCGAGACGGACAGAATATATATTGGTGATTCTACAAAAGATAACCCGATATGACCAAGAAACCATCTGGTAAGCAGATTTAATACATCGGGTTTCTATCTGCTGTCAGCGGTAGAACTTTTTCTCATTGACATTCTGTAGTCTGATTCTGACTCATCCCCTAAAGAGCATTCACCCTAATCCAGTGAGTTTTTAAGCCTGGAAAGTTATTTCAGACCACTGATCTGTGTATATTTTACAGTTACCACCTTGTATTATTTACACATAAGTGTTTTTATGTTTCAACATTTTATACTGTTAAACTGAATCGTGCAGCGTCAGATTTGAATACACTATTAATCGTATATTCATTTATTCGGATTTTCTAACGTATGGGGTTCAGTGCTTTTTTTCTATTTTTTCTTTATATTTTAGGCATTATTATGTCATTTTTAGGAGACCAATAAATCATCCTTATTTTTAATCGAAGACATTTTAGGGGTTAACTCATTATTTCATTTATTGCTAGTCACTTTCATTCATTGTACTACACTTAGATCTCTGGTGCACGGTCTTCTTCTCTTTTTTTTGTATTTATATGCAAGGAGAGCCATAAACACAAGGACCATCAAAAGGTTTGAAATTAACACAATGGTATTGCTTGGTTAAGCATGCAACATAAGTTAATGGCTTCTCCAAATCCCCAAACTAGGTAAAAGCCTAAAGCAAATGCAAAAATAAAAGCAAACATGTACTTCTATATACAAATTACTGAAATGTGAACCCCATATATTAGACCAATATAAAAAAAAGAGGATTTTCCTAATTATGACTTTTTGGGTCTCAACCCACTCACTGCAAACAATTCCTGTTTGAAAGAAGGTCAGTCTTATAATGAAAACATTAGACATTTTATTTCTTTATGTTTAGGTGTTTTTAACTAGGTTTTAATGAGTTTTCTGAAAGACTTTCTCTGGAGAAATTTTAATCTTAGATAGGGATGGAAATACATACTGGATATGACTCGCTTATGATAGGGTACCTTGTTGAGGCAAGTGAGCTTAAAGATACTTTGGCCAAACTATGTAATGTAATATATTCTCCATATAGGTAATTTGTATGGAGAAGAAGTGCAAGTTTTTTTTGTTTAGTTTTTTATTTAGTTCCCTATTTCTGTAACTCACAATATTGTTTCATTCATGCCTTCATCAGCTAAATTGTAACAATATTTTGATATTGTATATATTAAAATAATTCTGTTATCACTTATTTGGGTGTTTTCTTTGTACTACCTTCCTAAACTTGTAAGAGGGTGAGAATTCCTTACCATTGAATACCCTCTTTGTTAATTAAAACATTCTTACACATCCCCCAGCAATCTAGGTAGTCATTGACTACTGAGTTGCAGTGTAAATGATTGGCCTGAGTGAAGTGTTGGAAAGTGTTATAGATGACATTTTTGTCAGTATATGTTTTATTCTTGAGGAAGAGGTACCCATGCCACAAAATGAACCTGATTTTATTTGATCTGATGTTAATAAATATGGTCTCCAATCCCTCTATGTTAGTTTCCAGCCTTACCTCTGAACCATATCATGGACTATTCAATTCCACCTTTATTTTCTCATTATCAACCCATTTAGCCACAATTCTTGGCATTGGCAGATATAGCCCTATATTTTTTATATTTGAGCTAGAGGATAGAGATACGCCATTGAGGAAGATTGATGAAGTGATGAATGTGCCTGAAGCTGAGTAAAGAACACCAGCCTGGGGTGTAATTCAGAGCATTGTCATTCTCATATTTATCAATGAAACTATATTTTTCAAGCATGCAATTATGAAGAAATGCTTTGGAAATCATCCATTTTGTGCGTTTTTTTCTCTGCACATGCATACAAACTGCCTCATGGAATGTACTGCTCATCTAGCAGTGCAAACTGCAGGCAGAACTTCTGCTTCAGCTTCCAAATACTTATTTTACCATAATTACTATAATACATAATCTCCTCACCTATACACTTTGTTCATGCTGAAAATAAGGTAATGATGTAGAAATGTAATTAATATGCAGTATAACTGTAGGAAATGTTTTCTTAAATCTTTATTATTTAAAAAAAAGCAAACAAAAAAGAGCTATGCTAAGGTCCTAGCAAAATCACAACTTCCATTTGTCTGTTGATTTGCACTGTTTGTTGGCCCTTTGGATGCCAGAGGGGTGAGCAATGCACATTCCTATGGCATTCAATGCTGTCCATGCTGCTGAAAGCCTTCTCTGTATTCCCCTACTGGCTGGGTAGGGAAGCACAGAGAATGCTGTTCAGAATTGTTGTAGTGTTGGTAGTGTTGGTGATGTGTAAGGAGAAGAGATCCCTTCCACACCTACAACACTTCGAAAATCCTGTATGCTAATAGGGACCTTCTCCAACCTTCCCTTTCCATCCAACAATTTTTGTAAATATGTCGATGTGTGTGCAGATCGAATTGTCTGAGTGATTCAAACGCAACAACAATATCATTCCGACACCACAGTGACATTTAGTGCATCTAGGCCCAGGCCTACTATGCCCAGCAGATCATCAATGATCACGAGCTGAGTGCTGTCCCTGAAGCAACATTCTGTACAGTAGAGTACTTCTTCAGTTCTTCTAAATCTGCAGGCAGCCACAGACATGTCTATACATGACTTGATTAGCAAATTGACCAATGTCAATGTATAGTATTGGGACTGTGAGTCCCAGTCTGCTCAGGGCCTTTTCAATTACAAATCAAACCACCTTACTCATTTTTAGCTCTACTGACATAAAAGTAAATTGCAATCCTGAAGATGTGAAGAACGTGCAACACAAGTATGTGTAGCAATGGCACACATGAAGACCAAACTGCAGCCTGCTTTCACACAGAAAGGCGACATCTGTAATTGTAAAATACCGAACCCTTCTACCACAAAAAGTTAATCGGGGGGGGGGGCAGATTATAGCAGAGCTTGACACTAGCCTAGCCTACTACAAAAACTACAGTATTAAGAGATTGAATATTGTATTACAATCAGTATAAGTTACTAATAAGGGACGGGCGAAAAGAACCGTTATGTTCCTGCAGGAATTTTTGTGAGAAATGCACGCTTTTCCCATGGAAATTTCCACCCATAGATAATCTTATAGATTTTCCTCCATTTTGCTAACATCACAGTTTTCCTTCGAGAAATGTTAAATTTTCTACCTATGTTTTCAGTAGTGACAACATAGAGAGAGAGAGAGAGAAGCTTGAAAAAAGTTGTTTTGAAGTGCTTGCTAGAACAATATGAGCAGTTGGAGAAGCTGGAGGGCTGCTGCTGATGCAGATGTGGAGGAATCCTGCTGCTATTGATATCAGTGTGCCTACTGTGGTGATGACAAGTGTGACAGTAGGGGACCCTCTTTTACATTTGTCATCACCAGGTAGTCTTAGAGAGCAGAAAGAGACTGTTGAGGTGGTGGTGATGAGAGTGAGGGTGGTTGAGCATCTGATGTGAAATTAAGGATGAGAGAGTTTTTGGCAGAACGTGATAAAGAATGAGATAAAGTGATGCATTTTGGAATGGGCATCACCACCACCACCACAGTAGTGACATTCTTGCTTTTGTTGCTACTGTAATTTTGGCTGCTGAGTCAACAGAGACAGAAGTACATCTGTCACAGCAACAGGCTGATGACCAGGCTAGTGTGTCATAGACCACAATGGCCGGCATGGGATTGGATTCAATCAGTAGTGATAGGATGAGGCCATGATGATATGGTTTCATTTGCCACTACTCCTGGTCCTAGCACTAGTGCTGATAACGAGGCAGCAGCAGCACCTGCCCCAGCCATTGCAGGTATATTTGGAGAAGATTACATTCTTCTCCACCCCTGTACCCTAAAATCATGGGTGTGGGACTATTTTTCCCTGTGCAGGCACAGTGCAATCATCAGCAACTGCATTATGTACAAAGTGCAATAAGGTAGTGAAAAAGGGAAAAGAGGGGGCACATATTGGCACATCTGCTCTCATTAAGCACATGCAACATAAAAACTATGACATTTATGATAAGCATGTGAACCCTCCCCACAAAACCAGAAATTGAATATTGCTTTCACTGCACCCCTTGTCCCTCCTGAAGGGCACAAAGAACAGGGAACAAAATCTCAGAGAAAGTCCAGTGAAACCCCCCACCAGCTTGGAAGTTCGATGATACTATCACCTACATTGTCATCTTCTTGTGCTAGGGTCTGGGTGAGGGGAAATATCCCTATTTCACCTCCAGAATCCCCAGGGTCCTCTTCCTTCTCAACAGTACTACATTTCCCTCCCTTACCACCACCACCACCATATGATTAACAGCTACGGCAATGTGGTAGAGAGCAGTCAAATACAGGGAATCGGGCAACATCTGCAAACATTCCATCCAGGTTAATACATCATGATGGTGCCTGGGAGGATTTGTTAATTTTATTAAGACTTGTCAACCACCACCCAATCATTTGTCCTTAGCGGGATAAACAAACACCTTAGTGACAGCAGAACCTTATTTCTTGGGAGATGGTTTAACATTGCTGACATAAACATCAGGATGATGATTATGTCAGTGCTTATTGCTTAGTATTAGAGCACATGTGTCAAGTGTGATTATTCCCAGTCCTTCCCCTCTTTTGCAGTGTTTCCACACACGGGACATTGCAGTTTTTGATAATAACTGCAGAGTTATTTACTGCTGCCAAGGGAAATAATAATATTCCAACACACCCAAGATTTTAGAGGAGGTGCAGAACGAGAAGCATAACTGGCCAACTTCTTCTAATGAGATTCACCAGAAGTGGTGGGGGCTTGTTGTTAGTTTGCTACTGTCTTGACAGCATTAGGGCTAGTGGCAAGTGGAACCATCATCCTGCTACCAGTCCAAGTAATATGCAGTGAACTAATCCTCCTGATGATTTCTTATCAGCAGGAATTACATCAATAGCAAATACCAGAATGTCACCACCCAGAAGCCTGCAAAAACATTTTAAGGCCTTGTTTTTTACAAGCCTGAAGCCTGTATACGATTTTTTAGGCTTCAGTTTATGCAAGTCCAAAGCCTGCAAACAAATGTTTTCAGGGCTTACCTTGTTAGAAGACCACAATCAGTTTTCTTCAAGGCTAGCTTTGCTGTAATATTTTGAAGGTTTCTCTTTCAGTAAGCCTGCAAACAATTATTTTGAAGCCATTCCTTTTTTGTAAGCCTGCTGCTGTACTAACCATCTTTTCAGTTTATAAATAAATAAACAAAATATTACACTTAATGTGGCAGATATGATTTGTGGTGGAGGAATTATTTGCATTATCACGTTTGAATCCAATATAACCTTGGATTATTATCAGATTATTGTCAAACATTAACCAGTGGTCTTAACAGTGGTCCCAACTGTGATAAATAGTGACAACGCTTCAAATCCCTCCTTCTCCTCCTCAGTGCGTGTGCAGTGAGCTTCTCTGTCTTGTGTGTTTTTTTGTCCATTTCTGATACCTGATACTCAGATAGTATTGCATGCTGTTTTAGTTTTAGAAATTCTACCAACATCTCCGTTTGATAGCCATATCCTATGGTCATTAAAAATAGAACCAGCTGCACTGTACGCCTGCTGTTGGGCAATTAAGGTTTTCCACAGCAGTACAGGTCAGTGCTGGCCACACTGATTTGTTTTCTAGTAGTCAGTGGGTGTCACGGTTCCCCAGAGATGTTCAGGAGTCAGTACGGTATAGTTAAATGCAATTTATTAAAATATAAGTAAGGTAGTACACAATAGCATAAACAGAATAAGCAGGAACAGGCAGAGGGTCACAGGCCAGCAAGTATGCTGTAAACATCTCACATGCAATGGGCCACTCCTAGGAGCTATGAGGTGTTGGTGTGTATTAGTTACCATCACATACTTTGGGAGCATAGAGATGTGCCACCACTGCCACATGTTAGATTGCCACCCCTGAGACACATGAATTGTTTTCTGTGATGATGATGTGTTCAGGAAATGGTGGCTTTTGTTGTTGAAGTTGTTGCTGATGCTGCTGATGGTATAAACCCTTTTCTTAATTATTATTCATTATGCATTCTACTAGTCTAGTAGTATGCTCTATCTATTAGCATATCTTTACATTCTTTCACAGAATCCGATTCCTCAGATAGATGCTGCTCGCATCTTGAAACAGAAATGTTATGTTTAATGCAGGGGTTCAGTAATTTAGCACGAATGTATTCCTCATTGCTTTTAATGGACACTATGTGAGGATCCTGCACAAAGCATATAATTTACTAGTTGGTTCATGTCTGTGTTTTCATTATACTGTAAGATTTATCAGCCATGCTCATTAGTTTTATCTGCAGTAAATATATATCTCAATAATTTCTGTCCCAACATGGCTAACCAGCAAAGTATCCTCCTCAAAAGGTTTCAGCAGTTCATATACTTCTTACATTAGTTCCCATTGACCAGATGCTTCCTCTGAAGCCTTCCAGATTGCATTATATACTTGTTAATAGTTTTATTCTGCTTGTACAAACACTTTGGCATGTACAATGTGGAATTCTACTTGGTAGGGACCTCCATTTTCAGCTGGTAATTAGGCATTTTGTTACACTCTTGTATGGAATATAATGCAATGTGAGCATTGTAGGAGCAGCACAGATTTTAAGAGTGATATATAGCATCCCTCTCAGGATTTCAGCTTCTGAGAGGAACCAAAATTTATGACATGGGCAAAGAAGGGTACATGCACCATATTACCTATTCTCAATGCAGCTGTTATGCTGGAATCATTATCAGCAGACACAAAACCAGCTTGCAGAGAACTGGGTACAAGCCATTCCTGTTACCTGCTCCAGTTTATTTACCACATCTATGGCTTTGTGGGATTTTCTCTGAAAACTTTGCATTCAAAAAGTGGAGTGCCGATGGCATGGGCTACCCTGTTGCTGTCCTTTAATAATACTGCCAGAACCAGAGGCAAGATTTCCTATGACTTGATGTTGCATGCTACTTCTCCCATTCACTACTTTCTGTATCTCCAACTTTCCTTTCTTATGACTGTCTCTCTACTACCATTCCTCTCTGTCTCTCCTATCACCCACCATCCCCATGCTTTTCAGTCCTTCCTTTCCCCTGCTTTTCTGCCTCTCTATTTCCTTGCCTTTCTGTTTCTTCCATCCCCAAGTCTATTTCTGTCCTCTTTGTTTCTCCCATCATACTATCTTTCTCATTATTCTCTCTCTATGTATTCCACCACCATGCCTTTTTGACTTTTCTATCAACATGTCATCCTATGCCTCTCAGTTTCTCCCATGACATTGATTCTCTGACTCTTCCATACCCCAGCTTTTCTCTGTCTCTCCAGTCCCCCTGCTTCTCTTTCTCTCCCATTCCCCTGCCTCTCTGTCTCTCCATTATGGAAATGTTTATTTGTCCCATACTGTGCTTCCGGTTTATTTCACAATTAATCCAGTTCGCCTTAGTACCTGACCCTCAATAGTTGTAGTTAATGAATTTTTTTTTTTTTTATCTTTACCAGCTGAACATCCATATGAATTGTTTATGTACTTGCATCTCCTGATTAAAAACATATTCCCTTCATGGCCGGAAATTTTTGCAATGGCTGAACGAGTGATGAGCACCCTAAAAGCTGAGGACACTGAGTTCTTTATACATCTGCAGGACAGTTTCAGAAGAAATGTAACTTTCAACCCAAAAGTAAGAACTGTTTATTCAGTGAACTTAAAATGAATTGTTACGTAGTATAACAGTGTTTCTCAATATTTTCTTTTCTCAAGCCACCCCTAACAATCAGTCTGTTTTTTTGGAGCAGACCTAACATTTTATAAGCCATTTGTTAAGGATGTAATGAAGGGTACATGTATACATAAATAAATAGTTATTTTCTAGTCTCATAAAACAGATTGCACATAACAATTTCCATAATGATATGTTTGAAACCCACATTTTTGTCAAACTCTTCATAGAAAAGAAGGGGCATACTAAGTGGATGTCAGTAGCATACCAAAGTGCCACTGCACCCTGGCTGTGAACTACTGTGGTATAATATGCATTGTGACCACAGACACAAAGATAAAGTTGGAGCATTTCTGGGGCAAACCAAATATAATAGGATTAATACCCTTCTAGCAGGGCTCAAAATTTCCACTCACCACTAGCCAATGGCAAGTGAAATTTCAGCCCTGGCGAATAGAAATTCAACCCTGGTGGGTATATTATGGCTTGCAGTGGCGAGTAACTTTTCAGGCCTGGCTAGTAGCAAAGGACTTCAAGTTTTAAGTCCTGCTTCTAGTATGCAAGAAGCTAAAAGCTCATTTCCAATCAATTGGAATATTTATTTGTCCCCTATGATACTGTTGGTTTATCCCAGAGCTACTCCTCTTTTGACTTTGTGCATAAGGCCTTATATTTCAAGCTTTACTAAACTGCCAGTCTTCCTTGCCTTTAGCCTTAATAACCATTACAGGGTGATGTTTTCTTGTGTCCAGTAGATCCCACTTCAAATTATGCTGTTGTGTGGGGATGATTCATCAGTGACATATTTACACTGTTTTATAGAATACTAGTGGTGCTGAACAGTGTTGCCCGTGGGATTCCACTTCACCCCTAGCTACTTCCGTCAAATGTGCCACCCCTGGGAATTCTTCTGCAGTGATTTTGACAGGTGTGGTCAGGGGGCTTTATACCCCTGGCCACTCTTGTCAAAATCAATGTGGTGATTCGCTGGTTGGGTGCAATCTTCACTCCTTGCCACCCCGGGGAGGGGCGGACAGTGAACCAGAAACAGATTTTTTACATATATAGATAATACAAGGTCTGTGCGGGGGAGACTCCCTCCACGTTACCCCTGCCTGCTAAGCTCTGTTTTAAGCAACTTTGTGATCAAGGGGGTAGTATGGTAACTGCTCTCTTATCCTTCTTTTTTACAGTATGGGTCTGTATAATCCCTCATTAGGTGTGCTCTTATTCCTTGCTTCCTACTTCATGAATTGTCCAGAGAACAGTTTCTATTTTCAGAACCACAAACCTGGAGGTTGGCTAATTTTATCAGCCTTTACTCACTGTAGCTTCACAGAAGCTCTTTTCATTAATTATAATAGGAGCCTGAAGAATGAAGATTACATGTACGTTTACCTATTGAGTGCTTTGGTCCTGTGAGTATGTCTCTCTTATCTGGCATCCACTGATTCATGTGGACTGTTGCCTCCTGCTATTCTTGGATTTTTAAGCTTACTCTTTAATTTTAATAAATTTGGATGTGGCCCTTTTAAGACCAGGGGCCCATGTGGTGTCCATTTTGGATTACACACACATACACATACCTCCCAACATTTCAAATGGCGAAAGAGGGACACTTCTGTTTTAGGGAGTGTTTTTGGGGGCGTGGCTGGTGGGTGGGACATTACTGAAAATGTTTATGTTATTTCATGATCTATTGACACCTCTTTGTGCAACTAGGTAAAAGATTTAGAGCAAGACCAAACTATTTTATTTACCCAAACTAATTTTTAAACACATATACAGAAGTTTATACAAACATTAATGTGAGTTTCATTGCTGCGGAGCAATGCGATACAGTTATATGCACACTACATAGTCTGATCTCCTGAAAAGAGGGACACCAGGGTGTGAAAGAGGGACAGAGGGATTTGGGTCTTAAATAGAGCATGTCCCCCCTAAAGAGGGACACTTGGGAGGTATGCATACATCTCTTCTGTTAGACATATCTTGCAAAAAGAAAAGAAAGGGCACCTAATAGTGCAACAATGTCACACAAATGTGAATAACATCATGTAAAGTAATACAAATGGAGTGGTCAGATCTGGATTACACGGATCTGACTATAGCGCATATGAAGAATATAAGCACATCTCCATTTGGGACTTACAGGAAATCCTCTGTAAAGATTTGTACCATAAACTTCATAAACATTAAGTATATTAAAATAAGCATTATAAAAAAATGATAGGGCCTGAGCTATCTGTTGGACATCAGGGCCTGATATGTTGGACATATCTTATTTCAGTTTTACCTAGTAGGCTGTGAGTGGGCTCATTGTGCTCTTTGTGATGTGCACTGTCTATTGACCAACCCCATTACCAGGTGACAGCGTTTTCAAAATGACTGGAGAACTATGGATCCATTTTAAAGGGAAATTACTGTATTTTCCAGATACTTATTCTTTACAGGTTTTTTGGCACGGGAAGAGGTGGTCTTAGGATATCTCGCTTCTTTTTTTGATTCTACATGCTGTGTAGAGGCCAGTACCTTCTGCCTGCTTGGCACTTTAACCCCTTACAGTCATATAAGTACTTTTGCATATTTTAAAGTACCTTTCTCTTGTCTTTCCACTATTTTTGACTGTCTATTACACTATTTTGTGGAGATTTCTGACTACACCAGAACCTAAGGGACACATAAGTTTTTTAAGGGCTACAGGATTGGGGAATAGTAAAATTGAAGTATTACTATCCCTTTAAGGTGTCCTGAGCTCATGGACAGAGGCTCCCCACTGGTCTAGAGGGGACCCAGAAAGTGCGGGCCATTATAGTATATTGGGGCTCCTAAAGAGTCTCTGGACTCAGCTGCAGCGAGCCGCTTTAACTCTACATGTTCTGTCACTCAAAAGAGAAGAGTTAGAGGGAACAGAGGAAGAGTGACTGCAGCTACATGATGACTGACACATTGCTGCATTGCTCCGTCGGTGTGATGGCGTCGCATGAGGTCTGAGGAGTGGGAGGAAGTGGAGTGTGGAGGCAGAGCAGAACAGAACAGATAGAAGCTGGTAGTGGTACAGTTGGTGATGGGGGTTAGTCTGTACTACAACTGATGTTTCCATCATACAGAATGTGGAGGAGGTCTAGAATGTTGCCGTTTTTTGCATTCCTTTTGCTTAGCATCGCTTATTAACCCTTTGAGCGTCAGAGAGGTATCCAGCGCAATGCTCTCAAGTCGTTAAAAGTGTTGTGGCAGTCCTGTCAGACTAGAAGTAGGGAATGCAGGATGGTGGGGACTGGACCTGGAGGTTAATCATGTGGGAGCCATTCTTAGCTTTGAGAGCTCTGAGGAGATTGGGACAGCAACACCACAGCCAACTACCATTGCTCTGGAGCTCACGACTTAAGGGTGCTGTATAGCGCACCTACAGATGAGAGGGCCTGGAGAACCCACTTTATCAGGGGTCAACATTGTGAGGCCTCATAGCTGCTGTTAAACAGAGGATGGTGGGAGTTGTAGTTTAGCAGATAGAGGACCTCATGTTTCTCTAACCTCTGCTCTATACACAAAGCAGCACACACAGACTGCCTGGAGTATAATGGATATAAATCTATCTTTATGAACACATAAAATGGACATGATTTCTTGGGGCTTGGTGATTATTTTCTTACTCCAGCACTGGACATCAGTTTGTGTTGCAGCAGTCAATAAACAATTCTCCTTTTAGTCTTGTTGTGCTCTGAGACTCCCCCACACTTTTGCAACCCCTCCCCATGTCTAGCCCTTTCCCCCAAACCTATCTTATCTGTGTTTGCCATTCTCTAGTGTCTGACCCATGCACCTCCACCCCTATATCTTACCAGGAGTCTGTGTGCTGCTATAGCATCATTTCTTGTTGTAGGGGTCTGTTTGGGTTGCTGTGGAATTATATATGTTGTTAACCCTTCTGGTACTTAGGGGTTAAGCTAATGTGATCACCTTTGTGTTTGGGATAAAGTTTCCATGTTGTGTTGTTAAGAAAAGTGATATTTTCTTTCTTCTTCCAACCAGGAGACACTGTCTAAGTAATCTCCAATTGCCTAGCAAGCATATAGAGCAATTTGAGTAGTATTTGCTAACTTGGAATAAGAGAGGTCAAATACAACAAATTAAACAGTAATTATATAGATATACCTATGTGTAGCATAAGGACTTACCTAGGTAGGAGTCCATCATACAATAGTCAATAGTATTTATATAATTACTGTGTGTAACAGAAGGACTTAGCTAGTTAGGAGTACATCATACAGCCGTCAGGTATATCTATATAAAAATTTGTCAGAAGGCGTCATGTGCAGTAGAGACTGCCTTTGCTTCAGTCCTGCACAGTACAGACTCCTGGACGCGCCACAGTTGAAACGGGGCTCTCCGAATTCGGACCGGAGTCCTCTCTTTGCACTTTCCTGGGACCACTTGGTGAGCAGAGAGACTCCAGGCACCAGCCGAGGCTGCTGGGTGGCACTGTGGCCCGTGTACACAGACTTTTAAACTAGTATCTATATAATTACTCTGCATAAAAGAAGGACTTACATAGGTAGTAGTCCATCATAAAGCAGCCAGGTGTATCTATATAATTACTGTGTGTAACAGGAGGATTTAACTACATAGGAGTCCATCATACAGCCGTCAGATATATCTATATAGTTACTGTGCATAACAAAAGGAATTACCTAGGTATGACTTATATAGATATACCTGACTGCTATATGACGTACACATACCTAGGCAAGTCCTACTTTTACTTTTGACTGTAATATAGAGAATAAAGAGAAGTGTAATAATTTTATTATTTGGTTTACCTCTTGAGGAACAATTGACAATAATTTAGAGCACTGGAAAGGATGGTAATGGCTGCTCCCTCATAGCATATGAAAGACTGGATTTTAGGCCATGGAGAAGTATTTCAGAGTCTAGCATGATATTCATGAAATTTAAGCATATATTACCCCAGGCATGTTCATTTTTTTAGAGATTGTTGTATCCCTTTAACTTCTTCAATGTTGTGAATCTCTTGAAATTATAAGAGACACGAGAGTAAAAGATAAGTCACATTGCCTACCAGCAGAAGTGGTAGAAATTAATACAGTGACAGAATTTAAGCATACATGGGATAAGCATAAAGCTGTCCTGAACATAAGAGAAGACCCAGGACCAAAAAAGGTTTGAGGTTTTTACTGTAGGAAAATGGGCAGACTAGATGGGCAGAATGGTTCTTATGTGCCGTCAAATTCTACGTTTCTATGTAAAAGTTTTCTTATTCTTTTTTGTATGCATTGGTGGGGGTTGGTGGGGCATAATTGGGGGTGAGGCATAATTGGGTTGGGGACCCTCTTTAGAGTTTGCAGGGGGGCCCCTGCATTTTGTGCTACTCTTCTGACCATGGACTGTGGGACGCTCTAGCCCCTCATAAGAGGGGCTTATCCAGGCATTTCTGGAGACACTTCATGTATCGGAGGCCTTGGATATTAGTTCCTTTTTCCCTGACATTTTTAAGAGATGCAGATATGAGGCTCCAATTTTTCCTCCTCATCATTCCTTGGACAAGGTTCTACTGTACTAATGGAAGACCCCTGATAGGAGATTGTTCCATAATGGGCACATTCTTAATCTGTATTGCTTTTTGGCTGAGGCCTTGGTGCAGTGGACTAACCCTCCTGTGGTTGATCCTCTGAATTATCGCCTTATCAAGAACACAACACTTCTGCTGGTGGATGCCGTGGCCCTTAAGGATCAGGCAGATACATGCCTGAACTCCTTTTTGAAGGTGAACTTTGCAGCCTCTGGTGCTGCCTTATATCCTATTTTTGCTATTGCTTGGGTAATTAAGGCCATGATTATCTGGGGTGATAAACCTTTGGATGCGATCCAAGGGGCTGCTGCTGAGGATGACCTAGTGGAGATGCTTTCCAAGGTCCTTGAAGCTAATGGTTAACTTGCTAAAGCAGACTTTGATGCTGCTAGGTTTTATAGCAAGGTGTCTGTCTCCTCAATAGTCAGCCATTGTACTCTTGGCTTAAGATCTGGTTCACTGACCATTCCTCTAAGAGGTCGCTGTTTTCTCTTCATTTGGTAGGCAGCCCAGGCATGTCACTGGGGCGAGAGTACCTTGTCTCCTCAGGTTAAGCCTAATCGTGTCTTCTTTCTATGGAAGAAGCTGATTTTATTTTACCCCCACCAGTTTGGTTACACGCCTAGGGAACTGCTTCCCTTGGGTACACAGACGCATCCTTCCCTAATCCAAGCAGGTCTGGGCAGCTGAGAACCCTTCTCAGAGGCCCAAGGCTGACAAGACCACCTCCACATGACTAGCAGTGGTCTGGTCCATCTCTACTCATAGGATGTCACCCCTGTTTCTTCCACAAAGTGTGGGCCATTACTATGATGGGCCAGTGGGTTGTGTGGGTAATTTCAGAAGGTCATTTATAGACTTCAAGTCCCTTCCCTCTCACCATTTTCTTCTCCAGTGTTCCTTGGGATCTGGATTGAGGTCTATGCTTAGGTGTAGTTTCCTCCCTGATAGAGATGCAGATTTTGATTCCACTTCCTTCTTAGGAATGATTTTCTAGATGTTATTTTAATCTCTTTGTGGTTCCCCAGAAAAACTGGACTTAAAGTGCCTTACTAACCCCATGGTTCACAATGTAGTCTTTGTGCACCACCATCTTGACTATATGTCCAGGGGAGGTTCTAGCACATCCCAACCCATCCAGATTATCAAAGCGTCCTGCAGTTTGCTTTTCAGGGCCATCACTTCCAGTTCACAGCCATTCCGTTTAGTCTAGTGTCTCCGTCGAGGGTCTTCACAAAGGTCATGTCTGCCTTGGAGACTCACATCTAAACTCTGGAGATCTCCTTGAATTTCTGCCTAAATGACCTTTTACTCAAGTCTCCTTCAGAGTGCATCTCCATTCTGGAGCAGCACAGTGCAGTACTCCGTTTCAAGAAATCTTCTCTGGTTGCATCCCAGGTCCTTCATTTTCTCTATATGAGATTCAATACTTAGTTTTCTTGGAACTTGCCTGATGATCTCATCCATTATTATCAGCTTGGCATACTTCTATCATCTCTTTACTGCAATTAGTCATCTTGTGATTTTTGTCATCATTATCAGCTTGGTGTACTTCTGTCATCACTTCGCTCCTTTGACTTGCCTGGCGATCACCTCCACAGTGACCAGCTTGATGATCTCCATAACGCTTCACTTCAGTGAGTTGCCTGGCAGTATCTGCCACCTTGATCTCCATGGCATTTTCCTCTCGTCACTCTTCTCCTAGAGGAAGCATGTCTTATTGTCTGTGTGGTGATGGCACACTTCCATCAGTTCTTCAGGTGTTCAGTTATACTTGCCCTACTTGTGGTATTCCTACTTTTTTGTTCCAAACTGGCTTATTTGACCTTATTACCCAATTGTTTATGACCCTCAGATACTTGCCACGACCCACTGCCTCTCTGAAAATATTCTTCTTTATCCCTTCTGGCTTTTACATTTTTTGGACTTACATATCGCTCTTCAGCCTGCAGGTGAGCAATACTGAGCAGGATGGCATTAAAGTCTTGCCCAGTGAACTGGGCAAGACTTCACGGCAATAGAAAAAGTATGTTTTTGTTATTTTTGCCAATAGGTGAAGCAGTGAATGAATTAATTACTTAGCCTACTTCTAGCCCTAAGAAGGCACAGAATCAGAAACATTTATCTTGTGACATTCATATATACTGATCGATCTATCTGTCTATCTATCTATACAAAAAACTTAGCTAGACAGATAGATAGACAGACAGACAGACCAATAGCACTGTTGTAAACTGCAAACCCCTGATGGATTGTTGACAATGGGCTTTATGCACAAAATAAAAGCGGAGAAATTCTTGAGGAAACCAAAAGCCCTTTTATTTAAATAGGACTTGTAACCTTACCAATTCACTACTTGTCCAACATGTTGGCAATCTCAAGCATTCTAGGGGTTAAAAACTTAATTTAAATGAATGGGATGTTTTATTTGTACCTTATCCTATGGTGCACATTGTTTGATCCAGAATTGTCCTCTCCTGTCTATATATGCAACTTGTTCCCTTGCCCATTGGATGCCAGAAAGACTTAACACCCCTTTGATGCTTAAGCAGTTAAACAATTGCTTTCAAGGAAAGGTAAGGTGATTAGGCAACAATTTTTCCCTGTTTCTACCCCAGAAAAAGGTATACACATTGATGTACTGTCATTATTTACAATCTCGGAAACAAACTTGAGCTTCTCATTCATGTTGCTTCTGGTTAAACTATCAGGTCTGCCGAGTGTGAGGTGTTTCAGGGCATAGATTTTCTATTACTACCCAGAGAGTCTTTATCCTCAAACAGCATTTGCTGTTTTTGTATGCTGAGGGGAATGCGATGCTCTGTTAAGCAAACTGTCTTGTTTGTGTCACACTGTAATGTGCTTGAAAGCTTCTTTGGACAACATACTCACAAATCGCGTTTATAGTCTTTTCTGGGTAATTAATTGTGAATACTTATCCCTTTTCTGAGTATCTGCATATGTTATCAGTACAGTAATTACAACATCTGATTCAGGATTCTTTTAGCCAGTTTAAAACACACTTCTGTTTAAGAAAAGCAGATGGCGACATTACAGTATTAATAGGCTGCAGTTGTAAGGCAGAATCTGATTCGGAAACTCCGTTTCGGCAGCAGCCTCGTCTAGGATGGAATACTGCCAACAGTTTTCTTTCATTCATTTTCAGAAGTATTCATGCTGTGGTATCTGTAATGGAAAACTGCCAGCAAACGTATTTACATTATTTCTGCAAATGTATTTATTAATCCACATATGAAATGATTCAGTGCCTCTGACATGCAGATCCATTGGTCTGCATGGTAACCCCTTGGATGGGTAATTGAAGATGCATAGAGAAAATTATATGAGTAAGAACTAAAATACAACCTGTGTTCTGACATTGATAAGAAGCAGAATCACATTGTCACCTCTGGAAAAACTGAGCATAGCCAGCTTGTTTTTATAAAGCATATGTACTATTTCCCTTATTTGAAACAGTTGTGTTCTTCTGTAACATTTATTATTGATGTTATGATGACAAATGGTTAAAGGGATAGTAATGTTTCATAATAAAAGCAGCTCTAAATAATCATCATAGTATTTGGACTTTGGAGAGTGTTATTTCAATTCTTTCAGAGTTGTAGTTCAAGAGTAATTCAATGACAAAGTATCCCCCTCCCGCCGCTTTTACTGATGTAACACTGCTCAGCCAGAGCAGAAGGGAGGTGCCCAGGTAGACTGCAGTGAGGGACAATCTTCAATTAAGATAAGGGAAAAACCTGAAAAACTTGTCAAGCGGGGCAGGGCTTTCATTGTTCTCATAGGAAGAAGATTGTCCTTTTCTGTTATCTGTCTGGTCTATGGACACTAGGTAAAAGGGACAGGAGGGGAAACTTTGCTTGTGAATATCTCTCAAACCATAAAGGCTTGAGAGATAAGACTTATCGTTCTTCATGTTTTTTGAATGCCTACAAAATAAAATAAAGATAAAACGAAGTATTACTATCCCTTTAAATCTTTGCATGTCAGGGGGGGTGTACAGTGCATTGCATAACAACACATTGCATAGCTTTGTGACACTCAAAGGGTTGAAGACCACCTGTATTGGACATTAATTTAGGTTTTCTTTTTGGTATAGCAGTCATGGCAGTTTTTTTATGTTATTTAAAACAAACGCTCAAAGCCTATGTTAAAGTTCTCACTCAAAACACAAAAGAATGGAAATGCAGTTTTGTACTTTATCAAACTTCAGCTCTTCTGCCCACCTAAGTGCTTTGTTGATGGCATAAAACATAACAGAAGCATTAATGCGTTTAACCCCTTAAGGACCCTTGACGGTCCTGGTACGTCATGGCTGGATTTGCGTTAAGGACCAAAAGGGACTGACAGCAAAGGCACACAGACATCACTATGGTAAGATGTCTGTGCTTCCTGCTACTGTCAGCCTCCGAATAAGTTGAAAATCTTTTAAACCAGGTAATATTTCTGGCGACTAGTGCTACTAAGCAGCTAGTCACCAGATGAAGACTTAATAAAGATAAAGTTTTTGCGGGGTGGTAGTTCCCCGTTAAAGTTCTTAAAAAATAAACACAGACTTTCCATGCTTCTTTTATTTTTGTGTGAGAACTATAACATATCTTTAATTTTATGTCAGCTGTCTTTTTTTATAAAGGTCTTTGATTTATTCATCAAGCTTGCGGGATTTGCTAGTTAGCAATTCTTTTTTGATTTGTCAAGCACACTTTGCACTCTTGATCAATCAGAATGTTACTTTTTATTTAAATCAGTGTTGTCTGATTTTAAGAAAAAATAAGATTTAAAAAGTAATCATAATTTTGTCAGTTAAACCTGGATATCTTTTTTAGTAAAACAACAATATAGTGAATTATAATAATCTCCTTCAACACAGTCAAAGCGGAACTATCACCTGAAATCAAAGTTTTACCATGGGTTTTAATCTTTAACCCAACATTAGAGCTGTGTGTGTGTGTGTGTTTTATTTTTCAAATTGCTTAGTAGTGGAGATATTAACTGTAACGGAAGCTAAGAAGGGACCACGTCGCCTTCCGCTGTCGTTCCCGTGTCTCTCCTTCTCAACACCGGACTGGCGCCGTCAGATGCACCGGTCGAGCAGATAACTGGTCCAGTTGTTGACTCAAAGTGGCGTTGAACCCTGGAATAGCCGAATCTACCTCGAAGGATGCGGATGGAAGAGGGGTCGATGGGCTCTCGAACAATCAAGCTTTGCAGAACCAGAACACTGGGCAGTAAAGAGTGAAGCCTTTACTCCTGGGTTACGAGGAACAGGGAAAAGTGTCGCAGGAACAAGGGTAGCGGTAGCCAAGCCGTTCGAGCACTCCGGAGCTCGACTCGAAGATCCTACTGGAATGGGAAGCAAGCAAGGCAGAGTCCACGTTGCTGCCTGACAGCATCCGAAGTGGGTAGCGGGGTGCTAGCAGCAGACGGACGAACAATACAGGAACCTGGGCTCAGATGGGTGTCAGAGGGGCTGCTTTAACCATAAGAACACAAGACTCCAGGACTCTGGTTCACTTCAAACATAACACTCGTTTTATTGATCAACAGCACATCTTTTATACAGTACAACACAATGCCACATTAGGGACGGGAGGGGCCAAGTATTCTAATACAGACTTGGCCCGAGAACCAATCAGACACAATAGGCATGTTACACCGGTGACAAAAGGGCCAATGGCAGATGGAGCCAAAGGGCCCATAGTAGGTAGGGAAAAAGGGGCCAATGGCAAATGGACTAACAAACATAATACTGATTATGTTATGGTGTTTGGAATACAAACATGTTTGATTAAGTCTAGACAAAGACTTGATGAGTGGGAATACACATTCAGGGGACCAGGCCAGGGGTTGAAGCATGTATACACTAGTTTCAATATGCGGCTTAAACCCTACTACTAGGCAATTTGAAAAAAAAAAAACACACACAGCTCTAATGCTGGGTTAAAGGGATAGTAATACTTCATTTTAACTTTATTTTATTTTGTAGGCATTAAAAAAACATGAAGAATGATATAAGTCTTATCTCTGAAACCTTTATGGTTTAAGAGATATTCACAAACAAAGTATCCCCCCCCCGTTCAACCAGATCAGAAGGGAGGTGCCCAGGTAGACTGCAGAGAGGGACAATCTTCAATTAAGATAATGGAAAAAGCTGAAAAACTTGTCAAGGGGGGAAGGGCTTCCATTGTTTTCATACAAAGAAAATTGTCCCCTTCTGTTATCTGTCTGGTCATACAACCAGATTCACATCTGAGAAGAGATGGCTTACACTAGGTAAAAGGGGCGGGGAGGGGAACTTTGCTTGTGAATATCTCATAAACCATAAAGGTTTGAGAGATAAGACTTATATCATTCTTCATGTTTTTTTATTGCCTACAAAATAAAATAAAGTTAAAACGAAGTATTACTATCCCTTTAAAGATTAAAATCCATGGTAAAACTTTGATTTCAGATGATAGTTCTGTTTTAACACATTGATCAAGGGAGAGATCAGATTTTTATTCTGGAGTCAGAAAGACTCTTAAATGCATCTAATATATCTGCCATCACAACATGCCTTAAAAGAGAATTCCTCAGTTTGACAAAGCTTACTGTAAAGAATTTCTTCCACCACAGAAGGGGGATAAAAAGTCCCTTTGTGAGGTCTTTGTGTTGTTAACCCTTTGAGTGTTAAGTCCCACAGAGAGCTGAATGACCAATGGGTCAAATAAGGCGTTCTGTAGCAGAGGTGGCAGGAAACACCATGGCTGAGGTTTGAAAGCAGTTACAACAACAAGACCATATAAACAAAGTGAATGAGTAGATTAACACTCACTGTGAATGTATCTGTATTGGAGAGAAAGAAAACAAGCTTTGGTTGAGTATCAGCAGTGAACTGTAGCAGTGGTTGTTTAATAGGCTGATATCATGGGCACGCTGTAGAGAATAGCATGGGTCATATGGTCAGGTGGCAGACTCAGCCAGAGAAAATCTAAATCAAATGAATATTTGGTATGACCACCCTTTCCCTTCAAAAAAGCATCAATTCTTCTAGGTCCACTTGTACAAAGTCAGGGATTTTGTAGGCATATATTCAGGTGTATGATTACACCAAACAGGTACTAATAGTCATCAATTTAAAGTGGAACTACCATGTTAGGTAAAGTTGCCCTGCAATAATTAGGCAGGTGGCGGCTAGCTCAATAATAGTTATATTACCTCTCCTGCACCATCAGTCCCTTCCTGTGCCTTTCAGACCAGTGCTATGCTTCTGAAGGGAGATCGTAACTGACAGCATAGGCATGCAGACAAGATGTCTACGCTGATGCCTGGCTTCTGGTCTTGGAAGCTTAAGGATTACTTTACAAGCGGTTACTTTTGAGAGGTAATATAACTATTATTAAGCTAGTTGCTAGACTTGTGTATGGCAAAAATTTTCTGTAAAATTCAATTTCGGACTAATATTTTTTTTTTTGTGTTCGGAGGATCTGCATTTCAGACCAGGGCCTAGATTTAAAGGCAACCGTTAAACCAGCCGCTAAGTGAAAAAGGCACATCGCTCGCAAATAATACAGGAGTTACGGCAGATTCAATAACTACTCTACGAGAATAGCTATCGAGCGTAGGCACACAAAAAACACGTAACACAAAACCCGTTGTCGCTCATGTTAATGCACAACGGGCGGACAAATCACACGATAACTGAGCTCCAAACAACATGTAACATAACGGCTGCCGTTGTCAAGCAACCCTGATTGATGCCAAAACAAATTCAAACACACATCCAATCCCAAAGCCCCAATGTATCAAATAACTTCAAATACACCTATATATACCCAAAAATAACCGCCACACACTGTCTGTTATCGAGTTCTTCAGAGCCAGATATCAGGACCCAGGAGCGGAGGATAGTGATCAGAGAGAGGGAGACAGGAGCGTTCATTGGAGGTAGAGGAGTTTTGGAGTTTGGAGAGAGGAGAGCATTGCACAGAATACGACACATAGCACACCTTTGCACATATTACATACACACATACAAACACATACACATACATACACATAGTCCTTTTATTTTATAACACCTCACACATTTTACTTTTATTTTTGACAGTGTGAATCTGGGAGTGAAAGTGTGTGACAGAGAGTGACTGGATCGAGTGTGTCTGTGAGGGCCTGTGGGAGTGCCTGGGTGTGACTGGGTGAATGATGGCGAGGAGAGGAGGACAGGAGAGAGGGATGGGGAGAGTAGTGGAGGAGGAGGAAGATCAGGAGGGGATCCCTCAGCAGAGCAGGGGTGGGAGAGGGAGATCCGCAGGGCGGAGGGGGACCCGGCCCACAAGAGCAGGAACACGCAGGACAGGGACAGAACCTGCAGTGGGACGAGGGGTAGTTGCTGGGGAGCACCCCACACAGTCAGGGTCAGACCAGGCAGGGCACTCCGGCTCTGAGTCATCCCATGCCGGAGCTGATGAGGCCAGGATCAGAGACCCAAAGTATACAGAGGAGGAGAACACGGCTCTTGTGGAAGCTGTCCTGGAGAGGCAGAGTGTTCTCCACCCGACAGCGAAGGTCCCTGGCCTGTCAGCGAGGAGGAAAGCAGCCTGGAACCAGATCTGCAGCCGGGTCAACGCGGTGGCTCCATGCAGACGGGACGTGGAGTCCATCAAGAAGCGATGGGGCGACTGCCGGAGGGTGGTCAAGACCAAGCTCTCCGAACTCGCCAAGCACGCCCGAGGCACTGGAGGTGGCCCACCTGTCCCTATCACCTTCTGCGGCTGGGAGGAGATGGTGCGCCAGAATATGTCCCCAACCCTGATCGAGGGGGTTGTTGGAGGAGCTGACACTGGGGATGAGAGGACCCTCCACACTACCGGTAAGTGCAACACTACAGAACAATACACTACAGCAACCAACACCAGCTGCACACACACTCACACCTCAACACATGGCCATCATTCATGCACACAACTGCACCAACACAGCACCCTGAGGGTTAAAAACAGGACACAACACAAGGACAAATATCAAGGTCCAACTTGGAACAAACCTGTCCAAGTCCTACTTCAACCCTCCTGTCGCTGTGCTCATCACACACAATACACAAACCATGCAGTTCCAAATGTCGACTGTCATCACTGTTCACACACAATGTCACCCATGTCCCCGCTGGGATGTCAGCACTTAACCCCTCGAGTGCTAGAGGGATCATCAATGCATCGATCAACAATGCTTTGGCAACCCCTCTGGGACTCAAAGGGTTAACCAGACAACAATCAAGTCAATAGGCCAACGATCACATGCTACACAGGGGACATTCACTAAGCGGTGACAAACACATGGTGGAGAGAAATTCACCCTCACACATCCTCATTTCACCAATACCAGTGTTAGCCTATGGAGAATATGCAATAACATGAATCAAGTTGCTAAGGTCCCATCGTATACACTCCATAGAAAACACTGGAAATGGGGAAATGAGATCACTGGAGAAGTCAGCATTATGTACACTCCATCATGTCAACAACACCGCTTACTGAATCACAAAAAGGATGGAGCAGGTCACACATCACAGTGGCACTGAGAATAACTGCTTGTATGTGCAACACACAGGCCTCAAACAATACCCCAGAATTAAAGGGGGAAAAAGTAGGCCTTGGTGTTGTGTCTGCAATCATTTACCCTAACTTCAAATGACATATCTCACATCTGATTCCCACATGGATCCTCAGGGGTGCTGATGCCATGGATGGATGGTACACCAGACACTGTTTGCAGGATACACATGGGAACCAAATATCATACATTGTACCTTGGTCACCAACAGGCCATGAATGATAGATATCTCGGATTGAGTACGGTTGCCTCACTCAGAAGGATGGATGGGCTCATACTCAAAGAAAAACAGGCCTCAATCAGAGATATCCCTCACTACTGGCGTGATTGTTGCCCTTCAGGATTCAACTGGAACACACGACATGGACAGGATCCTGTCCAGTTCATCAATCTCTGATTGCCAGGGTGGTATCCCATGCCCTACAATGAAATGCATAGGATATGATCCTGACAACCAGAGAGTCACCTGTCAAGTAATGAAAAATTGTGAATTGGACGGGATCAGCTAAGAAGATAGGGTTGAATAACACTTGATTCCCACTGCACATCTGTTCAAACAAAGATATGCACACAAAGGAAAATGGTCAGATATGTACCTTTCAAATGGCTCAAAATATGTCCCAACACGATGTGAACCCAGAGATCATCTCACTGCCTGTGATTGCCCTACTGGCCAGATATGTGCATCCATCAGAAACTAACTTACATTGATACCATCCAAATACACATACCTAGTATATCCCACTCTACGTAGATGGGATATACGAGGTATGCTCATATCCATCATATCAATCCAATGTATATTTTGATGGGTGCACATATATAGCCAGTAAGGCAATCACACCTACTGAAATGATCTCTGGCTTCATATCTGGAAAGGATATATTCATATCCATATGAAAGGTACACATCCACATGCATATATGACCATTTCTCCTTGTATGTAACTGTAATAGCATAGCAATTGTTAATTTCACCAACATGTGGATCCATGTTAGTCCTATCCCGCCAACCCTCATGGTTAGACAGATATCGCTCTATTTGACAGCTGGAGATTCCAGTCATTAGAACACACGGAGGCTCTTCAGCAGAGCCTAAATTGCCCCATTCAGAGATGGAGACATCTCTGAGATGGTCAACAAAGTGTGCCAGGTTTGCAAGCACACTCTGTTCACCATTCCAATGAGGTTTACATCTCTGAATGGGGCAATTTAGGCTCTGCTGAAGAGCCTCTGTGTGGTGAAATGACTGTCAAACATGTCAAAATGACTGTCAAATAGAACAATATCTGTCTAACCATGTGGGTTGGAGGGATAGGACTAACATCGATCCACATCTATCTCTTACAATGCCTACAATATTACATCATGGTGAAATTAACCATTGCTATTCCGTTAAAGGGATAGTAATACCTAACATGTGAAAAGAAAAATATATTGCAGGGTTCATCCCCCGAGCAAAACAAGGGTATTCCCACTGCTCAAAGGTGTTTCATTCAAAATGTAGCACAGCTCATAGTTGACTACTCCAGCGGCAATATCACAGTGGCCTGGAACTCTAAAATGGCGATGTTGCTAGACCATCCTATGGACAGCTTACGTCCAGACGCAATAAATTCTCATAGGATAATGTAGCAACAGTGCCAATGTACAACTTCAGGCCACTGGGATATAGCACCAAAGCAATTCTACTCTGAGCTGGGAGACTTTTTGAACAAAAACCTCCTCCAGCAGTGGGAGTACCCTTGTTTCACTCAGGGTGATAAACCACAAAACATATATTTCCCTTTCTGCATTTCATGTATTAGTATCCCATTAATCCCATCATGGCTACGTTTACTAATCACACAATCTCAATTCTCCACACAGCTTATGGGCCTCCATCGCAGCAGGAGCCCGTGGAGGAGCCGACCACACCACCCAGTGAGGAGGATACAGAGGAGGGGACTAGCCACTGGGAAGCGTCTACAACCACCACACCTCCTCCCCAACTGGCTGCATCACCACTGCCTGCCTCTCAACTGCCTGCCTCTCAACTGGCTGCCTCTCAAATGCCTGCCTCTCAACTGCCTGCCTCTCAACTGCCTGCCTCTCAACTGGCTGCCTCTCAACTGCCTGCCTCTCAACTGGCTGCCTCTCAACTGCCTGCCTCTCAACTGCCTGCCTCTCAACTGGCTGCCCCTCAACTGCTTGCCCCACCACAGGATGCTCCACAAATGTACAGCGGATGGATTCAGGGGGAGAGATGGATGCATCCCACTAGCACCGGGAGCTATTACCCTCCAGCAGCAGCACCACCACCACCAGGGAGGCAATGGCTGCCCGGGAATGTGGCCACCAGCCAATATGGGCCATATTCCACCGAGATGGATCTACCCTCCTGGATGGCTCCCCAGCATGGCCCCAGGTATGATCCCAGGTGGGGGCCAAGCACCTACCACTGGCCAAGGTATGACCCTTGGCCACTTGACTACCAACACCTGGGCCTGATTGGGGAGCCCCAGCACCCTCAGCCAAGGGACTTGTTCACCCCACCACCTCAACCAGCACAGACATCAGTGGGCAGCAGTGGGTCCCTTGATGTGGTGGGCACCCACACACCGTCTGTGCAAGCCACTCCACCAACACAAACAGCAGTAGCAGCCACAGCACACCCAGTACCAGCAGAGGAGACAGCAGAGGCTGGGGAGATAGAGGCTGAGGAGACAGCTGAACCTGTTGAAGCAGAGGCTGAGGAGACAGCTGAAGCTGGGGAAACAGAGGCTGAGGAGACAGCTGAAGCTGGGGAAACAGAGGCTGAGGAGACAGCTGAAGCTGGGGAAACAGCACATGTGTCACCGGCCACTCCCATCTCCAGCAGTCAACGCACCCCAGATCTGGAGGCTGAGTGCATGGCCCTTCAAAGAGGACAGCTCCGGGCAACCCACGCCACCAACGACAACCTCACGAGGAACCGGAGGGAATCCCGGAGGAACACGAACAGGTTGGAGACCAGAATCCAAGCTCTGGAGTCAGAGGTTGCCAGGGGGAACACACAACTCCACCAGATACATACGGGGATGATGGACATGTTTGCACAGGTGCTCGTGGAGTTGCGAGAGATTAACAGCAGGGAGAACCTGAGGATGGAGAGGGAGAACCTGCGTTCCACAGAGGGGTCCACTGCACCCACCACCCCTTCCAGTGTTACCCCAGAAGCCACACCTAGGGGACAGAGGGTGACAAGGCAATCAGCCAGGGCATCCACCTCTGGCACCAAGTCTAAGGCCCCCCCCCAAAAAAAAAAGAAATGAAAGGCCCAACCTGTCATCTGCCCCCTCAATAAATGAAAATTGTGCTTTTGAATCCTGTCTGATCTGCTGTGTAATCACTTATAGATTGGGTGGCAGGGTTGTCTCCAATGCATTGCCAAACAATGCAGTGAACTCAACTCCTGCCTGGGGGAAATGTTTGTTTGATGTTACAACATGGGTTCACACACACCCACACCGTTGTCCAAATTCACCTGGCAACCCATCCCTGTAGCCATATAACACAACAGTGTTACATGGCCATGATGTGTGTCAGATTTGATCAGAACATACCCCTTAGCACAACAACTGGTGCAACACTGAACATTCGTCTGCATCAATTGTTGTGTTTGAGGGGAAAACCAAACTAACAGCTATGCGACTTAGCAGGGAAATAACAAGCAGGACAGATTGAACATGCATCAATATGGTCTTTAAATCAAAATTCTATTGTGCAGCTGACATACTGGGGAACACAATGTACACCCTAGGATCTCAATGTGTGTGTTACACATTGTGATCCTAGGGTGAGCATTGTGTTCTCCAGCAAGTCAGTTGCACAACAGGAGTTTGAATCACAGCCTAACTTACTGCATAACCCAAAAATCTTCCTAAGATTTCATTGTGTAGCACGCACATTGGAACCTTAGGCTGAGCATTGGCTTATGTATTAAAGGGATAGTAAACCTTGAAAATAAGTTCATTCTATATTGTAGCCCTTAAAAAAACATGTAAAATGATATAAGTCTTATATCCCAAATCATATATGTTTGGTAGATAAGACTGATATCATTTTTCATGGTTTTTAAAGGGCTACAATGTGAAATAAACTTATTTTCAGGGTTTACTATCCCTTTAAGTTGTGTTGTTGTTTAACTAAGGTTATAACACACTTCACCAGTAATAACACTTGTCCACATGGTTGTTTTTGTTGATGTAGCCCATGTACTGAGATATGACAACCTACAGCAATCTCAGGACATTGATTATATTGAGCAACACACAAACCATGGACATCACATCACAGTGGAAGTGTGTCCCCTGTATCACCAGCTAATCACTCACAACACACATCAGTGTATCACTGCCATCATGTCATTGCATGTATACATCACAAAGTCCACTCATGGTCAGGCAACTAGTGGACTCCTGTGATGTAAATCATGCCTTCCTTTGTATGAGGGATACTCTAGCCTTGGGTACGGTTCCACATTGACAGGTGTTTGATCCAACATTCATTCATACAGACACGGATTGAGTAGTGATGTTTCTTGTGTATTTAGCCAATATGCATTAAACACTTGTATGAGCACAAAAAGGTACATCTGAACTAAATAGGAATACATTAGAAATGCTAGTGAACTGCTCATGTGTTGTCTACATCGTTTGGCATCTGTGTATGAGCAGTCTTACTGTACAGGTCTGATACCTGGATGTTAGTACACACATAAATTTGTGTCCATATGTGAATGTTCCAGTAGAGGTTGCTGTGAACATCAGGTCAAACATTGCATCACCAACACAATCACTTGGAACGCCAAGGGGTGAGCTTCATGGAAGTGTTGTCCAGACTTCAGTCCAGTCATATGGAAACTCCTCTGTTCAAGGATGGATCGTGCTATGGATGCCTGTGGGACAAGAGGACAGGATTTGGAACATCACCCTCGAAGTGATCGTCATGCAACAGCTACAACATCATGATCCTCTTAATCTTTCCCGTTACATAAGTCTACACAAACCACTGCTTTGTAATGTGTTGTGTACTGGTCTATGAACCATCATGGGGGGAACTAAGGGGATGTTAACCATCCTTAGGGATATTTGCCCCTGACATGGTTACACACATCAACAAATATGTCCTAATAGCTTCCTGACAACAATATATTTGGGCTGCCACTGTCAGAGACAGGCCAAATATGTTTGGTTCATGGAGCTAGTAGGACATATTTGTTAATGTGTGTATTTCTTTCTGGGGCACATATCACTGCACACACATACACACACACAGGGCAGCATGGTGTCCATGGAGATGTGATCCACATTTCATGAGCTCCATGTTGTGTAACACACTATTACTGTCGATCCACCCCTCTGCTGCTTTCTTCAACTGTAGCAAGCTACTGGTCCCATGTCCCCACGAATGCCCCCTGAACCCCTTATATGACAGAGTTCTATCCGATGCATTGGCTTGGATGAGACTCCCTTGCTACAGGGGTACCATGGTTGCTATGGGTCTGATCCTAGCAGAACACTTTAGTTGGTGCCTAGGGAGCTGTGGGATATGCTGAACAAGGTTAAAGTGTTGTACCTTGGTTTCCAGGGGGGGCATGCATGATATCCTTGAGGTAGCAGTATCAACATGGACGACAGGTTGTCAGGTGTATTCGGAATCTCTAGGCCCAATCTGACTGGTCCACAGAATAGTTGATGCTGGTGGTCCATACTGCAGCCAGTGACAGGGCTGTGTCACTGATCCTGTGGGGTGAAACAGAACATGTGTGTTGTGGTGGGTGTGTATGCATGGATTGTGTGCATACATGTATTATACTCACAGCAGAAGTGATCCCTGATCAATCTGTCCCTTGTCTGCATCCCTGTTGGGGTTTCCTCACACTCAACGATATCCACAGGGTCTTCAGGTCTGGGTGGGGGATGGACATCGTCGATGAGTCTGGTGTCCACCGCGATATTATGTAGGATGGCACATGCCACGATGATGTCGCAGACCTTGCCTGGTGCATACTGCAATGCTCCCCCCGAGTGGTCCAGACATCGGAATCGGGACTTGAGGAGGCCGAAGGTCCGCTCAATGGCATTCCGTGTTCTGGCATGAGCCTGGTTATATCGTTCCTGGGCATCGTTTTGGGGATTGGCGACCGGGGTGAGGAGCCATGGCTTGCATCCATAGCCAGCATCACCTGTGGAAAGTGAGTGACATGGTGTGACAAGGAGCACATATTGTGGTGAACATACTAGCACATGTGTATGTGGTGTCATTTGGTGCTGTTAACTCACCCAGTAGCCATCCGCCTGTATAGGTCCCATTTTCGAAATCCCTCTGCACAGATGAATTTCTGAGTATATGTGAATCGTGACAGCTCCCGGGAAATTTCGCACAGACATTCATTATGGCCAGGTTGCTGTCACACACCATCTGCACATTCATGGAGTGGAAGTTTTTGCGGTTCAGGAACATATGTCCCTGACGTGCTGGTGCTTTGATACGGACATGGGTGCAATCTATTGCACCCATGACCCTGGGCATGCCTCCCCTTGCATAGAAGCCCTGCTTCAGATGTGTCCACTCCATATCGGTGATGGGGAAACGTATGTAGGTACTGGCCTTGGCTTTGAGGGCTGGCAAGACCTGGGCCAGCACCCTGGAGAATGTGGCCTGGGACATGCCAGATGCGTAACCCTCTGTCGACTGAAAGGCGCCACTTGCCATGAAGTGTATGGCACACAGGAGTTTTTGAAGGCCAGTTAGAGCATGGTTATGGGTGCATATGGGATCCACCTGCTCCTTGATGACCTCATACAGGGCTATGATGCTGTGTGGCCTCAACCTGTAGCGATCAATAACCTCGTCATCGGTCATTCCAAAGAGAGTGACCCTTGGACGGTATACCCTGGGCCTTGGTGGTCGTCTATGCATCCTGGGCTGCTGCAGGGGTCCCTGTGGCAGCTGGGGAGCATCCTGTTGCTGCAACTGTGCATCTGCAGGCAGGTGTCCTCCGGGTGGGGATGGGCTCCTGTGTGGCTGCTGAGCCAGAGCCTCCTCACTTGCAACAGGTGGAGGCTGTTGATGAGGCGTGCTTGGAGGTTGCTGATGTTCCCCAGCTCTCTCCCTTGCACGCCTTCTACGCAGTCTTCGCAACAATATGTAACCCAACATACTGTTTGCTCTCTCTATCTGTCTCTATCTGTCTCTCTCTCTCTATCTGTCTCTCTCTCTCTATCTCTCTCTCTCTCTATCTCTCTCTATCTCTATCTCTCTCCCTCCCTGAGTGGAAAACAAGCCACAAGTGAGTGTGTTGAGTTGTCCCTTTAAGTACTTGCTAGGGCGTTGTGTAGGTGTGTTGATGAGGTGAGTGCTGACCAATGGTGAGTTGTTTTTGTCCAGGTAAGTGTTAGCAGGTGTGTGTGTGTTATAAGATGTGGTGTGTTGTGCTTGTTCTGTGTGTGCCATTTGCGGACGTGCAGTTGTGGGGTGCAGGTGGCGTGTTGATGTTGCCCAGGTGAGCTTGTATTTGCAGGTGTCCGCTTTGTGTGATGACCCCCATTGTTCCGTGCCATGTTGTGTTGTTGTTTTTGTGTGTTATTGTCCCTGTGGTGTTGGTTGTTGTTGTTTGTGTAGTGATTTGTGTTGTGTGTGCATGTTTTTGTGTTGTTTTGGCATTGCACGGGTTAATTTTCCCATTTACATGGTTGTGCGGTAAGCCTTTTGTGTCTTTTCCTATGTAACGGGTGTTTTGTTTTGGCCGTTAAGTGTCTAACGGCTAAAAAAAGTGGGTCTTAACTTTTAGCCGTTAGGTGTGTCTTTTTTTCAGCCGTTATCAGTACCGCAAGCCTTTGAATAGCTCTGGGGTATGTTTTTCCATGCGTCTGAATGCACGTAAGTGTATCGGCCGTAAGGATTCTACAACTGCCGTTAGCTGTTGTTTAGACGGATCTTTGAATTGCAACATGACACTTAACGCAACCGTTAGTGATTTTTTTTGCTAACGGCTGCCTTTAAATCGAGCCCCAGACCTGTTCAATTTGGCCGAAATTAGGTGACATTCCGAATTATTCGGCCGCATTTAACATATTTTAAAAAACTACTCTCCCTTGCGGTAGCAATAAGCTACTAGGCCTGCCTACACAATTGTGAGACTGGCTGTGTCATTCTGAAAACTATTAAAACAAATTCCTAATATTTTTTATATTTTGCACATGCACAGGAACAAAGATGACTCCCTTGCAGTGGCAATAAGGTACTAATGCTGACTGCCTGCCTATGCTACCTGCCTGCATACACAACAACTGGACACTCTCTAATCTCCTTCTGCTCTCTCTGAGCTCCAACAATGGACTAACAGGAAATGCAGGCTGTCTGGGTGTCTGACTTGTCATTAGTCCAACTCCCATCATGAAATGAAGAAGCTAATTGAACTAGAGAAGGAGGGAAAGTATAGAGGGAAAGTATCGAGCGCACGGGTATTCGTCGCCGAATGTCCAAAATTTTCGATGACATTCTGAACCAGGGCTGTTCGGATTCGTTTTTTAAAAAACTAACAACTTTTTCCTTTCAGACAGCCCGAATGATGCCGAATGACACTTATTCGTCCGAATTCCGAAATCGTCTGAACCGATTCGCACAAGTCTATTAGTCGCCACCTGCCTAATTATTTCCGGGGCGACTTTACCTAAAGTAGTAGTTCCGCTTTAATATGTAGGTTGAAACACAATCATTAACTGAAACAGAAATAGCTGTGTAGGAAGAATAAAACTGGGTGAAAAACAGCCAAACTCAGCTAACAAGGTGAGGTTGCTGAAGACAGTTTAATGTCAAAAGTCATACATCATGGCAAGGCTGAGCACAGTAGCAAGACACAAGGTCTCTCCCAGGCAGAAATTTCAAGGCAGACAAGAATTTCCAGATGTGCTGTCCAAGCTCTTTTGAAGAAGCACAAAGAAACTGGCAACGTTGAGGACCGTAGACACAGTGGTTGGCTGAGGAAACTTAGTGTAGCAGATGAAAGACACAGTGGGATCCCGGTACACCAATCTACTGTCTGGAGAAGTCTGGTCTGACGTGGTCTTCATGGAAGTCTTGCAGCCAAAAAAGCCATACCTCCGACGCAGAAACAAGACCAAGTGATAAAACTATGCAGGAAAACACAGGAACTGGGGTGCAGAAAAATGACAGCAGGTGCTCTGGACTGATGAGTCAAAATCTGAAATATTTGGCTGAAGCAGAAGGCAGTTTGGTCACCAAAGGGCTGAAGAATGGTACAAGAATGAGTGTCTGCAGGTAAAAGTGAATCATGGTGTAGGTTCCTTGCAAGTTTGGGGCTACATTTCTGCAAATGGAGTTGGGGATTTGGACATAATTAATGGTCTCCTCAGTGCTGAGTAGTATAGGCAATACTTATTCATCATGCAATACCATCAGGGAGGCATCCGACTTGCCCCAAACTTATACTGCAGCATGACAACGACCCCAAACATACAGCCAAAATCATTAACAACTATCTTCAGTGTAAATAACAAGGAGTCCTTGTTCACAGAGCCCTGATCTCAACATCATCAAGTCTGTCTGGGATTACATGAAGAGAGAGAGAGAGAAGCAACTAAGGCTGCCTAAATCCACAGAATAGCTGTGGTTAGTTCTCCAAGATGTTTGGAACAACCTACCAACTGAGTTTGTTAACAAACTGTGTGCAAGTGTACCTAGAAGAATTGATGCTGTTTTGAAGGGAAAAGGTGGTCACACTAAATATTGATTTGATTTAGATTTTTATTCTGTTCACTCACCATCATTTTTTTAATTGATAAAAATAAACTGTTAAGACGTCTATTTTTGAAAGCATTCTTCCTTTACAGCATTTTTCACAAATGCCTAAAACTTTTACACAGTACTATATATATAATCAAATTCTGTTTTAGGCAGCTTATTTTCTGTAGTAAATAAAGCAAGTCTGGCCAGTCATTCTTTATATTTCAGTTACTCAGTGCTCTTTGTTGCAGTTATTAAAATGACATAATTTAATTTAACAAGGGCCCAAAACTGTACTGCATATTTCAGGTCAAGTCTTTTCAAGGATTTGTGCAGTGATTAACTCAGATTGACCCATGACATACTATGACCGTCAAGGGTCGTTAAGGGGTTAAAAGATACATTTCTGAGCTGGGAAAAAGTACATAAATGTGGAAGAAAAATTGTAATTAAAAATTTTTGTTATAAAGAGAGACTAGCCAAACTGGATTTGTTTACATTAGAGAAGAGGCATCTTAAAGGGAATGTGATTACAATTTGCAAACATTTTTAACCCTTTGAGTGCAAGAAGGGCATGCAATGCATTGCTTTCCAATGCGTTGTGTACCCCTCTGGCACTCAAAAGGTTAAGGACAATATAAAGTAACTTTCTAGGAAATGCTTTACTAAAAGGGTTGTGCAAAAAACAAGGGTACATCTGTTAAGTCTGGAAGAAATTTGCTTTCAACTAAAACAAAGGCAGCAATTTTACATAGTAAGGACAGAAAAGATGTGGCATTCTTTACCTTGCTGGCTCTGTTGGCAAAAACTGTAGTTGCTTTCCAAAAAGTGGATACCATTTTGTCCAAGTTCAATATAGAGAATTATGACATTGATTTTTAGTTATGTAGGATGTTTGGTTCAGTGATTTAGTGGCATCACTAGCGTAGTATAATTTCAACTATAAGTTCTGTGGAATCCCTAGTGTAGATCCATTTGAACTGCATGCAATTATAATTGTTTTCATTTCTGGTTATTTTTTATTTATTTATTTTGCTACCCATCCTCCAGAAAAAAAATAAACAAACAGCCCCACAAATCGATAGAACTGGCCCTGTTTATATTTTGCATTTGTAGTAGGAGCATAAAGGATTAATGTCTGTACTATACTGTAACTGCAGTTTATAGTCTTTGTGTATTTCTGCCCATTGTTGCCATCTGATGATAAAAGCTAATTCAAAACCTACAGAATGTACTGAATTATTATAATTCATCTCCCATTGTCCAAGAGATGAAAATATTTAGTTGGTCTTAACCACAGAACTGAATTCAGCCCCCAGTCCCATACGGTATTACATCAGGCTGTTGAATTTCAAAGGCTATTAATCTAATTGACTAATCAGCCCCCCTTCAAATCTCCCTGTCACTCCTATCTGCTACTTTGTTTCTGTAACATATTTAAGTTTGTATGTATGTGTGGTAAGAGGGATTCACATTGTTGCACAAGTTACAAGCTTCGGCTGTATCTTGCATAGGCTGACCATACGTACCATTTTAAAAGGGACAGTACTGTTTTTTTCATATTTCTAGACCGTCCTTTATTTTTAATATAAATTTAAATTTTTTCCCGTTTTTAATATAACTTGTATATCAGTGTTCTCAACTCCGGTCCTTGGGACCCACTAACAGGCCAGGATTTGATGAGTTCCTTGTTAGAGCACAGGTGAGTTAAAATTTACCATAGACTCGGAAGTCTTAGACAGTTATGAGTCACTCGAGTCATAAGACTCTATGGTAATCAATGCGTACAGTAAACACAGTAAAACCACTAGTCTGAGTGAAGAAGAGAGGAAGTTCCGATTTACTTCAGGGGCAGGTTTTTTTGGCCAGAGACAAAGAACACCACTAGTAAGAGACGGAGCAAACGCGTTCTCACTGCTTGCAGCATACTACGATCGGACTCGGAGTGACGGAGTCCCACTGTCCGTCTGTCCCACACAACATCCCATTTTTGTCTCAAGGAAATATGGCCAGCCTAATCTTGCGTCTTTGTTATTTTTAAGTGTGCTGTGCTCATTTTCTTTGACATAACTTCCCTTGTATTGCACCTCTAACTGTTCTTCACTTTGAATCTATAATGTCTCTGATATAACTGAATGCTATTCAAAAGCCTTCCATAACACAATATAATACCATCCAATAGAATAATTTGCTAAAACATGTGTAACGTTGCTTCATGCGCAGTAGACACTGCTGCGCGTGCTACAGTCATGCACAGTAGAGACTGCCCGTGCCGCGGCTGATACAGAGCTGGACGCTCATTCGGAGCGTCCAGCTCTGTGTCAGTCGCAGCACGGGCAGTCTCTACTGTGCACGACTGCCCCGAGACCTGGTGGCAGTGGCACTGTGGCCCGTGTAACAGACTCTTCAACTAGTCTGGAAATAATTGTATAACTGTTTCTTCTTAATTAAGATAGAGCTGTGAACACAAATATCTCAATATGTATGTAAATATTGACCTCTCATGGCATTAGTAATTAGCACAGGTTAAGTAGTAACGAAGCTGTTTTTACTGTGTTAAACTCCCTTTAACCCCTTAGTGACAGCTGCGTGCGTACGCGGCTGCCACCTTAACGCCTGGCTAACATTCTTTTTTTTTCTGAATGATTCCGGAGTCCCCGAACGGCCCCCGGACTTCCGGGACTTACCAGGTACGGCCTCTGTCACTAAGTGACAGTTTTTGCGGTACGTACCTGGTAAGTCAATTGTCGGGATGGGGTTAAGGCTTTCGGTTAAATGAATTATGGTGTCATTTTTTTTTTAAATGCAATTTTTATTGAGTCATCAGTGTCACAAAATAGAACAGAGGTAATAAAACAGACCTCAATATGGTAAAATCACGAATGGTACAAGAATGTGCAAACATGACAATGACTGACTCAAAGGGGGTGTCACTTTAATAGAAGCCTCAACCCCCCCCCCCAAAAAAAATACTGAAAACTACAAAACTAACTAAACAGTGCAGACTACACTAAACTAAAACAGAATCCCTTTCAAGAAGGGGGGGGGGCATGAAGCACGGCAGGGTGACGGGGAAATAAAGCGGGAAAGTATCACGAGGAGCCACCCGGGAAGAGGTATAGTGCCATTTTAAGTATTTTTAACCCTTTGAGTTCCAGAGGGGTGTGCAACGCTTTGCAATGTGTTACGTACCTCTCTGGCACTCAAAGGGTTAATCATATTAAATTATCTCCATGTATTCTCTTCATTATTGAAAAATCATGAAAAATCATAAATAAACCACCGTTGGAGATATTAATATATGGCAGGTTTTACTTTCATAAAACAGGCCAACAGTTTGTGATTAAAGGAGAGGGAACACCTCTTTATAATAATTCTGCTCTTACCCTACTATGGACAGAAAATCCTAATGGCTCCTATGAATTTTGTCGTTGTGCCTTTGTTCAAAAGACAACCTCTTCAATCAGTCCGAGATGTCATGACTATGGATGCAGACATCACAGTTTCTGGCATTTTTTTCAAACTGAATCAAGCAGTGAGTCAGACTTCTTAACTATTTAAGGACCAGAAATGCTTTGCAAATAAACTCATTGCATATTCTTGTGGCCCTTACCCACTTAGTTGTTAAGAACAAGGCTGTAGACATCCTCAGCAGATACCCTATAATTCTGAAGGCTGTCAACAGCCATGTTCTCTGCAGTACATCATTGAAGAGGTTAGTACTGGTGACTGAGGCTTACCTTGCCAGATGTTTTCAGTTCTCGGTAGTCCTCTTGTATTGGAGGAATCCTGTTGCATAAATGACATCATCACGCACAATCCACTTGACCACCAGGTAACATTTTTAAGAAGAAAGAGGACAGGGATTGGAGCCCTCTTGCATTAAAATAAATATAACTTCCTATCCTTGAAAGAGAGAAGTCCTCTCTTTCAAACAAGGGTATTGTCAAATAAGTACATGTCAGGTGTAGCAATCAGTGGCATAACTGTAGGGGTCACAGCGGTCGAACCTGCAACTGGGCCCATCCTTCCAGGGGCCCGGCCTCCCCCTGCGACCCCTTCGCTTAGCGCCCACAATCTCTCTCCGGCACTCTAGTAATGCAAAGTGCTGGAAGATAACATCATCTCCCAGCACTCTACATTACTGAAGAGGACCGCGTGGAAGCTCAGCCAGCGTAGAGGTCTCTCCTGCCACGCCACTGGACCATCAGGGAGGTAGGAGATGGGGGCATTGTGGAGATTGAGGGGCATTGTGGAGATTGGGGGGCAATGTGGAGGAGGCCAATGTGGTCGAGGAGGGGGCAGTATGGTCGAGGGGTGCCAATGTGGTCATGGGGTGCCCATAGCACTTCTTGCACCAGGACTGGAGGCTTCGAGTTACGCCTCTGGTATTAATATGCGAATATAGTGAGGGTGGGAGGCACTTAAAGAGCTCGTATTACACATTCTATTGCGCATTATAACATATGGATGACCTTAACCCTTTGGGTACCAGAGTAGTGAGCAATGCATCACTTCTCAGTGCTTGGGTTACCTCTCTGCAACTCAGAGGGTTAATGGAGTGCATGTTGGGTGATCAAGAGATCACCTAATATGCTATAATAAGTTAAAATAGAAAGGGGTTTTAAAGAGCCGTGGTCTCATGTACACACACACACACACATATGCACAGACACATACACACACACGGGTCAGGTATACCCAACATCTGAAAGAGGGAAGGCCCCTCATTCAAACTAGGGTGTTTTTAACCCTTTGAGTGCCAGAGGAGTATGCAATGCATTGCACCTCTGACACTTGAAGGGTTAAAAAATACCTGGGTGTTCAATTGATCAGCTAGGAAAAGTAAATGTATATTCATATTTGAAAAAAAAATACATGCACATGTTTTGTGATTCTGGCACCCCCTATGTGCCAGGATGTCCATATACAAGTTAATGGGTACCATTTTTCTCTGCCTACAGTAGGAAATGACATTGCTTTAAAAAATGTCAGTACCTTTGAAGGGGTATAATTGTAAAAAATAAATTTGTGCACACCAGGTTAGGTATAGAAAGACAAATAATAGCACATTTGATAGAGTGGGTTTTCTTATATCCAAACTGGAATACCTTGTGTACCTTTACTTCATATCTGTAGTTGGTTTTTCAGCCATTTTAGTAAATTGAGGTCATTTTGGTAAGGGTAGTTTGGTGCATCAGCTTTTACCACTGTGGTATAATTTCTATCAGGAGATGAACTGCTGTTGAATGCATCAGGAAACTGAGAGGTTTTCAAAGATTTCAGTACTTTTGTGGTAAAAACTTCATTCATATGTTTCCTTTACATAAAACTTCTGGAAACATACATACATGGGCTAGGTGTAGAAAGGAAAGTGGCCTCTCAATTGATACAGTGGGTTGTCTTTTTTCGAAAATGTTGTGTGTATTTGATATAAACATTTAAGTGCAGTTATGCCATATAAAAAAGCAAGAAAACTGAAAGATTGTGGTCCATGCAAGTATGGTTGGTTAATCTTAAGAATGGTGGCTGGCCCACCAAAATCAGCTAAGACCTTTACTGTGAGATCCAAGCAAAACAATTTTGGCTTTAAGTGACATCTTTGACCTTATGTCTTGAGGATACAAGATGTTTGTTGAGTAGCAACTTAATTGTCCTGTCATTTATCATATTTGATGTTGACAACCAGGACTGCTTGAAGACATTAAATATGAGGGATCATGAGGATTGTCTGGCCAAAGTAATTTAAGTGGGGGTTATTATTTGGAGATATTACATCCCCTTTAAGGGAAATAATCTTTTAGATAATCAGCATTTAAAATATTTGAAACATAGCAGTCATTTCAGATGGGACTTGACTGTGCAGGAAGATTAGTTTGATAAGATTGTTTAAGTAGTTATAAAATGTATTTTTATGCATAAAAATGTATTTTGTTTGTATTGCATTCTGGGAATCATGGTAAAGTTAAGCCCTTATATTTTAGTAGGTCTCCAATGCATTATAAACTTCTCTGGCACCCAAAGGGAAGATAATCTGAAATGATGGACGAAGAAGGCAGACCTAGAGTGGTGTGGAAGAGGAAACCCACTGAGGCAAACCAGCTGTACCAAGGGGGGAATGTGATGACCTCCTGGCTATGGATAGGACCACACAACCCCCCCCCCCAACTACCCTGACGAGCAAAGGAAGGTCAGACTCCTCCAACAAGAGATAGAGGAGTAAGGAGCTTGGGAGCGACGCTGGCGTTCGAGGCTAGTGAGTGGTGGTTGCCCAAAGGTAGTTGTGCTGCGGCCTGAGGCTGTATAGAGGTGCTAGCCGCAAAGCTAGATTGGCCCCCTTTAGTTGAGCCAAAGGGGTCTCTCGATAACCCACCAAAGACAAGCTATACTACCGCTGTCTCCAGGGAGAAAACACACTCCAACAGGAACAGCACTCACTCAGTAGGTCAGGTGAGAGCTGTAGCAGTCCTTCCTGAGATGCTGAAGAATAGTCAGTCTAGCTGGGTCAGTCACTGGAGAATCTGGAACAGAAAGAAGTGCAGCAGGCTGAAGAGGTCATGAAGCCAGGCCGGGTCATACACAGTGGAATCAGGCAGGATACAAGGCAGAGAGCTGAAGAATAGTCAAGAGACAGGCCGGGTCATACACGGAGATCTGCAGGACACTAGGAACAAGAGGATAGCTGGGTCAGACAGGGCCAGGGTCATACACAGGGCAGGAGATCAAGCAAAGTCAGGCAGGCTAGGTCAAAAGGCAAATATCACAGAACTAAGGTACAGGTAACACTGGAGACACTATAATATTGCGTCCCAGTGCAGAACTTACCCCCTTAAATGGAGGAGCAGACAGGAAGAGGCAAGGCTGGAGGGCCAGGACAGTCAGAGCCAGCCACACATGCTCCTTGACAGACAGGAGACAGAGCAGAGATGCTGCACATGCACATAGGTAACCAGGCAGAGGCTACTGTGTATGCATCTGAGCGAGAAGGAATCCATATGACATGCCGCCTAAGGAGGAAGGAAGAGGACGGGAGCGGGGGACATGGGGAGGTATGACAGGGGACAAATAAAATGTTTCCTGTATTTAATTAGGGCTTTTAACCTCTTGAATCCTAGGCAGGTCTCCTTTGTATTGCTTTGCAATGCATTGGAGACCTCTCTAGCATACTAGTTGTTTAAATCCCATTTAAATTAATGGGAATTTGCATTTGTTCCCTAGGTCTGCTTTCTTTGCCCTTTACTTCAGATTATCTTCCCCAGCTGGTTTGCTCCAGTTTTCAGTTGTTCATCAGCCTCACTATTTGGGTTTGTTTGTTCAAAAGAAAAGTGGATGATAAACCAATTGCACTTTAGGGGAGAACTAAAAATGGCCATCGGGGTTAAAATCCCCATTTAAATCAACGAGAATTTTTTGAATTTTTAGTTCTCCCATGTAGTGCAAATGGTTTTCCCCAGAACTCCTCCACTTTTTCTTTGAACATCCAGCCCATTTTGTGGTTGTTGTTAGCAATAGGCAATACTTTTTGTAAATATGCAGTTTTTCCACCTTTTTCCATTTTTTTTTATTGCATCAGTGTCCAGCATGTTGTCAGTCTGTGCTTGGCAGAGAGAGAGCTAGACATATAATGGGGGGGGGGGAGATACAGTATGTGTGTGTGTGAGAGAGAGACAAAGGCGCAGATTTTTTTGTGCTAACTAGTGTAGTCCTTTTTGACTGTTAAATGAGAGACAACCTGTCAAGGGATTCTTCTTCCATGAGCTTGCTGAGCCTGAATGAGTGACAGATATTAAGTATACAGACATAATACATCATATATTCAAGAACACAGGGCACACAGCCAGGCATAACTTGACATAATGTGTTATCTACATTCACTTCTACAATTGAAAGAACAAGAGGGACAAGCATATACAGAGATGTGGTGGTTGTAAAGCATTGCTTATGCTTGTGGCACTAAATAAATAAACATATTCATTCATTCACCAGTCTTAACACCTTAATGACTGGTGACGTGCTAGGACTGATCAGCTCATCAACTGAGATCAAATTGGTCCTTAAGGGGAATCCACTCCCTGGACTGCTGGTCGTTAAAGGGTTAACCAATGTACCATGTATTACAAGGTGCATAAAGCTCAAACTCAAACGCTGATAGATTAATTATTTCATCAGGTTGCAAAATATTTGCAAATTATATATCCATTTGCTCTCAGTCTGTAATAAGAGTTCCTGGTTCTAATCTTCCTATTATGCTCCATTATGGCCATATCAAGGAAGCTAAAGAGGAGTAATCAGCTGTAAAAATAACACTGGTACAGGAATTGCAAGCACTGGGGCCCAGCCAAACTTAGGGACCCATTTTAAATGCTGACAATAGAAATGTTTAAGATTTTTTTTTAATTCAAAGTTTATTAAGTTTCCAGTGTTCGTTACAAAGTAATACAGAGTGTTACAATGGACGGGTAAGGAAAGGAGGGAATAACAGAATAAGGAATAACATGTTAGTTCGAGTACCAGCATAATAAAACAAACATTCACTGTCAAAAATTAGCCTCATGGGGAGTATACAGTTTTGGGAGAAAATTGAACCTCCAGAAAAATGGGACATGCATGCTGACCAGGTTAAGGGCTGGGGAGAAGGAGGTGAGGAAGAGTAGAGAAGAAAGGTAAGGTGGGATAGGGAAGAGAAGAAAAAAAGAAAGGGGGTAGGTGGTTGTGGTGGGAAAGAAGTCATGAACAGAGGGAGTCAATGCAAGAGTAAGTTGCAGTGGAAACCAGGATGAGTGGAGAAATATATAGGATTTATAGTAGTTTTCAGTGAATTGTTGACCCAAATATTGTTTTGCAACAGGGCCCTCAATCAATAGCTCTGCCACTGGGGCAATTCTGGAGCAAACCAACTCTACCATACGTGACAAATAAAAATCACATTCATCCAAATGGGACTTTAATCCCTTGAATGGGATTTTTTTTATTAGTCCCCGTTTTGCAGTATTTTATAATGTATCATAATATTATATTGAGAGGCTGGTGCTACACAATGCTAAACATTTTCTCATCACTTATTTGCAAGCTTTAGTTACTACTTTTTATGGGCTTTATAGACCTCTTCGAAGCTATAGTTTCTCCTAGCTCAGATATACTTGTACTAGTTGAAGAGCCTGTTACACGGGCCACAGTGCCACTGCCAGCTGGTCGCGGTGCAGTCATGCTCAGTAGAGACTGCCCGCGCTGCGGCTGATACGCTTTGTATCAGTCTCTTTGGAGCATGCAAATCTGCTTCTTTTCATTATTCTGAGAACATTCCACTATACACTCTGCGCTTTGCTGCTTTGCTCGTTTGAAGAGGCAATTTATGTAGTCTTCTAGTATGACTAAAGCAGTACATAGGCAGCAGCTTTTCTCCCTGGCGCACCAGAGCCACCATAACACAACACATTGCACAACACATATGGCCTTCCATCTGGTTCTCATCATCCTGACCTACATGTTGACAGCTGGCTGAGAATGACTTGAAATGTGATCCAGCCCTGGCAATGCTGGGCCGTTTCTGCTAGTATTTTATATTTATTGAAGTACAATTTGAAAGTTCCATGTCTGCTATCATAAGGCATGTCAGCTTGCTCTTGATATTTATTTCTTTATTTTTTTAATGTAGCTTAATTTTGTTGCTTGGTAAACTTGATGTATGCTATGTTTTGCACTGAATAACTTGTGTATAGAAACTTTACTTTTATGGGTTTCATATTGATCTCAATGGTGGCATGTTTATATACATGCTTTTGTATAAATATAAAAGCAACATAATCATGCCAGTTTGTTCTTCAAAAATTATATTTCTGTTTAAATTACATAGCACAAATTTTTTCTGTTTTCTTCTTCATTTTCTTTATAAAGGACTTTGTGGTGGAACTTATAGCTAGAGAAAGGGAAGAAGCTCTTAAATTGTATGCAGGTATCAAAGAGTTGGAATCTCATTCTACTTTCCACGAGGAACTATTGGCAACTCCAGTTATCTTCCTTAGAAAATGGATGGGAGAGGTAAGAACAATGTTTTACTATAAATAAACAGGTCTGGGTGGTGGTCAAAAAACATTTAACATTCACAGTATTCTATTTGGCTTACTGGGAAAGGTTGAGTTGCTTCCTAAGAAATGTCCATTTATTTTTATTTTTTTATTTTATATTTGTCTATTAGAATGGGTATCTCCCACGCTGCTGGGAATCACTGGAGGAAATTGCACTCAGAACAGATTTCCTCTACTACAAACACTTCTTCTATAATCCTAAACTCAACCAGGTTAAATGTACCACTAGAGCTCATCTCTCATGTCCTCTATATGTTCCAACCCACAAAGAGTGTTCTCAGCTGTTACTTTTCCCTATCATTTCAACCCTGTCTTATTTACTGTATAAAACCTTACCAGTCAACAAATCTGATACAATCCAATATTACATCATTTACATCCATACTGTACTCAACTCAACCTGTTTCCTCCCATATATTTATTTAGAAAATGTTTGACTAAGAAGAATACATTGAGATTTCTCTCATTTTCAAATATGTCACTGAGAGTTTTTACATTAAAGAGTTACATTTTTACACAAATAGAGAAACATTATATATACACACACACATATAAACATACATACTAAACATTTACACACAGTTACATATGTTGTTTAGCTAGAAATAAGCAGTTATTTTTAAGGATTTTAAAATGGGAGAAGATCTGATTTTTATGGGAAGGTTATTCCAGGCTTTCAGAACTCTGAAGGATAAGCCAGACTGACCAGTTTCTTTAACCTTGTGTTAGAAGATACGTTTGCGAAGCTTCTCTCTCATGTGCCTATCAGGCTACCTACCTTTATTGCACAGTTCAAGCTTCTTTCACATATCAACTAGTACTTCCTGCTTTTTGTCCCTATTTCCTAAAATTCTCACTAATCCAAACTCGTGTACTCAACTTTTCCCTCACTACCATCATATTGTATTCTGCATTCAAATGAGGTCTAATCAATGCAGTTCTAAAGAGAACCACTTTTTAAACTTTAACTCAGTTTACATCTTTATGTCCTCTAGTCCCTAACCTCTTAAAATACTTATATTTAACAATTTGACCCAATATTTGTTTTTCTTCAAATGCTGTACTTGACAGCTGCAGTCAGTACAACGACCCTATGATTTCTGATAATTTGTCCATTGTTGCAAAAATGTTTTCCCCCAGGTGTACATTACTTCTTGTTAAGTGAATCTATGTGAATGAATCTGCCTTCTTAAAGTATGTTTTGTCTCACCTACATATAATCCTGTGTTGAGATGTTTCGCACAAACATTTTTAGGTAGACTATTAAATGATCTGCAGGAAAATGTGCCCTTGGCACGGGAGTGTGCTATAGGCTCCTTGTCTGTGCACACATGCAGGGGAGTATACTATTTTCTATATGCGTTGTTTAGGGAATGCTTTACTAATAGCGGGACTGTTTAGGAGCTGCCCGAGGGAGTTTGGGGATTTTTTTTTTATATATATTATGTGCACTCAGAATTCTTTTAAAATCTCTTGATATTTTGCCTAGAACCAAAGTTTAAAGTTAGGTGTTGTTGGTGACTACTAACGGCACCCTGTTCTCTTCTTATGGTTGTTCATATTCCCGGAGATTTCCTCTGGGTTTATTGGTGACTCTCTGAATGTAAGCTTTGTTTTCACATATAGGATTGGTTTTGAATAATACTGTTTTTTTTTAATTTCCCAGGGCTTTGTGAACTGTTTGGACTTACCTGCAGTATTACTGATATGGGATCAACTATTCATGCAGGACTGGAATGGCAAAGTGATGGAGAGTTTCTGTTTAGCTATTCTTATGCTACTGAAAGGTTCATTTATGGCTGCACATGATTATCCAGGAATTAGACAGGTGACGAATCGTAAATTATTTTATCAGGCAATTGTTATGTTTTTATAAATGTATGTTATTAGATGCACCTTTATTTAGGTACATTCAGTCTTGGTTTTGCTATTCACAATATAGGGAAGTCAAAGGGATTTTTTTTGAAGTATTAACTTCTTATTAACTTTAAAGAATAAGTAAACTTTTTTTTTCATGAATAGCTAATATGTTATGGGGGGAAAACAAGGTTACTCCTACTGACGGACATTGTTTTATTTAACCCCTTAAGGACCAGTGGTCCTGGGATGTTTCAGTCCCATAAGGACAACTTTGATCCTTGCCAACGTGCCGGTATTTGTGACCTGTTGCGTGTATCGGCGCGCCTCTTTGGGGCCTGAAAGAGATCGCTCCAGTCTTGGAGTGGTCAATTTTAGGCCCCATTTTTACTTACAGAGCTCCCGGTGGAGCTCTGTAAGTAAAAAGTACGTGACGTACTATGACCGTCATTGGTCCTTAAGTATTTAAGGACTATGATGGTCCTAGTACGTCACGTAGTCCTTAAGGGGTTAAAAGTTATAAATGTTGAAATGGTCAGGAATGATGCAGCTGTCCCAGCAGTGGGAGTACCCTTAATAGCTGAAAAAGAAAAGTCTTGTGTGTTTTGGTTGTTTATTGATTCATATCATTAACTTATTGTTAACATAAATAATGGTTAAAAGGGAGCCATGTAATGGTTATAACTGGTTCTCAGTTTGGTTAATAGCAGGACTGATTTTAAAACAGTAGTCTAATATATCTATATAATTTTTTTTTTGCTTTTTCTATTTGTTGTAACCTATTTCTAATTAACTTTAATTGTCTGATAAATTTGACCTATTCGACCCATATGAGCCATTTAGAACCACTAAAGCCTATTGTTTGCTGTGAGAAGGTGTGAGATGGGGAAGACTTTTACAGACATCCTTTACAGCCGCATATATAATGTAAAAAATATATAAATATTTGTATCTGACTTTTTTTATGAAGGACATCTAAATAAACGTTGGCGATATTTAATCCATAATCAAATATGAAAGCCTTGTCACTTTTGCTTAAAAACAAGGTGTAATTTAACACAATATTTTTACTAAATAGATTCTGTAATGTACATACCCCTATTGTCCCTAAAGGAAAACTAACAAAAAATTAAATGGGGTTTTGTACACTAAATATCCTGTACTTCATGCTAGCATCTGTAGAAGATTTCTATTTTATCTGAGGTCAAATATTTGATCTTAAATGTGCTTGGAGGGAGTATATATTCCTGCATTTTCCAGGGCTCCCATTTATTGCCCAGGATTAACTGTGAATGAGGTGAGATAAGATAATAATACAAGATCAGTGGGTACTAATCACAGTCTGTTAACTGACTTTCACTCTTACCGCTCAATACAAACAGCACAAACAATATATGAACATATGGAGCATATGAATATTTCATTTCTACATATACTAGCTGTAAGTTCATTATATTTTGTTATGCCAATCCTTGTAATCTTTTTGTGTTAGTGTTCCTTTAAAGAGTTAGGCAGCAAAACCCCTTGCTAGGTAATTTTAGATACACTGTTGGAGTCTATGCATTAGCCATTCATTTGCATTAGTTTCCATGCTTATAATTATTAAGATGCTTGCCAAATCTTGGTAAATACAGTACACATTTTACTTCAATAGCATATGAAACCAATGGCCAAGGAAAACCGTTTTGGTTGGTGGGGAGTTCCAACCACACAAAATACAACTGCCTCTTAACTCTCTTCCGGACTAACTCTTCACTGTTTGCTTCTCTCTGTATTGTCAGCTGGTGATCATGTTCAGGAATCAAACTTCTGACAATATCAAACATCAACCATATAAGTGGTATATTGTGATAAAATTCAGTAACACAGTGAGGTAGTCTAAAACATTACAAATAGCAAGTGATCATAAACTAGTAGGTGGGAGGAACCCTGAGGTTTTTAGTGCCTACAAGGGCCACTTTAGAGTGGCAACCTAATGGATTGTAGCTGTTGTTGTACTGTATCTTCCATCATTGGGAGAATGATGGGAATTGTAATCCAACGATTGCTGAAGGCTGCAGGTTGCACATTCCTGGATTAAAATTAATTTGGTTCCGAGTGGCTCATATTTGGTGGAGTCATGGCCGAATGGGGCCCACCCATTTCTGTTGCCTATGTATGAAATTTTATTCTATATACAGTATATTTAATATAATTTCACATGCAAAAAAAGCGTAGTATGTTCTGCCAAATGATATCAACAAACCAAATGCTCTTATTATGTAATTCGTTACCTTTAGATTTTCTTATATGATGGATATCACCTATTGACATCTGATATACAGAGGGCATGGATTCACTTGCAGCAAGGTGGGCTACTTGGAGATATCCCTGGGTTTAATCAACTGAATGAAAGGTAATAAAATAATTTTACTAGTAGCAATGCTGCACATTACATTTCTAAAGTTCATTTGTTTGAATACATAGTTGACACTGCCATATAAATAGCACATGCATTTGGCTATTCTAATTTAATAGCAGATGTAAAGAAACACCTGTAGATTATCTGTTTTTGTGTAAAAGTTACACAGTTATTTGGCGATGCAGTTCTAAGAAAATATTAGTTGTGTCTCAAGGTGGATGGTTAGATCACCCACAGTTAAGTATTTTATTTACAATAGCCTTTACGCAAAGATATTGCCCAGGTGGTAAATCAAATGAGTAATGATTTATAAAAATAAGGGTGAGATCTATAGTTCAGTGTTGCAGAATAGTGAATATATGACCCTGCAAATGAATATGAGGAATAAGAGCAATAGTCTTAATGTTATTTTGCTAAAAATGTCATAAGAAAAAAGTTGGGAGTAATGTTTTATGTAAAGGTAGCAAGTAATACAAAAAACAGATATGGGAAAAGGCAGTAGGACACTGGTTATGCAGGATGACACTTTGGCAGTGGAAATATAATTCACTTTATACATTACTTGCAATACCTCATTATTCACTATTCATATGATAAAAGGAAAGGCTCATCAATGTTTAGTAGGCACACAGAAGTATCTGGGGTAGCTGGTTGTAGAACCCAGTGGCATTATCGACAGGGGGACCATTGTCAAGTGATGCCACCCAAACGGGTCAATAGATGACAGTACATTGGTCCTAAGGTAAATGAAACTCATACGAATGAGCCCAGTTGCAGTTCATAGTTTAAACCCTTAGGGTACAAGGTGTTAAGTTTATAAATGAATCTGGCCCCCATCTCGAGTAAAAGTTGATGAAGATTGACACCTCTCTTGGGGATATGTACTTGGACAATAGGCATAAACTTTAAATCTGAAAACTGGTGTTTGAATTGTCCAAAATGCCATGCCACAGGTTGTCTGGTACTTTCCTTGGCATCCAAGGTCCCATCCAGTGCCTTTCTGATGGATGATTTATGGTTATTAATCTGTATTTTAAAATAGTCATAGTTTTCCCACCACATAGTATAATCCGCAGGGGCAAACAATTATATATATCACAAACTTGCTGTCACTGTCCAAGTAGTCCTTAATTGGAAATGTTTTTCCCTTGTGTAGATGGGAAAACTTTTTGCCAATGATTAGATTGCCACAATTTATGCAGTCACTACATTTGTAGACCCCAGTGGAATGTGACAACCCGCTCTTGCCTCCAATTCATTTGTCAACTGGGTCGGTTTTAACTAGCATATCATGTAGGTTGCTCCCTCTATGATAACAAAATAATGGGGGATTCTGTAATATATGACCCGACTCTGTATCACATGCAATTATGGACCAATACTTCACAATCACCAGTTTGATTCTTGGGGATGAGGTGGCGAAGATGGTTTGATGCAAAAACAGAATCAGAATTTGTTTTATCAAAATCAGTCTCATTGGGTGACAAAGCACAAGCTTTAGTAATAGCCTCCTGTACAATTTTCACATCATAACACCCGTGTCGTAATTCATCTCTCATGACCTTCAAGTGCTGATACCTCATATCAGGGTCAGATGTGGTCTGTATGACCCTCAACATCTGAGATTAGGATAGGCCCTTCTTCAATTGGGTGATGACTGTTTGCTTAAAGTTAGGTGTTATGGTTGATAGATTTTTGAGGAAACTATTCTCATGGTATACAGTCATATCACAAAAATATATTGACACTTCATTAAAAGTCAAAAAGAAAAGGATGGTTGACTCAGTAGCATTTAAATGATCAAAAAACTGTCTTAATGATCTGCCATCACAACACCACAGCAAAAAACATATCATCAATATAACGCTTGAAGGGACTTATATTCACTTATTGATCAGCTTAATAATGACACTGTCATGATTCTCTGGGTTTTCCTGTCTTTACCAGGTATTCTGTTTCTCTTACCTGTCTCTTGTTTTCCCTGCCTTGTTCTAGCTACGCCCTTGTTTGGGCCTATATCAAGCACTGACACCCTTGTGTTGGTGCACGATCAAAGCGTTCTGAGTATCCAGTCTTTGAAGTTTGTTCCTAGTGTTTCCAGTGTTTGACCCAGCTTTCCTCGACTACGTCTCTTGTCTCCTGATTCTGCTATGACTCCTGTGTTGGTTTTGATCTCGGCCTGTTATTCAACTATTCTTCTACCTGTTGATTTTGTACCGTGCTGATGATCCAGTGTTTGACAGAGGCAGCTATACTTCTGGTGGGTTTAATACATTGATTCCAGACCTGGTGATTAGCTGTCTGTGTCCTTGGTGGTTAACCTTCTATTAGGATTCACGGCATGCACCTCTACCCAGCTTCAGCCACAGAAAGACCCCCTGAGAACACCCACCAACTGCTAGCACGGTTCTCAAACCTGCAAACTCTAGATCCTAACTCATTGGGGCCTACCTAGTAAATATTCCATATTGTCTCCTGTCATTGTATATTGTATTTATATCAAATCTGCAGTCTGCTACTTCTTGTGGGGATTGCCTTCCGCAAGGTGTCCTCAGGCAGCTTACATTGGGTGCTCCAGTCAAGAAGCTTATAGACACCCCCCTCCATGGGAGTCTAACCCTTTCAAACTCCTGGAAACGAAAACAGGCTATATTACCTGCATGACAATCCAAAACATGTTTAACTATAGCAGAATCCTTACATCCATTTTCAATCTGGTTTCGATGTTCCCATATCATGTGCCTGAGAGGACAAAACTGTACATTCTACATTGTATTAAACATACTCTACATCTAAACAGATAAACAACATATTCTAAATCATAATTAAAATAACTCTTGATCGTAAAAGAGGTTGCATAAATTGAACCAGTAAACCAATTTGACACTTCAGCATACTTACAGCCCTTGCAAATTGATTCACCACACTTAAAAAATCCTGTTCCGGGGGTGGAGGACTGTAGTGGTATAGCACATACATGACCTCATTCCTATCGGAGGTGATTCCTCTTTTCATCCTTGATCCATATGAATGTTGTGGTTCTTTGGCATCAGCATAGTAGTGCTGATATAGATACGTCTTCTCTCCTATATAAAGTGTTCCAGTTTTTCCTCTGTTATCGCACGCATGTATGTAAATAGCGATATTTGACTAAAAGCTTTATCACATCTATTTTATGGCACACCATTTACGTAAATAAAGATGGGCTTAATGTTTATGGAGTGGTCCTTTCAAGTGGAATGTGGCATACATATATATATATTTTTTATAATACAGTATTGATTTGAGATTGATTTTTATATCTTATACTCTATTTGCTTATACTCTATTCTCTGTAAAGGAGGATCACTATCACCGTCTGTTGTCATGACCCTTATGTACTGTTACGATTGGCAAGCAAAACCAGGAGTCAGATGGTATAGTTAATAGAACCTTTATTATGAGAATAATGACAGTAATGCAATATATAAATATACACACAATGGGTGATTGAAATGGCGAGTACTGTATCAGGAATAGCAGTCTCCCAATCTCTTCACCACACTGTCCGAGACTAGGCCTCAGCCCACTGGAGTGTCGTGGTAAGGTAACGTCCAAGAGATACTGACTCAGCCTGCAGTCAGTCTAGGAGTGGAGTCTCAATCGTACTTAACCAAGGAAGCTGCTGACCCAAGCCTGCAGTCAGTAGCAAGGAGTCTGCTAGAGCCCCAGGTCAGTACTAGGAAGGATGTCTGAATAACGGAACCAACAAACTGAGAGAACAGACAGAGCCTTCTAGTATGCACCAGATAGGATAGTCAGACGAGCCAAAGTCATACACGGAGCAGGTAGTCAGCCAGAGCCACAGGTTTGCACCAGACAGGATATCCACTGAAGCGATGGAATGCTGGATGTACAATGGAAAGAGCCCCAGGTCAACACCAGAGTGAGTAGTCAGACAAGCCTAGGTCATATGCGGAGTGGGTAGTCAGAGAGAGCCACAGGTTTGCACCAGATAGGATATACATTGAAGTGATGGAATGCTGGATGCGCAGTGGATAGAGCCCCAGGTCAACACCAGAGTGGGTAGTCAGACAAGCCTAGGTCATACACGGAGCGGGTAGTCAGCCAGAGCCACAGGTTTGCACCAGAAAGGATATCTGAGCCAAATCAGAACGCACAAGGAGAATAGTCAGACAGAGCCACAGGTCAACACCAGAATTGATGGACAGACAAGCCGGATCATACACAGGAATCAGGAATACTAGAAAATGAACTGCTCAGAACAACAACGTAAGGGTGACTGAGTCAGGACTCAGTCTGCCCTTTAAACCCCTCCACAGAAAGTAGGTAGGATGAGCATCTTAGAGGGAGGAATTAGGTAGGAGGAGTCTATAGGGAACAAACACACATAAAACAGAGGCCTGCAGCATGCTTGAAGCCTCGCGCCTGCAGATGCATCCAGCCGCCTGTGGAAATGACGCCGGAGCTTCATAGTGAGCATCGCCAGAAGTGGCGGCACTACAAGGTACTGTGACACACGCGGGACGTTTGGTGAGTACTGGGCATTTGCTTCTATATATTTGTATATGTCAGTATATTTTCTATTTTATGTTCCTGTTGTCTTGATAAAAATTCAAGTGTGAGCTGAAAAGTTGACAGTATTTCTTGCAATAAATTTATTAAAAAAAAGTTTCTGTTGCGTGTCAGTCGTGAAGAAGGTTATATCACTGTAACCAAATTTAGATTTTTTTAAATCTTCATAGTTGTATGCAAATGTTTGAGCATCCATGGCCAAACTATATGTTTTGTTAATCTTCTAAGTGAAAAGAAGTTAATAGCAAACAAACTTAAAGGGGAACTACCACCCGACACAATCTTTACCTTCACTAAGTCCCCATCTGGCGACCAGCTGCTTAGTAGTGCTAGTCACCAGAATAATTACCTTATTTAATAGATTTCTCCTCTCTTCCATGGGTGACAGGCAGGACGGAGCGAGGACATCTTGCCATTGTGACGTCCGTGTGCCTGCGCTGTCAGTCCCAGCCGGAGCCAAATGGCTTCTAGCAACGCCTCCTAGACCCGGCTGGGACTGACAGCGCAGGCGCGTGGACGTCACTATGCCAAGATGTCCACGCTCCGTCCTGCCTGTCACCCATGGAAGAGAGCAGAAATCTATTAAATAAGGTAATTATTCTGGCGACTAGCGCTACTAAGCAGCTAGTCGCCAGATGGGGACTTAGTGAAGGAAAAGATTGTGTCGGATGGTAGTTCCCCTTTAAACTTGGCACATTTCTGCAAATTGTAATGTGCAGTTACTATTTATTTGCTGAGTTTAACAGACTGAAAAAAATGAAACAGAAAATGTGACTTGTGCAAAAGTTTGGGTACCCTATCCATCAGTACTTAGTAACACCTCTTTGGAAGAAATCACAGCCACAAAATGTTTCTTGTAGCCAACCAACAAGCTTTCTATTCTTGCTTAGGATTTTTTTCCCACAGTTCCTTACACAATGCTTCTAGCTTGCACATATTCTTAGGCCATCTTGAACGCACTGCATGTCTGAGATCTACCCACAGATTTTCAATAATATTCAAGTCTGGGGACTGTGAAGGCCATTACAAACCATTAACCCTTTGAGTGTCAGCAGGGTGCACATTGCACTGGTTTGCAATGTGTTGCATTCAAAGGGTTAAGCTTTGATTACTTGAAGTAGTTCATGCTTGATTTTAAGTTACGTTTTGGATAATTATCTTGTAATATCCATTGATTTTTCAGCTTCAGCTTCTTCATTGACTGTGTGAGATTAGCTTCCAGGATTTGTTGATTCTTAGCAGAATCAATTCTTTCCTCTTGCCTATTTGATCAGGTTCTTATATTTCCTGTGCCACTGGCTGACACACAACCCCAAAGCATAATAGATCCACCCCCATGCTTAAAGGGATAGTAATGTTTCATAATAAAAGCAGCTCTATTTAATCATCATAGTATTTGGACTTTGGAGAGTGTTATTTCAATTCTGCCAGAGTTGTTCAGGAGTAATTCAATGACAAAGTGTCCCCCTCCCGCCCCTTTTACTCATGTAACACTGCTCAGCCAGATCAGAAGGGAGGTGCCCAGGTAGACTGCAGAGAGGGACAGTCTTCAATTAAGATAAGGGAAACACCTGAAAAACTTGTCAAGGGGGGCAGGGATTTCATTGTTTTCATAGGAATAAGAGTGTCCCCTTCTGTTATCTGTCTGGTCTATGGACTGCATTCCACATCTGAGAAGAGATTGCTTACACTAGGTAAAAGGGGCGGGAGGGGAAACTTTGCTTGTGAATATCTCATAAACCATAAAGGTTTGAGAGATAAGGCTTATATCATTCTTCATGTGTTTTGAATGCCTACAAAATAAAATAAAGTTAAAACGAAGTATTACTATCCCTTTAATAGATGGCAAGATGTTATTTTCTTCTCATTTTGTTCTGCAAATGTAACGTGATTGTAACCAAAAGAGTTCAATTTTAACTTCACCAGACCACACCACTTGCTTCCAAAACACCTCTGGCTTATCTAAATGTTATGTTGTACTTAAGATATTGACTTTTGTGATGAGATCACTGTTTTCCTTCTGTTGACTCTTCACCAGAGATCATATTTGTGCAAACAGCACTGCACAGTGGACTGGTGCACCACTAATCCCATGCCAGCTAAACTTTCCTGCAGGTCCTTTGCAGTGATATGGGAGGGGGGGTGTTGCTTTGTGTTCCTAACCAGTTCTATCAGAGATTTTTCTTGGTCTTCCAGATCTTGTCTAGACTTCAACAGTTCCCCTTAACTTTAATTTCTTAATAACATATCGCACAGTGGAAATTGCAAGTAGGAATCATGCAGATATCTTTTATAACCTTCCCTTGCTTTGCAAGAGTAAATTATCTTTATTTACAAAGGAGCCCATGGTTGCTGAGTGTAAGCACAACACCCTGAGAGGTTTGAAGAGTCAGGGAATTTATTAAGCTCTGGAATTGTCATCATCTAACTGATTAACCCCTTAAGTACCACGTGACGAGTTATGACCCTCACACTGTTTTACCCTTAAGAACTGGTGATGGTCATAGCACATCACTTACTTTTTACTTACAGTGCCCCTTTGGGAGCTCTGTAAGTAAAATGGGGTCTGAAACTGGCCGCTCCAAGACTGGAGCTGTCTCTCTCAGACCTCAACTCGGCGTGCCAGTACATATAACAGGCCACATGAACCGGAGTGTCAGCAAGGACCAAAGCATTCCTTAAGGCCTAACAAGTCAATTATGTTCTGAGACCTTATAAAAAGTAACACTAATGGATCAACCGGAAGGGTGGCCAAACTTTTACACATGCCACATTTCTGTTGTTTTTTTTTTTTTTTTTAATTCAGCAAATAAATAGTAAATATGCATTACAATTATTACAATTTGTCTAAATATTTCAAGCTTGTTTGTTCACTGCAGAGGTTATGCTAACTTTTTCACTTAGAAAATCAACAAAACGTAATTTGGCCAGGGGTGCCCAAACTTTTGCATACATCTGTATATATGTATATATATATATATCCAAGAGAGGACACAGAGAGGCTCTGCCCGCTGAGTGAAACAATGCATTGGAGACCTCACTGGTATTCAAGGGGTTAAAAGACCCATTTACATGAGTAGGAATTTTCCTTTCTCCCTGTGGTACAGTTGTTTTTTCCAGAATTGCTTCAGTTTTCATTTGAACAAAAGGCCCAATATGTGTTGGGATGTACAAGATATGTGTTGGATTCCCATATATATGCATATTTTTAAGTTTTTGTTTATTTTTAGCAACCTGTTTAGATATTAATGTTGGTAAATGGTAATTATGATGTGCATTACTGGCTACATAGAAACACTTCAAATGTACTGCCTTGTTGTTTGAGCTCTTACCTTCCTTGTTTAAAAATTAGGGTTATCAATGCAGTTAATTACATTTGTAATTCCAGCAGGATTATTGTTTATTGCAGTGTGCATTGCAACAAGGAAATAAATTATTAAAACAAACTAATTAGTACTCTTTATGTGCAGGCAATTCCGTGATCCGTCTCCAAGGCTCCAAGGTATGTAATGTCTGATACATATACTGAGACACAATGTTCTGCTGTTTTTCAGCACTGTACATTAAAAGACTCATGGACAGAACATTTCATACAATTCATATTGATGTACAGATGAGGCCCATTTAAAAGAGAATGAATATGTTCTAATAATAACCCCTACTTACCTTACTGCGACCATAAAATCTTAAAGGACCATATGAGTTTTTCCCTTGTGCCTTGTTCAAGAGATAACATCTCCAACCAGTCCTGAATGTTACAATCATGGAGGCAGCCATGACTGAAGCAGGTAGAGTGCGTGAGCCAACTTAACCCGTCAGGGATCAGAGGAGTGTACCATGCATTGCAAACCCTCTGGTCCTTAAAGGGTTTAGATTGTAATATGCAGAGTTTGATGTCCTGCAAGATACTGTCATGTCTGCCTCCATGGATATGACATCCAGTGGCGACTGAAGAGGTTAAATGTTGCACAAAGACACAAGCGCAAAATGAATGGAGACCAATAGAATTTTCTGGCCATAGTATGGTAAGTGGAGGATTATTATTAGGAGGTGTTAGTTCTCCTTTAACCCTTTGAGTGCCAGAGGGATTAGCAACGCATTGCGGAGCAATGTGTTGCTAACCCCTCTGATGCTCAGAAAGGGTTACCTTTCTTCAAGTATACAGCAAAAAGATATAATAAAATGCCCTTGCAGCACTTTATATATTACTAGATGTGACTTTGAAGTGTCAAGGTCAGCCAAGGTCTTTTTATTCTAGTGCTTTCAGACTGTCATAGATACATTTGTGTAGAAATGTGAGCACTTCCCAGACACTTTTCAGAGCTGTAATTTGTATATGAATACAATAATTCTTATTTGTTAATAGGAACTGAAATAATTCTGGGGCAAACCAAGTGCACCAATAGGGGAGAAGTTAAGATTCCCATTGATTGAAATTGGAACTTGAACCTCTTGAATGCTAAAGAGGTCTACAGTGCAACACAATGTGTTGGAGACCTCTCTAGCATTTGAGGGGCTAAAACTCTCATTTAAATCAATGAGATTTTGAGGAATCTGTATTTGCAGCCTATGGTGCAGTTGGTTTAGTTCTAGACTTCTGATATTTCTTCTTTGTACATCATCCTTAAGAATTCATTTTAGTCATTATGGATCATATTTACAAATCTCATACATGAGTATATGTTTTCTTTATGCATACCTTCTCCTGTTCTCAGGAGGCACAGTGGAGTGAAGGCAGGGTGTGTGTGTGAGCAAGCCCACATTCATACCTACCTGGACACAAGGCAGTATTGAGCCTACGTACCTTCATGTTTTTTCACCTCAGGCTGGATTCCTAAGAAAAAATTGGAACAATTATGGGCAAACCAATGGCTGCGCAAAGCTCAAATAAATATTCCCATTCATTTTAAATTGGGCTTTTAACCCCTTCAATTGTTGGATAGGTCTCCAATGCAGACCTCTCTACCATGCAGGGGATTTAACGTCCCTTTTAAATCAGTGGTACTTTTGCAAATGTTCATTTATTTTCCATGGGGCAGTATGACTACAAAATTGCAACACTTTCTCATGTGCACTTTGCTGTCTCCATTCATATTCATTAGAAACTGTGGTATGAATGGTGATTGTGTAGTGGAACGTTTGTATTATGTAGGCACCGCAAATTATACATAAAGTAATTTGCACCCAAAGAAAGCACTCATTTGCAGTGCTTTCAAGAGCCAGTAATGATTACATTACATTCATATGTGTGATATACCCGTTCATCATACAGTCTTCTTTCATAATATGTGGCTTGGAAGGCACTGGAAGGGCATGATGCTCTCACTGCAGTGGATATACTATAAATAACTGGAGTACTTCTGGGACAACCAACTGCATTATGGGGGACAAATAATAATTACCGATATTCCCATTGATTTATATGATATTATCCCATTGAATACTATAGAGGTCTTCAGTGCATTCCAAAGCAATGTGTTAGAGGCCTGTCTGATATTTAAAGGGTTAACAGCACTGTTTAAATCAATGACATTTTTTATTTGTCCCCTAGGTTGTAGATGGTTTGCTCCAGAAATGATCTAGTTATTCTTAGTACATCAGCTTCACTGGCATAAGAAAGACCAGGGGGAAATTCATTTAGATAAAGTGGAGATGACTTCTCCAGTGATACCACTTCTCTAGTTCCTATGTTTTTCTATGGAGCCTATGCACTAAAATCTCTAAAACTTAAAGGGATAGTAATACTTCATTTTATCTTTAATTTATTTTGTAGGCATTAAAAAAACATGAAGAACGATATAAGTCTTATCTCTCAAACCTTTATGGTTTAAGAGATATTCACAAGCAAAGTATCCCCCCCCCCGTTCAGCTAGATCAGAAGGGAGGTGCCCAGGCAGACTGCAGAGAGGGACAATCTTCAATTAAGATAAGGGAAAAAGCTGAAAAACTTGTCAAGGGGGGAAGGGATTTCATTGTTTTCATACAAAGAAGAGTGTCCCCTGCTGTTATCTGTCTGGTCATACAACCAGAATCACATCTGAGAAGAGATTATTTACACTAGGAAAAAGGGGCGGGAGGGGGAAACTTTGCTTGTGAATATCTCTTAAACCATAAAGGTTTGAGACATAAGACTTATATCGTTCTTCATGTTTTTTAATGCCTACAAAATAAAATAAAGTTAAAACGAAGTATTACTATCCCTTTAAGAAATGTTAGTGAATTGGCTCCACAGAATAACATAGGAACTGGAGAAATTATATCACTGAAGAAGTCATCTCCATCACCCCTTTATCACGCTTTAATGAATAACCCCCGAGGGGTTTATTCACCAAGGTATAATAAAGAGGTTATAAAGTGGAGGACTTCTCCAGTGATATCACTTCTCCATTTCCTATGTTATTCTATGGAGCCTATTCACTAACATGTCTTAAGTTTTGGAGATCTTAGTGCATAGGCTCCATAGAATAACATAAGAACTGGAGAAGGGTATCAATGGAGAAGTCATCTCTACTTTATCACCTCTTTATCACTCCTTAGTGAATAACCCCCCCAGGTCCTCATTATTATATGACTCCCTCCCTGCTAGTTATGAATGAGTGAGGGCTAGATATGATCTACAAACTGGCAAAAATGTGCATGGTCATCCTCTGATGAATAGATAGATCTGCCAGTTTGATCTGCCAGTTTAAGGTCTTATGCTTCCATGGACTCCTATGGGATCATACACATGCATAGATGATACCCACATGTACTGTGTATGTGTGGGTATCATTGACATAGTGACATTTATAACAATTTGTATATGCAATGCAGGGGAAGAAGATGATCATTGATGAATATTAAAATATATCAATATGTGTTCAAAGTGGAGTGGTGGCAAAGAGCAATATAACTGATATGCTGCTCTTCTCATCTCTTGATGAATTTCGGTCCAAGGAAGGAAGGGTTGTAATAATAATATACATATGCAAAAAAGTGACAAGTCAGGTCACTATGGGTGCTTATCATTGGCTTCACGTAGGAGTGGAATGTTCAAACATGCTCAACGATTTAGAGTTGTATTGGGTCATATTTAAGTACTCATAATTTATTGCTTTCTAACTTGTGATTCAATCCTCTAATTTCTTTCACACCCATTCATCTTCTCAGTTCTCTCATTTTTTCCTTCTCTACACTGAAGCCCTGAACTCATATAATGTTCAAAACAGTCCCATCTGAGAGAAAATTAATGATGGCATTGCACTTCAGAATGCAATGGGGTTTGCATATTGGTAAAAAGTAAATACTGCTAGCATATAATGTGATATGACCTGTTAGCAGTAATTGCCTTTATACTGGTGTGCAAACAGCCCCTCCCTTGATGACTTAAAATGCTGTCATTAATTTTCTTTCTGACTGTACTTCTTCACTCATTACTTTTCAGGGTTTCAATGCAGTGAAGAAAGAGATGGGAGAATAGAGAGGAAGAAGGGACTGAAAAAGGTCCCCTAGCAGAGATGTCCTCCCTGTGCAGCCCATGTTCCATTGAGGTTTAAACCACAATCTCTTCTAAGTGGCAGTCAGCCCACATTTTTTATCCAGTAGTAGTGAGTAAAGAGATTTGAGCAGGGCAACCCAATTAAAAATCTCACCATTCCATTCAAAACCAAACCAACAGGGCATGACCTCTAGAACAATCTGCCCATGCCACTGAGTAAAACATGAATACCCCCATGCTGGCAGATGTTTTATTTGAAAGTTATAACTGCTCAAACTGTCATGAAGTGAGTTGTTACTATTACATTCTATGTAGCACCGTAGTCATTGACTCACTTCTACCCTAGAATGCAATAGAATAACTGTCAGAACACAAGGTGAACAATATATGAACTTTCCAGGCACCATATGGCACTGTTCATGTAAAAAAAAAATCAGCAGTTTAAATGGTAATAACTTTGGAATGAACACAATGGGAATGTCATTGTTGTTAATGCAGGAAAAGCACTGCAATATATATTTTCTCATTAAAATAATTTACTTGTCGTTAAAGACTAAAATGAAAGTCTCTTTTACAAAAGTATTTTTACAGATGCTTGTTGGGTTTACAGTATATTTTTAGACATATAGGATCATTTTGGTTTATTCAAAGCAAAAGTATGCCCAGAAATGTTAAGTGGAAGTCAGAGACTCTCAACTAGGAACAAGCCTACAATAGAAATATGAATGGCGTCCTACTCAGAATGCACTGGCCCTACCAAATCAGTCCAGCCACAAAATAGCAGGCAATTCCCTCTAAACAAGAGCGACAGCCAACCCCCAGACATACATTTCAGCCTTGCCAGTGAGGTGTAGCTGATCTCTCTAGGCACTGTGAGCAAGGGTTCCAGTGCTGGATTCTCCTATTACCCTTGAGGTGACAAATCCCAACAAGGCCAAAACATATGTCTGGGGGTTGGCTGCTTCTCTTTTTCAGAGAGACATTGCCTGGCCTTTCATGGCTGGACTGTTGTTATGGTAGGACCAGTATGATATGCTTTAGGATATTTCCTCTCTGTGAAAGGCACTAGTAAGCTAAAAGAGACTGCACCCTGGGTAGGACACCATTCATAGAGTCAAATTTGCATTGCAGGCGTGTTCCTAGTTGAGCATCTCTGACTCTTAATATACATATGCTAATTACCCTTGGGATTAGTCACCTCAAAGGTACAAGGGGGAATCCAGCATTGGACCCTTTGGTCACAGTAATTAGAGAGATTAGCTGCACCTTGCTAATGAGGTCTAACAAGGCTGAAAAGTAGGGTTTGCTGCTTCTCTAATTCAGAGCTGGATTGCTTGGACTGCTGTTTTGGAAGAGCCAGTATGATATGCTTTAGGATATTGCTTCTCTGTGAAAGGCACTATTAAGGTAAAAGAGACTGCTTCCTGGGTAGGGTACCATTCCTAGAAAGCCTGCAGATTTGTATTGCAGGCTTGTTGATATGTGAGCATCTCTGATTCTTAATATACATAAGCCCTACCAATGTGTTTCACAAATTCTTTAACAGGTTTGCAGTTTCTTGTATATAAAGGCCTCCATTAAAGTCTGTCTCTAGGTCACAATTCCTTACAACAAACAGTAGGCTTCAGTAGACATAAATGACTCATGAGGGTCACTAGTCTTTATCAGATCATAAAGAGAAGCTATTAGCAGAGAGATCAAATGCAAAACATATACAATATAGATGCACCTGACTGCTGAGTGCATTTACCTAGGTGCTTAATTCTGCTAAATAAAGACCTAAAGTACATTGCAGTTCATAATTGTTATCAATTATTTTATCTAACAACTTCCCATTGAAGTAGGGAGACATTTTTAGTTAAAACCATTGATAAAATTATTAACTGCAAAATAATCCAGGCAAAAATAAGAGGAATTTATTAACAGGATATAGTTTCTATTTCATTGATATTTTCAATTCTAATTAAGGGATGGATTACATTGCATGTGATAAATTGTAACACTTGTATTATCTCACAGATTTCTATTGGTGCCTGTGGGGGAATTTGTAGATAAAACTAGTGATAAAGTTACCACCTGTAATGGTATCTTACCACTGGAAAGCCATAATAGCAATCACAGCATTAAATGTGTCATTATGAAAGGAGGAATGCTTAATTGTTAGGTTTTGTGACTTATGTTTATGTTCCATAACATGCCCCAATGACACTAATACCCTAGTCCTTTTCTAGTTTCTACAGCTGGATGTTTTAGGAAGATCTTGCCAGTAGGTGTAAAGGATGTTGTACTGAAGTTAGCGTTACCATTGCAGAGTGATGACTTGGCTTCAAGTGTAAGTCGTTTACAATATATATATGTGACAAAAATAAGATATTGCTGATTTACAATAACTGGGATTTGTTTCTATCTCATGAGTAATAATGAAAAAATTTTATTTTAGCAGGCCTGGCTAAACGACTTTGACCCTACTGCTGTGAAGCTAACGGTTTCGGTATTTTACGGTAACGTGAAGTTACGTTCTAAGACAAGCTCTCTGAAATCCAGTCTGCTGGAACAAGTCAAGCAAAATGAAGCCAACAAAAAAGAAATTACTTTATTCACTATACAGTTCAATGGTATGGAGTCCTCATTGAACCTTTATTAACTTACTGTGATACATTGAAATGTAGCATCTCTTATATGTGTCCTTGACTGTGGCTGAACCTTTTGCCTGTGGTGTCTCGAAGTCAATGGTTCTCAAACTTTTTGCTGTGGAGGAACCATTTTGTTTCAAATGAAATCCCCATGGAAACCCTCACAATCTAACTTTTATTTCCTTGGATGCTAGAGAGGTATCTTATGAAGTGGTGCATTGGAGATCTCTCTCTTGAAATCTCTCAATCTTTAGCCTTTATTCAGTTGAACTCTGGGATTCCACAGAACACAGTTTGTGAACCAACAATGATGTTTCCAAATGTCTTAGCTTGGCCTGGTAATTGTTTAAAATGATAATAATGTTTCACAAAAACAGCAGCTCCAATTAATCTTCATAGTATTTGAGCCATAGAGAGTGTTATTTCATTACCGTGAACGTTGTAGTTCAAGAGTAATTGAATGATAAAGTTTTCCCCTCCCGCCCCTTTTACCTAGTGTAAGCCCCCACTCCTCAGATGTGGAATCCAGTCCATAGACCAGGCAGCTCACATCAATGGTCAAAATTCTTACTGTGAGAACAATGAAAACCCTGCCCCCTTGACTGGTTTTTCTGCGTTTTCCCTTGTCTTAATTGAAGATTGTCCCTCTCTGCAATCTACCCGGACACACACTGCTGCTCTAAGCTGAGAAGTGTTACATCAGTAGAAGGGGCAGGAGGGGGATACTTTATCATTCATTTACTCTTGAACTACAACTCTGACAGAATTGAAATAACACTCTCCAAGGCCCAAATATTATGAAGATTAATTAGACCTGCTTTTATTATGAAATATTACTATCCCTTTAAAACACGTTTCATGTTAAAGTGGAACTGTGGCTTACAGCATGACAAACTTTCCAATTCACATATATATTGTGTTAGCCATTTAAAATAATTTTTATGTTATTCAGCTTTATTTATTTATGCTGTAAGGTGTACGTATGCTACTTTCTAAATCAAACTCAATTAGTCACTATGAACTCCCCTTACCTACCCTTCTCCCTCCCATTATTGCTTACATACTTTATATATAAATTCTAAATACATTAATATTTCACAGTGCTGTAAAATTGGAAATAAGCCATACATAGCTTTGTGGACAATTTAAATGCACTGAAATAATATGGTTCTAGATCTTACAGTCTAGAGCGGTGACTTTGTTCTCTATCCCTATTAGAACAAATGAGTAATAACTATACCCCCAGTTTAAGGAGACACATTGAATACTGTGCCCTCCCCTTTTCCCTATCACTGCAGGAGGTGGGGTGTCTGAAAAAAAATTATAATTTTTGGATCCCTTTATCCTCCCTAGTTCACACTACTGCCCACTATGGTGGAGGAAGAACTATGAATTAGGGGGGTTCTACCCTTTATGCCCTTGGTTGTGAGGTGAAGGGGAATATAATTATTTGTTTGGTCCCTTTTCCCCAAAATCAAGTTAATTTGCCCAAATGGGGGGGGGGGTAAATGCCATCAACTCATCTAAGGGGATGGAGAGAGAAATGTAAATGTTATGTTAGGGGTTGTTTTTGGTGGTGGAGGGGGGAATCAAGACCTACAAACTCTTTCTTGGTGTACACTGCTCCCCTCCTTTACCCTCCTGATGAATGTAGTCTAAATAATAATGTGAGTAAATAAAAAGCTCCACCTCCCTGGAAAAGGATAAAGTGAATTATAAAGACCACAAATGTTTATACCCTTTTTAAATCCAGAAATGATCACCAAATTCCTTTTTCCTCATTTACACCCTCAATAAAATAGGGCACCTGAAAATAAAACCCTATTTAAAATTCCAAAGAAATAATCCAAGGGCACTGCTAGATAGACAGAACATAGTTAATTAGAATAACTGAACAGAAGAATACATTATTTTTTGTCCTCAACAAATGATTGGGAGCAAAACAAAATGACAGCCACAACACATTCCAATTGGTAAGATAGAGTCTGCTCTTTACAACAATATCAAGCATGCGTTCTCCTGATCACCTTGTATGAACACTGGCTACAAATTCCAAGTAAAAAACGAGTGGTATGGGTTCATATCATAGTGAATAGCTCAATTCAACCTGCTCCAAAATGTACATATTTGGTATAAATGGAAAGTAGAGTCTTCCTTTTCCAAGAAGACAGCTTGTGAGCTGACTGGAGATGGGGAAGCTTAGATATCTGCTCCAAAATTGGTTCTCCCATGCACCTTCAATCGCTACATGCTGATATAGCAGCAGAAGGTCAGGAGCAGCATCTAGCAGAGAATCAGAAAGAACCGCAACCTGGAGTTTAAGCTAATTTTTCCCACAGAAAAAACAGCTAACCCCAAACGTACATTTCTACCTGGTTAGTGAGGTGCAGCTGGCTTCTCTAGGCACTCAGAAGAGACCCTAAGTGTTTCTCAGAGACAGCCCAAAAGATGTGAGAGGCTCTGAGCATGAACAAAACAAAGCTGCCTGTTCTCCAGCTAATCACCTGCTCAAGAGCATCACATTTTAGTTCCCTATGCCATTACAGAGAAGAAACTTCCACATATATTAGACTAATCCTACCCATAAGGGCAGTCCAGTTCTAAAACGATGGGCAAGTCCCCTCTGCACGAAAAAAAACAGATAACCCCAGACATACGTTTTGGCCTTGCTTGAGCCTCGTCAGTGAGGTGTAGCTGGCTTCCCTAGGTGTTGAGAGCAAGGGGTCCACGTCTGGATTACCCTTTACAATTAGGGAGAGACACTAAGTGTTTCCCAGAGACAAGCCAAAAGATGTGAGAGGCTCTGAGCATGAAAAAAAGTAAAGTTGCCTGTTCTCCTGCTAGTCACCACTCAAGAGCATCACATTTTAGCTTCTAGTGTCATTGCAGAGGAGAAATTTCCGCATTCATATTAGACTAACCCCACCCATAAGGGCGGTCCAGTTACAAAAGGATGGGAAAGTCCCCTCTGCATGAAAAAACCACCAGCTAACCTCAAACGTACATTTTTGGCCTTTTTTTTTTGAGCCTCATCAGTGAGGTGCAGCTGGCTTCCAAAGGCACTGAGAGCAAGGGGTCCATATCTGGATTACCCTTTACACTTAAGGAGAGACCCTAAGTGTTTCTCAGATGTGAGAGGCTCTAAGCACGAGCAAAAGTGAGGTTGCCTGTTCTCTAGCTAGTCACTGTTCAACAGCATCACATTTTAGTTCTCTACTGCCATTACAGAGAAGAAATTTCCACATACATATTAGACTAATCCCTCCCATAAAGGTGGTCCAGTTCCAAAATGATGGCAAGTACCCTCTACACAGAAAACCCAGCTAGCCCCCAGCATACATTTCAGCTTCCCCCAGGCACTGAGAGCAAGGAGTCCACATCTGGATTGCCCTTTACACTTAGAGAGAGAACCTAAATGTTTCTTAGAGACAAGCCAAAAGATGTGAGAGGCTCTGAGCACGAACAGAAGCAAAGTTGCCTGTTTTCCGGCTAGTCACCTCTCAAGAGCATCACATTTTAGCCCTCTAGTGCCATTACACATCTGGAGTTAGCTGGTTTTTCATGCAGAGGGGACTTGCCCATCATTTTGGAACTGGACTGCCCTTATGGGCAGGATTAGTCTAATATGTATGTGAAAGTTTTTTTTTCCTCTGTAATGGCACTAAGCTAAAATGTGATGCTCTTGAGTGATTCTTAGCCATAGAACAGGTAACTGTGCTTTTATTCATAATCAGAACCTCTCACATCTTTTGGTTTGTTTATGTATAGAGTGCAAGCTTGTTGGCATTATGAGGGTGATTCTCATGGTGCAACAGAGCTTTAAATCTAAAAAGAAATTATTCACATTTGGTCACTTACTGTGTAGCTCAGGCTCTGTGGTGCCATGAGTGTTATCCATATGACACCACGGAGCTTACACTTTACAATCTGTGACTCAGATGGCATCACAGAGTTTGCACTTCATGGGATGTGGCCCTGACCGCAGATTATCTGTGTATCATATTTACCAGACAAGGTGTCCATCTGGTACCTAACTCTGTAACACTTCCAGTTTAGGTGTCCATCTGGTGGCTGTAACTCATCTTCCATACTTAGGCAGTATGCAGGCAGGTCTGTTGGTGTTCTCAGTCTGCTTCCTTCTTTACAGGGCACAAGCATACTTATGAGCAGTTGTAGATGTTCTGCATTTTATTCTGCTTCAGGTTTATAAATGCCCTTTCTCTCTACTTGGGCTCACAGTTGTTAGGTCTCTGTGCTGAAGACTAGGTTTTGAGTAATTTATACTTGATCTTCTGTATACCAACTCCAGCTCCTTTTCTGAACCTGCATGTTCTCCACCTGCCCAGACCCTTTGTCTTCAATTTTGTTTCTGCGTGTACTTTGCCATCTTGACCTTTGGCATGATCCTGACAATGTTTATGGTTACTGATTTTGCCTTAATGCTATTGGTTCTCTGCCTGTTGTGATCTCTGCTCTTTCCCAGCCTACAAGTGTATACATAGTGGTCTTTCTCCAGGTCAGCTGAGGTCAAAGATTCAATCTGTGGTCAACAACATTATGCATGCAAATATGTACTTGTGGTCAACTGTGTTTCTCTCACTGTTCTCTAAGTCTAGTACTTCTTTTCACCTCCTTTGATTTTGGTCCAGTTTTCCAGTCAATTACTAATACCTTGTTTAATTATCCATTGTATATTTTCTGACACCCCAGCCTTGTCCCACTGTCCACTGCTAGTCACAAAACCACATAAAAACTTGTTCCCACTTCCTGCCATAACTAAAATGTTTTCCTTTCCTTTGTCACTCATCTAATGCTGCAATATCCTGCATGCTTCAATTAATGTTGTTGTGCTCTGATTCATTCATGTACTGATATAAAGTTCTGTTGTTCTGGCGTTGTCCCCTAATTGTGTAATTCTCATTGTTTCATATAATGGTGCAAAGAACTATTTGTTTTTCCACTGTTAATGATATAAATGTACTGCATGTCTGTCTAACACTGAAAATATTAGCTGGAGTTGTGCATAATTTTAGAATTTCACACTGGGAGCCATATTACCTGGAATGGTGTATGGCTAGAAAATCGATTCCAGTGTCTAATTTGGAGTGGAATGTTATTTGTAAATGCACCGCTCTATCTCTAATAATTGTTTTAAAACCTCTCTCTCATTTTTCATTCCTTAACTGTGTGCTAGTTTTCACATGATATCATAAACAATTATTTTGTGGTAACCATACATGGGAACTTTCTCTTCTGTAGTCCGAAGGGGGACTCCTCTGGTGCCGCTGGGGGATATAATTGACATGAATTGTGGCAAAATGGGTGGGGCTTACTCACGAGTGGGGGCGGGGCTTACCAGGTGCATTACAAAAGTGGGCAGAAAGCGAGAGGAACTGGGTGGGGAAGGAGGAGAAGTGGGAGGAATAGAGCGGGAAGGAGCAGAACTGGGCTGAGTTTCAGAGGCAACAACCCACATCCGGAGAATCAGCCACTGTCCCTGGAGACCCGGTAATACACTGTCAAAGTATATGTGGCAAATCCGTAGAGTTCTCAAGTATGGTTGTACCCTTTTGTTCCCAAACACATGTACTAATACGATTCTGACAAAAACAGGCCCTGGAAGGGTGACAAAGAATTGTGAGGAACACCCATCAAGCATGAGCAAGATAAAATGTCTTGTTCTAGGCATGGTAGCCTCTCAATGGTGCTACAACTCATGTTTTTCACTCCCATGTGCCATTGCAGACAGGAAATCTCCATATTCATATCAGTCTGGTCCCACCCACAGAGAGTCCACCTCCGAAATGTCAGGCAAATCATCTCTGCACGAGAGAAACAGCATAACCACAGACATGCGTTTTGGCCTGTGTGGGCCTTGTCGGCGTGTTGCAGCTGAAACCCTCTAGGGACATGGAAGCAAGGGTCCATGCCTGGGATGCCCTTATACGTAGGGAGACAACGAATTGTGAGGAGCACCCATCAAGCACAAACAAGATAAAGTGTCTTGTTCTAAGCACGGTAGCCTCTCAATGGTGCCACAACTCACATTTTTCACTCCCATGTGCTATTGCAGAGAGGAAATCTCCATATCCACATCAGACTGGTCCCGCCCACAGACAGTCCATTTCTGAAATGTCAGGCAAATCCTCTGTGCACTAGAGAAACAGCATAACCACAGACATACATTCCAGCCTACGTGGGCCTCGTTGGTGTGGTCCAGCTGAATCCCTCTACGTGCATGGAAGCAAGAGCCCATGCCTAGAATGCCCTTATACTTAGGGAGACAAACTCACATTTTTCACTCCCATGTGCTATTGCAGAGAGGAAATCTCCATATCCATCTGCTCCCGCCCACAGCCAGTCCAGCTCTGAAATGTCAGGCAAATGCTCTCTGCACAAGAGAAACAGCATAACCACAGATGTACGTTTCGGCCTATGTGGGGCCTCGTCAGTGTGGTGCAGCTGAATCCCTCTACGCCAGTGGTTCTCAACCCGTGCCCCCAGTGGCTATTAACAGGCCAGTATTTGAGAATTTCCTTTTAAGAGCACAGGTGAGTTAATAAGTACAACTGAGCCTCTGATCAACACACTTGTGTTCTAGCAGGGAGATTCCTGATTCCTAAGTCCTAAGTCCTAAGTCCTAAGTCCTAAGTCCTAAGTCCTAAGTCCTAAGTCCTAAGTCCTAAGTCCTAAGTCCTAAGTCCTAAGTCCTAAGTCCTAAGTCCTAAGTCCTAAGTCTGTTAGCAGCCACTGAGGGCATGGGTTGAGAACCTCTGCTCTAGGCACATGGAAGCAAGGACCCATGCCTGGGATGCTCTTATACTTAGGGAGACAAAGAATTGTGAGGAGCACCCATAAAGCTCAAACAAGATAAAGTGTCTCGTTCTAGGGATGGTAGCTTCTCAATGGTGCTACAACTCATGTTTTTCACTCCCATGTGACATTGCAAAGAGAAAATATCCATATCCATATCCATATCCATCTGCTCCCTCCCACAGACACTCCAGCTCCGAAATGTCAGGCAAATCCTCTTTACATGAGAGAAACAGCATAACCACAGACGTACGTTTCAGCCTATATGGGTCTCGTTGGTGTGGTGCAGCTGAATCCCTCTAGACATATGGAAGCAAGGGCCCATGCCTGGGATGCCCTTATACTTTGGAAGACAAAGAATTGTGAAGAGCACCCATCAAACACAAACAAGATAAAGTGTCTCGTTCTAGGTATGGTAGCCTTTCAGTGGTGCTACAACTCACATTTTTCACTCCCATGTGCCATTGCAGAAAGGAAATCTCCATAACCATCTGGTGCCACCCACAGACAGTCCAGCTCTGAAATGTCAGGCAAATCCCCTCCGGACAAGAAAAACAGCATAACCGCAGACATACGTTTCAGCCTATGTGGGCCTTGTCACTATGGTGCAGCTGAACCCCTCTAGGCAGGTGGAAGCAAGGGCCCCGTGCCTGGGATGCCCTTATACATAGGGAGACAAAGAATTGTGAGGAGCACCCATCAAGCACAAACAAGATAAAGTGTCTTGTTCTAGGCATGGTAGCCTCTCAGTGGTGCTACAACTCACATTTTTCACTCCCATGTGCCACTGCAGAGAGGAAATCTCCATATCCATCTGGTCCCACCCACAGCCAATCCAACTCAGAAATGTCAGGCAAATCCTCTCTGCACGAGAGAAACAGCATAACCACAGACATACGTTTTGGCCTATGTGGGCCTCATCAGTGCAGTTGAACCCTTCTAGGCCAGTGGTTCTCAACCCGTGCCCTCAGTGGCTATTAACAGGCCAGGATTTGAGAATTTCCTTTTAAGAGCACAGGTGAGTTCATCAGTGCAACTGAGCCTCTGATCAACACACTTGTGTTCTAGAATGGAAATTCCTAAGTCCTGGCCTGTTAGTGGTCACTGAGGGCATGGGTTGAGAACCTCTGCTCTAGGCGCATGGAAGCAAGGGCCCATGCCTGGGATGCTCTTATACTTAGGGAGACAAAGAATTGTGGGGAGCACCCATAAAGCAAGAACAAGATAAAGTATCTCATTCTAGGCATGGTAGCTTCTCAATGGTGCTACATCTCAAGTTTTTCACTCCCATGTGCAATTGCAGAGAGGAAATCTCCACATACCCTCATCCCTCATCCCCCATCCCCCATTCCTCATCCCCTCATCCTCACCCTCACCCTCATCCTCATCCTCATCCTCATCCTCATCCTCATCCTCATCCTCATCCTCATCCTCATCCTCATCCTCATCCTCATCCTCATCCTCATCCTCATCCTCATCCTCATCCTCATCCTCATCCTCATCCTCATCCTCATCCTCATCCTCATCCTCATCCTCATCCTCATCCTCATCCTCATCCTCATCCTCATCCTCATCCTCATCCTCTGCGTGTCTCTTCTGACTCTGTCTCCCTTGCTATCAAAGTAAGGGAGACATGAGTAGAGAGGAGACACCTAGTGGCAAATGAAAATACAGCAGCTGGGGGTATTAACCCCTTCACTGCTGGTGCTGGAAGCTTGCTAAATGCAGGTCAATTTGTGACCTGCAATGATACTTTTTTTTTTATTTTTTATTTTTTTTTTTGTAAACACACTTTTTTTTTTTTTTTTTTTTTTTTTTTTAAAGATATTTTATTTTAAAAAAAAGAATCTCATTAAACAATTTTGGAAGTGTGATTGTTGTGGAGCCATGTAATACACTTATATACAACGCCAAATGTCAGGGATAAAAAAGTGACAAAATAGGGTGGGAAAAAGGGACATGGGGATTTTCACCCAGGGGGAGATAGTGGCCACTTTAAACTGCACATTTTGTAGGTATGACTGACTGGTCATACCTTTCATGCAGTCGCCATAAAAATTTAACCCTTTGTGCCCAATTGATCCCAAGAGAAAAAACAAAAATGGTGTTTTTTTTACTTTTTGTTTACCTTTTTTTTAATTTTAATAAAGTAAATGGTGGGTTATCCATATAAGTGGGGTATCAAAAGAGAGCCCTATTTGCTCTTAAAAAAAACAGGATATAATTTATGGGGGTGGAATAAAAGACTTAGAGGGAAAAGACTGTTGAACAAAGGAATAGTCAAAAAGGTCAGAATTGCTCCGGTCCTTAAGGGAAAACAACCTCAGATTTTACCGGTCCTTAAAGGGTTAAAGAGGGCAGTGTATCAGCACATGCAATTTCTGTCTTTTATTTAACTTCATGTACTACCACAAAAGAAAAGTGGAGTTATTCTAGGGCACACGGGTTGCACTACAGAGAACAAATACAGTGCCTAAAATTCCCATTTATTTTAATGGGGCTTTTAACTCCTTTGATGCTAGAGAGGCTTTTCAATGCATTGGAGACCTCTCTCTAGCAATGAAGGTGTCAAAAGCCCCATTTAAATAAGTAGGAATTTTTGCCACACTTATAGTGCAGATGGTTTGCCCCAGAATTATTCAGACTTTCATTTGTGCGTAAGGCCCCTTGACTGACCTAGAAGCAGTCTGGATGGAGCTTCTGAATGTCTCTGACACTCAGGTAAAATAGTTTCCATGTTTTGAACTTTATAGCAATCAGGATCAGAAGCAACAATCAAGGTAAATATGAATCCATCAGACTAAATTTCCATTCATAAGCAGTCATTATCTTTTCCTCCATAAGGAAGTTCAGTGTCTTATTTATATAGTGAGAGGTTAAAGGTGAACCATATATATATATATAGGAATGTGTGATTCTCAAAGAGAGATAACAATAAAATAACAGGGATTAGCATACATTTACTTGTACATTAGACCACTGTAGCATTTGCAAGATTTTGCCAGAGAATCTGGAAAGAGAATCAAAATCGCTGTAGCTCACCTGCCTCTGTATAAGCTAACTGTGCAGGTAACTTTTTTCTTGTTGTTGTCAGTTGTCACTTGCTTGGTATTCTGCCACAGATTGGTTATTCTGCAATGGTGGGAATGTGGCTTAAGGTCAGGAGGTCAGGCATTTCACAAAGATAGAGGTTGCTACATTTATCAGCATTTTTCAATGCAAGTCTCAGGTAAAATTAATGTTTTGGGGGATAGTTTGAGGTTACTACCATTTACTTTCATTTCTAAATGAAATGGATATTTATTAATAGGTGTTACTATTATTATTATACTATGATATGTTTGACAGAAGCATTTACATAGGTAGTTGTTCATCAGTCAAGTATATTTCTTTATATATATTTTTGCTGATCCATATTTTAGGTCTTTATTTAATTTTCACCTCCACACAATAAACAGTGTCAGGCAGAATGAGATTAGCAATATTGAGAACCCAACCAATGATTGTAATAGTATATGAGAACCTTGCAAAGTGGTGGTCAGAAATGCTTCACTAAGAACAAGCATGCTTTACAATTTAGCAGACTCTACACAAATGGTGTATTACCCAAAGAACAGTCACTTTTAACTCACTATTGCCTTGCACAGAGAGAAAACATCCTAAAGCACATCATATTGATCCTGCCAAAACACTAGCTCAACCACAAAGTGCCAGGAAAGTGCTCTCTGAACAAGAGACACAGCCATCCCAATACATGTGCTTCAGCCTTGTTGAACCTCACTACTAGGGCAAACCAGCACTGTGAGCAAGAGGTCCACATCTGGATTCCCCAGTTACCCTTGGGGTGATCAATCCCAAGGATAATTTGCATATGCAAATTATGGGTCTGAGACTTTAAGCTAGGAACGAACCTATTGTAGAATTTAGTAGGCTCTACTCTTCACAGGGTGAATCTATTTTAGCTCACTAGTGCCTTAGAGGAAATATCCTAAAGCACATCATACTGATCCTGCCAAAATAGTAGTTCAGCTACAAAGTGCCATGCACCCTGGGAAAGATACCATTCCAACAGAGCCTGCTAAATTCTGTAGCAGGTTCATTCCTGCTTGTGTGTCTCTGATCAGTACTGTTGCATATGCATATTAACCTTGGGGTGGTTCACCCCAAGGGTAACAAGTGAATCAAGATGTAGACCCCTTGCTCGGCGGCCCTAGAGAGACCATCTACACCTCACTGACAATGGCAAAATGTATGCCAGGGATTAGCTTTTCAGCCTTTTGGCTGAGATCAAGTGTTGAATCTGGTTTTTTTTTTTTTTTTTCTCCTCCTTTCAGTTTTGGGTGCCTGACTGGGGAACAGAGAAGTATGTGGCCTGATGCTGGGGAGTGGCAAAAGTTCAAGATGGTATTTTTTTTTTTTTTTTTTTTCTTTCTCTTCTTCTTTCTTTGTGATGTATGTAGAGCTTGTGACCCTTTAGTATAAGCTTCTGGTGGAGTACTGGCATAGTACTATGGACTCTTTCTTATTTTATTTTTAACTTCTGCTACTCTGGCCCACTTGAAGGGAGCAAAGCATTTTTATAATTTCAGCCAGGAGGCTGGGCCTTAACCAGCAATTTTTATTTATTCACTGCATTCTTTTTTTGCACAGGCAATTTTTGGGATATTTTTCACATATTTATTTGGACTTGCGCACAAACACTACAAACTTCAACACTGGAAATAGCCACAGTGGGGCCGGGCTTTTGGTTGGGGAGGCGGGTTAACTTGACTTTTGGTCGCCACCTCCCCCTGAGGGAGCGAAGACGGTAGCCCTGGCTAAGAGACATGGATGCCAGAGACCCCAGGGTGAATGCCCTCCTCTCTTCTCTCGGGAGAGGATTTGAAGTCAGGGCCCCCTAAGCCTTTAATGGTGAAGGGGGTGGAAGGCTGACCCGACCCCATGGACTGCACTGTCGCACCTTATGGACACAGAGCATGACAGGGACGGTGGACGCACAGGATTTTAACACACAGCACTTTGGGCTTATCAACAGCATCTGGGTTGGCTGTTTCTCTTGTTCAGAAAGAAATTGCCTGCCACTTTGTGGATGAACTGTCATTTTGGCAGAATCAGTATGATGTGTTATAGGATATTTCCTCTCTGTGAAAGATACTAATAAGCTAAAAGGGATTGCACCCTGTTTAGGACACCATTTCTGTGGAGCCTGCTAAATGCTATATCAGATTTGTTCCTATTTGAGTGTCAGTGACTACTACTCTTGTGTATGCAAATTACCCTTAGGACTGGTCACCCTAAGAGTAACAGGAGAATCTAGTTGTGGACCCCTTGCCCACAGTGCTAGGGAGATTAGCTACACCTCATTGACAAGGCTGAAATGTAGGTTTGGGGCTGGCTACCATCTCCCCCTTAAAGTTACAGAAGATTGAAGCCCTCGGGTAGAGATGCAGCTCTTGAAGATTGAAGACACCTGAGAGAATGCACTTCTTTGAGCAGAGGAGGAGACACTACATGTCCCCCTAAGCTTTGGTGAAGGTGGCTGAAGGCTGACCTGGCCCCAGGGAATGCACCAAAGACTCACAAGAAGTCACGGAGCGTGATGGGGGTGAAAGAAGCACAGGACAGCACAGTTAAAGTGGCACACTGAATGGGTATCTGTGGCAAATCAAAGTGCCACTGCACTCTGGTTTAGATCCACTGAGTTATATTTATACATGTTAAAATGCCACAATGTTACTATGCTACTATAATTTGTTTTATTGTGTGCACAGTTTTTTTTGTCAGCTTAAAAATTTAAAGGGTAACTATCACTTTGCAAAGTGTTCCCCTGGGAGCAGATTTGCTGATGAAGCCATTGTTGCATTGAGTGCCCTGAAGAACCAATGAGGAAAACAGGGATTTAAAGGAAGAGCCCAAGGCTTCCTTACTGGTTCTGCAAGAAGGTACTGAATGACAAGACTGAAGCCTCTCAATTCAGTCTCTGTGCAGTCCCCATAGACCTTATGTACCTGGCTTGAAAGCCTGACACAGAAAACCTATGAAAGCTGCTTTCTGCAACCAGCGAAGTTTGTGGCTGTGAGCAGTTACTTATTGTGTTCCAGACCAGGGTGTCATTTTTTGATAGTCTTCTTACTAAATCTATTCCCATAGTGGCAGTCTAAGTAAAACATGAAAATTGCTCTTTAAAGAACAATACATTTTTTTATGGAAAATGCTTAAGGATACTCCCACTGTTGGGGAGTTTGCATTTAAAAGTTATTACAGTTCAGATGTAATTATTTTTAATCAACAGTGCTAACTAGTGTCCAAAAAGCAATTTTCTAAGTAGTGCAGTTTATGCAGAGCTTGACTGACTGACTGACTGGCTTCTCATGATCAGTGACAGGAACAACACCACCTGGGAGGAGATGTGCCAAAAGGTCAGTAAGGGGCCTGTTTGGGATCTTGTATTTTAATTGTGTTGATGGCATATCAACATCATGCACTAAGATGTTTCAACATCATATCCCAGTGAATACAACAAAAATGTGCAATGAATCTACCATGGCTTTGAAAGGTTTACAATTTTGCATTCACTTTATCAACAATGGTTCATTTGCATATCAAAATACAGTTTAATCAGCTTTTGTCATATTCATGTGGTTGTGTTTATATGTTAATATTGCCACATGCACTAATCTCGGATAGCAGCCCTTGGTGCTGGAGTTCACAATCACAACATCAGCAATCTGTAGCTTAAGAAGTTGGATCTCCCTGTAGCTTTCTGTGCAGCTATTGTCATGGTCACAACTCCCATCGCTTAACTCTTGAGTATAGTGAACTACGGCCATGTGAGTGCGTGCACTGTGTGAATTCACTTGCCCTTTATAGTAAACTGTGCTGGAACTCGATGGATGGTGTAAAGTGGCGGCATGCAAGAGTAAAGAAGCTCCCCCATATGAGCTAACAGTAATGTTGTGTGAAGGGAGCATCCAACAGACTGAGGAGAGCTGAAACAGCAGCAAGCAGATAGTAATGTGATATACAAAGGAGAATCAACACTAAAGTCATTCAGGAATAAACTGGTAGAACAAGAGTTACTCCTTAGAAATTCCCTCCTGAATATCTTCAGTATCAACTCACCTTCTTCATGTCACAAATTATTTTCTTCAGTCTGTGTGAAGTTCTTTTTGCTGGTCTTTGGGAAACACACAACCTAATCTCTTGAATTTAAGGTATATCTGCAGTGCTTTGCTTCACAATGCATTGGAGTCATCTTTATCATTTGAGGGAGTGCTGTCATAAATAGGGGACAATGACTTGTCCCTGAGAGGGGCTTCCCTGAACAGTTGTAAGCTGCATGTGCATTTCCGGGGACACACACAAGCTTCACATCAGCTCCACATCACCAGACACTCTGCTTCAGGTCAGAGCTGCTTCGCAATGTTATAGAATGCCAGCGCTGCTGCTTGGCAAAGTCACATCTGCTCCCATCACAACTAATTAGCATACTATGCAGGTGATTAGAATAAAGTGCCACACTGTGCCACCAAAACATAGAGGATACTCTCTCAAGACCAATTTACTTTACAGAAAAATGGTTAGCACAACATATAGTCAAATTGTAATTCTCTGCAAAACAAACTAAACTTCAGATGACTGGTCCACTTGAAGCTATAAGCCAGTACATGATGTGTGTGTGTGTGGGGGGGGGGCAGGGTGGATGTATGAATCCACCAGCACAGCTCAGATGGCATTAGTCTCTATCTCCTGAGACTGCACTCAGATTTGCTGTGGAGTGTGTTATATCTTTAGTGCATACAGGCACACATGCTTAGCAATTTTTAAGGCTTACATGAAAAAAAAACACAAGTGAATCCCCAGTAGTATACACAGGGAAACTGTGTAAACTGTGTATAATGAAACCATTTTTTTCTGTGACTTGTTTTATCTTCTAAATGCCAGAAGTGTAGGCAATACATTGCTCAACCCTTGGGCACTCAAAGGATTAGTGCACGGTGTTATACAAAGTGTGGAGGAAAGGAATAGTGCATTAACCGGCACATTAACCCACTAAGGATCACAGGGGTATACAACACATTGCTTCATAATGTGTTGCACACCCCTCTAGTCCTTAAAGAGTTAAGGAGAAAATTTTCTGTAAAGTAGCTTCGAAAACTGGCCTTGATAGTCACAGGATTAAGAAATCGGTTCCATCTGATGTTGTAGTACAAAATCATATTATTACATTGCATCTTTTGATTGTAATTTCATATTTACATTACTCATATGTGGAAAGCAGGATCGGAGGAATTTTTTTTTTAAGTCCTGATATCTGTGATACTCACCGGTGCTCATGTTCAGAGGAGCATTTGTATGAATAAGGTGGAATAAGTCTGGTGAAAACCAAGTACATCATGTGTAGCAAATAAAAACGACTATTCAAAGTGTGTTTTTTTAAAATTCTTTATATACTGGAGGTCTAAGGTAACAATACAAAATTCCATGATGTATACAGAAGAGAAGGCATACATAAAAGTTATAAATCCCACTATATTATAATCATTAGAGGTGTGTGTAATGCATTGTAAAGAGATATGGTAGCAGTAGGAATATTAAAGAAACAGAACTAGGATAGGAGGATGGCTCAGTCCAGCCAACAGTAAGTGATGGTCAGAACAGTAGTTCCTACAGGCAAACATATGACTTCAGCTTGCGCACTTAAAATCTAAAAGAATTTGGAGGGGCATGAATGTGAGGGATCATATAAAATATCAAAGCGTCATCAAATAGTCAGGAGGGTGCTCTCTGTTTGCTCAGCATACTTGAGGACATCATGTTAGTGCACATTTCTATCATTTGTTTCTAGCTGTGTGCGTGTGTATGAGTTGGTCCATTGTGAAGATGTGTAGTACTCAAATTTTCCAGTTATCATTCCAGAATAATTTCACATTACATAATTATACCTCCTGAGGCATTAACACAAGATATCTGTGTGTAGATTAATTCAAAGGGGTTATCAGAGCCATTCCATCTTTTCTGTCTGCTTAAGTAAATCATAAACAGAAGTGTGCTGCCATTGTGGTTTAAACATTAACCATTTATGTGCCAAGGAGGTGTCCAATACTTGCTGCATTATCTTGCAGTGATGAGAACTTATCAAGATATATAGCTGAAAAGACTGGAGAGCAGATCCAGTTCTCAGTGGGGTTCACATCTTCCACTGAGAAATAGATGTCCCTGATTGACTGGTCCCTCAACCACCTACTGCTGCTTCCTCTGACCTGCAGATGTGAGTGGTGAAGAGAACTAAGTACTTAAGTGTGTGTATGATGACATGTGTGTGGGAGTGTGTGTAAATAGGGTAATTTTGTGTGTGTGTGTGTGTAATGGGGGGGAGGGTGAGCAGCCTCAGATTTTGCTCCAGGGCCCAGTAGCATATAGTTAAAACATTGATGTTATTTGATTTTATTATACAATAAAAGACAGTCTGAGTTATTGGGCTCCTGCCCCAATGTCTGGTTGAAGCTGTCAAAGATGTGTGTTTTTTAAGTACACAATGCTGGGATTTATTGTCTGTCATCCAATCACAGTGTGTATAGAATTGGGGAGGCACATATTATATGCCCTCTGCACAGATGTGAGAGAATGCATATGACAGCGACCATCCTGTAAAGCATTGCACTCAGGCATTTTGAATTAGCCTTGGAATAGATAGATGCACTCATGCCCAATGAGTGCCCATTATCTCACAACCTTCACAGAGGCCCAAGTAATGCCTGTGTGTCTGTGTGCGTATACAGGAGGCTTTAAATCTCACTTTCTGCCATTTGGATCAACAAAGATGGTCTGGCAAAGGTTAAACTTGATGAACTTTTTAACTGTGTATGTATGTATGTATGTATGTAACATAAAAACCCCCATAAAGCTTCATAAAATATAATACGGAAGACTACTAACCTCGAAGGAGGGATGTCCTCTGTTTTTGTTTCAAGATTGTGAGAGACCTAATTGTAATTTATTATTTGGTGAGATACGCAACCTCTGCATTAGTACGTATTTCGCTATCGACTCTACCCTATGATAGCATATCCTAGTATTTCTATATGGTGTAAGTTGTACTCAGATTATTTGGTCAGGGTACTTAGTATAGCACAATTAGTGTAACTCCACTTCAGAATGCACGTCAATCAAAAAGAGAATAATGCTCCACTAATCCATGTGCAACGGAGTAAATACGATGTCTAATTGAGTGCAAATATCTGTTTAAGGGGTTGAAATCTCCATTTAAATCAGAAATTTGGGGACTCTTTATTCGACCCCTGTAGTGCAGATGTTTTGCTAGAATTGTTCCAGTTCCCTAGTACCATAATCCTATATAATAATTTGCTAGGATGTTTGTCACAATGCAGTCACGCTCAGTAGAGACTGGCCACGTTTGTGCAGTCTCTACTGCGCATGATTGCATCGCGTGAGTGAGGCGACGCAAGACTGCATCGCGTGGAGCAGTGAGGTAGTGGTCTATTGACCCTTTGAGTGCCAGAGGGGTACGTATCACATTGCAAAGCAATGCACTGCGTACCCCTATAGCACTCAAAGGGTTAACATTACCCACACCTTGGCCATGTACACGGGCTTTTACACTAGTCTAATAATAATACATCAGTGCAACATCAACATAGGCGCAAATTTTTCTGCAAAAAAAAAATATATATATGATTTAAAAATTGCCTCAGGATCATAATGTTCTAACTTTCACTCAGAAGCAAAACATTTGCATACATTATTTCCATATTTCTTGTATTATTAGTGGTTAAAATGTTTTGTCATCAGTCTTCGTATGTTTTTTATTCACATAGAGTATCTTGTTTAACCCTTTGAGTGCCAGAGGGGTGCGCAACTCATTGCTCTGCAATGAGTTGCATGCCCCTCTGTTACTCAAAGGGTTAAGTGATTAAATTAAATGTATTTCATTTAATTATTTCTAAAGATATGTTTTATTTATTTATTTATGTCTTTTCAAGATCTGTACTGTTTTGATTCAATGGATCCATCAGACTACGTGACTGATACAGAATCTGGAGTTGAACCTTTTATTTTACTGAAAGTAGTTTACAACAGTGGAGACAGAGGTGTGTCACTTACTATATCTGTGAAAATGTACATAGACAAAAGCTTACAGATGGAGAATCACTTGGCCTTAAACTCACAACAAGTCTTCTCATGTTAATGACGTGCGGTGCTGCAGTTTGAGGGATGTGCATCTGGAATTAATTGAATTCAAGTCATCTAATTCATTATACTTAGACACTGCCTTACTTGTTTAAGTTTTTTGTTTCAATTACTAAAATTGGCATCCGATGCAAGCTGCTGATCATATATGTTAGTTTTTATTGGAATATAGGGTCAATTATTCTATTGCTTATTTTGTATTCAGTTTGTTAAAGAAACACTAACACCTCCAAATATTAACAATCCCTCACTTACCTTACTGTTGCTAGAAAAGCCTATTGACTACTTGCCCTTGCTCCTTGGTTCAAGAGATAACAAATTCAGCCAATCCTTGATATAATGGGGGCTATGCCGTAAGGCATGATAAAGAGGTGATAAAGTGGAGATGACTCCTCCAGTGATAATATTTCTTCAGTTCCTATGTGATTCTATAGAACCTGTTCACTATCTCCAAAGCTGAAGAAATCTAAGTACATTGGCTCCATATAATAACATAGGACTTAGAGAAATGACATCACTGGGCAAGTCATCTCTGCTTTATCACCTCTTTTTCACGCCTTTGTGCATCTCCCCCAACATTTCTGAAGGTGCATATGACCTTTGTTGGCAGGGTTCACGCAAAAGACGTGTGACCAAAACTCGCATTAAGCATGTCACATTGTTAAAAACGGTGACCCGAGAATCTCGCACTGCAGTAAAGCGCAAGATTCTCAGGTCGTGCTATGAAACATTGCAAGTTAGTGCAGAGGATCGCAGAGCATAAATGCCTTCTAGTACAGGTCAGGCCGCGCTCTTGTGCTCTCAAACATCCATTGACTAATTACTTCACATTGAAAATCATAATTTCATACAGGTGTCAGAAGCTTTCTTACACAGCTCACCACTCTACAGGCTGTCTCAATACTGCGGGGATGCCGGCAGGGTGGTTAACCAGTGCAGTGACAAGTCACTGAAGGAACCTTCTCCTCCGCTCTGCTGTCCCACTGTTCCCAGGTAATCTACACCATGTTGCGCTATGAAGCGGCGCGCATTGGCACAGCAGAGCGGAGGAGGTTCCTTCAGTGACTTGTCACTGCTGGACATCCCCGTAGTATTGAGACAGCCTGTAGACTGGTGAGTAAAACACAGAACTGAGGTTTCTGTGTAAGAAAGCTTCTGACACCTGTATGAAATTATGATTTTCACAGTGAAGTAATTATTCAAAGGATGTTTCATAGCATGACCTGACCTGTACTAGAAGGCATTTATGCTCTGCGGTCCTCTGCACTAACTTGCAATGTTTCATAACGCGACCTGAGAATCTCAAGCTTACATGCAGTGCGAGACTCTCAGGTCACCATTTTTACCAATGCGACATACTTAATGCAAGATATGGTTGCACCCTGTTTTGAGTGTGACCATTTAAAAGGATACCTGTTGGCTGTACCCCTGTGTCCCAGGCTGCACTGACTGCAGTACTAAAAACATATGCAGGCTCATGTACTCTGTTCTGTACATTTCAGTTGAAAAAAAATGTATATCAGTTAGTTAGCCAGCAAGAGTCACATCCACCTCCATGGAATTTATATTAGGGATGACATTATCTCTTAAACCAAGGAGCAAGGGTAAGACTTATAAGGGCCATTAGGAGTTTCTGACCGTAAGTAAAGTAAGTTAGAGGGTGTTATTATTATTATTATTTTGACTTTAAATTATTTATTTATTGATTGATTGATTTATTGATTTACTTGCAATAGTCCAGTTGCTATTGATGGTTTTGTAAACAAGATTGGAATGTAGTATTAGCTTGTCTTTTCATTCTGTGTATTTTTATGCTAATGACTGTACCACTGAAAAATCTAGACTACACCAACCAAAAAGTGTTTAATAAGAAAAACATGAAGTAATTCTGTAGCAAATCAACTGTAGCATAGGGGACAAATACAAATCCCCATTGATTTAAATGGTACTTTCACCATTTCAATGCTAAAAAGTGTTGGAGACTGTATTAGCATTCAATAGGTTAAAAGCATTGTCTAAATAAATTTGAACTTTTATTTGTCCCTTATGGTGCAGTTGGATTGCCCCAGAATTGCTCTGCTTTAAATCAGCCTCATTGTATATTTCTCACTTATTAATAACATAGTTGTGAGGATTTTTGTGTACTTACCATTAAATCCTTTTCTCTTAGTAGATGTGCAACACAGTATCTATGAGATAAAGTCACCTTCTCCAGGAGGGCAAGGAACTTTAAAGAAAAAGGTCTCTGAGGCAGAGAATCCCTCCTCCCATCCACCTTACTCTTGCCTGCTAAGTTCAGTTTTAACATAAAGCAAAGCAATAGAAAGTAAAACAGAAGTGAAAAAAATGTCCTGAACAGAGAACCTTTGAGGACCTTCCTTGCCCGGGGACTCAAACCAGTGCTTCTCCTATTCAGGTGGAACTACTCTGTTTCACATGAACTAAAAGGGGACTTGCCCCTCATTTTGAAACTGGACCGCCCTTTTGGGTGGGATTAGTCAAATATACGTGTGGAAATTTCTCCACTAATGGCACTAGAGAGCTAAAACGTAATGCTTCTGAGGGGTGACTAGCCATAGAGCAAGCCATTGTGCTGTTGTTCATCCTCAGAAGCCTCTCACATTTTGTATGGTTGTTAGAAGGAGCAGGACAGAATGTAGTAAGAACAATTTCCTGTTTGACTTAAAAATCTGAAACAACCTTCGGCAGGAAACCCATAAGCGTTCACAAAACTACCCAGTCGGAGTGAAAAAAAAGAAATGGAGGCTTACAAGACAAACCTGAAGTTCGGCTACCTGCCGAAATGACACAATAGCCAGAAGATAAGCTATCATGAGCATCAAGAAATGCAGAAAAAACAAAGACAGTGGATCAAAGGTAGTTTCTCAAGCACAAAAGGGAGCAAGGTGATACCCCACTGCAAAAGAACTGTAAGAGCTGAATTCTGAACATTGATGGAATCAAGACTACGCCCTTTCTGAACTCCATCCTGAAGAAAGGCCAAAACTACTGGAAGCTGATAATGTCAATGCCGCAAGCCTTGATCGACACACCACTTGTAGAAGAGGGACCAAACCCTATGATAAGCCTTAGAAGAAGTAGTAGAAGTAAGATCCAGGAGCCTGCCTAATTGGGGATTATACATCCCTATATACTAGCAATATACTAGCAATAAAAATAAAAAAGGAATACTAAGAGGAATTGACCCAGTGCTACCTCCTTGATCAGAAGGCAACTTAAAACTGAGCTTAGCATGTGAAGATGAAGTGGAAGGGAGAAGGGAGTCTCCAACTCAGAGACCTTTGTGAAGTGCCCTACCCTCCTGGAGGAGGAGGCTTTACCCCATGGTTCCTGTGTTCCACATTGGACAAAAGAGAAAATAAATTATTCTCCAACTGGTAAATGGTGAGTGGTTAATACAATATGTAATGAAACATATGTATTTCCTTGGATATTTAATCATTCAACTTTTGATTAATAGATCCTTAAATGTGTACACTTGTTTATTTATTAAATAAGCTGTTATGGCAGTAGTAAATTCCATGGGCCTTATGTTAAATTTGTGATAACCAACTTTAAAATAGGGAACAAATACAAATTTCCATTGATGTAAATGGGGATTTTAGCCCTTTGAATGCTGGAGGGGGGGAATGTATTTTACTATGAAAAATACTTTGAGATTTTCTCTCATTTTCAAGTATGTCCTGGACTAATTTTATCAACCTTAGAAGGCTAAGTTGACGTTGCCGTAACTAGAACCTTCAACCCTGAGGTTTGAACTGCAGCCGGTGCATTAACCAACTGAGCCAACTCTCACTGGCTTACTGAGCTCTCAAGTGCATTGCATTAAAAATGTTAAAGAAATGGAAATGTATATATTTCTGTCGTCCAATACAGGTTACTGGTAACTCTGGGAGGCGATCCGCCCCTTAGTAGGCAGGAACAATTCCAGAAGTGTATGCAGTGGGTGGAGCCTCTCTTCCCTCCTTGGCTGCAGCTAGCCAATCAGCTCCAGAAAGATTTGTTCCTCGGTGAAAACAACACCAGGCTGAGAACAGTTCTGCTATAGTTTTAGAATCTTTTTTATTTTTCTGTTAGATATGGAATACCACCATTAGGCGGATTACCATGACTGACAAATGCCCTTAGATGTGGCTAGCTCAGTATCCAGGTGCTTTTTTTGGACCGTAAGCCCTGAGGGGGAAAATCTTGATTCTAAGTGTTTCCCCAGGGGTTACCCACTGAGGTACTTTTTGCTCCATGGTAATTTGAAGACAGAAGATCTGCAGGAAAAGTGAGCTACCCTTTGAGTGCTGCAGGTCCACTTGTCCCACAGTGCCCCTCCGCACAGGGGTGTATTTCTGGAGTTCCTACTGCACACTCCTGCACTCATTGGGTATATCTGTATGTCTGTTTTGTTTGGAGCAGGTTTATGTGGTAACTTAACCCTTTAACTGCTGTTTTGCGCTTATTGGGGGTTTATGGCACTTTTCCAACTGGGTTAGTGTTTTCTGGGTATCCTCATATGTTCTATTGATGATTTACACCTTTTTATGTTTTACTTTAATATTTGTGAAAATTGAGTACTGCGCCTTTAAGGCGCGCTTTACTGCATAGATGCCATTGCTCCATTCACCTCTATGGGACTATACTGTTTGGGACGTATCTCTGCAACCGTTTAACCTAGCGACTTCAGAGATGGCTCCTTTTACTTGTCTACCCTTGAGCTATCATCCAGTTCATGTTTCTAGTGTGTTGGAGTGCTCAGGGGGCTTTGGGCACTGTTTAGGGTATTTTTTGGGAAAAACTACATTACCCATGAGCACTTGCTTCGCACCCTTGTTTCTGGCAGCCATTTTGTGAGTATTTCTGGGCAAGTATCCTACGCAGGGCTTGGACTCTCCTTCTCGCCTCTGCAGATTAACCCTTCGTCTGCCAGATAAGTGTAGTGATTTCTGGGGTGAAACTTTAATCCTACACACTATAATTGGGTGATTTATTGTACAGTTGGTTATTTTGACACTGTGAGAATGTCTATACCGCTGGAGCTAGGGGCTAGACCTAAGACTAAGGAGGCTGGGGTCTCTGTATCACCCATTGCGCACTGCCCTTCCTGTCACTCAGGGCTACCTAGAGAATTCTCAGGTCACATGCCCAGCATGTTCTGATGTCCCTGACACCATTCCAGGGACCTCCAGCCATGCCATAGAGCCAGCTTGGGTGCAAGAGTTCAAGGTTGCGACTAGGAACCTTAGGTCCACATTGCAACTCTTTCCATCCCAGATACAGGGGGCCTTTCAGTCTTGGCAAGCCCCCTCCTCAGTCAGGTCTTCCCTGCCTAAACCTCAGGGAGTACCTGACGTGTCAGACTCCTCTGAGGAGGAACTGCTGGTGAACTCGGATGTTAAAGAATGTTCTGTGTTGGAATCCTATCAGTTTCTTGGGGACCCTTTTGAGGCTGATCCTGAACCCTCCACTGAGGGCCTAATCAGGGCTGTATTAACTACTCTTAACATTCCCCTAGTTCAAGAGGTTCCTTCTGATCCCTCTGATGAATTCCAGGAGCCTGCTAAGCCCCTTACATACTTTCCACCTAACCCCACTCTTGACCGCCTTGTGTCTGAGGAGTGGAAATCCCTGGACAAGAAAGCTTCTGTGTCCAGAAAATTTGCTAAGCTTTATCCCTTTTCTGAGGCTGCTCTTGCTCAGTGGGTTCATCCTTCCAAAGTGGATGCCCCTATTTCCAGGCTATCCAAATCTGCTGCGTTACCAGTCTCTGATACCTCTGTTCTGAAGGACTGGACTGACAAGAAACTTGAGGTTTCCCTCAAGTCCATTTTTGCCACTGCTGGTTCTGGTATGCGTCCAGCATTTGCCTCTGCGTGGGTGAACCGGGCCATTACGGTCTGGACTGAGCAGCTCACCAAGTCTGTCCGTCAGAATGCCTCTACTTCGGATAAGTTGCGTCTCCTCACCAACATATATGAGACACAACACTATGTTTTTGCTGCCTTATTTGATGCCATCCGTATGATGGCTAGGGTTTTCACCATGTCTGTGGGGGCCAGACGATCTCTTTGGCTCAAGATTTGGTCTGCTGACACGGCTTCTAAGAAAGTCTTACTATGCCTGCCTTTTCAGGGTACCTTTTTGTTTGGGCCAGATCTTAAAGGGGAACTACCATCCCGCAATAACTTTACATGAATTCAGTCTTCATCTGGCGACTAGCTGCTTAGTAGCGCTAGTCGCCAGAAATATTACCTGGTTCCAAAGATTTTGCAGTTTTTCCGAGGCTCACAGGAGCAGGAAGCATGGACATCTCGTCAGAGTGACGTCCGTGCGCCTGCGCTGTCAGTCCCTTTTGGAGCACATTTCTGTCCTGGTGTGCTGACAGGGACCTGTCTCAGGACGTTGATCTGCCTACGGTCCTGGCCTTTTTGCAGGAAGGTGTGGATAAGGGCCTGAGTTTGAGTTCCCTTAAGGTTCAGACTTTTGCTCTCTCAGTTTACTTTCAGAGGCACATTGCCGTCCTTCCTGATGTCAAGATTTTCTTCCAGGGCGTTGCTCATACTCATCCTGTTTTCAAGTCTCCCACTCCTCAGTGGGATCTTAACTTGGTTTTGGGCGTCCTTCAGCGCCCTCCCCTTGAGTCTTTGGCTACTATTCCTCTACGTCTGTTGATGTGGAAAATGGCTTTTCTCCTGGTGATTGTGTCAGTTCGCCATGTTGCGGAGTTACATGCTCTGTCCTGTAAACCACCTTATTTGGTGTTTCAAAAGGACAAGGCGGTGCTTCACACTTCCAAGAGTTTCTACCAAAGGTGGTTTCTGAGTTCCACATCAATCAGGAGATTGTGGTGCCCTCTTTCTGTCCTGACCCCACCTCTGACAAGGAGTGGGATCTCCACTTGTTTAACAGGTAAGACTAAAATCCTCTTTACTTTGATGTGATGTAGTTGGATTGCCCCAGAATTGTTCCACTTTCTCGTAATGCATAAGGTTCTATAACTTTACTGCTCATATGGTAAAGAATCCTTTTTTTTGCAACTGGCAAATTTACCTTCTGATCTCAATAGATGGTATCTTGACATCTCTACAGCCCTGTGATGAACAGGTACCCAGAGAGTTGTATCTGCATAAAACTATATAGAAATAATATACCATTGTAAGTGTCTCTTTTCCAAATGAAACAAGCCCAGCATGGAAAGCCTTTCCTCAGAGCTAAAGGCTTTAATTTAATTTATTAATTTTGTTACACATCCCTATCTTTTTTTATTGGACTGATGATCACCACTGTACTGAATACTCAAAGTGAGGTCTCACCAAAGATTTACAAAAAGGCAGAGTTTTACTTTCTTCTTTGAGCTTGTACCACTTTTATGAATGCAAATATCGTGCTGGATTTGAACAAGGTTTCTCTGCTATATAGCCAATGCAGTCAGTTTCCCAACTGAGCCAGTCCTTGATAGTTCAAAAAGGTAAGTAGATAAGTTATATGGCAAACCAACTGTACTATAGGTTAGAGATGAAAGTTTCCATTGATTTTAATGGGGATTTTAAAGGGTCAGTTTACGGTAGTTCATTAATCACCCTTTATCTGCAGCTTTGCTGTACAGATCACTGGAATTTGCACAGCAGGCAACGTCATCTCCTTACTTTTCTCGCCTCCATATATGCCCTGTGTAGGTGAATTTTCAGTCACTGGGCTTCTATGGAGACAGGAAAAAACTCCAGAAAAAAATCATGAGCACCAAGTAAGGCAGTTACTTCATTCAGCTGCACAGATATCTGTGATCTCAGTTCCCATAGCTCTGAGGACACTGGCAATGGTTTAGAAGGGACTTGTATTGATCCTATACAGCCACTTTAACCATTGGAACGCTAGGAAAATCTTCAAAGCATTGCTTTGCTAAGCAATGGAGGGCATTCAGTGGGTTAAAGTCACAATTTAAATCAATAGGACTTTTTATTTTTCCCTTGTAATGCAATTTGTTTGACCCAGAATTCCTCCACTTTTCTTTTGAACATCTGGTCCTGAACCCTTTGAGTGCCAGAGGGTACGGAACGCATTGCAAAGCAAAGGGTTAATATGTGATGTTGTGATGTCAAAACATACTATAAATGCAAATCAAATTATTTTTAGAGCCAGATTAAAGTTCAAATTACTGCTTACTGCATAAATAGTATTCAAATGGTTACATATGCATAATCATAGACTATGGGATTGATTTACTAAATGGCAAATTGTAAATATGACAGAAAATCTTTTACTGCTGTGTTAATAATTTGCAGAATTTTCAATGCGTAATTGTATCCTTGTGCTTGTTCATTTATCATATTTACTCCAGAAATCAGTCACCAGTTCTTGGCTGTTGTGCCCAACTAACACTTTATAATGATTTGGGAGATTTTGAAAGGGCTTTATATTATCCATTCTTTATTAAAAACTATAGTATATAAGATATTTAGGTGTATTTATGTTAATGTATGCAAATTATCCAGTGCTTCCTGGTAGGAAGTGGCAGTTGGGAGGGAAAGTGAAATGTTAGTATATTTTTATTATTATTATTTAATTATTAATATATTAGTAATATTCAGTTGCATAAACTAACAAATACATAATGCCAAATATCTCCTAAACTATAAGGTTAAATTAAGAATGACTAACATAACTATAGGTGATTTTAAAATCCTGAAAGTCATTATAAAGTGCTAGGCATCATAGATGACAATTACAATAATTCCCCAAATACTTACTGACTTAATTAGGGATATGCCTTATGGTGCAGCTGGTTTGCTTTAGAATTAATCCAGTCTGTAAAGTTACATATACGCTCACTTCTTTCTTAAGTGGATAATAATGTTTCACAAAAAAGCAGCTCTGATTAATCTTCATAGTATTTGGGCGAATACTGTAAGAGTTGTAGTTAAAGAATAAATTAATAATAAAGTATCCCCCTCCGGCCCCTTTTACGTAATGTAAGCCTCCTCCCCTCAGATGTGGAATCTGATCTCTTGACTGGACAGGTCGCAGCAAGGGACAATCTTCTTATTGTGAGCATAAGGAAAACCCTGCCCCGCTTGACAGGTTTTTCCTTATGCTCACTGAATATTGTCCCTTGCTGCGATCCATGTGGACAGTCCTGCTGCTCTGAGGTGAGCAGTGTTACATCAGTAAAAGGGGTGGGAGGGGGATACTTTATCATTCAATTACTCTTGAACTACAACTCTGACAGTATTGAAATAACATTCTCCACAGCCCAAATACTATGAAGGTTAATCAGAGCTGCTTTTTTGTGAAACATTACTGTCCCTTTAATTCCTTGCTTATTGTATGTCAGTGTATGTTACTGTAGGAAAGAAATCCGTCCATGGCCATTGGTAAATACACAAATGTTTTATCAGCTGTCAGCTGAACAGCAGTGGTGGCCAGCATGTCAAATACTCTGCTTTCTCTGCTGTCTTATAAATTAACTATGTTGCATCACTGGAAAACATGAGTTTCTAATTTCTCACCTGGTTTATTCCGAAGTCTACTAGCATAGATATAAATATCAAAGTAAGGAGACTATTTGTATGGAAAACATTTTTGATGCTCACATCATGTTTTATAAAGCTTCACAAGTACTTAGTTTAGAAACAGCAGTTAAAATTGTAATACTTATTGTTTGATTTATAGAAACATGATAAATTAAGCATTACTATTTCATTGTCTATTAGATCCCCTTACACTTGGATGGATAAAAGTGGATGCATTTGAGCAGGAAATAAGGAGTACTCAAGAAGTATGGGAACCCAGGGAGTTCTCATCACTTGTATCATTACATTCTGGGAAAGATCCAGATAATATTAATGAGAGCACTCCAGGTATCAGCAGATCAGGTAATTAAAAAACAAGCTAGGTTGATTAAATACCAAGCAGATGCTAATGTATATTCCACTGTCAAGTACAATAAAACCTGTAATTAAGACACCCATTGAGCTAGTAAATGCGTGGTCCAAAAGACACATTTTCTATTCAAACAATCTGCTTTCAATAAAAGTTGATCCTTACAGGCAAGTCTAAATTGGTAGAGCTAAAAAAGAATAGTTACTGGTTTTAGGTCTTTGGGGAAGCTTTTAAGGGATTGTTTTGGTATTTAAAATAGAACTGTTAGAAACAATTATTTCTGTTGGTTGAAATATGTTAACAATAAATAAAAAATAAATGCATAAATAAAACATAAATAAATAAATAAATAAATAGGGATAGTATAGCTTAATCCCTTAAGGAGCAGTCGCACATGCACGTGGCCGTCACTTAAGGACCACAGACCATTTTTTTTTTGTTCGTATCCATCCCGACTCCACAAACGGCATACAGCCGCGTGGGAGGCCTGGAATTCCATGAAGGTCCTGGCACATCATGGGCCCTTATTGCAAATCCACCCATGATGTGCCTGGACCATCAAGGGTCGTTAAGGGGTTAAAGGAATAGTAGTACTTAAAATGTAAGAAAAATATATTGTAGGGTTTGTCCTCCTGAGTAAAACGAGGGCACTACCGTTGCTGAGAGATGTTTTATTCAAAAGTTATCACACCTGAAACTTTAATTTTTTAAGGTGCAATATCTCAATGGCCTGAAATTGTACAGGTTTATGGACAACTGATCAGAGCTGTCCATAGGGTGGTGTAGCAACAGCGCCACTATAACATTTCAGGCCGCTGAGATTTTATACCTAAAAAATGTAAGTTTCAGTTGTGATAACTTTTGAATAAAACATCTCTCAGCAGTGGTAGCACCCTCGTTTTACACAAGAGGACAAAACCTACAATATATATATATTTTACATTTTAAGTATCACTATTCCTTTCAGTACCAGAGGGGTACTCAACGCATTGCTTTGAGTGTGCCTCTGGCACTCAAAGGATTACTATTTAAACATAAGTATATCAGGTTTAATCCTACAGAGTAAAATAAGGGTACTCACCACTTAGGGATGTTTTATGCAAATGTTTTTACATTTTTTGAGTATGGTACTTTCATGACCTGAAATGTTATGCTCTCTATGGACAGCAGTGGTTAGTGACTGTAACCCTCCATAGGCAGCTGAAACTATAGCACCACTTAAAAATTTCAGTTCATGGAGGTATTGCACTTATGTATGAGCTGCAATAACCTTTGAGTAAAACATCTCTCCACAGTGACAGTTCTTTTGTACATAGCAAAACAAGGCCTAACATAGAAATGCTTTCCATATTATGTGGCAGTATCCCACTAAGAGTTGAATATACAGCAGTTTTATGTATTTTTTTATTATTAGTGCTTAGCTTTACATTTCTTTGGATGTGCTGGAGTGTTTTACATAATTGATAATATTTAAATATGGTCAATATACACAGAAGATGTCAAGACCTGGCACCAAAATTTCTACTAAATGCTTTGGTGATTTCGTAACATAATACCCATATCACCATAAAAAAACAATAATAATCGAAAACTTAATATATTACAAATCAATAAATAAATAATAAATATATAACATAGTAAGACTATCCCCCAAAAAATGACAAAGAATAAAAAACAGAAGGTTTCATAAAAGTGAACTGAAAAGAAGACACTGACTGATTAAGTGGGAAGCATTTATAAGGCAGTGGTGATTACATGGGCTCCATCTTGCTCAGGCTGTTCTAACCTTCAGACGAGCTGTTTTACTTTTCCTTTGTCTCAATGTTCAGCAGGATGAGGCACTTGTAACACTTTTTGCTCATGCCTAGAGACTTGCATATGTGGAAATTCATGTTTGTATTGTTGTATGGGCACATGCAAGTATCTCTTATGAGCAAAAACAAAGTTGATTGGCCTATAATAGTCTCCATTGTACTTTGACTAAAGAAAGTATTTGAAATGTGGTTTCAACTTTTGGTATTTGTCAAGTTATCAAGTTATTACCCTTTCTTGTTTCTGATCTTTCAGTTGTGAGCTCTACTGATTTGTCTTTGACCCTGACCTCTGAATTGTGACTTTGTTCATCTTCCTGACCTTGCCTGTCCTGACTATGCATTATTTCACCAGTCTCTACACCTGCCACACTCTACTGGCTTTACTGCCAGTATGAGCATTGGGATTGATTTTCACAGCCAGCCATGGACCCAAATTTGTCATACCAGCAGGAGCTTGGAGATCTAAAAAGGTCTCTCAAGCACTATGGAAGCCTTCAAAGGCAACATCAAATACTGCTACAACAATTAGAACCAATGTGAAATCCAGATCCTGACACTTGGCAATCTGTCCTGGATTGACGAGATTATTTGCAGGTAGCAGCAGCAGCAGCTTGTCCTCCTGCTTTTCCCTGAGTGTGAGGGTCTATTGTGGAGGTAACAAATGCAAAAACAAGCCACTTGTTAAGTAGCATTTAAAACAGGCAGGCAGGGAGCTATAGTGTGATGGTATACTCACTTTGTACTTCAGCAGGTTGGTGAGATCTAGCCCCAAATCTACTTCTACTACTGAGGTTAGGTGCAGGATTCTGAATGGGGAATGTTCTGCACACCTAAAACCTTTATGGTGATGAACCTTTCTCTGCTTCCAGTCTTGGCATCCCACATGGATTGTTTCAGAAGACCTCCTGATGCCTCACACTACACACCTGGAGATTTCATCACAATCCAGTCTTACACATTTTTGAATTATCCAATCTCTTCTTCAGGGAATTCAGCGACAGAAGAAGGTGCAAAACTGAATCTCGCCAGCTAAAGCTAGGTGGCTTGTTGGCTGAAGTATAATGTTGTATCCAGTGCTACTTGTGTTTGAAGTCTGTTTTTGCTTTTGTTACACAATAACAACAAACCCTTACACTCTGTTTGCAAGAAGTATTTCATATCCATCATAGTAATTTATTTCATCCACTACAAGTTTGTATGAACTTCACAATTAGTACATATAGAAGCATCTCTATAAACAGTTTCCAATACATTTTAGAGATTTAAAAGGGTATTTTATTGACCCCGCACTGCCCTTTGCCACTGTTCTAATCCAAATGTCCCTATAAACTAATAGGATCCTTTTAAATAAAATCCAATGGTAACACTTTCTCGTAACAGAACATGGTCCAAGGTACCCTTGAGTCTTTGACTTTTTGATTTTGGCTTGGTTTATTGCAGGATTTCTCAACCAAGGTCTTCAAGGACCCCCCAACAGTGCAGATTTTAATGATTTCTGTCAGTGCACAGATGAACTAATCTAGTTAATACACACCTGTGTTCATGCAGGGAAATCCTAAAAACCCACACTGTTAGGGGTACTTGAGGGCCACTATTGAGAAGCTCTGGGGTTAGTGTGTTACAGTTTTCTGACACTCAGACACCGGTAAAAGGTAAAAGCACAGTTTTATTGAAATAATGGTTAAAGAACAACGCCCCTGGGGGCCAGGACAGGTATAAATGGTAATGACAATATACAGGCCCAAATATGTATAGTGAAAAATATACTGATCAGGATAACATACATACAGGGGTTAATGTAGAGAAACTGAACAGTCTCAGTAAAATTAATTAGCCAACGCCCAGTAGGTAATATCAGTCTCTTGATGGTGCAGAGGAAGGTGTATTGTGTGACTGAACTGAATCACTCTCAGATAGCTGTGCAATAGAACGTCCCAAATGAACAGCAAGATTGACCAGAGCTGAGCCACTACCACCGTAGTGTGATAATCAGGAGTAAAGCCACTGCAGGAGCTAATGGGACCAGAACCTGAATCGCCCTCAACACTCTCACGGAAGTAACCCTGCGTGTGCCAATGGGACCAGAGCCCCAAACACCCCTTGGGTGCCAGAACGGAGCAACACTGCACAAGCAATTAGCGAGCCAAAGCACTGGTAGTGCGGTAGATAGCGTAACACATTGAGCATTTGGAGACCAGAGCCAGGACACCCTTCCGGTGCCGTACGGAGCACACACTGCAAGAGCAAACTGGAAGTACCAACCCCAACGGGTGCAACCACGCTGCTGCCCGAGCACCAGAACGGACAACTGCTCTGCTAGTGTGAATGGATAGGCTAGGTCTATAAGGCACAGGCTCAGAAAGTGTTTAATGGCTCAAACGGGACACACTGGCTTGGCAAGTGTATGAGGACAGGCTCAAATAACGGAGGCAACCAGCACAGCAAGGGTTAATGCAGGTTCGGTAATGGAGACTACAGCTCAGCAGCGCTATGAGGATTGGCTCAGTGCACAGGAGGCAACAGCTCGGTATTATAGAGAGATGATTAGCCAGAGCGACACAAACACAGTTCAGAATGTCGCCGGAAGGCGACCGGGATCACACGGGAACACAGAATATGATCACTGAGCAGGAACGTCAGCCGGAACCGGATCAATACACGGAGCAGGTACGTCAGCCAGAGCCGGGTCAATAATGGAGCAGGGTCGTCAGCCAGAGCCGGGTCAATCATGGAGCAGGGTTGTCAGCCAGAGCCGGGTCAATCACGGAGCAGGGTTGTCAGCCAGAGCCGGGTCAATCACGGAACAGGAAAGTCAGCCGGAACCGGGTCAAATCACGAACAGGATCAGCAGAATGGTCAGACAAGCCGGGTTGGTACGCAGGAACGCAGGAACACAGCAACAAAGCGCAGGATGAGGAACACCACGAAAGGGCATCTGACAGGTGCCATAGGCCCAGTATATAAAGGAACATCCTGGGTGAGCCAATCAGCCTCCTCCAATGCACAGGTAACAACAAGCGAGATTGACAGGGAATCACGGGGACCGTGATATAGTGTATGAATAGGTTAAAGGGATAGTAATGTTTCATAATAAAAGCAGCTCTAATTAATCATCATAGTATTTGGACTTTGGAGAGTGTTATTTCAATTCTGTCATAGCTGTAGTTCAAGAGTAATTCAATGACAAAGTATCCTCCTCCCGCCCTTTTTACTGATGTAACACTTCAGCCAGATCAGAAGGGAGGTGCCCAGATAGACTGCAGAGAGGGACAATCTTCAATTAAGATAAGGGAAAAACCTGAAAAACGTGTCAAGGGGGGCAGGACATTCATTGTTCTTATAGGAAGAAGATTGTCCCCTTCTGTTATTTGTCTGGTCTATGGACTGTATTCCACATTTGAGAAGAGATGGCATACACTAGATAAAAGGGGCGGTAGGGGGAACTTTGCTTGTGAATATCTCTCAAACCATAAAGGTTTGAGATAAGACTTATATCGTTCTTCATGTTTTTTTAATGCCTACAAAATAAAGATAAAACAAAGTATTACTATCCCTTTAACACGAAATAAACTTTATCACTATTGTTTCCTTTGTTTTTTGACATCTTGTAAAAATATGGACGTGGATTGGGTTAATTCATTCTAAATCATTCCAGGGTAGTAGGGCCATATCTCTCAAATGGTAAGCAAATAAAAGTAAATGTATAAAATATAAATAATTACAAACAACAATATAAAATTCAAGCAGTGTGAGAGAGCACCAGGGTACTCATAATAGTTTTCATTCTATAAAACGAATGTAACGGAAACATAGCTTACTGGTTCATAAACGCTTAGTGGCAATCTTCATAGCAAGATAATGCGGAGCAATATACTTAGCAACACTATTCATATTGAATATCTTATTTATAAGGCAAGCTATCATCACAATCTAAAAACACTGTTTTTGATGACTTTGGAAGTAATCAGAATTCATTCTTCTTCTTTGCTATTATATGGTTGTTGCTGATGTTGTTATTAATTATTTGCATTGGAATTACTAGCTAAAATTTAGCTATAAAGTCAATGTATTATTGGCTTACTTGGGAGCATTGGTGGTTCAATGACTGTCTTTGGCACACTTCCTGAAACTAACTTATATAATTTAAATCCTGCTGTATAATAGATGGAACTACCATGTTGAGCGGAAGGGAATGTAGAACAAACAGGGAGAAAGAAGAACTCTTTAGCGTGTTGAGAAATGTCCTTTGTGCCAACGGACCCAATACTTAGCAGGGCTAATCAATCAGTATCTATATACTAACTGTGAATTTCACTATGCTGTATAATGTATATCACTTCACTGATGCACTGTTTTGTTTATCTGTTCACTTATAATGGTCATGCTGATCTGTATTAGTATAACAGTAAGGGGCTGGATTACATTGCAGCAGAATGGTTGCTCATTCAGGACCCAAATTAATTGAAGAAAAGCTCTCCTGGAGCTTTTTTTTACTTTACGCCACCAGATAAATGAATTCATTCATCTCAAAGAAGTAACTTTGGGATGTAACAGGATCCAAAAAAGTGGTCATTCAAACAATTACTTTACTTTTGAATTGTTTTTCTAAAATGTCTTTGGCTCTTGATCTGTCAGTTTCTTCTTCTAAATCTCAAGGCACAGATTTGGAACCAAAGCCCACATTCCAAAGTTACCCACGTGTACACAAGTGCCCCAGAACACCATTTCTCTGTCGTCCAATACAGGTTACTGGTAACTTTGGGTGGGCGATCAGCCCCTTTAAATAGGCAGGAACAATTCTGAGAAGTGACTGCTGGGTGCAGCCTACCTCCTCTCCTTAGCTTGCAGCTAGTCAATCCCCAACCAGTAAGATTTGTTCCTTGATCAAGACACAAGGCAAGAGAACAGTTCTGCTATAGTTTTAGCTTTTTTATTATTTTCTGTTAGATATGGAATACCACCATTAGGCGGATTACTATCACTGACAATTCCCATCACCCAAATGTGGATAGCTCTGTTAACCAGGTGCTTTTGTGGACCTAAGCCCTGGGGGGAAATCTTGGCTGCAAGTTCTTTCCCCAAGAGTTGCCCACTGAGGCTTCTTCTTGATATATGGTAATCTGAAGACAGAAGACCTGCTGAAAATGGTGAGCAACCTTTGAGTACTGAGGTCCACATGTCCCATGCTTCCCCTCTGCACAGGGATCTCATTTGGAGTCCTATTACATACTCATGCACTCATTGGGTTTATCTGTATGTCTGTGAGGTGTTTGTAGCAAGTTTCTGTGTTAACCCTTTTGCTGCTGGTTAGCACCTTTTGGGGGGTTTGGGCATTTTCCCTACTGGGACCAGTGTTTATTGGGTCTGCTGTTTTATTCTAGTGGGCTTTTGAGTGGTTTTACATTTGGTATTTACCTCGTTTACTTTATGTTCCGCGCCTTTAAGGTGCGCGTTTACCTCATAGATGCCATTGCTCCATTCACTTCTATGGGACTTTACAGTTTGGGACATATCTCTGCAACTGCTCCATGTAGCGAGGTCAGAGATGGCTCATTTTGTGGGTTTGCCCTTGCTCTGTCATCTGATCAATGTGGGCATGTTGGAGGTTTTAGGGGGCTTCAGGCACTGTTGGGGTACTCCATTAGCGAAACCACGGTTCCCATGAGTGCTCGCTTCAGCCTTTTTGGCTTCCCCACCGTCCAGATCTCCTTCTGCAGGGGTACCTGTGGAAGGAAGATGTGGACCGTCTGGGTTTGACAGCATGGAAATTGAATTCTCAATACTGAAGAAGAAGGGTTTCTCTTCTGGTGGGGTGGCCACTATGCTTATTGCCTGCAAGCCTGTTTCCTCTAAGGCGTACCATAGAGTCTGGTCCACCTTTCTCTCTTGGTGTGCGGATAGGAATCTTTCCCAGGACTTTGATCTTCCCATGGTCCTGTCCTTCCTGCAGGACGGAGTGGATAAAGGTCTCAGTTTGAGTTCCCTTAAGGTTCAGACTTCTGCTCTCTCTCTGGTTTCTTTCAGAGATGCATCGCTATCCTTCTGAATGTCAAGGTGTTCTTTCAGGGCGTTGCTCATACTCGTCCTGCCTTTCGACATTCTGCTCCTCAAAGGGATCTTAACTTGGACTTGGGCGTCCTTCAGCTCCCTCCATTTGAGGCACTGGCTACTATTCCTCTGCATATGCTGACTTGGAAAATGGCCTTTCTTCTGGCGATAGTGTCTGTGTTCTGAGCCGCTGAATTGCATGCCCTGTCTTGTAAGCCACCCTTTTTGGTGTTTCACAAAGACAAGGCAGTTCTTCGCACTTTCTCAGGAGTTCCTCCCGAAGGTGGTCTCTGAATTCCATATTAATCAGAAAATCGTGGTACCCTCTTTCTGTCCTGACCCTACATCTGACAAGGAGAGGGATCTTCACTTGCTGAATGTGGTGCAATGTCTCAAGTTCTACGTACACCGCACTGAGTCTATCCACCAGTCTGATGCCCTGTTCATCATTCCTGAGGGTCACAGGGCGGGGAGACCTGCATCCAAGGTGACCATAGCGTCTTGGATTAAGTCTACTATTTGTAAGGCTTACAAACTGCGGAAGAAGCCGGTTCCATTTAGGGTTTCGGCTCATTTCACTAGATCCATTGGGGCATCTTGGGCTTACAAGAATCAAGCCTCAGCTGATCAGTTGTGCAAGGCTGCCATTTGGTTGTCTGTGCACACTTTTTCTAAGCACTACAGCATTGATGTGCTGGCGTCGGCTGATGCCAGCTTGGGACGGAAGAGCCTAGAGGTGGTTTTGCCTGTCTAATTTCTCCTTTCGTCTCTTCAGTGCTCTTTCACTTTTGAGCTCATTTAGAACTAGTTCTGTGTGCTGTGCTTCAGTTCCTGGTGTGGTTATGCACCGGTTTTCTGTTCGTTGACACTTCTTTGTTATTGTTGGGCTATCTATGATCTGATGGTTCATATAGGCTCTGGAGATTTTGGGGGCTCTGCGCCTGGTCCTTCCCTTGCTTCCTACCTCTGGGGAAACTCAATGGTTGGACAACCCAAAGTTACCAGTAACCTATATTGGACGACAGAGAAAAGAGGATTTTAGTCTTACCTGTTAAATCCTTTTCTCTTAGTTCATGTAGGTTACTGTCAAGGGCGCTGTCAAAGGACCATGCTTGGCTCTCCTGTGACCGAACGTGGGAGTCCTTTTTTGGTTCATGCTCACAGGAGTCTACTTTTCACTTCTTATTACCTAGTCACTAGTTAGTGTCTCAGATCATTCTGGAGAGGAGGTGGCTAGATGCAGCTAAGGGGCGATCGCCTACCCAAAGTTACCAGTAACCTATATGGACTAAGAAAAAGGATTTAAAAGGTAAGACTAAAATCCTCTTTTTTACAGTGTTAAATTGTGGAATTCAGTCTAGCGGAAGGGAATATACAAGGTTTTATTGTGTAGTCATAGGTAAAATAGGAAGTTCTGGTAAACAGATCAATACCCATTTTTAAATCAGGAAGGCTTATGTAATTCTAATTTTCTGAGTTATAGTGAGACAAATGTATTTTTCAGCCTAATTTACTATGTATCTATATTTCTCTCTGGGCCTTCTAGATTCAAAAGCCATTGGCGGTTTAAACACAGAAATAAATTGTGCTACAGTCAATTAGCCACGGAACAATTAGATCTGCCTATATCTTAACTCAGCTCTGATTGGTTGGTAGTTAGCCAGTTGGAGCTTAAGAGACTCCTATCCAACTAATGGCTATAAGTAAAAGGTCAAGCATTATGTTATTGTGATCTTGTGTCACGTCTTTCTGAAGCACTGATTCGCTGATATGCTGTTGGTTCAAGAGACTTACTTAAGTGCCAGTTACTTGCACTAAAATTAACAGGATGCTCCAATCTGATCAGTGGAAAGTATTGTTTTGTTAGGCTGTTTTACCTCCCCATCCCCAAAATCAGACAGGAACCACAGGCTGCTAGGTATTAAACCAAAATAGAAATAGCATTCCTAAACCAGCAGTTGACCAGCCAAATCCATATACTATATATATATATATATATATATATAGTAAATAATATTATACATTTTTAAAGCAAACATATTTTGAATTCAGCCATAAATTATCTATTTTTTTAAACTTGGACATTCAGGTTATGTTTAAACTATACATTTTTCTTTTGTTATAACATCTGAAATGTTTAATTATCTACACAGTGAACATATAAAGTAATATATAATACATGTGTCACATCTAAGCCTGGCATTCATTCATTTTATACATTCATTTAAATATATCTATAATCCTAGGATCTCATTCATCAACTATTCAGCTAACTGTATATGATCCAACAAAGGAAAATCAAACCAACATAAGGAACCTGGTGAAAAGAGAAATGAGGTAAGAAAGTGTAAAAGTACACAAACAAGTCTCTTCATTTTAATTCCTTAAAAATGTATATTCTGATTTTAAACTTAATTTAAAGCATATAGATAATACTTTGAAAGATAACAAATAATAACATTTCAGCAGAAGTGATTTAATTGAAATTCTCAGCATGTTGAGGCTATCTGCTACTTTGTGATCATCAGTAATAACCTATGAATGATATATCTACTGGCATTTGGTATTTTCCCAACAGCACTTTATTTAGCATACTCACTTACCTACGTAGGTGTCCTTTATACATCAGTTAGGTATGTCTGCCTATCTATTTATCTCTCTTTCCACATATACATACTACATTATTATATATATGCAGTTTACTGAATATAATGATATTTATTGAAGTCTACCGCTAAGCCACACCTCTTCACAACAAACAATGGGCTATAATTGACCTTAATGGGTTGTAAGGGCCTCAGGTTGTTTCGGATCGAAACAGACTGAAACTAAAATGACTAGCAGTAGACTAAAATAGAGATCAAATACAAACAAAAAAACAGTAAATAGAAATAAATGGGTTCTGATTGAATGACACATACTTAGGGAAGACCTACTATTGCGAAAATTAAGAGCCGCTTATTATTAGGTCATAGTTCTCATTTAATACTTTGAATACAATCCATAGCATGTCTCTTTATTCCTGTTCAGTATATCTAGGCTGTTGAAGAATATGTGTATTTGCAAGTTAAAATAATAATAAAAATTACATTTATTTAAGACACTCCTAATACTCAGCACTGTTCAACACAATAAATACTTTTCTCAATGATGTGAAGAATTTTAGTTACATCTGTACATCTGTAGTCAGGAAAATTAAAACCAGGGAAATTTGACACAACGTAAATGCAAGATGATGTCTCAAAACTTTAACTTAGTTGGTATTCATAATTGTGTTATTTGTTGTGTACCTGTTTCAGAGATACAGAAGAACGTATATTAACACCTATGCCGTTCTGGGTGCAGCACAATGAATCAACTGCGTTGCCTCCTCCCACAACTCTAGAACAATCCTTTGTTTTATACATAGATGCTTTGCATTATATTCCTGATAATGCTACAATAATTAAGGTGAGTTTATGGGCTAGGTAGTGAACTGTACTAAATTATAACTATTGAAATATGTTTTATTCATGAGAATATCCAGCAGTTAAAGATATTCCTTCATAAGAAAACTCTTTAAGTCCTATCATATGGAGCCTTGATATCAAGTTTGTTTGATGATTATGGCTCATATTCAATAAGCCAAAGAGTTGCAATTCTACATCAATACAGTTGCACTATGGGGACAACTAAAATCCAAGTGATTTATATAAGGGTTTAAATTAGAGTTGAGAAAAACATCAGCAATTTGTTTTGATTATGAATAGTGGGAGGTGAAGAGAGGGACAAGAGGAGCACAGAAAGCACACAAGGGGGAGGGGGCAGGAGTTAGAGTGACATCACCAGAGAAAGTTGGAGATACAGGGAGCAGGAGTGCTAGAGAGGGTGGGAGAGAGAGAGAGAGAGAGAGAGGGGTTGAAGTGAAGTGGAAAAAGTGGGTGAGACATTGGTAAATGGACAGAGAGGAAGAGGCCATATTGAGAGAGGGAGAGATGGAGGGAAAGAATGGGAGAGACAAAATGAGGTTCAAAAGAAGAAACAAAAAAGAGAGAGAGAGACAGAAAGAGATAGAGAAAGAGAGATAGATGGACAGGAACCTATCTGACTGACATATGAAGGCAAGTCAGTCTGCTCTTTTTTTCTTGCCAGACATCACATGATCCCTTTTCCTGCAATCTGATAAAATATATATATTCAGAGATACTTTTTACTCTAAGGCTACTTTTACATAGCCATCTTTAGCAAAGCATTTATAAAGCTGTGCTAAGTGAACTGTGTACCTACTTGAAACACACTGCACCCAATGGTGATGTGATTTCTGCCTTGCAACATACAGTTTAATGCAGCATGCTGTAACATGGATATGCTCGCATACGGGTTGTTGCAAGCCGATATGAGAAACCCCTAAAATCCACCACATAGTTCATTCACAAGTAATCCTGCAATGACTGACCAACTCACTTGGGCATTGGCCAGTTATATATGGCATCCTGAAACATGGTGGTAAAAGGAATCAGATCTTCAGATGTATATCTATCACTTCTCAGAATATGTCAGATCAGAAAGAATTAAAAACAGCTGCAAGATAAGTTTTATGAATTTTGCCATTAAAAGACATTTTAATGGCATTATTTTGATTTGTCTTTTTAAAAGTCTTCTCCACGTTTAGATCATTTCAGATTTTAGGCTTTACTGAGCAGAAACTTTCTATCCTGATGTATGGAAACTTAGACTACCTTTCATGATAATCGTCTTTATAACTACTTAACTATGGAACTTATTATATCCCCTCTATACTAAATGTAAGCTGTAAAGTACTAAGTACACCTGTTGGCAATATATAAATAAAAATATACAAAAATACATGAAAAGATTTTAAAAATATCTTAACAATACGCTGGTAGATTAAACTACATACACCCTTAAGACTGATTTTTCCCTTTAATGGAGACAGAGGAACCAAATGTAAAAAATGACTAATATGTCTGAGAATTGGCGAACCATGGCATAAAAACTTACTAACAATATCAGTTACCACAGCTTTTTGAAAAACATGCCCTATATGTTAAGGGGCTTATCATACTGGTAGCTGTTTTATTAAAACATTATATCAATTCAAACTGTCGGGAAGTGATTAGGGATGGGCAAAATTATTCACTTCAAAAGCGAAACAGGAGAAAAACAGCACTTGCCGACGACTGGGTGATTTTTCGCACAAAATGCAGATTCCCCACTTTTTCCTGCCTAGCTCATTGCATTGAAATTAGTGGTAAGACTGAATTTCCCCTACCACATGGTAAGTTTCCCTTCTTTTCCCACATGTATAGTATAAAAGGGGTGTCAGGTTCCCTCAGCATGTATTTTCTGTATTTGTGACAAAATAGCAAAATTTTGAGCTTCTAAGGATAGGAAAATAAAGCAAATTTGCAATGTAGTTTAGGGAATCTTGTTGGCAGGCAATTTGTTCTCTGTGTTAGGGGAGTCTGGGGGACTATGAAGAAAGAAAGGAAGTTGACTAAAAATACCCCAAGATCTTGGTTGCCTGAGACATGCCTTTCTGATCTGGTGGTTATCTCTGTGCTATGGGAGTCTGGGGGTGTGAGAAAGAGTAAAGGAGAATTATCCCAAATGCCCTTAAATTTATTTGACTGACTTGAAAGATACAGGCAGCCATGATCCAAGCTCATTCCTGATCTGGCTGTTATCTCTGTGCTAGTGGAGTCTAAGAATGTGAGAAGGGAGCAAAGGAGATTTACCCCAAATACCCCCAAATTTTGTGTAATTGACTGGGAAGAAACTGGGAGCTGTGATGCAAGTTCATTCCTGATCTCTCTGTTATCTCTGTGCTAAGGGAGCCTGGGTGTGTGAGAAGGGAGCAAAGGAGAATTACCACAAATACTCCTACATTTTTGTGACTGACTGGGAAGATACAGGCAGCTATGATCCAAGGTGACAGAACACCTAAGCTGCTTGTACTGAATTTCTCTGGATCATGACAGTGTCCAAATTTTTGGAGAGGGGTAGTAGAAGTACCAGCAAGGTCAGCACCAGCAGCAGTTGCATGGGAGTGGGACTTTTTTTTGGCATACACGTCAGAATGCCTATGCTGCATATGCTTAACCACTTAATGATGAGAGGTCCAGTGAAACGACCTACCCTTAAGGACCACTTTGATCTATGTCAGCACTCCAGCACACATAACTGATGTCATGTACCGATGCCCTGAACAATGGTCAATGGATTTCCTACAAGAACTTTGCCAATTCACACCTATGCTTTCTATGGTCGTGAAAAGCAAGTCCAGCTTCCCTCTTTGCCAAACTGCTTCTACACTAGCTTGCATCAAAATTTCAGCAGATTCTACTTTCATTCCTAAGTACTATAGTGTTAATTTTTACAGTAAACTAAATGTAAGCTGTAAAGTACTAAGTACACCTGTTGGCAATATATAAATAAAAATATACAAAAATACATGAAAAGATTTTAAAAATATCTTAACAATACGCTGGTAGATTAAACTACATACACCCTTAAGACTGATTTTTCCCTTTAATGGAGACAGAGGAACCAAATGTAAAAAATGACTAATATGTCTGAGAATTGGCGAACCATGGCATAAAAACTTACTAACAATATAAGTTACCACAGCTTTTTGAAAAACATGCCCTATATGTTAAGGGGCTTATCATACTGGTAGCTGTTTTATTAAAACATTATATCAATTCAAACTGTCGGGAAGTGATTAGGGATGGGCAAAATTGAACAATGGTCAATGGATTTCCTACAAGAACTTTGCCAATTCACACCTATGCTTTCTATGGTCGTGAAAAGCAAGTCCAGCTTCCCTCTTTGCCAAACTGCTTCTACACTAGCTTGCATCAAAATTTCAGCAGATTCTACTTTCATTCCTAAGTACTATAGTGTTAATTTTTACAGTAAACTAAGCTTGCAAGTTGTTGAATTTATGATGTAATATGTCAGTCTGTGCAATATTTGTTACTCTTAGACTCAACTGAGTCTCAGCTCCGGTGTGATCAACTGCCTGTTTGACAGTTACAATCACCTATCAGTCAAAAAATTGTTTATTTAATTTTTTTAAATCTCTTTAATCCCTTCACAACCAGACTCCCCATACCCCCACCTGTGTAGAGAACAACTGGTTACCACAATATTTCTTTAATCAAGCAACTCCTGCTCTGTTTCTTTGCTTGTCTGCCTCTAAAATAACTAGTGTCAGCATTTCAGTATTTGTCTCCTTCTCTCTCTCTCTCAAGCACAGACTGACAACATGCAGTGGTATGACACCCCTTTTATACTGGTGACCATGATTGGTATACACTGGAGAAACACTTCAGGTTTCTTGATTTTAATGTAATGAGAAAAGCAGAAAAACATTTTTTGCAAAAAATTTAAAATATACAAGTTTCTTGTGAGCTCAAACTAGTATTTATTAATAATGTTCAAACAGTTACATATGTGTTTATAGTCAGGACAACAGCAAGAACTATATCTTGGCTACATATACACAATTTGAATATTATTGACTGCAGCACATGAGTCGGCCATTCATTGAAGGATGCAACGAGCATCGCAACCTGCAGCATAGCTCTTGTGAAAGGTCTGTAGGCAGCCCCATAGGCTGCTGTGTAGACCTTCTTTGCTGCATCTTTACTATGTTCCTGTTTACAGTAAAGAAGCAGTATTCTGGATTTTAGCGGATTTGCGCAAAACGATAATTGCCCATGTGAGATGCTCCATAGCCCATCATAGTGGCTTTCAAATTGGGCAACATCATTAATACAGTATTACTGTGTTGGTGTCATATCACCCCTTCACAAGGGCTACATTTTCTCAATTACAGCAATGCATGATAAAAAACACAAATTGTAAATTATTGTGTCCTATGGGTCTTTTCACAATCACAACAGTGTGATAATGCCACTACTATGCGCTACAATGGTATCAAATTTAAAAAAAACTATCACAGATATCTGTGTTTTCCCTGTAATGTTGCCAGTTTTGCTGTACTGAAACAATGGGATTCTGGGAAAACCTTCCTACACTTCAGTACTAAAATCACACTAACATTTTCAGTTGCTATAAAACAAAATGCTACAAAAGCCAATGGTCTGAGGGAGCCCTTAAACAAAATAAGAGTGACTAAGTCCTATAATTATATATTTCCCCATTCTAATTTAAACATTTGGGGTGAGATGTTCAGAAAGTGGTGGTAAATGAAATTGTCTGTAATCAGAATAAAAAAGTTCTTACACCATGATCTGTCAGTTCTCAGACATGTTTTCGTCATTTTTTGCATCCAATTCCGCCATCTCCGTCAAAGGGAAAAAGCCGTCTTAAAAGTGGGTGGGATTTAATCTTCCATCATAATGTAAGGTATTTTCAGAAAAAAATATTCGTTTGAACGTCATTTTTTTGTCTGATTAACGTATTTTTTCCCGACATAATAAAAAAGGTCTAAACTTGGAGAAGAAAAATTAAAGTACTGAGAAGCAATTTTTCATTTCAAAAACAAAAACATTTCTTTGAAAATTTTCCTTTCAAATACAAAAAAAGTCTTTGAAACGTTTTGTTTCAAAGACAAAAAAATGTCTTTTTTTTCTTTGAAAGTTTTGTTCTTAATTCTTAAGATCAGCATTTTTTGTTCAATGAGATCTTCTTACCGTCATTTTTAATTCTTTAGATTAATTTTCAAACGTGACGGATTTACTTCTGAAAATATGGTCCTTCTTTTACCACCAACTCATGATCCGACAAGTTTTTCATGATGATGACTTTATGAACATCCCGCCCTTGTTGTTTGATACACTTCAGGCAAAGGAAACATTTTATACAATAGGCTTAGAATTAATTTACATATTTAGCTCTACAAGGCTGGGTATATAATTTATGCAATATAAATTCAGAAAGACAGTTACTTAGTAAAGTTATAGTGCCCTTTAACATGCAAAATAGGTGGTGTGAAAGCATTTTTTTCTGTCATCCAATACAGGTTACTGGTAACTTTGGGTAGGCGATCTGCCCCTTTAAATAGGCAGGAACAATTCTAGAATTGATTGCAGGGGGTGGAGCCTACCTTCCCTCCTTGGCTGCAGCTAACCAACCAGCTCCAGCAAGATTTGTTCCTTGGTGAAGACTCAGGCAAGAGAACAGTTCTGCTATAGTTTTAGAAATTTTTTATGGAATACCACCATTAGGCAGATTACCATAACTGACAATGCCCTTAGATGTGGCTAGCTCAGTATCCAGGTGCTTTTTGTGGACCTTAAGCCCTGGGGTGAAAATCTTGGGTACAAGTTCTTTTCTCAGCAGTTGCCCACCAAGGCTTCTTCTTGATACATGGTAATCTGAAGACAGAAGATCTGCAGGAAAGATGAGCAACTATTTAAGTACTGCAGGTCCACATGTCCCACAGTACCCCTCCGCACAGGGGTTTTTACCTTGGGAGCTCTTATTGCGCACTCCTGCACTCATTGGGTCTATCTGTATGTTTGTTGGGTATTTTGGAGCAAGTTTATGTGGTAACTTAACCCTTTAGCTGCTGGTTTGCATCTTTTTTGGGGGGGTTATTGTCACTTTTCTTACTTGGTTCAGTGTTTTTTTGGGTCTTCTAACTTTTTCTAGTGATGTCTCATGTAATTTTATTGCACAGTTTTAACTTTGACAAAATTTGAGTTTTGCTCCTTTAAGGCGCGATTTACCGCATAGATGCCATTGCTCCATTCACTCCTGTGGGACTGTACAGTTTGGGACATAAGTCTGCAACCTCTCAACATAGCGACTTCAGAGAGGGCTCATTTTAATTGTCTGACCTTGCTCTATAATCCGGTTACCATTGCAAGTGTATTTGGGGGCTCAGGGGGCTTCGGGCACTGTCGGGTTACTTATTCTGGGAAAACTACATTTCCCATGAGCGCTTGCTTTGCATGCTCGTTTCTGATTGGCTCCCGCCTCAGAAGCCATTTTTTTGTATTTTCTAGAATGAGTATCCTACGCAGGGCTTGGACTCTCCTTCTCTCCTCTGCAGATTAACCCTTTGTATGCCAGATAAGTGTATTGTAGCGATTTCTGGGGTGAAATTTTAATCTTTCACACTGTAATTGGGTGATTCATTATACTAAACGTTTTTGACACTGTGAGAATGTCTAATCCATTGGAGCTTGGGGCCAGGCCTAAGACAAAGGACGCTGGGGTCTCTGTGTCCCCTATTGCACACTGTTCCTCATGTCATTCAGGGTTACCTAGAGAATTCTCAGGTCATTTATGCCCAGCATGTTCTGATGTCCCTGAGTCTCTCCCAGGGACCTCCAGCTATGCATTAGAGCCAGTTTGGGTGCAAGAGTTCAAGGCTGCTACCAGGGACCTTTGGTCTACATTGCAACTCTTTCCATCCAAGTTACAGGGGGTCTTCCATTCATGGCAGACCTCCTCTTCTAAACCGTAGGGAGTACCTGACGTATCAGATTCCTCTGTGTAGGAACTTTTAGTGGATTCAGATGTTGCAGAATGTTCTGCTGTGGGTTCCTCTCAGTTTTTTGGGATCCCTTTGAAGCTGATCCTGAGCCCTCGGCTGAGGTCCTGATCAGGGCTGTCTTGACTACCCAAAACATTCCCTTAGTTCAGGAGATTTCTTCAGATCCTGTTGATGTATTTTAGGAACCTAAAAAGCCCCTTACTTGTTTTCCACCTAACCCCACTCTTGACCGCCTTGTGTCTGATGAGTGGAAATCTCCGGACAGGAAACCTGTTTCCAAGAAATTTGCCAATCTTTACCTCTTCTCTGAGGCAGCGCTTGCTTAGTGAGTTCATCTCCCCAAAGTGGATGCTCCTATCTCCAGGAGCATCCACTGTCTTGCCAGTTTCTGATGCGTCCGCTCTGAAAGACTGGACTGACAAGAAACTTAAGGTTTCCCTCAAGTCCACTTTTGCCACTGCTGGGACTGCCATGCATCCGGTGTTCTCTGCGGCATGGGTTAACCGGGCCAGTGCGGTCTGGACTGAACAGCTCCCCCTGGCTGTCCATCATGGTGCTCCTACTTCAGAAATGTTGCGCCTTCTTGCCAACATTTCTGAGGCCCAGCACTATGTTTCTTCTGCCTTATTTGATGCCATCCGTTTGGTGGCTAGGGTTTCCACCATGTCTGTGGTTGCCAGATGGGCTCTTTAGCTCAAGATCTGGTCTGCTGACACCGCTTCCAAGAAAACCTTGCTCTCCTTGCCTTTTCAAGACACATCATTGTTTGGGCCAGATCTTAAGGATCTGATTAGTGAGGCCACAAGGGGTAAAAGTACCCTACTGCCTTTGGTCCCCAGGAAGAAAACCCCTCTCAAACGTAATCGTTTTTTTCGTTCCTTCCAGACTGAGACAGGTCCGGTGAACCAGATGGTTCCCTCAGCTCCGCGTGCCTCCTCCAAGCCCAGACAGCAATGGAAGCCCAAGGTCTCCTCCAAGCCCAAGGCTTCCAAGCCTTCTTCGGCATGACTCACCAAAGCCAGGGCCCCACTCTGCTGTGGGTGACCGTTTGCATCACTACCACAGCATCTGGGAGGATTCAGTGGCGGACCCGTGGGTTTTACAGGTGGTGACGGAAGGGTACAGGATCCCTTTCATCTCTCTTCCTCCCTTTCGCTTTTTCCCTTCTCATACGCCTCAGGGTGCAGAGAAACGCCGTCTGTTCAACTGCGCTATTCAGGCTCTTCTGGACAAGGATGTTCTATGGGTTTTTACTCAAACCTCTTTGTGGTCTCCAAGGAGGACGGCGCTTGTCTTCCCATTTTGGATTTGAAATATCTCAATTCCTTTGTGATCAGGACTCATTATCACCAGGAGTCCCTAAGGACAGTGATCGCTGCTATGTCCCAGGGGGAATTCCTTGCTTCTCTGGATTTTCAGGACACGTATCTACATATCGCCATTCATCCAGAGAGCAAACAGTATCTCAGATTTGCCTGCGACTGAGGGCACTTTCAGTTTTCAGCTCTTCTCTTTGGTCTGACTACAGCTCCTCAAGTCTTTAACCGTGTCCTGAGAGCTTTAGCATCCGTCCTCCACCGGGACTGCATCAGACTTACTCAATACATGGAATACCTGCTTCTGAAAGCCCCTTCTGCAGAACTCATTCATCAGCAGTTTCAGGACTGTATTCATACACTCACCCATCACGGATGGATCCTCAACATGGACAAGTCGTATCTTGTCCCATCCCAGCGACTGGTCTTCCTGGGCCTTCTCTTCGTCACTCAGCAGAGAATGGTGTTTCTCACGGAAGAGGTGGCTCACCAGATCGCCCACAGGGTGTCCACTGTTCCTGCTTATGATCCAGTTCCAGACAAGAATTTGTCCTCTCGAGTGAGGAAGTTCATTTCCACCATAGAAGCGGTACCATTTCTCATGGCTCACATCAGGCAACTCCAGAGGTTCGTGCTCCAGGTGTGCAGGGGTCAGCTGGACCTTCTGAAGAAGTTGGTGTCACTTCTTCTTCATGTGGAACTGAGTTTGTCCTGGTAGCTCGACCTCTACAATCTGATGAAAGGCAAGTCCTTCCTAGTATCCTTCTGGACCACGGTGACGACAGATGCCAGCCTCTCCAGATAGGGAGCGGTCCTGGGTCACCTGACTTCACAAGGTCGGTATCACGGTGCCCGTGATTTGCTGCAGTTACTTGTCTGTCACCAGTAGGGGGCTTCTATTGGCTGTCTGCAGATAGCCCGCCTCTTATTGACTATTTAAACCTGGATTGGGCTCCCTTTGAGTGCCCTTTCGTGTTGTTTCTGACCTTCTTGCTATCACTATGCTAGTGATAGCTGGGCCTCTGTTCCAGTGTTCCTGAGTTCCTGATCTCATGTGTTCCTGAGTTCCTGATCTCTACTGTTCCAGTGTTTCCTGCATGCTGAAGTACTTCCAGTCCTGGTTCCGGCCTAGTCTCTGGTGTTGCAGTTCCTGCTGAACTTCTCTGCTGTTTTCTGACCTGACTGATCGTTGCTGGTTCCTGTCATCTCATCACCTGTCTTCAGTATCCTGGCGACCTTCTGCCTGGTCGCGTTGGTGACATTGCTACTATTCCGTGTTGGTCCCAGCGTGCGGACGCTGGTTTGCTCCCAAGCCTTGCGGCTATACTAACTCGCTTGTTACACCAGTGTGCGGTCACTGGTTTGCTCCAAAGCCTATCAGCTATACAAATCTGTGTTGGTCCCAGCGTGTGGACGCTGGTTTGCTCCTAAGCCTTGCGGCTATACAAACTCACTTGTTACACCAGTGTGCGGTCACTGGTTTGCTCCAAAGCCTTTCAGCTATACAAATCTGTGTTGGTCCCAGCGTGCGGACGCTGGTTTGCTCCTAAGCCTTGCGGCTATACAAACTCGCTTGTTACACCAGTGTGCGGTCACTGGTTTGCTCCAAAGCCTATCAGCTATACAAATCTGTGTTGGTCCCAGCGTGCGGACGCTGGTTTGCTCCTAAGCCTTGCGGCTATACAAACTCGCTTGTTACACCAGTGTGCGGTCACTGGTTTGCTCCAAAGCCTATCAGCTATACAATTCTGTGTTGGTCCCAGCGTGCGGACGCTGGTTTGCTCCTAAGCCTTGCGGCTATACAAACTCACTTGTTACACCAGTGTGCGGTCACTGGTTGGCTCCAAAGCCTTTCAGCTATACAAATCTGTGTTGGTCCCAGCGTGCGGATGCTGGTTTGCTCCTAAGCCTTGCGGCTATACAAACTCGCTTGTTACACCAGTGTGCGGTCACTGGTTTGCTCCAAAGCCTATCAGCTATACTAAGCTGTGTTGTTTCCAGCGTGCGGACGCTGGTTTGCTCCAAAGCCTTGCTGCTTAACGATTCTGCTAATTTGCCAGTTCCATCTGACTGCTGCTATTATCTCTGGGCTGCCTACCCGGTATTGGTAAGGCCGGTAGAACCTTTTACCACATTCCATCTGAGGTTGCCTTACCCGGTATTGGCAGGGCCGGTAGAGCCTACATTGTGTATCTATTGAGGCTGCCTTGCCCGGTAATTTGGTAAGGTCGGTAAAACCGTTATGCTATTCCATCTGCAGGTTGCCTTACCCGGTATTGGCAAGGCCAGTAGAGCCTAAAGACTGTCCTGTCCGGTATTTTGACAGGACCGGTAGAGTCTGCCTTCTGTCTGTGCTATATTCTGCATATATATATATGTATGTTATTGCCATCCTAAGTTATCATTTATTATTTCAATAAAATTGATTTTTTTTACCTAAAACTTGTGTCTGAGAGTCATAATAAACCGTGACAGTCGGTGGTCTCCGGAGGAATCTCTCCTTCCCATCAAAATGTTGGAGCTTCGGGCGATATTCCATGCCCTTCGTCATTGGACTCCCCAGCTGAAAGAAAGCCGGGTACAGTCCTACAACGCCACGGCTGTGGCCTACATCAACAAGCAAGGCGGAACAAGAAGTCTCGCCGCTTAGTTAGAGGTCAAGGCTATTTTGTCCTGGGAAGAAGAACACGTTCCTGCCATATCCGCAGTACACATTCCTGGTGTAGACAAAGTCATGGCGGACTTCCTCAGTCGACACACTGTGGACAAAGGAGAATGGGAACTGCACCCAGTGGTGTTCTTCCTCATTGTGCAGAAGTGGGGTCTTTCTTGCACCGACGTGATGGCGACAAGACACAACCGGAAGGTCCAGAGGTTCTGCTCTCGCTGGAGGGATCCTCTAGCTCTAGCGGTGGATGCCATGTCCATTCCTTAGTTATTTCCTCTGGCTTACATCTTTCCTCCCCTTCCCATGTTGCACAGGGTGTTACAGAAATTGAGACTGGAGCGCTGTCCAGTTATTCTGAATGCTCTGTACTGGCCTCAGCAGGCTTGGTTTCTGGAGCTTCTGGATTTGTCAGTGGCGGAACCTTTCTGGCTCTCTTACGTCCGGATCTTCTTCTACAGGGTTAGTTGTGGAAGGAGGATGTTCATCTTCTGGCTTTGATGGCTTGGTAATTGAATCCTCAATACTGAAGAAGAAGGGTTTTTCTTCTAGTATGGTGGCTACTATGCTTAGTGCTCACAAACTGGTTTCTTCTAAGGCCTACCATCGTGTGTGGCCGACCTTCTTATCTTGGTGTGCTGATAGGGACCTCTCTCAGGATTTTGATCTGCCTACAGTCCTGGCCATCTTGTAGAACGGTGTGGATAAGGGCCTCAGCTTGAGTTCCCTTAAGGTTCAGACTTCTGCTCTCTCTCTTTTTTCTTTCAGAGGCGCATTGCTATTCTTCCTGATGTCAAGGTTTTCTCCCAGTGGCGTTGCTCATACTCGTCCTGTCTTTAAGACTCGCGCTCCTCAGTGGGACCTTAATTTGGTCTTCAGCGTCCTTTAGCGCCCTTCCTTTGAGTCCTTGGCTACTATTCCTCTATGCCTGCTGATGTGAAAAATGTCTTTTCTCCTGGCGATCGTGTCTGTTCACCGTGTAGCGGAGTTACATGCTCTGTCTTGTAAACCACCCTTTTTGGTGTTTCACAAAGACAAGGCGGTGCTTCACACTTCTCAGGAGTTTCTCCCAAAGGTGGTCTCTGAGTTCCACATTAATCAGGAGATTGTGGTGCCTTCTTTCTGCCCTGACCCTACCTCTGACAAGGAGAGGGATCTCCACTTGTTAGATGTGGTGCGTTGTCTTAAGTTTTATGTACATTGCACCAAGTCCATTAGACAATCTGACGCGCTGTTTGTCATTCCTGAGGGCCCCAGGGCAGGAAGACCTGCATCCAAAGTGACTATTGCATCTTGGATCAAGTCCACTATTCGTAAGGGTTATGAGCTGAGAAAGAAACCAGCTCCCTTTCGGGTTAAGGCTCATTCTACCATATCTATTGGGGCTTCTTGGGCTTACAAAAATCAGGCCTCCTCTAATCAGTTGTGCAAAGCTGCCACTTGGTCATCTGTGCACACCTTTTCGAAGCACTACCGTATTGATGTGCTGGCATCGGCTGACGCCAGCTTTGGGAGGAAGATTATGGAGGCAGTCTTGCCTGTCTAGGATCTTGAATGAAGGAATGAATATGTTTATTTATATAGCTCCACAAGTGTACGCAGCACTTTCAATTTTAGGGTTTAAACAATACAGGGTTACAGATGCTTTGTAGAGTGAAACACTGGGTGGGAGGTCCCTGCCTGAAAGCTTACAATCTAAAGTGGTAATGGGAGACATACAGAGTACATAAGGGTCAAGTGCTGAATACAGTGCTAGTTCTGATTATGATAGAAGACATCAGTAAAGTAAATAATTTATAAGAGCGTTCATTATCCATGAGGTGCGTTTTTAAGTGAGATTTGAAGGTTATCAGAGAGGTGCAGTGGTGCAGGTTGGATGGTAGAGCATTCCATAGATATGGAGCACTGAGAGAAAAAGGTTTGATATGTGACAGGGTAGTAGACACAAAAGGAGCTGAGAGACGACAATCATTGGCTGAACGTAAGTGGCGGGAAGAGGTATAACGGGAGATCAGAGTGGAAATGTAAGAAGAAGTAGAGGAGAGAAGTGTCTTGAAAGAGAAGTAAGATTTTGTAAGATATCCGGAGTTTAATAGGCAGCCATTGTAGAGTTTTGAGGAGGAGTGGGGCAGGGACAAACCTAGGTGACAGAAGAGTGATTCATGCTGCAGCATTCTGTATACATCGAAGTGGATGGAGATGGGAGGCAGGAATGCCAGACAGAAGAATGTTGCAATAGTCCATGCAGGAGAGGATGATTGTGTGTATAAGAATTTTAGCTGTGGAGGAGCAGAGGAAGGGACAGATTTTAGCAGTGTTACGCAAAAGAAAGCGACAGGATTTAGCAATGGCATTAATATGAGGGGAGAATGAGAGAGACTTGTCAATTATAACCCCTAGACACCGCGCTTCTGATACTGGATTTATGGTAGTGCTATTTACAGTCACCTGGAAGGGTGCTACAGGGCCAGGCCAAGGTGGGATGAGGAGCAGCTCAGTTTTAGACATACTGAGTTTGAGGTGCCTGCGAGCCATCCAGTCTGAGATAGCCGAGAGGCAATCTGTGACTTTAGCCTGGATATCAGAATCTTCTTCAGTTCTTGGTGCTTCCTTCACTTTTGAGCCCTGTTGGCTCTAGTTCCGTGTGCTGTGTAACAGTTCTTGGGGTGTTGTTACCCCTGTTCAGTGTCCATTGACACTTCAATTGGTTTGTTGGGCTATTTCTGATCTGATGGTTCATTTTTGCTCTGGTGACTTTGGGGGCCTTGCACCTGGTCCTTGCCTTACTTCCCGCCTCTGGGAAATTCAATGGTTGGAAATCCTAAAGTTATCAGTAACCTGTATTGGACGACAGAGAAAAGTGGATTTGAGTCTTACTTGTTATATCCTTTTCTCTTAATCCATACAGGTTACTGGTTTCCCACCCAGTCAAGGGACCATGCTTGGCTCTCCTGTGGCAGATTCTGGGGGTCCTTCGGGGTCATGCTCAAGAGAGTCTTCTTTCCCTTCTACTATCTAGTCAATAGTTAGTGTCTCAAATCTTTCTGAAGCTATATGGCTAGCTGCAGCCCAGGAGGGAAGGTAGGCTCCACCCCCTGCAATCAATTCTAGAATTATTCCTGCCTACTTAAAGGGGTGGATAACCTACCCAAAGTTACCAGTAAACTGGATGGACTAAGAAAAGGATTTAACAGGTTAGACTAAAATCCTCTTTTTCTACTTTGAGTGGCAGAGGGGTACTTAACGCATTGCTTTAGCATTCAATGGGTTAATTCATATGTCAAAACATTCACTAAGGCTATTATATACCTAGTGAGACTAAATTTTGTAGATTTCTTTCTTGTACGGCAGCAATTTGAGTAATCCATCCAATGTGTGTTTAACTACAGGCCTGGCATAAATCGAGTCGGTACATGTTTTTCATGCATATTGCCTCATTCATGCTGGCTCTGATTTCTTATCCACATCTTGGTAAGAAAGAGGATTTTTGTGTCATTTTATCACATTTCATTGTATTTGATAAATTAAAGAGGGACAATTCTGGAAGAAAACTTCACCAAGGGGGAAAAAAATTCTCATTGATTTAGATGTGTTTTTTTAATCCCTTGTAAGCTAATGTGGCCTCCAGCACATTGTTATACCATGAACTGTAGACCTTGCCAGCATTTAAGGGGTTAAAATTCCCATTTAAATTAATCAGTGTTTTGTGAATTATTATTTGTCTCATGTTGTATAATTTATTTACTCCAGAAATGTGCCTTCTGAAGGCTTGGATTCCACTGCATTTGATAAGGTTATCAAGGGTTTATCAATTATTTCCTCTATAGGCTTTAAAGGGAATCTGTTATATACAACCAGCTGATAATAATTATCAACTGCAATGTAACCTAGGCCTAGTATGGCCCACAGTGAAGTAACAAGTCATATAACTAAATGTGTAGCTTACTAATTCACAGTGATAGTACAGTAATTCACCCTATGTATGAACCAAGGAATTAAAAAGATAGCTATAAATAAAGGCTAAATAATACAATGCTGGTTTTTCTATAGGTGTCTGGGAAAATTCTGAATTCTGGAAGCAACAATATGCCTGCAATTGAGGCTCTGCCAGATTTAACTAGTTCGGCAAGAAACCCAGAATTCAGTTTCTGTCAAACAATTAATAATAAGAATGAAAGACTTAATGCTGCCAGCTCTATTGTATTTGAAGTGTCAACTGTGGATTCTGACGCAGGAAATGTGGCTGTTATTGGTAAGGAAATGGTCCTGTTTAAGCTATTTTGATTCTTCAGCTATAAGCCTCCTTCTGTTTACAGTGCGTAGTGCATTCTGTTGAGTACTTTTACTTTCTACTCACTTAAAGGGATAGTAATGTTTCACAAAAACAGCAGCTCCAATTAATCTTCATAGTATATGAGCCATAGAGAGTGTTATTTCAATTCTGTCAGAGTTGTAGTTCAAGAGTAATTGAATGATAAAGTATCCCCCTTCCACCCCTTTTACCTAGTGTAACACTGCTCACCTCAGATGTGGAATCTGGTTGCTAGACCAGACAGATAACAGCAGGGGACAATCTTCTTCCTATGAGAACAATGAAAGCCCTCCCCCCCTTGACAAGTTTCTCAGGTTTTTCCCTTATCTTAATTGAAGAATGTCCCTCTCTGCAGTCTACCTGGGCACCTCCCTTTTGATCTGGCTGAACGGGGGGGGGGGATACTTTGCTTGTGAATATCTCTTAAACCATAAAGGTTTGAGAGATAAGACTTATATCATTCTTCATGTTTTTTTAAGGGCTATAATATAAAATAAACTTATTTTCGAGTATTACTATCCCTTTAAGTGAAGAGTGTCCCTCTCTGCAGTCTACCTGGGCACCTCCCTTCTGTTCTGGCTGAGCAGTGTTACATCAGTAAAAGGGGCGGGAGGGGGATACTTTATCATTCAATTACTCCTGAACTACAACTCTGACAGAATTGAAATAGCACTCTCCAAAGTCCAGATACTATGATGATTAATTAGAGCTGCTTTTATTATGAAACAATACTATCCTTTTAAGTTAGGAATTATCATTTTTTCCTAAACCTGTGCCAGTGGAATCACACTTAGTAAAAAAAAAAAAAAAGCCTGGGTTGCTAGCTATTTTCAGGCAAGTTTAAAGTTATTGGGAATTGTTGCCCCATGAACACCAAGAAAATACATCTGAAAAAAAGTGGACTGCGAGAGTTAAATATTTGCTAAACCCAAAAGAAAAATAAGAAAGATAAATCTAATTGGATTGTCTTTATACTATGTTTGTGTCACTGGAGGGAAGTGTATTGCAGTAATGTATTGTGGTATATTTGGGTGTAAACAGTGTGCTCACAATAATGTAACTTTCAGTCATAAAATGATGGACAAATAAAAAGTAACACTGAGCTTTTAGTAGTATGACTAAAAGTTACATTATTTTTCGGAAACTGTTTACACTTTTATATACCCCCCCTCCCAGCCATACCTGGGAACATGCTCATCTTAAGCCCCAGAGAGGGCTCATATGCTGCTGACTGGAGGGTGTCGAGGGTGTCACCCTTAATCAGGCGGACAGAGCTTAATCATATTTGTTTCATAAAGTGGGTTGGAAGTTGCCAGAACATGGTGAGAAGGAGGAGAAGTGGGCAGGAAGTGGGAGATACAAGGTGAGAAAGAGAAGAAACTCACCACCACAGAAGAATCATCTCTGTCCCCAGAGACCTGGTAATTCAGTCTGAAAACCGGAGGCTCCGGGTCAGACTTGGGTAGTACCCAGGTATGCCCCTAGCTCTACATGAAACTAGCCTTCCCTTTTGCTGCATTCACACAGTTTGCCCCAGGATTGTACACATTAATTTACAAATGGGCAGTAAATTAGGGCTTAAAAGCTGTTGCTTGCCAAACAATCTAATAATAAAAGGAGCTAGGAGGAAAACTGCCACAAAACATTTAATGGGACTTTTGCAAATATGAAAGTTTAATGCAGGTGTGTATAGAACCTCAATTATGGGTGAGGGGATAGTAGGCTGCCAGTGTCAGGTGCTCCCTTTGTTCTAATACTACTTTCTACTGCTGCCATGAGAGAACATTTATGACAATCTAATCACAGTGCTTATATCCTGTGCAGGCTAGACAACCCTTCTTATGATCTATAGCATTTGCCAGTCTGTAGCCCTCAAGTGAAGGGAGATCAGGAGCAAGGTCAGTGATTTACAAACAGAGGGGAACAAGGAGCAGCTGTTATGCTATTTGCAAGTCAGGCACCATTTGTTGGTTTCTCACCTGAAGAGATATCCATTGTCAACAGTAGCTGGCATACTTCTGGAGGATTGATCACTGTTATGAGAACACTCCCCCCGATCAGGCCGGACTGACCAATGCCGCTGATTGAGCCATTGGTTCAAACACCTCCAGCTGAGCCAGAGGCATCATTGGAACCTTAACTGCAGTGGTAGTAACATACAGTTAAGCCATAGGAGTACCTGGAATAAATGCTGCAGGTTAAGCCATTAGAGCTTACACCTCTGGCTGAGTCAGAGGCAACACTGGAAGAAGAGTTAGACAGTGGTGTTTTGAAAGAACGCTACAAACCTAAGCATAAAGGGCATAGATACCTTGACTGAGCATAGTATTAATAGATAGGACACAGTGGCAGTGGTAGACAGGATACCCTCTTGGGGGGTCCTAGACAAGGATTGGCTAAAAATTCCTGATGAAAAGCCCTCTTAAGGGCAATAGTGTGAAGATCAGAAGACAGAAACCAGGAACATTCTTTGGAGCCATAGCCCTTCCAGTTAGCCAGGTAGTGGAAAGAACCTCTGGACTGCTGATGATTCAAGATCTTGTCAATGAGAAATGTGTCATGCCCTCAACAGTCACTATGGGGCAGTTACACAAGTGGCTGCATGTGCAAGGCATGAGTAAAGATATGTGGAAGACATATGAAGAGATAATCCCAAAGGAAGTCTGATGGGTATGTTGTCCACAGAAAGTTCAAACTTCAAAGTAACAGATGACCAGGCCGGAACTGAGGGCACTACCGTCCACAGTAATAATTCTGAAGAGATACTCATTGAGAAGGGTAGGTATGTCTTTTCCATTGTATCATCTCAGAATAGTGTTATAGCTGGTTGAAAGCAATTCTTAATGTTAAGTATAGTATTCAGACTCAGGGGGACTCCCTGTGATCCCACTAAGCCTTGGAGTTTGACAGGACAATTTAAGGTCCTATGCCCATCATGATACAGACAAAACCCTTTAGAAATCCTTTAAGTCTTTTTAGAACCAGGCGGGCAATTATGGTGACCCATGGTTTCTAGAGTAGTCTTAGTATCTGTTAGACCTGGGAGAAGGTCTAGAAGTTGGAAGTGCAAGCTCCCTGCAAGAACACTCTCTCTCTTGGTGTCTTTCAGAGATGTGAGTATCTAGATTGCAACAAAGTGAATTACTTCATCCAAGGAACTTGTTATGTCATGAACTGTAAGTTCAAATTTGAAAGAAAAACCTAGAACTGGAGTATAGACTAAGGCCATCTAATAAAGATTGTATTAATACAAATTAAAATAATTTATCATTTTCTTAAGAAATAGAACTAGTAGGGAACCATTGTAAATTCTCGACAAGAGTTCGCCCAAAAGATGGAAAAGACAATAAAGTAATTGTCCTTAAAGTACTGTATATAGCTGTAGGGTCTGGGTAAAATTAATCACGTCTAGTGTAGACAACAATGAAGTAAAATATTATTGTGATTAGTGATATTTCTGTACATTAGAATAAGAAATAATGATGTGTGACAGTGATATTAAGTGTAGTACTCTCCTAATAATTGTGAAATATATTAAAAAAAATTTTTTTGAAGTGAATCAATTAATGTGAAAATTAATGTGCAAAAATTGATTACATGAATTACTAGGGAACCCGTACCTCACACAGCAGGCAGGTAATCAAAATGAAACACAGTATAGTTAACTATCATAGTCCCTTAATTTGCTGCCAACTATATGGGGGCCCCAAAAGATGTGGTACATTGTAAGTACTAAAACAGATGCATGAATATAGACAGGAAGAATTCAGATATTATCAAGCAAGGGTGTTAATGTCATGGTTCCCAAGAGAAGTACAAGAGTCAGTACGGTATAGTAAAATGCAATTTATTAAATAACAATAAGGTAGCACACAGAGGTTAATAGAAGGTGCAAGGAGAGGGTCACAGCCAGCAGGTGCTACTACCAGAAATAGTAAACTGACACTGAGGACCACTCTAATAGAGACTAGGCCTAAGCCACTGGTAGTCTCTGCAGGAACCAGGAACTGGAACAGGAATGGCACAGTAGCAGGAACAGGACCTCAAAGTCTTGATCCGAGGTAGCGAGAATTCTGACTCACGCCTTCAGTCAGTATAAGGAAGCGTATACTTCACTCACACCTGCAGTCAGTATAGGAGGTAGTCTGCCAGAGCCCCAGGTCCGCACCAGATTGGGTGTTTGCTAGGTACAGGGGACAAACAAGAGAACAGTCAGACAGAGCCACAGGTCAGCACAAGAGAGGGTAGTCAGACAAGCCAGGTCGTACACAGTTCAGATAGTCAGCCAGAGCCACAGGTCTGCACCAGATTGGGTGTCCACTATAAGATTACAGGAAGCATGGCATAAAACAGAGGCCTGCTTCACTCTGAAGCCTCGCGCCTGCAGATGACGTGTGGACTGACGCCGAGCATCGCTGAAGCGGTGGCACTGGAAACAAGGTAAGCTGTGACAGTCAAGAATTCAGAAAAAAAGTTCCACCGCTGTTAGTACTGGAGAAAATGCATTTAAAAGGTATTGATCAATGATGAAATGCCTCATAATAAAATGGCAGATGGAGAGCATATTACACCCAAAAAAGAAAAAGTAAAAGGGGTCACAGTATAAAGCAGAGATAAAGTTAATATCTATATAAGCCAACATTGTCAGCAGCACTCCTGGCATGTGTTTCACCAACCATCTTTTACAAAGTCTAAAAAAGTAAATCTTTGAGTCTCTGACAGAGCCCTCTTCAAAAAGCTGCTTTAGGGTTCTCTCACCCCAGCTGATTTCATAGGCAATGCAAAATTCAACAACACAAAGAGGAAAAGTCTTCTGCCCTTTCAAGAGCTTTAGAATCGCAGCTTCTGCAGCAGATTGCCTGCCAGGCCAGTCAAACAGTTTTTAAAGCTATAGTAATTGTATGTGCATCATTAAACAGTGAAGATGCATGATCCAAGAGAGGAGAGACCTAGGACAGGGCTTGAGCTTTTAACAAGCAGATGGTAAAAGTCACTCAAGAAGGATGAATGGAAAACAGTTCAGGTTGATTGAGAAAATGAAGCATATATTGGTCCAGGAAATCTTAGTTCAGCAAGATTACTATCAAGTCTTTCAGGAACTGGAGGTGTTGGTGCCAGCATATTAACAATGGCAGTAGAAACAGAAGGCATATACACAGTATAAGCTGGTTAGTAAAAAACAACAGCTTTCTGCTGAAATGCATGCAGCATACCAGCAGCTTCATAGCTCCCAACTCTCCTGATTTACAGGGGACGGTCCAGAATTTGCAGCACACTCCCACCATCCAGCCACACACAGTGAATATCCTGCTTTCACCCAGCTTGTCTTGAAGTGGCATTGTGTTTATTTCCGGCATGAGCACTTGCCCATCTATGGCTATACTCAATGTCATTCTGGGCATAGTGCATATACCTTGGTGTCAAATCACATGGGGCGGCGTGGCTGCACTAATGTAACATAAACAAATGTGTGCTCCTTTTCTAACATGTACCACCAGCCAGCCAATGAAAGAGGAGAGTGTGGCATGATTCTCATCTCTCATTGGCTAGCTGATGGTTCTGCATGAGATGGCGTTTATGGTGGTGCATGTGTACACGACTGAGTGAAGTGGAATCTAGGGAAGCAGAGAAACGGTCATCCAAACCATGTCACTCCAACTGTCTGAATTAAAGCTTGTTACCCAACCATGCATCACCTAGACACTATTCAGTGTTGGACTTGCTCACTGGTAGATTACGTAATTAATTACACATACACACAGAAGCGACAAGAAAGAGAATGGGACAGCTGTGCCCTTGACTTTAGAGGCATTATGTCAACAGTGAATTACAAAGCTGGAAGTCTAAAGATTGTTGTGATTGGACAAAAACATCCAATCACAGCTAGCAATTAAAATTGGCATTGACTGAGTGACAGGAGCATTTTCCAAGTGAGAGGCGAGTTCTACAACTGCTTCTCAATTGCTATCCTGATTTGCTACCTAGTTTCTGGCAAATCTCTACATGCATATATTGCCTGCTCTGTGGGCGAACCCTGTAGGTGCCACAGAGTTGTACGTTAGTTATAGCTGATGTTATCTGTTAACAATTAAACATTTCTTAAAAATGTAACCAGAATTAGTATATATGGCAAATTTTAATCAATTATATATTTTATTTTACATGGTGCATTAATTTTAATTGATTATAATCATAAAGTAAATTGTTTGCACAATGACAGTGTGTTAACGTAATGAATAAACAGAACAGTTCTAATAATGAACAATTTTCCTGTGCTTTATTTAGGACACTGTATGCTACGTGTGTTTAATAATGAAGGAAAGCTTAATGTTGGGGGATTTCAACTAAAGCTAAGAACAGGTTTGACTTCTAAGCAGCTGGACTCATCTTTATCATCAGATTTCCAAAAGTGTACCATTTTTCCTTGCTGCTCTCTCCTAATTCGACTTCTACCACATACCCAGGCAAGTAATAATATGTTTATTTTCGTAAATGATCTTACTACTTTGGAAATAAAATATCGAAGTAAAAATCACATAAAATGGTATTTATCCAAATATTTTTCAAATTATGTATGTTAATGTGTCACACAAATTGAAAGAATGACCAGATTTAAAATTGAGACAGACAGGCAGGCAATGTTTAGTGAATGAGGAGCAAACCTATTGCACCATATGTATCACTGAATAGCTCCCATCTGTTGAGACATATGGTTGAATTGTGTTGTTTGTAATTTACTATATTATTTTATCGATGCATGGGGGGAATGTATGAATCTGCCAGCATAGCTCATTTTCTGTACTACGACGTTAGCCTCTGTTGCACTTCAGGGTATGCAGTAGCGTGTATAATCAATTTAGTGAATACCAGCACACTTTCCTCTGTCATTAGAACATTGATTAGCTCAAACCCTGAATGGCTGAAACAAGCATTCCCCAAACCCACAGCTAGGTAAAGAAGGTGCTTTAGTTCATATCAGTGCATACACTCCTTTGTAATAAGACTTTAACATTCAGACCCACAATACTGACCAGTATTGAAATCTGACCACTAGAGGCTAATGTTAAAGGAACACTAACACATAAAATGATCCCGGATTATAACCACTTATTGCCTTGTTTTCCAAGCTAACTCTAAAATCTAGTTGTAAATATACTCTCTGGGTGCTTCCATTCTTGACTTATCCAGCGCTCCCATTACAATAGTAATATAGACTGCTACTGCCCTGAGATGATGTAAACAGCCTTTCTGAAAAGAAGTACTAATCTCAATACATTAGGGCCGGCCAACAGTATTTTTTCAAGCATAGTTAGCCATTCAATTACCTGTGCTATGAAAATATTCCACTTGAAAAGAAATGCACGTCAGGCTCTAAATTTAGCTCCCATTGGAACTCATGAAAAGCAGTTGGATTTTCCTATCCAATTTAATATGTTAGGCAGGCACATACGTTAAGGGACTCACTTTAACACCAGAAAAAGAAGAGGAACTATTTTCTGGTGCAGAGGGACCAGTGGATGTATTGATATGGAGCCCTAAGCCCCATATCAATACATCCAAAGAACTTATAATTAATGTGCCCATACTTCAATAGCCTTTCCTTGAAAATCCTGATTTTCAAACCTGAAGGTTTTGAGCCATTTTAGTACCTTGGAGACACTGTTTCATCATTTTGTTATCATTTTTTAAAAATTTGATTCTGGTGGATAACTTTTAGGATATACGTGTGTGTGTATAGAAAAACCAAGGTGTTCAGCACACTCTGATAAACAGTAAACTGACTGTGTGGCTGTTTAAGAAATAAATACTTACATATCCAGAAGAACAACCTCATTCACAGGACTTGACTGAAGAAACAAGTTTGCAGATTTATTGAATCAATTTTTGGCCCACACTGGGGCCTTTTTTAAGAATACAGAAAAGATGCTGAAGAGGCATTATATACCTCTACAGTGATTTGAAAAATGGTGTCAAATAACACCACAATTAAGTGGGTGTAGACTAGAGGAGCAGTGTTGAATATGTACATAATAATGAACCAAGTATTCAAATGTGAAGTGGTAAAAAGAAATATGTCCGTAACGAAAAATAAATAACAAAGAAATTGAAATATATACCGAAAACATCCCATTAATAAATTGCCATTCAATTCCAAATACAAAGCTTAAAAGATCTGTATGGAAAACTGCATACAAATAGATATTGAGGAGCAATCAAATAGTATATACAATGAAGCGAATGCAGAAGTCAAAAATAGAACATAATCAGAGCACTATATTAGATTCAAAAGTAACAAATCACTAAAAAAAATAGATGTCTCAAATCCTCTATGAGAGATAACATTTATAACAAAGAAAAAAGTAGGTACATTGTTCAGTAGTACAAATATAGCATCCATTGCAAGAACACAAATGGTATAATATAAAGGTACAGCACTAAAAAAGGCTGAGAAAAAGACCAACCAAGACTAACAAATATAGATTATTGTACCAGATGTAATGCTGTGCCTCCCACACTAACGATCCTGTAAATGAGAAGACACAATGTCCAGCTGGCATGAACAGCATCTGCGTTACCATAACAACCAACATGAAGTGAACTGAAATAAAGACTGACCAAGTACATCGGCATCAACTTTACAAAAAAGAGGATCATTCAATAATAGGAAAAGTAAATAAGTGATCCAGGTGTTTTATAAAAGTCGATGTACACATAGAGGTCACTAATGAACAAAAAGTCAGCATGCCAAGGCAATCAAATGCTTTGTGGGAACGAGCACATAGATGCAGAAGTAATTCAAAGATAGGTGCTAAGATGAATTCAGATTACAAAAAAACTAATATGCAGAGCTGGTATTCACAGTGAAAAGACCCCAATACAAACGATGTCCAGATGAGGGAAAATGAAGAGACTACAAAATTAGTCCATAAGCAAGGACAAATGTTACTAATCAATCACATATGTATGTGTATATCCATACAAGCAAAACAACCATGTCTTGAAAATCCAAACAAAATGGGAAGTCATATAGTCAATGCAATACGTTTTTTAGCTAATCCAGAAGTAAAGAAAATCTACACACTATCAAGAGATAAATAGATCAAGCAGTGATCAATGGTCTATGATGGTCTCAGAGAGGCAATATTAAGAAAACACAGCTATAATCAATATCCAGTTAGTGTAAGTCAGAGGTGTTCATTGATGTGCAAGTAAAGAAGGACTTAACCTCAGATAAGTGAGCAAATATGGTTGGTGAGCTGTTAATCATAATGCTGGGGAGAGTTTTAATACATGCTGTGGTGGGTACTACCCCGATAATACCAATAATCTCCGAAACAGCTTGAACCTGCAGCATGCCACAGGGTGTAGCGTGTCAGCAGGATGAGTTTATGGTGTGCTTACACACAGCTGGCCACATTGGGCAGGTCCTGCCACTGTCCGCGGCACCTAACATAGGCCCAAGAAGATATGCTGGTCTACTCTGATGGATCCGCCGGGCTCCGATCTCGATGATCTGGGCAAATAAGGTATGGAGCAGCTCAGCAGAATCTGTAGTGTGTGGAGAGGGTGAAATAAAAGGGAACATTTGCTATTTTTCCTTTTGCTATTTTCCCTTCCTGGTAATTTCCATGGCAGCATTCACCAAAGGGTAAAATTGCATCCACAACCAATCAGATAGGAAACAAAAAGTCAAAGCAAAACTATAAATCCCACCCATCTAGAAGGCCAAATCGTCTAACTTACCAAGCCAAAAACAGAGGGCAGGAATCTGGTAAATGCTGCCATGGAAATGACCAGTAATGGCAAATAACCGTATGTAGAAAAAAAATGTTCCCTTTTGCTAGGATCAGTATGATGTGCTTTAGCATATTTCCTCTCTGTGAAAGGCATTAGTGAACTAAAAGAGACTGCACCCTGGGTAGGATACTTACCCTATAGAGCCTCATCAATTCGAGGGCAGGCTCGTTCCTTGTTGAGCATCTCTGACTAGCTCTTTGCATATGCAGGTTGCCCTTGGGGCTAGTCACCCTAAGGATAACAGGATAATCCAGACATGGACCTCTTGCTCACAGTGCCTAGAGAGATCAGTTGTACCTCTGATGTGGCCTAACAAGGCTGAAATGTATGTCTGGGGTTGGTTGCTTCTCTTGTTCAGAGAGGAATTGCCTGGCACTTCATGGCTGGACTGCCTTTTGATAGGATCAGTATGATGTGATTTAGGGTATTTCCTCTCTGTGAAAGATACTAGTGAGCTAAAAGAGATTGCATCTTGGGTAGAATACTTATCCTATAGAGCCTCCTCAATTCGAGTGCAGGCTTGTTTCTAGTTGAGCATCTCTAACTCTTAACATATATATGTTTGTTAGCATTTTAAATAGAAGCTTTTAAATGCATTTATCATTTCAGTATGTAGTGTTTCTTTAGGTGTGCGTAAACTCCTTGTTTTACTCTTTTTGTATATGTTGGTTTTATAAAGTTATTTTATCCTGGTTGAGTAATATAGACACTTGGCTTAATGCACAATAGAAAATTGGTGCAATTCTGGGACAAAAGCAACTCAACACATAGGGGAGAATTAAAGTTCCCAAACACCTAATGATTTAAATGGGGCTTTTAATTTATTGAATGACAGAGGGGTCTTCAATGCATTTTTTCTCAATGAGTTGCAGAGTTCTCTGTTTTATGTGACTTCTATGATGCAGTTGCTTTGCTCCAGAATGACTCCAGTTTTCTACACTTCCGTGCTTAAGGTCCTCTGCAGGTACTGCTTATTTTTAAGTGTAGTAAGGATGATATTTTTTAACAATCACATTTTTATTTTATTTTATATGTTAGAAACACATTGCTTTCATGTACCCAATAAATGAATGATGGTAATACTTCCCTCCTGTACATGATGCTTATGAGAAATCAGCTCTGCTGTATGCACTTCGCATAAGAATCCTGTATGAAAGAGTAATATGGCCACCCAAATTATTAAGTGATAGGATTTATGCTACAGTTTTGCTGACAGTTTCAGATTCTGCATTGCTGTTGTTAAAGCTTATCTTGCTTTGAGTCAACCAGAATGTTCCTTGTGTAAGCTGAAGGCTGACAGTCAGGTTTTTTCCCCCAGTAAAATAATACATCAGAAATCATAGCCTTTAAAATAATACATTACGTGTATGCTTAGAATTAAATGAATGTTTACCCAATGCACCCTGCTGATGTACAGAGCAAAGTATCCTTAATATCTGTTGCATACAGTACTACTATAGATACACAGATTGATCTCAAACCGATTAGTAATTAAAAATGGTTCACATATGGGACCAAAAATATAAAATTTCAGTCAGTGTTTTAAAGGGAAAGTAATACTTAAATTGTAAAAAAAAATATGTTGTAGGGTTTATCCCCCCTGAGTAAAACAAGGGTACTCCCACTGCTGAAAGGTGTTTTATTCATAAGTTGTTACAGCTCAAATTTGAATTTTTTTAGGTGCAAAATCACAGTGGCCTGAAATTGTAGAGTGGCGCTGTTGCTACACCATCCTATGGAGATTTATGGTCCCGGGACCAGAGCTTTCCATAGGATGGTATAGCAACAGCGTCACTGTACAATTTCAGGCCACTGTGATATTGCACCTAAAAAATTCAACTTTGAGCTGTAATAACTTTTGAATAAAACACTTTTCAGCGGTGGGAGTACCCTTATTTTACTGAGGGGGATAAATGCTACAATATACATTTTTTTATATTTGAAGTATTACTATCCCTTTAAAGAATGAAGTACAGATTGATTTTGCTATATTCGATTTAAAGATGCTGTCATTTTTTTGGTTTTTGAAAAAAAAAATTGTACTTATTTTTCTTTCTGAATAAAGTAAAGGCACAAATTTGTGGGAGCTTCTGCAACAATGTTGGGAAAAACGTTCAGAAAAATATTTGATTTCCGTTGTGGAAAGAAAGCCACAAGTGTGTTCAGCTGTTATATCTGCAAAAGATGGCTACTTTGATGAGTCAAAAATTTAGATTACATTTTGTTAAGGAAAATGATTCCATGATTTCGTTTTAATGTCCAATTGCTTATTATTTGTTCTATGCGTTATTTTCAGAATACATTGAGACATTAAACTGCGTAAATTTCAATAAAAACTGGAACCATTGGGGTGTTCTAAAACTTTTGACCAGTATAGATATATACCTAATATGTGACCCTAAGGACGGGGAAAGAGGTGCCAAACATCCTTACACCAACTCCAATCATTGAACGTGATGAAGTAAATTGATAGACAAGGGAAACGTCCAGTCCCAAGTGTTACAGTGTTACATACAGTGTACTGCTAGAAACAGTAACAAAATAATCAAAACTGTTAAAGTAAAACATATTTACATAAACATTACTAACTGTATTATTCTGGTTTCAACCAGTAATATAATTACTAGTAAGATTATCATGATTTTCATTTAAATATTATATCCTGTATTAGTCATTATTCTATCCAATTTCACTATACTGTTGGATGAGACCTGGGCTAAGTATAGAAACATAGGTGAAGGAAAAGTGAAAACTCCTTTCTCACAAAGGCAGTTGGGATTATTAGAAATGCATGTGAAATATAAAAATGTCCTCATTCTGCAAATGATAGTCATTGGCATATTTAGGTCAGAGCACATCTCTATGTTAATCTGAAAAGTGCTCAGGCATGTTGCATTGTGTCACAAATGTAAACTGTAAATAAGTAAATGTATGCCCTATCTCAGAACAAAATCTGCTTCAGGCCAGCTGTATTACTGGTAAAATCTGCAGAAGGTTAGGATTATAGTAAAATTGCAGTTGAGGATTTGCCAGGACAATATGCAGAGCTTACAAATGAAGCCTGCCCCTGGAAAGACTAGATCTTTGGAAGCTCCAGTAGTACTTCATCAATTACTGGGGAAATTGACTACATATGGAGGAAAGTATAATCATTTATTGGCCAACATCTTTTCTATAGAAGTGGCTGAAATGTATCTGAGAAATGTGTATTTTATGCCTTCCTAGCAATCAAGTGGTTATAAAAGAAAGAACAGAAGGAAGCGCCAATGGTGCAATAACGTTATTAAAATAATGTGAAATGTATAACAAAATTATATTACTCACATTCAGTAAATGCCAGTAACTTGATATCAAGAATAACACCAGATTTATTACAATAAATATTTGTTTTATCGTGGTCTTACACCAATTTGAATATGAGCCTCCACCTGTCAATAGTCAACTGAATACAGTCATCACCCGAATGGAGACGGGCTGATAGTCTCCGTAAGCGCATGAGCCAGTATTCTTGATATCAAGTTACCGGCATTTACTGAATGTGAGTAATATAATTTTGTTATACATTTCACATTATTTTAATAACATTATTGCACTATTGGTGCTTCCTTCTGTTCTTTCTTTTATAAGCATACTGTTTGGGAGAGCATGGTTTTGGTGGTGAGCAGACGAGTGGTGAATGCTGTTACTGGGGGCAGCTATAATACTCCAGAGGTTCTGAAAGTTGGATTTGATATATGTCTCCTCCAACACTTTATAAATTGTGAGTGTATTTCCATAAGGGTGTTTTCGTGGTGGTGGTGATCAGTCAAATTCTTGCTGATGCTCACAAGGGGCGCCCCTTTGTGTTTCTCCCTTCTACTTCTCCTGCAGTAGAAATCAAGTGGCTTAGATTTGATTGAATTGTTTATTTTTTATTTAGTAAATGTTTTACCAGGACGAATACATTGAGATTTCTCTCGATTTCAAGTATGTCTTCGAGTGTTTACAGCAAAGATTTGCGTATTTACTCAAATACAGAGACAAAATACATATATACACATACATATACTAAAAATGTTATATACGGTTGCATATTGTTTTTAGATATGAAGAGGCAGCTATTTTTAATGATTTTAGACTGGGAGAAGATCTGATTTTTTCAGGTAGGTTATTCCAGACATTCAGAACTCTGAAGGAAAAGGCAGATCGACCGGTTTCTTTTTTGAAATGTGGTATAGTCAGTGAGTTGTTAGCAGTGGAGCAGAGGTTATAGTTAGTATGGAGAGCTGGAGTGAACATACTGCTCAGGTAGTCTGGTAGTTTTCTAGAGAAGTGGTTATGAACCATGCAAGAGAGGTGAAGGGCATGTCTAAATTTGAGTGTTAGCCAATTATTTCTTCATACATATCACAATGATAGATTATGTAATTACACTGAAGGATGAAGTGGCATAATGAGTTATACAGAGTGTCAATTTTAGCAAGATGGATTTGTGGCACAGGAGCATATACTACTTCCCCATAGTCTATGATTGGCATTATCATCTGTTATACAATATGTCTTCTTACCAGGGGATTTAAACAGGATTTGTTTCTAAACAGACACCTATTTTGGGATAAAGTTTGGACGTTAATTTATCAATATGAAGACCAAAAGTGAGGTTGGGGTGAAGCCACATACCAAGATATTTGTAGGAGTCCACTGTGGCCAATTTACAATTAGACTCTGTTACAATGGATAGATTGGCATTACAGAGATTACGTAGTTTATGCTTTGTACCAAATAACATTGTGATCGTTTTGTCAGTGTTTAGGAATAGTTTGTTCTTTGCTATCCATCTTTCAGCTTCAGTGAAATCAAGATGTAATACGCCCTCCAGTTGAAATTTTTGCATTTATTATAGTGTCCTCTGCATACATGTGTACAGAAGACGTTTTGCAAACCATGGGCAGATCATTTATAAACAGAGAAAATAGAAGGGTGCAAGGATGGAGCCTTGGGGAACCCCACTTGTAACTTTGAGTGGAAGGGAGGTATTATCAGCAACAGACACATATTGCATTCTGTCTGATAAGTAGGATCAGGACCAGTTTAGAGAATGATTACTCAATCCTGAACTTTGGAGTTTACTTATCAGAATACTGTGGTCTACCGTATCAAAGGCCTTTGCAAAATCTAGGAAAATAGCTCAAAACTGTGATCAACTTGAAGGTGTTTTCAGTGTGTCTTTCTATGTGCTTTTTAAGGATAATATGAGACAGTAAAGCATCTAACAAAAAAATGCAGTCTAGTTTGAAGGGGTCAAATAAAGACATTTTGAGTTTGCAGCAGATTTTTTTGCTTCCAGAAGGAGAAACCTAAGCTATGATTGACTGAATTCATTGAGTCAAAGCTTCCAGCCAATAACGGACTGGAATTATAGTAGGCAATATGACTTCCATTCAGAGCCGCATCATGGGCAAAGCACCCTGGCTAGAGTCCAGTGAGGTTGGGGAGGGTCCTGGCAGGCTGAACCAGAGGGATAATTTTCCCCAGGACCAGTGTGTGTATGTGTGTGTGTGTGTGTGTGTGTGTGTGTGTGTCACCTCTGCTCATGCGCAACCTTGAGACCTTTGGATGAGAAGCGCATGCATCCTATGAATAAGGATGAACCCACCCATGTCTTTATCCCCATTGGGCGTTGGTCTCAAATGCAGTGTATCTGAGCATGAAACCAAATTGCAACGTGCTTGAGGTCCTTCAGCATTGGGCAGGTGCATCATGCTCCTCCAGTCGTCCTCTCCTGGTGGCAAGAAGCTCCAGCAGGTGTTCAGAATGCACTAAAATACTGCTGCTGCCACCTTTCTCAGATATATCTATATAGACTGACTGAGGAAGTTCTATATATTAACCCCTTAACGACCCTTGATGGTCATAGTACATCATGGGTCGATCTGTGTTAACGACCCATGATGTACTATGACCGTCATGGTATTCCGGGCTCCCCCATGGCTGCACGCTGTTTGGGGTGTCCGGAACCGGAAACAGCAAAAAAAAAAAAAAAAAAAGCTCTGTGTTCCTTAAGTGACCAGGACGCGCCAATCGGCCGGTCGTTAAGGGGTTAAGGACCAGAGAAGTGTGCAACACATCACACCGGTCTGGTACTTAAGGGGTTACTAATGGTTTTACTATACACAATGAGGGCAATGAGTGGGACAGTTTCCCCCAGATGAAATTCTAAGGGCACCAGTTGCTGCACTGCTAGATCCCTTGCTAACAAAGCTGCAGCCATCTGAGTTTTGCAGTGGGCACAATCACAATGCATGCCATGAACTGAGGGCTGAATAGACATCAGTCATCTTGTGACTTGGAGACACCTGCAAATTCTAATAATCATCAGCTATTTAACACCCCTTGCACAATTATCATGCATGGACATTGGGTGGGAGTTGAGTTGCTTGTAGCATTAGATAGGGCAACCAACTACGGCAATCGCAATATGGCTTATTTATGTTGAATAATGTGTTCCCTGCTTGTGAAATAATTTAGACGTAATTGCCTCTGAGTTCACTGAGGATGTCTCTACACTTCTCCCACCTTACTCTATCCTTATTGGCTTCCTTCTGCTGACTCTTCTTGCTACCCATTATCATTCAGTCTGTTAATGGCATGTGTTTCATCTCTCCTACTTTTAATGGTGTGCTTTCTTTCACTTTAGTGAAAGAGCCTTACAGTACCAAAATCTTTCCCCTTTAAGCCTCTATTACCTTCTCATCTGCCTTTCTTACTCTCCCTTCTTCCTCCCTCCACCTCCTCTCTACCTTTTGCCTCCATTCTGTGTCTCTCACTATTTCTCAGCATCTGGCACCCATGATCTGAATCTTAATCCCTCTGTCTCTCTCTTACTCTCTTTTACATCTGCCAACAGTACTGAAGTCGACTTCACTGTTGTTTGTAAGCTCTTACAGTCAACAGAGTAACTGATATTCATAGCACTCAATCCATGGCAAACACTGCAAATTCTGTGAGTCCGTTTTTCTATTGGTATCTATATTCCAGCAATAGCTGGAGAGTCACATGTTGGCCAGTTGAGGATAACTGAAAAATTCAGATATGTAGAAGGGAGAACACAGTCATAGCAAAGTGAAATCATGTATCAGCTATCGCATGTCATGTGTTCTTCTCATCACTTCTGATCAATAAAAGATTCAGCGATAGCTGAAACATGATCGCACTTTGCCGTGTGTTCTCACTTCTACATATCTGTTCGTATGTGGTCAACCAGAAGACCAGAGATTCTGCACCCGGCTGAATATATGTGCAGGCCTTTGAGCCTCTGGAGTGTGCATACATTCTTCATACCTTTAAATGAACAACTCCCAGTGTCCATCATCAGGTCTGTTATCTTTGAATAATGTACATCATGTAACATTTTTATCTCATTTTCTTATATTTTGGATGAAGACTCCTTTCCACCTGTTCCCCCTCATGTATGGATTGCTTTTCAAAACTGTTTTTGGGCTTTTATGGGGGGGAAATAGGATGTCATTTTTTCTTTGCTTTTTTACACTTTTTGTGGTGGTCCCCAATATAGCCTTCCTATATACCCTGGGAGGCCCTCCATCCCACACCTTGTGTTTTGCTTAGTGCCTATTACGCCACAGGAAATAAATGAGAGGTATCCATATTTTGTTGTATTCTCTGGCTCACCTGAAAGTTCTTGATACTGAGAATCTTGCTTTGATATTTTTCTTACGAGTATGGTGGACTCCCATTGTCTAGCTATATTTTTCTATGAGTTCCAGGGTGGGGGGTGCTTATAGTGAATTTCCCTCCTTGTTTTCTCAATGGTTAATGGTGGGTCCTGTCTCTTGCCTCCCACTCTCTTGCCCCACATTTTAACATCAGAATTTCTGTGATGTAAAGTGTAAGATAATTTTTAACTTAATTTCTTTTAAATTGTCTTCCATGGCCTTAACTAGTATAAAAGTAAAGTTATATCTTTCAAAACTGACTAAAATGAAACTGATAATTACATTTTTTAGCATCCCTTTTTCTTTTCAGCAAAGGGCCCTTAATGTCTCCACTTAAGCTGAACTAATCCACTGAAGCTAAACTAATGTAAAACAGTGAAAATAGCCAAAGGTGCAGTAATGAACCTAAGGTGGATTGCATACTTCCCAACATTTCAAATGGCCAATGAGGGTGGTGTTTCTTGGGGAGTGGCTGATGAGAGGGTCATTACCAAGAATTTTTAGGTTATCTCATTACTTGGAACCTCTTTGTGTAACTGAATAAATTATTTAGAACAAGACCAAAGTATTTTATTTACACAGACTAATTTATAAAGAAATATACTGAAGTTTAAACAAGCATTAATGTAATTTTTATTGATGTGGAGAAATGTGATACACATAAATACACACAACAGAGTCTAAAAAAAAAAAAAAAAAGTCCTAAAAAGAGGAACACGTGGGAAAGAGGGACAGAGGCGTTCGAGTATAAAAGAGGGACTGTCCATCCTAAAATAGGGACACTTGGTATGTATGACATTTAGAAGCCAAACAGATTCTGCCTACTTTTCCCTCACGAAGTGAGTGCTGGGTCAAGTGTACAAAGAAAGTGGGCCAGCCCTCACTTGGTGGGAAGGTTGGCGAGTGGGTTAGCCCAAAAGGAGAAAACTGGAGAAGGACAAAAGGCTTTAAAAATACATTTGAAAAAGTTAGTCTAACCTTTTTCTGCTTTCATCTCCTTGGGTTGGCATCTACCACTTGGGGTCTGGGTGTGTGGCAGCCACCACTCTTGAAAGATCCCTCACCCTCAGGTAGCATATAATTGGGTGGAGTGAGCACAGCCCATGCAGAATCTCCCTGGGGGGGCAAATTGATCAAACCCATTATTAATAAAGTGATGACCACCTTATTTGCCATCATGTTTCTGTTTATTGCCTTAGAACACAATGTTATTTGAAAGTAAGTTGTATTGGTTGTTCATGCATAAGGTTAAGGTGCTGGTTATGGGTTACCCATGGTCCTGTAGGACCATACCTCAACCAGGTTGGCTTTTGTTGTAGTAGTTCTTCCCCTAAGAGGAATATAGTTGACCTTCATGATGTTTGCTGATTTACTTCATCTTTTTCCCTCTGTATGTGCCTTTATAGTGCTTCTGGGGTTTGAATAAAATACCTTTTCCTAGAAAAGTAATTCCCTCTTTTTCACCTATTCGTCTTTTCTCTCCCCTTTCTCTAGTCTCTTAATTTTTTTCTTTCCTGTATCATGACTTCTGTCCCTTTCTGTAGTAAGGGCCTTAATTTGGTCACACCTTTGTGTCCTTTGGCTTTTTCGGGAGATTTAGTCCCCCACTCGTGGACTCTTGCTATCTCTCATCATGATGTTGTCTTCTTACCCACAGTCTCTTATCCTTGTGATCTCCTATGTCAAAGGTTTAAACTCTCCTAATAAAAGATCATCAGACCTGAAGGAATTCTCATGAAGGGGGACATTATGCTGATCCAAGAGACCCACTTTGTGAGGTGTAAATAAAAAAAAACATACTAACCATTATTACTCCCATTTCTTTTATAGATCTTACAACACAAAGAAGAATGGGATAGTTATCAATATTCATAAACACATACCTTTTGTGCTTTGTGGTGTTGAATGGGGGAGGACAGCAGATTTATTTCTGTGAAGGGTTCAATTGACAATCAACTGTATACATTTGTCAATATATATGCACCCAATGTGATACAACACTCATTTATAGCATCTACACTAGATGGCTTGGCTGCTTGGCCTAAGACCTAGGGAACAGAGGAAAGTCTGCATCTCTACCTAGATGTTAAACTGCATATAGAAACAGCTCTAGCTGATTATATTAAGGAAAATCAGTCTTCTGATATTTCTTCTTTAACAGTATTGGAGGCACACAAATGCATTATTAGGGGGAATTCCTTAACCTTTCATCTAGAAACAACAGGCATATGCTCAGATTAATGATTTGTTATATGACATGCATAGATTAGAGAGTCAGTTTAAGGCTTTATTATCTTCTGTCTCTCTTCGCAACTCATCCTGCTTAGAGTCCAACTTAAATATTTACTCCACGCCTTTACATAAAAGCTACTCTTTAGGTCCAGGCGGGTATTTTTTGAAAAAGGAAATAAGGCAGGATACCTGTTGTCCAGACAACATAGATCCAAAACTCAGACTACCTTTATTCCTTCTATTTGTTCTTCTCAGGAACCAGTGGTGCACAAAAACAAAGACATTACTTCAGTATTTTTTTCCTACCTACTTGGACCTACAGAACTTAGCATCAGCTAATCTTCACTGGACTGTATCTACTTATGAGGCATTAGAGCTTCTAATATCTGATGTTTTAATTTCTAAATGCCATTCATTCTTTATACCCCCCTCCAGGAAGAGCCAAGGGTCTGATGGCTTTTCACAAGATTATTACAAAACCTTTTGACGTCTATTATCCCCCTGTTGTTTCAGCTAATAGTATCCCTTTAATAAATATCTAAATTTAGCAGTATGCATTTATCCATTACAATGATACCCACACATGTCTTAAAGGAAAATATGCCATCAGACCTGACAGTGTTTCCCTTCCAATGTTATGTGGCCTTTGAGAACAGGTATATTTTCTCTAACAACTGCCTTTTTCTTTTTATCACATTGCGAAGCTGTATAAGCAGAAGGGTAGGAGCATTCATTCTTTACTTTTAAACATCTGAATGTATGGATTTTTGTGCTCATGCAATGCTTCTAGGGGGCTAAAAATTATGTCACTGTCCATTGTTACCTTCAGTTCAGGCTTGTGTAACATTCATAATAAAACATGGATTAGTGCAGGGATTAGTGCAAATGTCACAACTTCACATAATGATAAATAATAAAACTAATATGTTTCTAGAGGATACATGATATTGTGAGGTAAACAACCATTAGTGCCGTATGTGGGGAAAAAAATGGGTATTTGAAATCTACATTTAAAGTCAGTTTTAGCACCACTTTTTGTGGACCAGAATATTTAAGAGAATATTATCACTTTTAAAAAACTAATTGTCTGGACTCTGTTTTGTCAGAAAACAACAGAAAGAAAAATGTATTGAAAATGTAAATGATATATACATGAAACTGTTTATAAAAACATTTTAACATCAGAATTTCTGTGATGTAAAGTGTAAGATAATTTTTAACTTAATTTCTTTTAAATTGTCTTCCATGGCCTTAACTAGTATAAAAGTAAAGTTATATCTTTCAAAACTGACTAAAATGAAACTGATAATTACATTTTTTAGCATCCCTTTTTCTTTTCAGCAAAGGGCCCTTAATGTCTCCACTTAAGCTGAACTAATCCACTGAAGCTAAACTAATGTAAAACAGTGAAAATAGCCAAAGGTGCAGTAATGAACCTAAGGTGGATTGCATACTTCCCAACATTTCAAATGGCCAATGAGGGTGGTGTTTCTTGGGGAGTGGCTGATGAGAGGGTCATTACCAAGAATTTTTAGGTTATCTCATTACTTGGAACCTCTTTGTGTAACTGAATAAATTATTTAGAACAAGACCAAAGTATTTTATTTACACAGACTAATTTATAAAGAAATATACTGAAGTTTAAACAAGCATTAATGTAATTTTTATTGATGTGGAGAAATGTGATACACATAAATACACACAACAGAGTCTAAAAAAAAAAAAAAAAGTCCTAAAAAGAGGAACACGTGGGAAAGAGGGACAGAGGCGTTCGAGTATAAAAGAGGGACTGTCCCTCCTAAAATAGGGACACTTGGTATGTATGACATTTAGAAGCCAAACAGATTCTGCCTACTTTTCCCTCACCAAGTGAGTGCTGGGTCAAGTGTACAAAGAAAGTGGGCCAGCCCTCACTTGGTGGGAAGGTTGGCGAGTGGGTTAGCCCAAAAGGAGAAAACTGGAGAAGGACAAAAGGTTTTAAAAATACATTTGAAAAAGTTAGTCTAACCTTTTTCTGCTTTCATCTCCTTGGGTTGGCATCTACCACTTGGGGTCTGGGTGTGTGGCAGCCACCACTCTTGAAAGATCCCTCACCCTCAGGTAGCATATAATTGGGTGGAGTGAGCACAGCCCATGCAGAATCTCCCTGGGGGGGCAAATTGATCAAACCCATTATTAATAAAGTGATGACCACCTTATTTGCCATCATGTTTCTGTTTATTGCCTTAGAGCACAATGTTATTTGAAAGTAAGTTGTATTGGTTGTTCATGCATAAGGTTAAGGTGCTGGTTATGGGTTACCCATGGTCCTGTAGGACCATACCTCAACCAGGTTGGCTTTTGTTGTAGTAGTTCTTCCCCTAAGAGGAATATACTGAAATTTTTTTCAAAATATCTCCATCCTGTTTCTGCTCTATGGTGATTTGGAAAAAAGAGTTAGTGACATTTTAGGAACATTGGACACATACTTAAATTGTCCAGAGAACATGTGAAAAATATTTCTTATTTAGGGCCATAAGCACAAAAGCGGGTGTGGAGGAATTTTGGGGCAACTGCACCACAGGGAACAAAAAAAAATCTCCAACTTCCTATTCATTTAAAGTGGGCTTTTAACAGCTGTAAGGCTAGACAGGTCCCCAACACATTCCAAAGCATCACCATTTAAATTAATATTTTTTTCTTTCTTACGGTGCAGTTTGTTTGCCCAAGCATTACTCTATTATTGTTTTTGTGCATATGAACCTTTATGTGCTACAAAAATAACTTGCAGATGAACTGAAATAGTGGGATGAACATTTAATTTCTGATCCATAGACACCACTCTGTGCGTTCTCTGACAATATTGACATCTACAGTTTATGGAAGAGCTGCTGTTATAAATCTATGCAATTATAACTAGTGCTTTGCAGATCAATAAGATTTGCACTGCATTGTAACAGCTATTCTCACAGTCATCAAATACTGCTCCACTAATATTTTATTGAAAGCTTCTGAAGCTGAAATCTTTATCAAAATTGTTTCAAGAACAGTGTAAGCAGTTCAAGCATGAAAGCAAGCCATTACAGACCTCATTATGTTGATTTAGTGTAGCTGATCCAGCATGACATATGTCAGTGAATACAGTGCCAAATATTTTTACTGCTTATTGATTGTGATTTTCTCTGTATGCATATTCCTCCGGCAGGATCCAGTGCCTGTGCCCAGGTATTCAGATGGCTATTACTTTACAGATGAAGCAAAGCCCAGAAGGTCAGAAATGGCAATAATGTCCACATTCCAAAAGGAAATCCTCTTTCCAAAACATGTGAAAGACATTGCAGGCCGTTTAATGGAGAAAGAACAGAGCCAAGGTATACAGACTATGGAATGGCATGCAGTTAGGAAATATGTTAATCCCAGTGTGTGTTTCCTAAAATTACATAATCACCTCATTGTCCTTTGCATGCAAGAAAATTGCAAAACGGGGAGCATTTGATCTTTTCAACCCTTTGAATGGCAGAGAGGCTTATAATGCTTTGCAATGTAAAACGCTGAATACCTCTCTGGCATGTGAGAGGTTAATAAATAAATAGAAATAACATTGAAAACCAGTTGAGTATCTTTGCTACCATCTTCGCCAGAATTCCCATATTCATATCAATCCAGTTACTGTGTGCACCTATATTGTTTTTAGTAGTAGATTAATAGGTTTAATAAAAATAAAATATCTGAGATCCTGGTAGAATTCTAGAGTTGGCACATAGTCTATTGTATTTAACACTATGGGCCATATGTTCAAAGAAGTAGCGAAATAGCTTTTGTCATTTGTAACGACATTTCAAAGTACAGTGTCGTTGGGATGATTAATATTTTCAGAGAGTGTCGGTTGTGATTGGAAATATGTTGTTTGTCCTGACTGAAATTGTCGTATGTAACGACAAAAAAATGTCTTAACTAAAGACAAAAATGTCTTAACTAAAGACAAAAATTCTCACATTCAGAACACATTCCCTCCACTTTTTTCTTAACGTACAAATTTTGTCTTTTGAAAGACATGTTTTTGTCGTTAGTTAGACAAATTCTTTTCCTCTATACGACACTGGAGAATAGTTTATCCACGCCCTAGCCACGCCCCTTCGCCCACCAATTCTGGAGTTGTGTCGTACGCAACGGACATAACTAGTTTTTTGACGTATACTCTATAGAAAATATGTAGTTCATGCATTCAATGACTTATTTTTGTCTTTCATACGACAATTTTTTATCGTTATCCCTTTGAACATATGGCCCTATGTGTTATAGAGAGGATTAATTTTATCTTAAGCAACTAAGGGATTACACTAAGAAATAGCCATGTACAGTAAATTATTAATTAACTGGAAAAGACACTGCCTGTGGGAGTATCATATGAATTTCCTTTCTACAGATAAAGAGCTATTATTCTAATGAAATCAAATGTACTTTTCTACGTCATAAAGGTGTGCAACACAATTTGATACAAAGTCTCAGCCAACAGAGGTGTTAGTGAATGTTGAACAAATGTTCTTGTTTGGACAGGTGGGGCACTAGGCTTCTATGAACAGGAATGAGAACGCCACCATATCATGTGTGTTCATTGGGGGGGGAGGTATCCACCAACACACTTGTTTCCCAAATCTATTTGGCTTTGTAGCTAGGATATTTTAGTATATGGAAATCTTAAGATCCCAGAGCCTTATACTGGCTCTGCATGTTATGTGTGCTATACCCTTGGAGCCTTAGTGCATATCTGAATTTCCTGGAGAAGGCTGGATGTCTCCCTACTACTGGCACAGCCAGTCATACTTTAGAAAATGAGCTACAATGGAAATCGGCAGATCCCTCCTGCACCCTTGTCTGACCCTACAGTGGCCCCCTTCCTTAGACCCCCTTCCCACAAATGAAAGTCCCATCATATAAGCCCCCTCCAAATCCCTATATATTTTTTACACAGTGACCTAGGCAACTGTCCAGATAGGACTGGGAATGCTTTTTTATTTTATTTTATAATGTTTTAGGGTGTTTAGTGTTTTACATTTTTTTCTGTAGATTACCTGAAGGGAGGACCAGTGGAGTCCAGGACACCATAGGTCCTCTTTTCTTGGGCACATGGTTTCAGTAATATGGGACTGTGAACTCCATATTAATCTTTTTTTTTTTTTTTTTTTTTTTTTTTATTCATCTTCAACCAGTGGAAGAACAAAGGAGGGGTTTCAGACCCCATCGTTGTGCATTTGATAAATAAATATGTGATCTTTGGCCCCTATTTTAATTTATGATCTTACAATAAATTACTATTTAATGTGTGACCCCATATTCATTTATTTTCTTAAAAACATTTAATTCTTTAAGTGAGGGAATGAAAGTTCCCTCACTCTAATGAAAGTTATTTTCAACAAACTCTCCATCATGGTCTGATCAGGATAAAGAGATGGGGGGATTGTCATGCCAAGGCATGACTTGGCCCTTGCAGGTCCCTTGTATGTATAATTTGTTTATTTTGTGTATTTTATTGAACCTTTTAAAGTGTTAGCTAAATTAGCCAAGTAGATAACATCACCAGAAACTGAATGTGTAAATCACCAGAGCAGGATGTAGGGGTCATAAAAGGTACTGGGGCCTCTGCCTTGATGGAAGTTCATACAGGGGACAGTCAAATATTATGAAATAGGGAGAACATGTATGTATAGTGTAAAATGGTTCAATACAAATATTTATTCAGAATGCCCAAGTTTTACCCTTGTGGTGGGTACCAAACATACCAGGGGGATGTGTTCTTGCTATGAGTTACACGAATAGTCACTTTGCAGTCAGTTAGACCCAGCATGTTTGGTGTCTAGATATTCACACAGATATGAGGAATATGATTATTATAACATTATAGAGGTGTGCTGTGGGTTGCATGTTTTGGGAAGCCTTATGTTTTTTTCAGATAGAACTCTGCAGTAACATCCCAGACAGGTCTGATTGAGTGGTCCGTAAACTGTCAGGCCAGTCCTACCCCCAGGCAACATCCAGGGGGTTTGGCGTCTTAGAAAGAACTGTGGAAAGTATTTAATATGGGTTTTTGGATAAAACTGTGAATTTCTTTTTTAACAACTGAAGGGGAAAATACCATCTGAAGTTCCCGCAAGGACTCTTAAAATACCATTAATTGTATTTAAGGATTTCTTGTGTTTCTCCCATTTTATTTTATGGACTGTTTTGCTAATGTGTAGTCTTTATTTCTGTATGTCCTTTATTTCTGTATTTTTATAACCAGCACTGTGAAGCCTTTTTTCAGATTAAATGTTCAATTAATCAGTTCTTGTCTCAGTTCTCTAACATGAACTCACTACTCTAAAGGAAGCTCAGGTAGCACATGTTACTAAAGGGTTAATCATATATGTCTGATTATTAAGGTGATTTTATACTGTATTCTGTTGTGTTTGGGGTAACCTAAGATGCCCAGATATAAAGTCTTCAGGGTAGCAGCAAATTGTAGTACTGGGGTGATAGTGAAGGAGGGATTTCAGGGGTTAATTTGGTGGTTGCTAGGGATAGTAACAGGTAACCAGGGATCTGGTATTGTTAACCCTTTCACTACCACACTCTCCCCACTGTCTTAGCAGGGCCTATAGCCTTCACTTGTGACAAGGGATAATGTTATCCTTCCACATTTTGTTAAATGCCATTTTCAAATTAACCCCTCAGTGATCCAGTCCAGCAGTTTAGTGGTTAGTCTGAGGTTAGGTTAGGGGATAGTTTATGCATTTATTCAGTGTAATGCACAGTAACACATCCAATGCCAACAAGCTTGCAATGAAATGCTTTGTGAACTCATGTGACAATGGAGTGGTTAAAGGGATAGTAATACTTCGTTTTAACTTTATTTTATTTTGTAGGAATTAAAAAAACATGAAGTCTTATCCCTCAAACCTTTATGGTTTATGAGATATTCACAAGCAAAGTTTCCCCTCCCCGCCCCTTTTACCTAGTGTAAGCCATCTCTTCTCAGATGTGAATCTGGTTGTATGACCAGACAGATAACAGAAGGGGACAATTTTCTTTGTATGAAAACAATGAAAGCCCTTCCCCCCTTGACAAGTCTTTCAGCTTTTTCCCTTATCTTAATTGAAGATTGTCCCTCTCTGCAGTCTACCTAGGCACCTCCCTTCTGATCTGGTTGAACAGGGGGGGGATATTTTGTTTGTGAATATCTCTTAAACCATAAAGGTTTGAGAGATAAGACTTATATCATTCTTCATGTTTTTTTAATGCCTACAAAATAAAATAAAGTTAAAACGAAGTATTACTATCCCTTTAAGAAGGTGTTTGTGTGTGGGGGGTATGATTCATTCTTTCCAATCCCCCCTGGGCTTTAACATAGTGATGCTCAAATATAACATTTAGAAATCAGTAACCTCCTTACTCCTATTTTCAGAGCCATTGTATAGTAGTCTCTCCCAGTAAAGTTTATATTTGGAGAGGTTAATAAAAGTCTTCTTTCTCTGTATATTTTAGAGTTTTGAACATTTATAATTGGATTGACATGAGATGATCTGATAAGAGATGTATAAGAAATACATTTTGAGCAGTACACATTGCCGGAATAAGACTTCATAGGGCTCTAAGTAAGGTACCAATTTGGGGAGGAGAAAAATGACAGAGGAGATGACAGAGAATAGAGTACGTGGATAAGATAACCTGACCAGAACTTCTCCTTAACTGAAGAGCCACATGAAATATGCATAGTGCAGGATATAATCAGCCCTGTAGTATGTATGTTTCATATGTGGTCCAAGTTAAAGAAAAGTTCTGGCCAGCTTCTGTCACCATGAAGATAACATAGGAGAGCACACTCTGAGAGATGTGTAAAATCCTCAACACACACTGAACTTTTTTGAGTTCAACAGAAATGCAGTGTTTCAGGGGGCTCAGTGCTTCCCTTCGTCAGACAATCCACATTCAGCTTCTCTCAGTCCCTTTACTCACCTTTCCCTTTCATCACCTCTTCCATAATTTTTCTTCTCCTCCTCATAATTACCTCACCTACCACCACCTTCTGTCCTCATAACCTTCCCCATATCACCTTGATCCACCATAGTACCATATTCTCCCCTAATCACTCCCCATATCATCATCTCTCCCATATCATCTACCACCACAGTTCCACATTCTTTCCTCATCATCTCCCCCCATAGTACTACTTTCTCTCCTAACCACTTTCTCCCCATATCACCACATTCTCCCCTTATCAACTTGCAGGTCTTCCTTCTTAACAGAAGTAAAAATAGCCAGAAGCTTATATTTCTAAGAAGCTGGCAGGGTCCTCCACATTCTGACTCAGCATTTTTGTTGGCACACGCATGCTGTTGTAACCTCCTACACTGGATCTTTGCAATATGATGAGATCATCACATTGTGAAACCACTGTTAAGGTCAGGATGGAGCTCCAAAATATTAAGCCAGTTTGGGATGTGAGGGACCCACTGGATTCTTTGAAATGTAATCTTCTGTTACATCTTTTGACATGGATGACCTACAAGTCCTCCCTGCACACTAGTCCAGTCAGACTGCTAGGAGCCACTTTCATCTGTTCCTGGCAGTCAGTTTGGATGCTGAAGAGGCTGAAAAAATGAGGGCCCAGCAGGTGTGACCAGTCTGGCCATGGCCAGACCTTCCCATAGTCGTGGGCTCTAGGCACTAGCCTAGGTTGCCTGCCAAATGATCTGACTCTGGCAGTACAATTTTTCTCATGTGGAACCTATCTGAGCAGTATATACATAGTCTGCACCTTTGAGCAGAGGTAAGGCATGCACTGAAATGCCCACATATTCCCATACTGCCTACCTCATAGGCAAAGTGGCAATGTTGTTAACCAAAAATGTTGTACATTGACATTAAATGAACAGTAACCCTTTATTTAACTTTATATATTCTGCAAGTACATGTACTAATTCTACACTGTAGCGCATTCAGTAATGTATAGCCATTGTTGTCGATGGCTAAGTGAAGAGAGAATGTGAGGAGAAGATTGAACTTGATGGACTTGTGTCTTTATTCAACATAATTTACTATGTTACTATGTAAGAGGGAAAAAGAGAGGGATATATAGATATTGATCAGAACTTTATTATTGTTTACCTATATTGATGACGTTGCATTTTCATATATCGATTGGAAGATATTGGTGCAAGCTCTATCTATTCAAAGGCCTTTCAATAGTTAATGAAGACTCTGCATAATGGAAGATTGTGTTCATTATAGCACTCTTTAATTTGTTGTACTGTTTGGATAGTCCATGTACTTGTTCTTTAGTTTGTGTTGATTCTTCTTGATAGTACCTTTGTGAAACCCTTGCAGATGATTGGCAATAGGCTTATTTGTCTGTAGATTTTTTTAGAGCAGCCTTATCACCTTTTTGTATAGTACAATGACTTCTCAATGTGTCCATGTTGCAGGCACTTTCTTGAGTAGCAGGCATTTTGAAAATGTTTTATCTACTATTGACCTCATGCTCTCAACATTTCTATAGTAACTTTATCAGGTCCAGCTGCTTTACCATGTTTCATTGATTTTATTGCAGCTTCTACTTCTTCTACCAAAATTCTGGCACCTTACATTGCATTCAGCTGTTGTTCTTCATCCTTATAAAAATTTAAATACAAATTCTTCCACTTATTTTAGTATATTCCTTGCTGAGTTTTTGCTGTTGTACCATCTTCAAACACTTGGCTCCTATGTGTGTCCATCGTTTTTTTTGTGTCCTTTTGATGAGCTCAACATTGAACTTACACATTTCTTATTTTATGTGCTTCTTTATGGTGTTACACATTTCTGCATGTTCTACCTTGTTTCTAATATGGCCATGTTGCTTAATTTCTTGTCACTTTTTCATCATTGCAACCGTTTCTTTTTATACTCTAGGTGTTTTTTCTTGTTTCACAGTAGGCACAAGGGTATGGGCAGTGTCTACAATAGTCTCAATAACTTTTTTATAGAGGGTTGAAATGTCTGTGTCTGGAAGGTCTTGCAGCACACTGAAGTGATTAGACAGGTCTAGTTCAAAATTCTTATGATGTTTCAGTAGCTGGCTATCGTTGATCTTCATGTTTGCTGACTTGATTATTTTCTTTCTTTCTTTGCAGTCTGTTTTATTTTTTGCTCTCACTAGACAGTGGTCGCTTCCAGTATTAAAGCAACTCATGACTGAGCAGTCAGTGAATATTGTTTTAAAATTTGCAAAATGAAGACTTTATCACTTATATTGTCATTAGGGCTTTTCCATGTCCTTTTTATCTGTGCCTTTTTCCTGTAGAATTAATTCATGATCTACAAATGCTGTTCTTCTGCAAATTCAACAATCATTTGGTTGCCTGTGTCTTCTTTTTTCAGTTCCATATGGTCTGATTGATTTTTCACCATTTTGAATTCTCACATTGAATGGTTCCTTTATGGTATAGCTATTGTTCATCTTCCAATCTGACCAAATCTTCATCGTTTTTATGAATCTTACATAAGCCGATAATGTCCCAAATTATCTTATTCAGTTCTTGTACTGGTTTCTCTAGGCATGTAACCTGTTAAGCATTCCAATGTCTAAAGTCCAAAAGCAGCCCAATAGAACCCAATGATTCTTAGCACCCTCTGCCTTTGAGCTGGTCTTTCTACTTGCAAGCCTCCGGGGGATGAGGGATATTTATTTTGTTGTGAAGCAATGTTGAGGGGAATGGACTATAATCTACCATGCTGTTCCAGTGAGGGTTGGCAGATTCTGGTTAAACAAATGTCTAAAGCTCTTTAAAGGGATAGTAATGTTTCACAATAAAAGCAGCTCCAATTAATCTTCATTGTATTTGGGCCATGGAGAGTGTTATTTCAATATTGTCAGAGTTGTAGTTCAAGAATAAATTGATAAAGTATCCCCCTCCTGCCCCTTTTACTGAGGTAACACTGCTCAGCTCAGAGAAGCAAGGTGGTGTCCAGGTTGATCACAGAAAGGGATAATCTTCAATTAACATAAGGGAAAAATGTGAAAAACCTGTCAAAGGGGGAAGGGTTTTCATTGTTGTCACAGTAAGAAGACGGTCCCTTGATTTGAGCTGTCTGGTCTATGGACTGGATTCTACATCTGAGGGGAGGTGGCTTACAATAGGTAAACGAGGCGGGAGGGGGATACTTTATCATTGAATTACTCTTGAACTACAACTGTGACAGAATTGAAATAACACTTTCCATGGCTCAAATACTATGAAGATTAATTGGACCTGCTGTTTTTGTGAAACATCACTATCACTACAGAATGAGAGTTCCAAACACTGCAAAATTTAAGTGATAAAATTAAGTGATATCACATCCTGATTAAAATCTATATCTGACCTTTAGTGAATTGACCCCAGAATGTTATATATTGCCTTTCCAGTTTATTACTTTATTCCTAGTATAGCATTGCCTGGATGCTTGAATCTCAAGTAAGCCATTAGGGTATGTGTGTGTGTGTGTGTATGTGGGGGGGGGGGTTATTAGGAGGTGATACTTTAACTTTAATATAGAGCAATGTATCTATGTACAGCAAGCTTAGTCAAAAACCAGAAGGCTGTTTGGGGATAATGGGAGTTGGAGTACCCAAGTTGGAGGTCAAGCAATTGACTAGTCCTGATGTACAGGCTTTTAGAGAGGCTTAAACCTGTACACTGTTTCTCTTTTCTTAGTAAAAGAAGACCGAGTTAAAGACTGGTATGAAAAAAGAATATCTGGTGAAAAACAATCTTCATTGAATTACATCAACATTCACCATGTGGTCCAGTATCATCAAGAAACTGGTATACGCCTTAGAATCAAGCAAGCTTTTGGACTTGGAGGTATTAAACAAAAGCAAATTAATACTATTGATTTTAATCACTGTTATATACTACTGTTTAATCCTTTGGATGATAAAGTGGTCTTCAAAGAATTGGTTTGAAATGCATTGGAGAAGTGTGTTGCATCCTAGAGGGGCTGCATTTTTGACAACGACAATAACATATACTGTGTGAGTATACATTTGATTTAATCTTAATATACATAAAGTATAGCAATAAATGAAGGTATACCGATGTAGATTCCCATTTTTTATAAGCCCTCCAAATAAAAAATGAGGGACAGAGAGGTGTAAGAAAGAAATAATAACATGTGAAATCCCTAGCATCAGGCACTACAGATTAATCAAATTCCTTTTCATAGACACATCTGATTTATTTGCAAGCCAAGAATCAAATATCTAGTAACAACTGTTGGTAACTCAGTGTCTTAAAACTCCTCCTCCAATCCCCTTGATGGAACTGCAACCCTTTAAAATACTACCCTTTATTTTTGCTATATTTATTATTCTACGGCAGAATACATAACATCAATTTAAAAAACCAAAAACAAACAAAAAACTGTTTAACTCCGTTTTAACTTTTCTACCTTTACTATGTACACTACTCTCCCTGGAAGAACAATGTATTCCAAGACCAGAAATCAGGGATAATGGTATATTATTTTCGGAAGCAGGGAAAGTGGTATGTAGGAAACTGGAAAAAAGGTTTAAATGTTAAAAATAAATAAATAAATAAAAAAATAGCCAATTTAACTTTTTTACTCTGCACTAGCAGAAAAGATAGGATGAAGAACCCTTGAAGAATATTCAACAATTGTGTTATATGTATACTAGTTGAAGAGCCCGTTACATAGGCCACAGTGCCACTACCAGCCGGTCGCGGGGCAGTCATGTGCAGTAGAGACTGCCCGCGCCACGGCTGATACAGAGCTGGAGCGTCCAGCTCTGTATCAGCCGTGGCATGGGCAGTCTCTACTGTGCATGACTGCAGCAAGTGCAGCAGTCTCTACTGCGCATGACTGCGGCATTACACACGTCTTAGCGAATTATTATATAGGATTGTATCCTTAGGAATTCTCTTTCAGCGCTATCTCCCGCCTTTCTAGATTTCTGAAATTCAATGTTCCCAGGATGACAGTAAACTAAGCATTCAAGGAAATTTTATTCAGAGTACTAACCTCTTCTAATATTAAAGTAAAAGTAATGTTTTATTTTAACTTTTATTAGTTTAGTAATGTTAATTTATTTTACCTTCTAGCTTTCTTTTTCTTCAATAACTTATACTTACCTTGAATAAGCTATTTAAGTTCTTCTATTCCTTCAAGATGTATCTTGTACTGTAGTCTGTAAAATATCTGATATTTTCAATTAATCATGTCTCACTTTCTATTTACATTTGCTGACTGTTCAGCGGAACATAGAATAGAAAGTAAAACGAGAGTGAGGCACACAGACAGCATTTCTATAATACTATGCAGATACAGCTGAGTTGCAGACTATTTTTACAGACTTGTAGTTAGAGGGCATTCACAACACTGAGAGTGAAGTACAAAGGGAAAACATACAGTAAAAGAAAACTAGCATGTAAAAGTAATTAATATAGTACTAAAATAATGATTGTTAAAATAAAACATTATTGTTCCTTAAACAAATGTATTTTTATTAAAGAGGCAATACATAATTCCAAAACATTAATTTTGTAAGTATTCACTTTGATTTAAAGAGAAATTATCATATTTTTATATGGAACAGAGTTCATAAAAAGCAGTGGCCCCTTGACTGGAAAGAAACCCCAAAGCTTGTAGCTTTCAGCCACAAAGTTTGCGTGCTGCGTGTGCAGAACCTATAAATCCACTGGGAACCTTCTTCATGCAGGACACAAAACAGAACTGCAAGACTTAAGTCTCACAGTTTAGTCTTTTCCCATATGACCAATAGGTCTCTTTTCAGAGCCCCAATGTTCACCTTTGTTGGTCCTCCCGTGTTCACAATACAGCTATGACCTAATTGGCAAATCTGCTCCCTGGTACAGGTACATTTTTTAATTACAAAATGTGTTCCTGCTAAGTAAAACAAAGGTACTCTTATCAATAGGAGGAGTGACATTACAATTATCAGTGCCATCTAGGGTCCAAACAGTTTATCTGGTATTCAAACTGTTTTTCAATTGCTTTTTATCAGAGAGTTGAGTTACTGACTGCATTAAGTGGATCAGGCATATTAGGTAAGCATTAATTTAAACCTCTGAGTGCCAAGCCCATGTGGGGCACGTTCTTGGCCATGTGTACTCACACGGCCAAGCCCATATCCCACACTTGGCTGGGGTCACCCCCACCCCAACCCTTCCCTTGTTTTTTTCAAACCTCATTGTGGATCATCAATCTGGGAGATCAATATTGATGACTCAGAAGAGCAACCTGCTCTCCTGTTTCATTCCTTCTGGGTATCAGTGGGTGGGATCTGGGAAAGCCAGTCATGTGAGAAAGCTTTCCCAGATCCTGCCCATTCCTGCCAGTTTGAGTATGAGTAAAGCAGTAGAGCATGTTGCCCTGGGAGACCAGTAGCTGGGGGAGCATCAGGAGGAGGGATCCTTATGACCCCCTCAACAATGTCTTATACATAATTTAACAAAAAAAATTAAATAACCTTGTTTGTTCCACAAGGAGGTCCAAATCATTGCTTTGCAATTTAGACCTTGTTGGAAGAGCACTCTACAACAAAAGCTCCTCCCATTGCCTGCCCTTTATACCTTGGTGGGGGAAACCTTTACTTTTATTTTATAGTATTTTTATTTTGCTTCACAGCTATTCTTTGACCAAAAAAGGCACCCTCACGTAGTTTAGTCCCATCATGTTGCTCTGCTTTCCCATAGGGATTGCGGAGCAGGGTGACACAGACAGGTCTGGACTATCCGGTATGCGTATAATAATATATATAACTCCATAATCTTTGGAAGCTCCGGTGCGGAGATTATCACTTTTATTGCAAAGGAGAACATTTTTGCTCTCTAGATTTTGGTAGTGGTTTTATGTATCTTATTTGAGCCATACGATCCATTAAAATAGTGCATGGCAGGGATATTGACATAGCAACTTTTCGTTCAACTGGAGTGTTGGGCATGTACACAACTGTCATCCTTCTCTGAGGTGATTAATTGCAATATGAGAATTGCATGACACAAATTCACACTCCCAAGTTGAGACAAGGGACACGGGGTCCAAACATAGAAATTAAGGAGGCTAAAACTTTTACAAGCACCCATGACAAGGGGCTCCTCACTGGTTATCAGGGTGATACTGTTACTGGTTGTTCCATGATTGGACCATCATCATTATTTACTGGAGCGGTACCAAGGGTTATGGAACCAGTTGGGCTAAAGCTTTATAAAACTCCTTAATTTCTTCACTAGATAGACTTCGGTGAATGGCTGATGGAAACACAACATGGCCAGACTAAACATCTAGGACTGACAACCCTTCCACAGGAACAGTTTATTTAAGATTCCTCAGAAAGAGGTCAGTGAGAGTGCTGATGTTTCTAAATCAATTTCAGATTTATCACCAAGAGACAAGGATGATTCTGAATCACTATACAACAAACAGAAGCTCAAAAAAGGAGCATCTAAAAGTAGAGTTTTATTTTTAAAAAATTCATATGCGCAGTGACATAATTGCACTTACAAAATTTAAATAAAACAAGTGCTCATCTCTTACTGTAGTTACGCCTCTGAAGCTCTATCCAGCGCTCTGTATCCTCAATAGATGTTATGATTTATGTGGAGGGAAACGCTATAGATGTTGTACACTGGGTAGCCCTTCTATTTTAGCGCAACAACAATATTTGTGCTAGAGAAGACACCAAAGATCTCATTTAGGCGCAATAAAAATATCAAAAAATTGATAGCGCCGAGTGATATTTACAAAAAAGTAAATAAGAAAAAGGAACCCAGTAAGAATGAGGACTATTTCCTTGGGGTGGGCAAAGGGATGTATGAATGTGGGAGGAGGGGATGTTCCACCTGCCTACATTATCCCTTTCAGAAAAATAAGAAGAATGAGCAAAAATCTCTGTCTGAATCCACAGTAACAGGCAAGAAATATCAGATAAGGGAGTTCCTCAACTGTAACTCCGAGTATGTAGTTTACCTCCTCGCATGTATGTGTGGCAAACAATACGTGGGGAGGACAAAGCGCAGGCTTGGGGTTAGATTTGGGGAACACCTAAGGAACATAAAGAATGAAATGGAAACACATTCTTTGGAAGAGAAAGCAGTCTCATTTGAGCCTTTCATCAAGCCGTGAATACTCTTTTAGAGACTGATGTAGTAGTCCCTATTCCTTCTGAACAGAGATTCCAGGGATTTTATTCCAATCTTTTCATCATTCAAAAAAAAAGACTGAGGATTAGACCCTGTATTGGACCTCATGGCATTGAAAAGATTTGAGTAAAATGTAATGAAGAAAAAAATAATCCTGTGTGTGACATGGGGGGGGGGGGGTCTAATGTATTGCAAAGCATTGCCCCAAATAAGTTCTGAATAAAAAGAAAATTATAAAAAAATAATAATAATTAACATGTGTGTGGGGGAGGAGGTTCCCCTGTCGCACACAACAATGTCTCCACAATGAGTTATGACTGAAAAGTGCCGCAAGTGTGTGGGTGTGTGTGTTTCCAGTGCATTGGAAACCTATGTGGCACATGGGGCTAATTACGGGTTTTTCATTATTTTTTTATTCACACCTCATTGAGGGGACATCAAGAAGGGTCCGGATGTCCCCCTCCCCAGCAACATCTGAATAAAAACAATGGAAAATAAATTAACTATGTGTGCGCCACTGGGGGATTAACTCATTGCTTTCCAATGCCTTGGACACCCCTGCGGCATGCACATTAACTGCCTCCAATTCCTGTCACATATCCTAACCCCCCACCCCCAGCCTGGATGCACAGCCCAATGCAGGACACATTCCCCTAGCCTGCCCCCCCCAAGCCTGGTTCCACTGCCCACCAGTAGACACAGACTACCAGCGTACACTGAAATCAGGCTGGGAAACATTGTATGTGGGGGACATACACTGATTCCAAGCCAGATTCCAGTGCACACTGGTAGTCACAGATCCTCATATACACTATCTAACCTCCAGCCTTGTTCCATTGCCCACTAGTAGTCAGACATACCCACATGCACTGACCGACCCTCCTACCTGGTTCTATTGGCAGTCACAGGTCTGATCTTTCACTGGCTGATCCCTTAGCCTGTTTCAACTGGTAGCCATTGAATCACACGTACACTATTTGTTTCTCCAACCTTGTCCCACTGGTAACCACACTCCTTGCTAAGGCTGGATTTCCTAATAGACAGAAGGCGAACTCATACCAATGGGGTGCCAGTTTTCTTGTAAAAGCAGCAGATAATGAGTACAGTTGGAAATCCCATTGTTTTCAGATCTCAGTACAACTGAAGGGTCAGAAATGCAAAAAATGCCAAATTGTTCCTTTAGCGCCACGTTCTGGAAACTTAAGTGCATACCAGGTTAGAGGTAGAAAGGCAAATGGCCTCTCATTTGATGCTGTAGATTATCTTCTTTTGAAAATGACATACTAATGGTTACAACCATTTTAGTATAGGGAAGTCATGTTTGAAAAATTATACGAAAAACAAGAGGTTGTAGTAGGTGTAATTTTGTGCTTCTGGCACCCCCTACGCTATGTCAACTCATACCAATGGGGTGCCATTTTTCTTGCAAGAGCAGTAGTTAATGAATACATTTGTAAATTCCGTAGTTTTCACAGATTTCAGTACATCTGAAGGGATAAAAATGTAGAAAAATGCCAACTTTTTCCCTCTAGCGTCACCTTCTGGAAACACTTGTGCACACAAGGCTAGTGAAGAAAGGCAAATATCCCTTAATTTGATGTGGAGTGTTCTCTTCTTTACAAAATGGTTGTCATGTTGTATTGCAGGACAGGAGGCTGACCCACGGGGTAGAGTGTGGTTACTATGCAGCACATATGCAGAAACAATAACCAGGAAGTCTCTGAAAGGTAGGAAGCAGTGGATCAAAGTACTACTCTCTATCAGAGAAAAACTGGATGATGAGTGGCCACAGGTTGGCACATAAAACTAACCCTCAAGGCTGCTGCTGCTGCTGGGAGCTGCTTGAGAGAGAGGATATGACAAAGATCACTTTGATAGTGTTGCAGCTCTTGGATTCGTTGGTTTGCTTCTGGGGCTGGTGTAGAAGGAGGTAGTCCAGGCAAAACTGCAGGGTGGTGTCCATGGGTAGCAAAGAATGGTGATGTTTGTATTGTATGATGGTAATGATTGTTATAAGCAAATTCTGCTTGTGGTAACAGGTGATTCCAATTGTCTTGTAGATAGGTGGAGAAGCAGTGGATATATTTTTTTAGGGTCTGGTTTGTGCTTTCAGTTTGTCCGTTTGTTTGAGGGTGGTAACCAGATTACAGATTGCATGTGATGTATAGACCAGAACAAAAGGCTTTCCAGAATCTTGAGGTGAACTGGGATTCTGTCAGATGTGAGTGAGTCAAGGTTAACTTCCTTCCAAAGACCAGTTGGGATGGGCAGTGGATGAAGAAGTTAAGTAGGCTTGGCATGTTTTCTTTTTGATCAACAGCAAGTATCACAGGAAGAAACAAAAGACACAATATTTTGCTTCATGCCCGACCACCAGAAGTATCTCTGTATACTCTCTATGACCTGAGAGATACCACCATGCCCCAAAGCAGGAAGGTCACGAAAGACATGAAGAACCTCTTGCCATAGTTGAAAGGGGACATATACCAAACTGTGTTTGTACAAGAAACCACTGGAGAAGATAAGTGCATACCATTGTACCAAGGAAGGGGACGGTATGGAGGCCAGATTTATCTTTGCTAGCAGATCGTTGTTAAGCAATAGAAAAGGATGCAGGTGTGGATTGGTGTCAGGAGGAGTAGAGGAAATAACAGATGGGCTATGCATTCTGGACAATGCATCAACCTTTCCATTCTTGGATCCAGGCCTGTAGGTAATATACATCTGGAAATGTGAGAAAAGAATGCCCACATGGCCTGTTGGGGCGGAGTCTACTGGCAGATCATAGTTATTCAAGATTGTGGTGGTCAGTGAAACTTGTAACTGGATTTATTGATCCCTCCATGAAATGTCACCATTCTTCTAATTCTTTATTTTAATTTTAATTTTAAAGCCTTCCAAAAATGTAACTAAAAGCAGTATTTTTTGGATGAGACAATATCGATCTACTATGCTATAATGTAGAAATTAATGCAAGATACATTTTGGTAACAAACATACTGATGCTACAACATAGACTAGTATTGTTAAACTATTGTATTATTCTTAGATGCTAGTAATTTATTATACTGATGGAAATAGTTTATTAATTGATGCACATTTTACATTTATTCTTAATATGCCAATGTATAATTTGTGGTAACTTTATTGTTGTGAGGATTTCATTTTAGGTGAATAATTTGTTTCAGAATGTCTGTGCACTCTAGCTATCTCTTGGAAAAAATCATTTACCACCAAAATTAGAAAATGTAAAAATAAGCATTAACTTGTGAGAGTTGTGAAGTGTTCCAGTTAAAATATTCATATTAAAAACTTACATTTTCAAGTGTTGTTACTCAATTAGCTTTTTCAGGGGTCATCAGGATCCTTTTAGTTGGTCTCAAGGAAGAGCAAGCCTATTATCACCATCTAATAATGGTGATGTGGATAATTTGCAGCAAAATTGGAGAAACCCAATGCATATCATCCCAAGAAGGGAACTTTGAGGGTGTGTTTTTAGATGTGAGCAGCTTTTTGTATAACACTCCTCCTAACTTTAACAAAGCCAAGTTGATGTGGCTTTTTTGATTTTCCTGAATTACTCATCAAGCTGGTACATTTCTATGTACATCATAAGTTTTACACCCAAATAAGCCTTCTTTGAACATTGAAATGTGATCATCAGAATGTCTGTAGGAACATTTTCCTAGTTGGCCCCAATATGAAGTGCCTGAATGGTCTGAACCCTCAAATTCCAAGGTTGTAAAAGAAATGTCTAAAAGTCAGTGGCAAATGAGTATTGTGCTTTAACCATCTGCATTGCTTTGTGAGTTACATAAGCAAGGAAGTCAAACTGGTGGCAGCATAAGCTGAAACTAATTATGACTGGTTAATTGTGACCACCCAACAGAAACGCTTAGAAGGTATATGTAATGCACTGTACAGTATTGTATTAAATATTCCACCAAAGTCTTCACAAGATATTTAAAAAGAAAGATACCTTGGATTTGCGGCATTGTTTAATATTTTAATGAAGACTTCATTTTTGAGTAGTGTTTCTAAAGCATCAAATTTTAGCCCTCAAAGGCTAAACTTCATATACGGATTGGTGAAAATTAGCAGCTTCATCAGCCTCAAGCTGCTGAAGGAAAACTTGACCAATCAGAAGGTGAGATGACATCAGAAATCCTTATTGGCTGCAATGTGTTGCTTTATTGGCCATTTCTTATGGTGTTCTATGGGGTGTTCTCTCTGATTCTAATCTGCCCCAAAGTGAGCTCCCATTCCTTAATATGCTGTATTGCCTAAATGTGTTGGTTCAAATTAACAATGGCTGCTGTAATTCTTCCTGATCTGATCAGTAATTTGCCACTAATATAAGCAAGGCCACTGTTACAATTATTTGAAGTAACGTTACATTATCACATTTTGGTGGTGTGTTTACTTTAAATCTTAACACATTTGTTTTGTTGATTTTTCAAACCAGTTTGCTCTTCTGTTTTGTTTGCATCCACAGTTGAGGGCCTTTACATCAATGCCTTTGCTAGGATTCTGAAGGGAGCCCAGAGTAAACACTTACCACCATTACAACAAAACTGGGGAGGAGAGGAGAAATTTCTGACACGACAACATGACTTTTCAAGCCTACAAAGATCTCCAAGATGGATAGACCCTTCTGTGGTATGCAGCATTTATATTTTTATTTTATTACCTATTATTAATGTTTAAATTATACATGTAATTCATATGGTGAATGAGGAAGAGACAGTTGCAATTACTGTTGAATATAATAAGTAAACAGTTTCATCAGTCAAGCGCGAATTCATATAATAATAGCGATAAAATAATTAATTTATTCCTTCATTTGGTTTAAAAAAACAAAATGTGAGAATTAATTTACTTTAGATCCCTATCAGTGCGATATAGTTAAAGGTTGAATCACCAAAGACTTCTTCAATAGGTAGGCTTTTTTTAGGGATGAACCATTTCTTATTAGGGAGCATATAATGAGAATAATTTGTTAATTAAAATCCGTTCCTGGTTACATTTTCATCATTTTTCATCTTTTATCTTGCTGATCAGTTTGTCAGTCAATCTGATTTTCTGTTGTAGATTGTTAGAGGTGTACAACACTGGGTCTCATTCATCATACTTAACTGGTCAATTCTGAATAAAACCAATTGCACCATAAAGAAGAAATGAAAATGAAAAATATTTTTTGGATGCTAGAGAGGTCTACAGTGCATTGCAAATGGATGCAAAGTGTTGAAAAGACTAATACAAAGGCATGGATTTTTTACAGTAAGGCCAGTAGGGTTTGGGAATTCTTTGCCTCGGGAGGCTGTTTTTGCAGATACTGTAGATGCTTTGAAGGAAGTACTGGTTATCATTTTACCTCAGAACACTATTAAGAATTATAACAGTTGGTTTCCATTTAGATAGGATGTTGATCCAGAGAGATATCTGACTGCCTTTTGGAGTAAGGAAGACTCCACATGGGGCTTAATTGGAAATGCATTGGTCTTCATCAAGAAGGTTGATATAACACAGGCTAAACTTGATGGACTCTTTTATTTTTTCATCCTCATCAATTATGTCAATACCTAATGAGATCGCTATCAATCAAGTATCTAACAGCCCAAGTTAGAACTATGATAATTTGTGGAATATACATTTAACTTGATTTAGACCCATTGTTGCAGTTTACAGCTTTGCTGTTGAAGCAGCTGTGACCCCATTTCCATAAGGTAATCCTTCCATTTTCAGTAGAGTTCCTTATTCCTTGTTACCCACTTCTCTTCTCACACCTGCCCATTGCCAAATGTAAATCCTCCATTTCTGTCATGACTGGAACTCATTGCTATTCAATATGCTCATGTCAATCCAGCAATGGCAGGGCTAAGCAGGTTATAGTGTTTGGTGGCAAGTTCTTAGGTTATGATTAAGTTATTTAGCCTTCCATTGCCAGTGAATTAAAACTTGTCTGAAAACCTTGGGGTTAAGGAGGGTCACTGTATATTGGTGGTGAGTGTTTGGGGATACTTGGGGGCACAGGATCATAACCCTACCCCCTGTTGTGTCTGCTTGAACCATGCACAAGGAAGCTAGCATAAAAATGCCTGATTTCCCTGTGACTGTATCATTGGCATTGCCGCATAGTTCTGTGCACACCCTGATGATGTAAGCTCTCTTTTTGCATGACCTTGAAAAGGTACAAGGAGGTCTAGGGATGCTGTTTTAAAGGGATAGTAATGTTTCATAATAAAAGCAGCTCTAATTAATCATCATAATATCTGGACTTTGGAGAGTGTTATTTCAATTCTGTCAGAGTTGTAGTTCAAGAGTAATTCAATAATAAAGTATCCCCCTCCCGCCCTTTTTGCTGATGTAACACTGTTCAGCCAGATCAGAAGGGAGGTGCCCAGGTAGACTGCAGAGAGGGACAATCTTCAATTAAGATAAGGGAAAAACCAGAAAAACTTGTCAAGGGGGGCAGGGCTTTCATTGTTCTAATAGAAAGAAAATTGTCCCCTGCTGTTATCTGTCTGGTTTTACAACTAGATTCCACATCTGAGAAGAGATGGCTTACACTAGGTAAAAGGGGTGGGAGGGGGGAAACTTTGCTTGTGAATATCTCTCAAACCATAAAGGTTTGAGAGATAAGACTTATATCGTTCTTCATGTTTTTTTAATGCCTACAAAATAAAATAAAGAAAAAAACGATGCATTACTATCCCTTTAAAGAAGTGTACACAGGAGTAAAACTAGTGGAGCTCTAGCTTTGATCTTGTGTGACTCATTTCAGTGACCTAACTATGTGCACCCCTGAACACATAGAGTCCCATGTATACAGGCAAAAGAGGGACAACTGTGAGGCAACCAAACATAAGGGACAAAATAAGTCCTCTTGAATAAAGGGGTTAAAAGCAACATACTCACAGACACTTATTTACATAATCACTCAAACAAATACAACACACTCTCATATTTCCACACACAGACACACTTATCCATTAACACAATAATGAAAAAAAGAAAAGAAAACAAACCTGTTAAGCACCAAACTCACCTATATGTTGCAGGAAGGGTGAATGAATTAATTATGAACAGTATTGAGGACACATTGAATAATACAATTTAACCTTTATTAACTATCATATAAAATCATGACAATAAAACCATTTAAAAAGAAAGCAAATTAAAATAAAATGAAATAAATATTGCTATGACACCTGTGTATATAAAGATTATGTAAGTAACAGGGGTCACAGATAAAGATCAATAGTAATAAGATAGTCAGTAAGTAATCAATTACTCAGACCACCGTATTATTATACCTAGGTGTTGCTTCACACCAACTAGGTATATATGATATGCCTTTCAATCATGTTACTTCTAGTGTTGAGCGAGCATGCTCGGCCGATGCTCGGATCGGCTCGAGCATCGCTCTGCTCGGCACATGGCGGTACTCGTACGAGTACCGCATGTGCTCGCCCGCCATGTTCGGGTCTCCTCCCCGCACGTTTTGCGGCTGCTGCGCAGCCAATAAACGTGCAGGGAGGCTCTGACATCGGTGTAATGCCAGCAGCCATGTTGGCTGCTGGCATTACACTGATTGGCTGGCCAGAACCCGTGGTCGGGTGCTGTATAGCACCTGACCATCGAGTTCGGCTCAGTCTGAGCCAGGGAGAGCTGAGGATAGGAAGGGAAAGGCAGTGTAGGGAGGAAAAAAACAAAAATTGTGAAAAAAAAGAACCAAAAGTCCTTTTTAGGACTACTGTGTGTGGGGGCAGCAGGTTATTTTGTGTGGGGGGAAAAAAACAAAAAAAAAAAAAAAAAAAATATTCTGTTTAGTGTGAAAAGTTGCAGATTAGAGCACATTCTGTTTAGTGTGCACAGTTGCAGATTAGAGCACATTCTGTTTAGTGTGCAAAGTTGCAGATTAGAGCACATTCTGTTTAGTGTGCAAAGTTGCAGATTAGAGCACATTCTGTTTAGTGTGCAAAGTTGCAGATTAGAGCACATTCTGTTAAGTCTTCAAACTAAAATATCAAAGTCACATATTCCATTCAGTGTGCGTCGCCGCAGTTTAGCAGCACATTCTGTGTACTGTGCAGAGTTGCAGAATAGGAAGAAATACTGTTAAGTCTTCAAACTAAAATATCAAAGTCACATATTCCATTCAGTGTGCTTCGCCGCAGTTTAGCAGCACATTCTGTGTACTGTGCAGAGTTGCAGAATAGGAAGAAATACTGTTAAGTCTTCAAACTAAAATATCAAAGTCACATATTCCATTCAGTGTGCTTCGCCGCAGTTTAGCAGCACATTCTGTGTACTGTGCAGAGTTGCAGAATAGGAAGAAATACTGTTAAGTCTTCAAACTAAAATATCAAAGTCACATATTCCATTCAGTGTGCTTCGCCGCAGTTTAGCAGCACATTCTGTGTAGTGTGCAGAGTTGCAGAATAGTAAGAAATACTGTTAAGTTTTCAAACTCAAATATTAAAGTCACATATTCCATTCAGTGTGTGTCACCGCCGTTTAGCAGCCTATTCTGTGTACTCTGCACAGTTGCAGAATAGTAAGAAATACTGTTAAGTTTTCAAACTCAAATATTAAAGTCACATATTCCATTCAGTGTGTGTCACCGCCGTTTAGCAGCCTATTCTGTGTACTCTGCACAGTTGCAGAATAGTAAGAAATACTGTTAAGTTTTCAAACTCAAATATTAAAGTCACATATTCCATTCAGTGTGTGTCACCGCCGTTTAGCAGCCTATTCTGTGTACTCTGCACAGTTGCAGAATAGGAAGAAATACTGTTAAGTTTTCAAACTCAAATATTAAAGTCACATATTCCATTCAGTGTGTGTCACCGCCGTTTAGCAGCCTATTCTGTGTACTCTGCACAGTTGCAGAATAGGAAGAAATACTGTTAAGTTTTCAAACTCAAATATTAAAGTAACATATTCCATTCAGTGTGTGTCACCGCCGTTTAGCAGCCTATTCTGTGTACTCTGCACAGTTGCAGAATAGGAAGAAATACTGTTAAGTTTTCAAACTCAAATATTAAAGTCACATATTCCATTCAGTGTGTGTCACCGCCGTTTAGCAGCCTATTCTGTGTACTCTGCAGAGTTGCAGAATAGGAAGAAATACTGTTAAGTTTTCAAACTCAAATATTAAAGTCACATATTCCATTCAGTGTGTGTCACCGCCGTTTAGCAGCCTATTCTGTGTACTCTGCACAGTTGCAGAATAGGAAGAAATACTGTTAAGTTTTCAAACTCAAATATTAAAGTCACATATTCCATTCAGTGTGTGTCACCGCCGTTTAGCAGCCTATTCTGTGTACTCTGCACAGTTGCAGAATAGGAAGAAATACTGTTAAGTTTTCAAACTCAAATATTAAAGTCACATATTCCATTCAGTGTGTGTCACCGCCGTTTAGCAGCCTATTCTGTGTACTCTGCACAGTTGCAGAATAGGAAGAAATACTGTTAAGTTTTCAAACTCAAATATTAAAGTCACATATTCCATTCAGTGTGTGTCACCGCCGTTTAGCAGCCTATTCTGTGTACTCTGCACAGTTGCAGAATAGTAAGAAATACTGTTAAGTTTTCAAACTCAAATATTAAAGTCACATATTCCATTCAGTGTGTGTCACCGCCGTTTAGCAGCCTATTCTGTGTACTCTGCACAGTTGCAGAATAGTAAGAAATACTGTTAAGTTTTCAAACTCAAATATTAAAGTCACATATTCCATTCAGTGTGTGTCACCGCCGTTTAGCAGCCTATTCTGTGTACTCTGCACAGTTGCAGAATAGTAAGAAATACTGTTAAGTTTTCAAACTCAAATATTAAAGTCACATATTCCGTGTAAGATGAAGAAGGCGGGTAAAAAGGGACGGGGAAGTGGACGTGATCCTGATAGTTCAGGGCGCGGGTCAGGACGCGGAGAAACTGTGCCTGGTGCCAGAGCACAAGAAAGAAAGACATCCACCATACCTAGCTTCATGTCTAATTTTACAGGGCGTCGCAGGACATCACTCTCGAGGTCCGACCACTGCGAACAGGTGGTCGGTTGGATGACAGCTGATACTGCTTCCAGTCGGTTAAGCACCACCCTGTCTTCCACCAAGTCCACTCTCAGTAGCCAAGAGTCTGGTCAACATAATCCTCACTCTGATCATCCTTCCTCCCACCATACACGGTCTGGTCAAAGAAGTGATCCCACACTGGGATATAGTGAGGAGCTCGTCTCATCACCAATCCTTCATTTGACCCTCTCTCCAAGCACGCTTGCAGAGGAACATGACATCTTGTGCCCTGATTCACAACCTCTAGAGGCTACCCAATCACAAGAAGATGACAGATGTGAACGGCATTTAAGGTCAAAGGAAGTAGTGGATGATGATGATGATGATGAGACACAGTTGCCATTAAATCAACCACTATTTCCATCTCAAGACCTTGTTGAGGAGAATGTTATACAGTTGTCAATGACTGAGTATGTGGTGGGATCAAGACTTGAGGAGGATGATCAGAGTGAGGAAGTGGAGGAGGACTTGGTGGACGATGAGGTGACTGACCCCACCTGGGAAGGTGTAGAGCCGAGCGATGACAGCAGTCCTGAGGGTGAGCCATCTGCAGCACCGCAACAGGCTGGAAGAGGCAGTGGTGTGGCTACAGAAAGAAGGCGGACCGCACCAAACCGGCCCGCAAATGTTCCACGGAGCACCCCCTTGCGTAAATCTACCTTGCCAAAGGGTAGGTGTTCCGCGGTATGGCGTTTTTTTAAGGAAAGTGCGGACGACAAAAGAATTGTAGTTTGCAACCTGTGCCACACCAGAATGAGCCGAGGCATGAACACTAGAAACCTCACCACCACCAGCATGATCCGACACATGGCATCCAAGCACCGTAGTAAGTGGGAGGAACGCCTGGATCGCCCATCTGTGTCTGCAGGCCACACCACTGCCTCCTCTTCCCCTGTTTTCGGTGCCGGCCAATCGCCTGTCGAAGGCGCAGGCCCGCATACCTCCCGCCCTGCACCTGTACCATCTGAAGCACCATCAGCGACCACATCCACTTCCCTGTCCCAGCACAGCGTCCAAATGTCGTTACCCCAGGCATTTGAGCGCAAGAGAAAGTACCCAGCCACCCACCCACAGGCCATAGCACTAACCTCACACCTTTCAAAATTACTGGCCATCGAAATGCTGCCATTTAGGCTTGTGGACACTGAGTCCTTCCGCAGCCTGATGGCAGCAGCTGTCCCTCGGTACGTGGTCCCCAGCCGCCACTACTTTTCCCGGTGTGCCATCCCCGCATTACACCACCATGTGTCCCGTAACATCACCCGTGCCCTGACCAACGCAGTTACTGGGAAGGTCCACTTAACGACTGACACATGGACAAGTGCTTGTGGCCAGGGACGCTACATTTCCCTGACGGCACACTGGGTGAATGTCGTGGAGGCTGGGAGCGACTCGGACCCTGGGATGGCACGGGTGCTACCCACGCCGAGGATTGCGGGCCCTACCTCCATCAGGGTTTCCGCCAGCACCTACGTTATTGGCTCCTCCTCCTCCGTTTCCACCTCCGAATTCTCTACACGCAGCGCCACTCCCCCATCAGCCAGTAGCTGGAAGCAGTGTAGCACTGCAGTGGGGAAGCGTCAACAGGCCGTGCTGAAGCTGATCTGCCTTGGGGACAAACAGCACACGGCCTCAGAGCTGTTGCAGGGGATTAGTCACCAGACCGAGCAGTGGCTCTCGCCACTCAACCTGCAACCAGGCATGGTTGTGTGTGATAATGGGCGTAACTTGGTGGCGGCTTTGGAGCTCGGCAAGCTCACACACGTACCATGCCTAGCGCATGTATTTAATTTAGTGGTGCAGCGATTTCTAAAAACCTACCCCAATGTGCATGATCTCTTGACCAAGGTGCGCCGCGTGTGTGCACATTTCCGTAAGTCATCTACAGCTTCGGCCGGCCTGTTGAAGCTGCAGCAGCGCTTACAATTGCCAGCTCACCGGCTGCTGTGTGACGTGAGCACGCGCTGGAACTCCACCTTCCACATGTTGGCCCGGCTTTGTGAGCAGCAGAGGGCAGTAGTGGAGTACCAGCTGTTACACGGTCGTCGCCTCTCCGTTCAACTTCCTGTAATCAGAAGTGAGGAGTGGGAATGGATGTCAGACCTCTGCGAGGTTTTACGCAATTTTGAGGAATCGACACAGATGGTGAGCGGCGATAACGCTATTATCAGTGTAACCATCCCACTTCTGTGTCTACTGAAACGCTCGCTGCTCACAATTAAAACCGACGCTTTGCATGTGGAAGAGGTGGAAATGGGGGAGGAAGAGCTTACACAAGGTGATAGCCAGAGCACCCTCACTTCGTCTTCTCAGCGACAATTGGAGGAGGCGGAGGAGGAGGAGGAGGAGGAGGAGGAAGACACGGTTGCCTCCGCTACAGAGGGTAGCCATGGAACTTTAGTTCCATCTCTTCAGCGTGGGTGGGCAGAAGAGGAGGAAGAGGATGAGGATATTGAGAGTCATCCTCCTGGTGAGGACAGCGAAATCTTGACTGTTGGTACTCTGGCACACATGGCTGACTTTATGTTAGGCTGCCTTTCCCGTGACCCACGCGTTATACGCATTTTAAACAACACGGATTACTGGGTGTTCACCCTTCTGGACCCCCGCTACAAAGAGAATTTCTCATCTCTCATTCCTCCGGTGGAGAGGACAAGCAAAATGGTGCAATACCAGAAGGTTCTTGTTGAAAAATTGCTCCAAAATTTTCCATCTGACAACGCTGGCGGCAGAGTACGTGCTACCTTGGCCAACCGAGAAGGGGAGAAAAGGGGAGCACACAGCAGTTCCGAGAAAGGCAGGGCAACACTCTCCAAGGCGTGGGACACCTTCATGACACCCCGCCAGCACCCTCACCCTGATGCGCAGCCTAGTGTCACAAGGAGGGAAAAGTTTTGGAAGATGGTGAAGGAGTACGTAGCAGACCGTGTCAGCGTCCTCAATGATCCCTCTGTGCCTTACAACTACTGGGTGTCCAAGCTGGACACGTGGTATGAACTGGCACTCTACGCCTTGGAGGTGCTGGCCTGCCCTGCCGCCAGCGTTCTGTCTGAGCGGGTATTTAGTGCTGCTGGTGGAATCATAACAGATAAGCGTATCCGCCTTTCCACCGAAAATGCTGATAGGTTGACACTTATAAAAATGAACAAGGCCTGGATTTCCCCTGACTTCTCCACTCCACTGGAGGAAAGCCCCGGGGGAACATAAACTCACTTTATATATGTTATTTACAATGATGGGAATACTCTGTATTCCCATTCACCCCTTCCACCCAAAAAACGGGTATATGGTTGACTCTTAATCTTCTCATCCTCCTCCTCCTCTTCCATATGCCCTGTGCTATAATTTTTATATAGGGCCAGCTCACCAGCGGGCCCTGTGATATAATTTTTATATAGGGCCAGCTCACCAGCGGGCCCTGTTTGACAATTTTTATATAGGTCAGCTCACCAGCGGGCCTTCTCATATAATGTTTTATTGGGTCAGCTCTCTAGCGGGCCCTCTCATATAATGTTTTATAGCGTCAGCTCACTAGCGGGCCTTCGCATATAATGTTTAGGATGGTCAGCTCTGCAGCAGACCCTTACCCATAATGTTTTAGATGGTCAGCTCAGCGCACGTTTCCCTCTTAATCATGGCCTCAGTTCAATAAAATCAAGGAAATTTTTGGGAGAATTTGCCTCTGCGCACGTTTCCCTCTTAATCATGACCTCAGTTCTGAAAATCAAGGAAATTTTTGGGAGAATTTGCCTCTGCGCACGTTTCCCTCTTAATCATGGCCTCAGTTCTGAAAATCAAGGAAATTTTTGGGAGAATTTGCCTCTGTGCACGTTTCCCTCTTAATCATGGCCTCAGTTCTGAAAATCAAGGAAATTTTTGGGAGAATTTGCCTCTGCGCACGTTTCCCTCTTAATCAAGGCCTCAGTTCAGAAAAATCAAGGAAATTTTTGGGAGAATTTGCAGATGATATACAAGTAAATATACAGCAAATACTGTTTGGTAACAATTTTTCGTCGTTTTTATCTTCCTTTTTGTGTGTTTTACGGTCAGTCTGTAAAAATGGCGTACTACGGGCGAAACATCGTTCCCAGCAGCGACGTTGGAGTCCAAGATGCATCCAGACATCCTCCCTATGCTGTCCCTGAACCATTTCTGTGGTGTTTCCATCCTTTTCTGCCCTTTTCCTATGGACCAGACACCCTCCCCTCATCAGAGCAGGGGGTGCCTGGTGTAATGCTCGAGTCCTCCCATTGACTTCAATGGGGCTCGGGTGCTCGGCCGAGCACTCGAGCCTCCGGGGGTGCTCGGTCAGAGCACCCGAACACCCGAGCATTGGGGTGCTCGCTCATCACTAGTTACTTCACATCAATTAGATTAAACTGAATAAATTGTATTTAAGGCTAATAGTATAAGAAGTAAAACACATTTTATGTTACCATGCTATATAGCAATTATAAAGTTATTGGTGAGCACCAAACATAATCGATTGATTGGTACTGTGAATTGAGGTAACAGTATAAATGCTAAAAACTCTTTAGTATCTATAATCCATGGATGAGCAGCACTTATGTATTTGAGATGCACCCATATTAACAAGCAATAATACTATTCATTGCATGCACAAGACTGACTTATAGATTAAAAATAATGAAGTCCAGTATTAAATGATTGTATGTTTCATAATGCCATCAAAAATAATTAGGTAAACTGACAGAGACAATTTACGCCATTGCAAAAGGGTCGAGATTGACATCTCCACCTAGTTCATTAATATCATTTTTAGAGCAGTGATGATCAACACATCATATAGACGTGTCTGAGCTCTATTTAGGGAAGATGTCTGGTGGGTAACCCTTATAAAAAATCTCCTGTGGTATGCTCTCCAGACTTACATGCAACATATCAGAGATGGCTGACAGCACCTCAGACCAGAAATTCCTAACAATCGTGCAGGACCATAAATTGTGAAGTAGAGCCGCACCTGGCAACATGTATTTAGGGCAACAGTCCATTTGCAAGATTTTCATATGAAAGGCTATTTTAGGGTCAAAATAAATAGAATAACATGTAGAGAGTCTGAGGGATTTGTCTTTAAGCGTCTATTAAAACCTAGCAAAACCTCAGGAAGTGTCCAGTCTGGGAAATGTTGAAGCCATGTGCTGGTCCAGTACGGTCTGAATGTGAGAATTCCTCCATCTCTGACCTACATGCATGATAAATAGCTGATGCCAAGCATCGGACCTGAGCAGTTGAAGCTATATATTTGACCCAAGACATATCAGTATATTTGGGAAGAGATGGCCCCAGTATGTTTGGAATATAGTGTCTTGCTTGAGGATACATAAAGAGATAGTTATTAGGGATACCATATTGGGTTTAAGGGACTGAAAGTCTTTACCCTGGGACGCAAGAGCTCTATAAGATCTCATAGTGACTTAATGCCTATAGTACACCAGTCAGCAAAGTAACCTCTCCATGCTGGAAAACAAGGATGCCCAAAAAGGGCAAGAAAATAGAGCGATATTTGGTTTTGTAGAAAATGTGGTGAATATACTGCCAAGCCCTGCAGATGTCTTGAATCAAGAGGTTGTTCCGAACTGTAGGAGACAATCTAGAGGCTAGTGCATGTAAGATGTAATTGAGGTGTAAGGGAGGGCTCAAACTACTGTCATGCACTATGCATGTAAAGATATCTGAATCCTGTATCCACTCTATGGCCAATCGAAGCAAACTAGAAATATTATAACGTTTGAGGTTAGATAAGTTGATGCCCGTCTGAGTCTGGTGTCTATACAGCTTTCTCAAGCTGATTCTAGATGTCTTCCTTTTCCAGATAAATTGCTGGAAGTCTTTGATTAGGCTAGTAAGATCCGACTTGGTAAGAAGAAGTGGGAGCATTTGAAATTTGTACATAAGCCGGTGGAAGCTGACCATTTTAATAACATTACACCGACCTTTAAAGGACAGGGGTAGGGATCTGCAAGCCTCTAACTCGTTAAGTATCTGAGTGATCGTGGGCCTGTAGTTTATAGAGATTCCAAAGCAATATTAAACAATAAGGGGGCAGCCTTGCCTTGTTCCCTTTTTCAAAATGAAAAGAGCAGAATTTAGCCCATTAGTCATGACACAAGCTGGGGGATTTCAAATATATAGTATGGACAAAACTCAAAGTCCTCTCCAAAGCCCTGATGTTGTAGGAGTCAAAAGAGATGAGGCCAAGTGATGCTATCAATGGCTTTCTCAGCTTCCAAGCTCAAGAGAATGCTGTTTGTGTGGGGGCCCTTGGTATCAGACATTATTGCCACCAAAATGTGTCGTATGAATTGTGTAGACTGACAGCCTTGTACAAAGCCTATTTGCTCCAATGATATTAAATGAGGCATAGCTTGCTTCAACCTGATGGCCATGAGTTTCGTCAGAATCTTAAAATCTGCATTTAGCAGCGAAATGGGTTGATAAGAACCCACCAGTCCGGGACCCCTACCCGGCTTGGGCAGGACAATGATTCGGTAAAAAAGCGGCATAGTGCAATGGGTCTCCAAAACATTTGAACAGAGAATATATGGGACAGGGGTTGTCTGATCAATACGAATCTTGCAATATTCCCCAGGTAGACCATCAGGTCCAGAGAATTTCATGCTGAGGAGGCCTTATATAACCAAGCGGATTTCCTCCTGGGTGAAAGGCGTATCTAATAAGTCCTTCTGGGCAGGCATTAATGTTGGAAGGTGAGCTTGCTTAATGAACCTCCAACCTTCTGGTGCATCATTTGTGGGGTCTTCGTAAAGCAATCAACAATACGTCGTAAAGGTCTTGTTAGTGTCCTCTGGGGTAGTAAAAACCTAACCCGCTGAGCCAGTTATGTTGGCAATTGTAGTTGTGCCCTATATTGTTTCAACAGGGAGGACAGAAAACATCTTGGTTTGTTGGCTTCTTTAAAGAAGCGGCTACAGGATAAGTCAAAGGAGAGTTCTTATCTCTCCCACAGAACATCTTTGTATATTGTCTAGCTTCTAGGTAGCGTACTCTGTTATCGTCAGTAAGGTTCATTTTATAAATCTTATAGAAGTGAGTAAGGGCAACATTAAGGGCCTTAAGTTTGGCGTTCATTTTTTTTTTACGCTTATTAGCGACATATTTATTTATTTAGAAAATGTTTTACCAGGAAGAATACATTGAGATTTCTCCCATTTTCAAATATGTCTTGGATAGTTTTCAGTGAAGGTTTACATATTTACACAAATTGAGAAACATTATATATACATACATACACATATAAATACACATACATATAAAATATTAAAATTATATACAGTCACACACTGATTTTAGATATAAAGAAGCATTTACTTTTAAGGATTTTAGACTGGGAGCAGATCTGATTATTTCAGGCAGATTGTTCCAGGCCTTTGGAGCTCTGAAGGAGAAGGCAGATCATCCAGCTTCTTTCTTAGAGGCTTCCCAGAAAACGAAAGGGTCCAACACATGGGCTTTATTATCCGACTCATATTGGGACCATTTGCTCCTGAGGTAGGTTCTAAAATTTTCCGAATTGGAGATATAGGCATGCATCCTCCAATTGTTAGAAAGCAAGGTTCCAGTAGAAGGAGTCAATTCTATAGAAATAGATGTATGGCCTGAGATCATAATAACATGAATCTGGTTAGAAACATCCCTGTGGCAGAAAGAGGGAGAGATTAGGAAATTAGTCAAAGTGAGTAAATATCTGGTGTGGGTTGGAATATAAGGTGTAATCACATTCAAGTGGGTTCTGAATTCACCAGATATCCACAACCTCTAAATGTTGAGTCAAATAGGATACAATATTAATCTTACCCATCTTCTCCACTAGAGAGGCTCAGCTACCATCTAAAGTCAAATCTGCTACTGTATTGAGATCACCCCCGAGGATCAGCGAGAAGTTGGGTCTGGCCAGAAGCTTCTGGTGTAGTAAGGAAGCAAAGGAGGGGTCAGGTGTTTTGGAGCATAAACATTGAGCAATACGTAGGTAACCTGTATAAACCAGTATAAACCTACCCTCAACATCCACCTCCATCCCCCCAAAGCTTATAGCACAAGTTTTTTTCAGATTAGGGTCACCACAATGCACTTCCATCTCGAGAAGGACAAAGCTATGGTTTTTCCCATCTAGCCACATTGTACTTTCCAGTGGTCATTGTCAGTTAAATGGGTCTCCTGAATCATAGCTACCTGGAAAACCAGGGAGTTTAGATGTGAAAAGGCTCTAGTCTGTTTGATAGGACTGTGTAAACCTGCTATATTCCAGGATAATACACGCAAAGAGCGATGGGGCAATTTAGAGTTAGCTGCCATGGATTCATTAATCATGAGTTGAACAATAAGATTAAACTATGTGAGTAAAGAAGACTCCACATCTAGTGAAAGGGAGTCTCCACAAAAAGGGGAAATCCAAAAAGAGGGGTCTTGAGGCCCAGATAGAGGACCAATGGGGAGACACGGAGTGGGAAAGGTGGGAAAAAACAATTAACCAATGTAAACAATAGCCATGAGGCAATAAAATTAACATACTGTAATGTCAATGTTATTGAACAACGAATTGACCTGAGGCGGGTAAACCCCCGATATCAGCATACCAGCACCGGGGTGGGGAAGAACCATGCAGGACCCCCTCTGGTCTTTGTCCCTTTTAACTCTGATAACCCTGGCAAAGACCTTACCAGATTTGTTATCTATAATATAATGTTGATATTTGTAGCACATATATGAATGAAGGCACCTATTTTGTAGAATAATAGAGACTACCTGACAGAGATTCTCCATTTGAGATAGACGAGCACTCCCTAGGATGCGCTTATATAACAATTCTAACTGACACATTTGTTGTAAGAAAATGCCTATTTTCTTATTATCCCATTGAATGCCAAAGGGGTACGCAGTGCATTGCTTTGCAATGCGTTGCATACCCCTCTGGCACTCAAAGGGTTAACTTCCTTGCTTCTCTGAGGCCATAATTGAATTAGTAGGCCACAAAGAACACAACTGTGGGCCTCCTACACCATAGGTAGCAGGTATCATGATTCATATTTATTTAAAAATATTTATTTCTTTAGTGAGTTTTTGTTAGTGAGGGTCACAGAAAAGGAATTTGTTTAGCTTTCAATTGAATATAAGTCTATTAGTATTAGAGGGCACCATAGAGATAGTGATAGTGGTGTGATCAGAGAGGGTGATAGAACCTATAGACGTCTGGACCATAAGATCAAAATGGAACTGGTCTAGAATGACATAATCAATCAGAACCAGCTGGCCCATCTAGTCTGCCCATTTTCCTACTGTAAAAACCTCAAACCTTTTTTTGACTACCCTACAATATATACAAGCACTGATGGTTATTGATCAAAGTGTGCAGCTAACTTGTGTGGTCTTTTAATCTGGGTTGTCTGCCAGTTACTTAATTATTTTTGATGATATTATCAAATGGACATACACATAATACTGGATTACATTTTTTTTACTCTATAAACGGTTCATTGGCATGTAGTGAACAGTACTGTTGCTTGTTAACACTAGAGCATCTTTAATACATGAGTGTGGCTCATCCATGGACTATAGATGCTAAAGAGTTTTTAGCATTTATGCTGTTACCTCACTTTAAAGTACCAGTTAATTTATTATGTTTGGTGCTCACCAATAAATATATAATCACTATACAACACGGTAACATAACATTTGCTTTACTTCTTATACTTTTACCACAATATTTTTTCAATTAATTTCATTATTGTGAAGTAACATGATTGAAATGCATATTTATACTTAGTTGTAGTGAGGCAACACCTAGTTATAATAATACGGTGGTAATTAACTACTAATTACTGAGCTTAACTTGTGACGCCTGTTATTTACCTACTATCTTGAAATATACAGGTGTCATAGTAATATTTCTTTAATTTTCTTTTAATTATTTTTCTTTTTAAATGTTTTTATTATCATGATTTTTATTTTCCATGTACCCTCGGTACTGTTCATTATGGATTATTTCACCCGTCCTCCAATATAGAGGTGATGCTTAATAGGTATGTTTTATTTTATTTTATTATTATCTTGTTTAATGTTAAGTTACAGGCTAGCGTTTCTATTCCTTTTGTTGACATAACACCCTTTATGCTATATAAGTGGTGCACCTCTTACACATTCTCTGAAACAGACACATACACATGGAGGAATGGGGACTGAACAACATTACTAATAACAGACGGTTGATACAGTCATAGATGTGCAACTGCCATCATCCTCAATGTGAGTTTTACGGACAAATGAAAGAAATGCAGGGTGATCCTTACTCTAACCCTGGATAACATAACCTATCAGGTTAGAATTTGAAGTGAATGGTCTGTGCAGCAGTGGAGTAACAATAAATGCTAGCCCCCCCAAAAAAAAACCTCTGTTGAGGGGGCAACCAAACTTCTGGGACATAAATGACCCACTGGTAGTAGCAGAATAGCCCATACATAATCTGCCACCCTGCCTTCTTCTACTGGTAGTTACAACCACACATACACTGGCTGATACCCCAGCCTTGTTCAGTTATCCACTGGTGGTAACAGAACTAGAAATACAGTGTCTGATACCCAGCCACACTTAATCACAGAGCCACACATACACTGTCTGACACTTGTTCAACTTTCCTCTGATAGCCTGAAAACCACAACCATACACTGTCTAACATCCCAGCCTTATTCCACTGTCCACTGGTAGCTACAGAACTACGCATGCACCGTCTGACACTCAACATTGTTCAGTTGTCCACTGATAGCCAAAGAACCACATACATGCACTGTCTGATATCGCAGCCTTGTTCCGCTGTCCAGTGGTAGTCACATAACATACACAATGTCTGCCCACAGTCCTGTTCGATGGTCCTCTGGAAACCATATGACTGCAAATATATTAAAACCCCAACCTTGTTCTATAGTTCACTAGTAATCAAACAACCACTTATGCATTGTCTGATCCATAAACCTTGTTCCAGTATTCACTGGTAACCTTAGAACCACACATACATTGTCTGACACCCCAGCCTTGTTCAACTGTTCACTGCTAGTCACAGAACCACACACAGCCTTGTTCCACTGGTAGCCACCTAACCACACATATACTGTTTGACACCCCAGCCTGGTTCAGTGTCCACTGATAGTCACACATCCCCACATATCCTGTTTTACCCCACAGCCTGGTTTCACTGTCCACTGACAATCACAGATCCCCACATGCACAGACTTATCCCCAGTGTGTGTTTCCACTGCCCACTGGTAGTTAAAAATCCACACATGCACAGTCCGACCCCCAGACTGGTCCCACTGCCTATGTGTAGTCACAGATCCGCACATGAACTGTGTGACCCCCAGCTTGGTTCTACTACCTTTAAAAATTATCTGTAAAATATATATATATATATATATATATATATATATATATATATATTTATTTATTTATTTTTATATAAAACAAGACCATCCTGGCCCTATGATGTTTCCAGGTGTATTGTTTCTCTAGATTTCAGGTTTAATTAGCTGGTTCTGGATGGCAGTCAGCAAGCTCTTATCAAGTTCTTATCAACTTGCCTCCTGAAGAGTGGAACCTTAGGGCAATCCCTCTAATATGTTTGTACATATATTGGCTTCAGGATTAATATGTTTCACACAGTTACTATTTTCATCTGGGGCTGATTGTGGATGGCAGTTAGCAAGCTGGGAGAAATAGTAGTCTGAAGGGTAAAAGAAAAAAAATCTATGCTGCAATACAAAAAATGACCACAAGATGGCAATGCAGAATAACAAATGGGAAAGTAGGGTCAGTAAAAAATCTACTGAGAAAACTAGTGGTTGCTAATGGAAAACTTCCTTAGCAACAGCGGGAAATTCAAAACAGTAAATAAAGTGACATTCAGAGGAGGCTCACCACAGGGCTGATGGACCAGAAAGACAGCAAACAGGAGTCAGAAACACATTATCAAGTCTGAAGAATTAAGAGACATTAAAACAAGCCAAACCACAGGGAGGGAAGCACATGATCTCAATATGTTAACAGACAGAAGTCAAGATGGATGGCACAGAATAATAAGTCAGTGAAGGTTGGCAACAAGAAGACATTCAGGAACTCAGACCATGGCTCAAGGGACTGAGTTAAGGCACACAACCATGCACAGAAAAGCAGAAGAGGTAGGTTTAAATTGGGAGAGGCCGGAGGCAGGAAAACAGAAAAAGCTTGAGAGGATATCAGAGAATATGTTCTGACATTACTCCCCTGCTCTAGGGGCACCCCCAGAGGGTGCCAATGAAGGTTTGAAAGGGAAAGAATTATGGCAGGCTGAAACAAGAGAGGAGCATAAACATGAGATCCAAAACTCAAGAACACTCCTCAGAGCCAAAGCCTTTCCAGTCCACCCAGTACTGTAGGGAACCATGAAGGAAACTAGAATTCAGAATATTAGTAACCATAAATTCCTCATGGTCATCTGCCAAAAAAGAAGAATTGGGGGGGCAGGAAACAGAAAAGTGGCTCCACCCATAAGGTTTTAGTAGAGAGATGTGGAACATAAGACAAACCTTCAGTGAGGCAGGAAAAAAATCAAGTTTACAGGAAACAGGGTTAATCTGGATCAATATCTTAAAAGGACAAGATAGGGTTGCCCTAGTTTATTGAAAAACTGTGATATTCAAGGACAAGAGTCAGAAAAGACCCCCAGGAGCAAAATGCAGAGCTGGAATGCAATCTTCTGACAGTAACAAGAGGTAAATACCTTGCCAAACCCCCACCAGAGAAGAAACATGGGCATCAGTTACAGGTATTGTAGCCTAAGGCTACAAAAAATGGAGAATACTCTAGAGACTCTTGAAGTAAATTGTTGTACTTGAGAAGGGGTGTAGCAAGAGGTAAGAGCAGAAATGTAAGAAAGAATTAAAAGAATGGAGAAGAATTTTAGTTAAAGGTCGTACTGTCTTAGCTATAGAAAAAGCAGGAGACTGGTAAAGTAAAAGTGATACCTTTATTGGCTTACTAATTGGCTCTAGGATGCAAGCTTTCAAGGCAACTTAGGTCTCTTCTTCTGACACATATAGAATGAATTTCGAATACAATATACATGACTGGTTATACATTCATGAAAATTTTGGATGGGATATGAGACCTTATGGTAGCCAAAAGAGGGATGTCAGGATGAGATGAGATTGAAGGTATCTGGGTAGTTGTAGGAACATAATAAAAAATATTCTAGATTCTAACTATGACAAAAAATTAATTGTCTGTTTTTTGCAACTATTATAAAGCTTTATATAACCTGAGCCCCTTTTCTGCTGAAGTGCTGGATATCGAATCTTGTATTAAAGCTTATTTGAAATCTGATCATCTTCCCCAACTTTCTCCTTCCTCATATGTGTTTTTGGAACTGCCTATCATGTCTTCTGAAATTCTTCAGGTGATTCACTCTTTACCACAAGGTAAACATCTGGGTCTGGACGAGTTTTCCCACCTTTATTACAAGACTTTTCACCCCTTATTAGTTCCTCTTTTATGGGATGCATTTGGTGTCCTTCCAGAAGCCATTGATTCTCACCCTTCCTAAACGGAATCTCAGAATGCTGTCCTGCCCAACCCGTGTAAAGACCTGCAAAAATTCAAAAGCTATAGACCAATATTGTTTCTTAATCTTGACTTCAACATATATGCCACTCCATTGTCTCTGGTCCATACTGACCAAGCAGGCTTTACTCTGGGTAGGAAGGCATGTGATAATACGCAAAAGCTTCTGAATCTTTTACACTTCCTTCAGCATCAAAAATGACTGGCAGTATTTTCTCTACAGATGCTGAGAAAGCTTTTGATCAAGTCATTTGGTCCTTCCTTGAACACTGGCTTCGGCCATTTGGCTTTCACCCAAACTTTTTTCAATATGTATTCTCATTGTACACCAATCCTATTGCAAAAGTTCTAGTGAATTGTTGCCTGTCTGATAATTTTAGTATTTCTAATGGCAATACACCGGGCTGTCCCCTCTCGCTATTTGTACTAATTATGGAACCGTTGGCTCAACACATACGTCAAAACACCCACATTTCTGGAAATTGTGTGGTAGGTAAGGATAATAGATTAGCGATGTTTGTGAACTATGTCCTCATTACGGTTACGAACCCTGAACAATACATGCCTGCTTCTGGAAGAACTCTGTAGCATCTTGGATCTTTCAGATTTTAAGATACATTTCTTGAAATCTGAAGCTCTGAATGTGGGTGTGCCTCCTTTTACTCTCTATTTTCTTCGTACGCATTACCCATTTCAGTAGTCTGCAACTTCCATCAAATATCTTGGGGTCAACTTAGTCCCCTCTCTTTTGATGCCCTCTTTCAAATTAATTTTGCTCTTTTTTTAAAAGTGATTCAAAGAGATTTACACAAAAGGGAGCCCCTATATCTGTCGTGGTATGGCTGAATTAACGTAGTCAAAATTAATGTTCTTCCTAGAATTCTCTACTTTTTGTAAGTGTTGCATTTTAAAATCCCCTCCTCTTATTTCGCCCTCCTGGGTCTCTCCCTATATCACTTTATTTTGAAATCCAGACCACCTCGAGTTAACTTGAACAGTATATGCCTTAATAAGTCACTTGGTGGGCTGGGTCTCCCTAACATCAGGATTTATTTTTGATCATAGATTGGACATATGGTAGTTCTGAGAAGACTTGGGTACACCTAGAAAGAGCCTCTGTATGCCTGGCTGATCGCTTAGTGGAGATGTTCTTACCTCCATAACACAGAGATAGAAGACTCAGATCCCATCCCATCCTAACATATTGCCCGTCTACCTGGACAGCTTGCAATAAGATGGGCTGTTGGAGTTGTCTTAAACGTTAACTGCTTCCCCCTTTGGGACCTCTTCCCTAAAGCTTAGATTCACTGATCTCATAGAAACTGATAGAATTATCCACTTTGATGATATTCAGGCCAAATTTCACTTACCCTCCAGTGAAATGTGGGATTTCCTTAGACTTACATACTTTCTGAAACACTCTTCTGTTAAAGCTGGCTGGTCATCCCCATCTACTCAGTTTGAATCACTCCTGCTCTCCACTGCTAGTACTAGGGGCATTCCAGGCAAGGCTTATGAAATCCTGTCTGAGATCTGGGATGTACACTGGTGTGGGAGAAGGAGATGGGGTCTTCTTTGACTGGATGAGTGGCACTATATTTGCATGATGGCTTATTCAGCCTCTATTTCCACTACTTCATTAGAGACCCACTACAAGTTTCTGCTGCATTGGTATAACAGATTACATGCTATGTCTCCCTCCTCTAGTTCAGCTTGTTTGTGATGTTAGGAGGGTAGGGGTACCCCACATCTGGTGGACATGAACCTAAACACAGCCTTACTGGTCTGCTTGTATGAGCACAATAGAAAATTGCTTAGATATTTCCTTAACCAAAGACTTTTGGGAATCGCTCTTCTTCCTTAATCTTCCATCTTTGCCCCTCTTAAGAAATGTCTTTTCTTCACTATGTTCAATGCCATAAAAGCTCATATTCTTAGACATCGGAATGCTCTGGATCCCCCGCAGAGGGGAAGGTTCGGCACCGACTCTACATCAGGTGACTATGTCAGGATAAAAACACCTCTTCAGATGGGTTGCAGGGTGTCATGCCAAGGCATGAGTTGGGTTTGTGTAATGCATTTGTTTGTTTTTATTTGGATGTTATTCAAAGTGCACCAGTCCTAGGCCATAAAATTAGCTGAGTAGATAACATCACCAGGAACTGAATGAGTAGATCACCGAAGCAGAACAGAGTGTCATAAAATATATTGGACCATCTGCTCTGGGGGGAAGTTTATCCAGGGGACACCCAAAGAGCCTGAATTAGGGAGAACATGTATATATAGTATAAAAAGGTTCAATTCAAATATATATTCAGAATGCCCAGGTTTTACCCTTTTTGTGGGTAACAAACATGCCAGGGGGAGGTGTTCCTGCTATGAGTTACAAGAATAGCCACTTTGCGACCAGTTAGACCCAGCATGTTGGTGTCCAGATATTTACACAGATATGAGGAATATGATTATTATAACATTATAGAGGTGTGCTGTGGGTTGCATGTTTTGGGAAGCCTTATGACATTTCAGATAGAACTCTGCAGTAACATCCCCGACAGGTCTGATTGAGTGAGCCATAAACTGTCAAGCCAAACCTCTGACCCTTCCAGGTAACACCCTGGGGGTTTGGCCTCTTAGAGAAACTGTGGACTCCTACTTAATATGGGTTTTTGGATAAAAAGGTGAATTTTTTTGTAACAACTGAAGGGGGAAATACCATCTGAAGTTCCCACAATATTGGTAATTGTATTTAAGGATTTCTTGTGTTTCTCCCATTTTATTTTATGGACTGTTTTACCAGTGTGTAATCTTTGTTTCTGTATGTCCTTTAATCATGTATGTTTGTAACCAGCACTGTGAAGCCTTTTTCAGATTAATTAATCAGCTCTTGTCTCAGTTCTCTAACGTGAACTCACTACTCTGAAGGAAGCTCAGGTAGAACATGTTACTAAAGGGTTAATTATATATGTCTGATTATTAAGGTGACTATATACTGTATTCTGTTGTGTTTGGGGTAACCTAAGACGCCCAGATATAAAGTCTTTGTGGTGCCAGCAAATTGTAGGACTGGGGTGATAGTGCAAGAGGTATTTCAAGGGTTAATTTGGTGGTTGCTAGGAATAGTAACAGGTAACCCGGGATCTGGTATTGTTAATCCTTCCACTCTCACACTCTCCCCACTGTCTCAGCAGGGCCTATAGCCTTCGCTTGTGACACAGGGTTCAACAGGTATTAGCAGTGGACCATAATGTCACAGTGTGAACCCACAATGTAGAGATGGAGACTGAAACAAGGTCAAGGACAAGCCAGGGTCTAGAACGTGGAAAGAAAGGTGCACACCTTTTTAGATGGATTGCAGGGTCTAACTGGTAATAGCAGTGGGTCATGATGGTCACAGTATAAATCCACAATGCAGACTGAAGACAGAAACAAGGACAATACAGGGTCTTGTATGTAGAAATAAGGAATATATTCTAGGACAAGCCAGAGGACAAGCCAGGTCAAAAATTACAAAGATTAAGGATCACTCTGTAAAACCAGATAATATTCATTTTTAAATGCCTGCTGACCAGGCATCAGCTGGCATGACTAGCTAATCAAGTAAGATGGAAGGTTCCAGAAGGCCAGGACAATACAGCTGAAGCAGATACCATACTTCCTCATAATCCTGCTGAACCAAGTCCCTCTAGTATTTCTGGCTGAAAAGCCAGAAGGGCCCTGGTCCAATCAGAGAGTCAGACAAGACAGGGACCAGTTTGTGTACTGCTGCTACTGTTACAATATATACAAAACATTTTACACCAAAAATTACTGCTGGATTGCTGAAAGTATTATACATTTATAGACAAGACTAAAGTGATAATTTCTGACTTTTACAAGAGATTGCGGGCACAAAGGGCCATATACACAAACAAAATAGGAACAGTTCTGAGGCAAACCATATGTGCTGTAGGGGCCAATAAAAAAACTCAGAATATGGAGAAATGTGATGGAATACTTTACCACATTGAAGGGATTAAAGCCCCTTTTAAACAAAAAGGGATTTTCATTAGTGTCCTGTGGTGAGGTTGGTTTTCTCCAGAATTGATCCTCTTCTGAATTGTGTTCATGACTCAAAGTGTGTGCTGCCATGTCAAAACCCAGTCACATCTACCTAATATGAGGTAGCTCTGCAGTCTTCAACATGTTACCAAGTCTACCCAGTGAGAAGATACAATTTCTTGAGACAGGCTTCATGATAATGTCTGATAAAAAAGCTATTCAAAATTCTAGTTTATATTTTCCCTTAATGGTGCATAAATGAAAACCATGTCCATTAAAATTTCCCTCTAATGTCAAAAAGCAAAGAATCACTGTGGAAAGACTTGTGTCAGCCAAAAAAAAAAGGAAATATGTTGTTTGATATCCTTTTTTAGTCACAGGCTGCTATTTGTAAAATAAGATGTAGTTTACATACTAGTGATCCCTGTCACAATAACAACTAACTGCTTTGTAAATAGTGACTAATCAAATCCAGTTTCCTTCCCTGAGCAAAAGAATGTGAACTTTCAATAACCTTTTCCTAACTGAGAAGTAGATTCATTTAAAAAAAAAAATAAATAAACACGTCTGCTCACAATACACACATATATTCACACAAAATACACACTAACACAGACAAAACACAAACAAATGCACACAACACACATTAAAATACTGCATTAATTCACTTTCCGTTTGAAATATTATATTTTTCAGTACTGTAATCATGTTAGATATGTTTATTTTGTTATATGTAATATTTATATCTAAAAAAATCCTCTTGAAGAATTTTGTTTTGCAAGTGAACACATTTCCAGATTTTGTTTTTCAAAGTGCTGTAACTTTTGGTGCAGAATTTACTGCACAGTGAAATTAATTAATAACAGAGCTTAAATATCTTACCCAAGAACTCAACGAGATGGTGAGAAAAATATAATTACACACTTAAAATATTACTATATAAGCATACTTGGCAACTCTCCGGATTTGCCCTGGAGACTCTGGTTTTGGCACTGCTTTACCGGGTCTCCGGGGCAGAGGCTGATTCCTCCGGATATGGGGAGTTTCTATTGAAACTCTACCCACCTCCACTTTTTCCCCTGGTGTAGCTCCTTCCCCCCAGCCTTCATATAAGCCCTCCCCCCGGCACTCGAGTTAAAACCCGCCCTTTTTTGACGCAATACGCATCATTCTTCACACCACCCATGGCAGCAGAGAACTCCCCTCCGGGGAGATAACAATAAAAAGTTCACAGGTATGTATATAAGTAGTAAGGGGTAGGTTAGAGAAAAGTTGCAAAACCCATCCTGCAAGACCAACAAACAGAAGAAAACAAAGGGTGGAATCAGAGGAGGTAGACTAACAAAACATAAGAACACACAAATACAAATATCAGGGAAAGAATCTGTCACAGAGAGAGAACTCATCAGCTCACCCTCAGTGAAGAAGATCTTAAAGTACCAAGTAGTGGTTTGAACATTGCACCTGTGAGTGGGCCAAATCACTTTCAATTATTTGTAAATACTGACAAATTTATCAGAAAACCTTTTATTATCAAAGAAATAGAAAATCAGAAGAACATAGTTGGGACTGAATGATTCAGATAAGGAAACTTCAAATCTTGGAAGAACTCCTCATGAAATCCCTTAAATCTGAAGCCCTTTTATCTGTATTCTCGCCTTTAACACAGAGGGGTAATACAAAAGAAATAATGCCAGAACCAACTGTTATTTATAGCAATTTCAAACCACAATGTAGATTATTTCTTCATAGATTGAAAGGTCCATTCAACAAAGCTTTTGCTGAAATGATCTTTACAGATTTTAGCAAAATGTTTGAGACACCATGGAGGTTTCAAAATAACTTGAACCAAGCAGAAAAACTAAGTTTAACCAAGCTTATGGATAATCCTGACTTAGTATTAAAGTCGGCTGATAAAGGAGGTGAGTTCCTCATTCAGAATAAGGAAGCTGATTATATGTGGGTGACACAACTTTGACTAAAAACTTAAAAGTAACCTAATGCCCAAATCCAAGCTCGAATAAAAACATTTTATCCTGTGTTCATTGGAAAAGAATACAATCGATAAACAGGAATAGGATTTTTTAAACGTTAGACTTTCAAAGATTCCAAAATGTTATTACATACCCAAGATACATAAAACATTACAGAGAATCCTCCAGGATGTCTGTATGTTTATTGTTTTTGAACTTTGTTTTACGCATAGACCCAAACACTGAAATTACTAACTTTACTCATTATAAGGAGTTTGACGCTAATAGCTATATTGAGACACTGAATGCACATCATCTAGGGTGGCTTACTAATATGTCATTTGGACAGTTTCAAAGACTCATAAGACATTATACAGATGATTAGACGTTTGAACAACAAGCCTAACAAGAACATTTAGTGTAAAAGATATAATAAACAGGTTGTGGATGAAGCTTTACAAAGAGACTAATGAACATCACCTTTCTGGAGAATAATAATTTGAAAACAGAAAATAAAAACCCCACAGTACCTTATTTCATGAGATATATTTCAGCCACAGAAATAATACTTAAAATACTCCAAAAACATTGGCCTATCCTTATGGGTGATAAACACCTGACAACTACAATCACCTCAAAATGGAAATTATTTAGAAGATCTAGGAATCTGAAAAATGATCTGGCCCCAAGTATGCTACCCATACACAAACCCACAGCCACAATGGGATTGAACAGTATAATGAATGGTGAAGTTTTATTGGGAAATTATAAATGTGGATATACCTCATATTACTTTGGATCAGCAACATCAGGGAAGGAATATAAAATAGAAGACTTGAATGTCGTTTAATAAACAGTACATAAGCAGAACTATGTCCAAGCGAAAGAACTCTTCCTTGGACATAGGGGGAACATTATAAAAAAAAATCCATTGTCTGCAGTTTTGCAAGCCATTTTACACATTGGCATAATGGGGACATCATGGGCCTAAAAATCACTATCATTGACCACATTAGTCTGCAAACAAGAGGGGAAGACAGATACAAATTACTTTTTAGGCAAGAAACTTCTGCATGCAAACAATGTGTCTCAATGAAACACTAGACATTTGGTGTTTGTGAACATTTCACAGTTTGCTCCCAAGTTTTTATTAAAAAAGACATGCCTTTGTGTTTTAGTTCCTTGTATCCTCCAGTATATCAGGGTTTATGACTTTTTTCTCTTTCTTAACTTGGATACCATCATCTCAGCTCTTCCTCTTTGTCTAACCACTTCAATAGAAGGGCAACCCCCTAATGGCGATTTAAAACCTACTAAACAACAGTATTCCAATATATCACAAATGTGGTGGTTAAAAGGGGGCATATACCACCTTACAACTAAAAAAGGCTCTCACAATTTTGTATGTATTTTGAATACCCTTGGGGGTCTTCCTAAGAGTGAAGGGTAAGCAGATGTGGACTCCTTGCTCTCAGTGCCTAGGGAATCCAGCTGCAACTCACTGACTTAACAAGGCCGAAACATATGTCTGGGCTTAGCTGGTGTTCCAGCACAGATGGGACTTGACTGTTATTTTGCAAGTGGACTGCCCTTTTGGGCTGGATTAGTCTAATATGTACGTGGAAATTTCTGCTCTGTAATGGCACTAGAGAGCTAAAACGTGATGCTGCTGAGCAGTGACTAGCGGTAGAACAAGTCATTGTGCTTAATGTATGTCCTCAGAGCCTCTCATAATTTTGTAAATAAATAAAAAAGGTTTGCAGAGATGTTCAACCTGTCTCTGTGCTGGTGCTTGGGTGATTATTGTATTGAATGGATATAGCAATTAAATAATAATAATATATATTGTTACAACAAATCAATTCACTTTAATAATTTTTGAAGAACTGGATCAGTGCCTCATATTTGTTTGCAGCAAGCACCTGAGCAGAGACAGGTTGAGCATCTCTACAAGCCTTTTTAGTTGTACTGCAATATATGCCCACCTTTCAACCACCACATTTGTGAGTACCTGTTTAGTTGGTTATAAGGCACCATCTAAATAGAGAAATAGATGATAAGATATCTTCTGCCCATATTTCAGATTACACATATGTTTATACCTGAATACCATTTCTGTGAGTAGATATAGAGCTGGTGGTGGGAATAGATGACCTGGTCTTTGACTATATTTCACTAGGAGCCCCCCTTTTCTTTTGGTTTTCTACTCTTTATTATTATTCACCAATACTCCGTGATTCCATCTAATAAATACTTAGCTTCATACAGTGTTATCTAGAACATCCACTTATTTTACCATTAATATTTTCTTCTTTTTACCATGTATTCCATAATTTACTGTAGTATTAATTGATACTGATTGAGTTTAGTCTCTCTAATTGGACTGTGTTGAGTCATTGTCAATTAATACTAGTGCATTCATGCATTGCTAGTTGTATAATACACTGTTATGCTGAACATTTTGTAACCATTCTGTCAGTCCCATTCACCTGTGACTCCTTCTCCTCATTGGTCTGTACACCTTTATCTACCTGCTCTACCATCTTACCTGTGCTCGATTTTTGTACCTCGTTCCTCTGAGTCGCAGGTTTTGATTTTTAGCGTTTCCAGATTTCCTGTGTACAGAGTTTTGGTGTGTCTTGACCCTGCTTCTTGTCTACTGATCTGCGATTATCGTTCCTCCAACTTCGACCCGGCTTGCCTACTGACCTTGCTTCAGTCTCATCCCTAGGATCTTTACCCATTTGCTTCTGACCAACTTCGCCTACAGCAGGTTCCGGTTCACAGCAGGAGCCCCTTCAGCCACCTTCAACCTGTGAGTCCTGCTTGCTGTATCCTGGTTGTCATCTACTCACACCTCAGGCCTTCCGACTGGTCGAGGTTGGTGTGGTCGGTGCTCCGACCCCCGCCAGGTACTTCCGACTAGTCAAGGGTGTGACTAGGCCTTGCTTGACTCCTCTCCTCCTGCCTGTCCAACTTGTCGAGGACGTCGTACGTTGTAGCTTTCGAGACCTCCGCCTCTGGGCTATCCGACAAGTCAAGGGTTGGAGAGTCCAATACTTCACCTCCAAGACCCGGGAGTCAAATATTAAATCTCCAACTTCACCTCCAAACCCCGGGAGTCAAATACTATATCTCCGACTTCACCTCTGAGCCCCGGGAGTCAAATACTATATCTCTGACTTCACCTCCAAGCACAGGAGTCGAATTCTAGTTTTACAACTTCATCCTGAACTATTTGCTCCACCTTCTTCTGAGACTTTGTTGTAGTACTGAACTCTATCCCTAAACCTCCAGAATTAGGATCCAGAAATTCCATTCATTTCTTTCTGCTCAGTTACCCAGTCTGACACATTCATAAAGTACGTTACTAGAACAAAATTACAATGTATCAGCCTTTTAGATAAGCCCACCACATATGCGACTGGCCAAGGTGGGTTTCAAATAGGGACAGAGAAAGGCACATTTGTGGTGCCGAAATACTTTGGGACATTCTGAGAATTTCCTTAAACATATCAAGATACAAAGAGACACAGTAACTAACCTCTCAAGCCCTTAACTGTGAAGCCTCCTGAGCAGGCTGGATTCCCTGAGGCTGAACTCCCTTGGACACAAGCTGAACTTCCCGAGAAGATGTCAAGCTTTAGAGATTACTTCTGACTGTGGACTGCATAGTGGCTTGAAATCTACAAATAAAGGCTCACTTCTCCACTCTCCTCAAGCAAGGGCACAGCTAAACCACTGCTGATCTCGTACCCTCTTTGAAGTTCACTGACACTATTGCATCCTACCATTGTCTTACTTCTTGTCTACATATATTACCTGTGATTTACAATGTTTTGTAATTGCATGTGATAGGCACACATAGTATCGTTTTGGTTTTGTTTTTTAGTTATTATCTTGTTTTTTATTTATTTTTGTTTTGATTTTCCCTTCAGTACTTTCTACATCACATACATTGTTTTGTTTTTAGACTTATTATCAGTTATGCTATGCACTAAGCTGTGATAAAGAGGTACTTTCTCCTACTTTGGAGATCTTAGTGCAGAGGCTCCATAGAATAAAATAGGAACCGGAGAGTTGATATCACTGGAAAAAGCCATAGCAAATGTATCACCTTTTTATCACACCTTAGTGCATAACCCCCAGAGTGTGTTCCCCCTTCCCCTCTACTTGTTTACACTGTCCTTCTTTTTCTTTCTTTTTCGGGACAGTGATCTAGAGCAGAACAGCCACATATTTTCATAATTAGAGATCAGAATAGGTATTTTTCTGTGTCAGTAGTGGTTACTCATTTGGGTCACTAGACTATTTCAATGGAACTCAGTGGTTTACTCAAGCAGGTAGTAGTGACTTTCCTTGATTTCATTTGGTGTTTTAGGAAATTGTTGAAGAAATATATGTTCTTAAAGGAAATCATCTTAAATCAATAGCTTTTAAAAACATAGTGTCCCAGTTTTGAGTAGTCCCCATAGCACCTGATACCTCTCTGGCTTTCTTATAGAAAACATTATGTAGTGATTTTGGCTGGACATGCAAGTGGCTGCCCTGTTGCTGATATGTTCATCTATTAATAGTCACAAATGTGCATTGCTAACAATGTATAGATAGTCTAGAGCAATTATACTGTTGCATGTGTGAAGACTGTAGGACCCGCCTGTCAGTGGCCATATCACAATTAAACCCCTGAGACCCCTATAGTTATGTTAATAAGTTATCAGCATATCAGCCATTTGCACAATTTGGAATCTTTTGGAGGTTTAAAGGATAGCACTTTTTCAGTTTCTTCACCTATGAGAGATTTAATTTCCCTCATATCATAGATTTGTTGATGAGATGGGCTAGGATTAATTTTTTAGATGTTTTAGAAACAATTGATCTTATCTCCGTAAAAGGGAACTACACCCTAGGAATCATTGGTTCTTGATCTGTTTAACAGATCCTTACCTAACTGTTTATGTGCATATATATATATATATATATATATATATATATATATATACAGTAATGTGCAGAAGTTTAGGCAGGTGTGAATAAAATGCTGTAAAGTAAGAATGCTTTAAAACATAGACATGTTAATAGTTTATATTTATCAATTAACAAAATGTATAGTGTGTGAACAGAAGAAAAATTTAAATTAAATCAATATTTGGTTTGACCACCATTTGCCTTCAAAACAACATTAATTCTCCTAGGTACACTTGCACACAGTTTTAAGGAACTTGGCAGGTAGGTTGTTCCAAACATCTTTAAGAACTAACCACAGTTCTTCGGTAGATTAGGCAGCCTCAGTTGCTTCTCTGTCTTCATGTAATCCCAGACTGACTCTATGATGTTGAGATCAAGGATCTGTGGGGGCTGAAGATAGTTCTTGATGACTTTGGCTGTATGTTTAGGGTCAGTCAGATGCCTCCCTGATGGTACTGCATGTTCCATAAGTATCTGCCTATACTTCTCAGCTTTGAGGAAACCATTAATTTTAACCAAATCCCCAACTCCATTTGCAGAAATGCAGACACAGACTTGCAAGGAACCGCCTCCATTCTTCACTGTTGTCTCATTCTTGTACTGCTCTCCAGCCCTTCAGTGAACAAACTGCCTTCTGCTACAGCTGAATATTTCAGATTTTGACTCATCAGTCCAGAGCACCTGCTGCTATTTTTCTGAAGCTCAGTTTCTGTGTTTTCGTGCATAGTTGAGTCACTTGACCTTGTTTCCACTTCGGAGGCACGGCTTTTTCCATGAAGGAAAGCACAACAGGAGGCGCTCCTAGTGTAGTATGTCAGTTATCCTTTAGTATAGCGTAAACAAATGAGTTGAGTCGATGATGTTGATATCAGGGATCTGTGGGGGCCATACCATCACTTCCAGGACTCCTTGTCCTTCTTTACGCTGAAGATAGTTCTTGATGACTTTGGCTGTATGTTTAGGGTCAGTCAGATGCCTCCCTGATGGTACTGCATGTTCCATAAGTATCTGCCTATACTTCTCAGCTTTGAGGAAACCATTAATTTTAACCAAATCCCCAACTCCATTTGCAGAAATGCAGACCCAGACTTGCAAGGAACCGCCTCCATTCTTCACTGTTGCCTCATTCTTGTACTGCTCTCCAGCCCTTCAGTGAACAAATTGCCTTCTGCTACAGCTGAATATTTCAGATTTTGACTCATCAGTCCAGAGCACCTGCTGCTATTTTTTCTGCAGCCCAGTTTCTGTGTTTTCGTGCATAGTTGAGTCACTTGACCTTGTTTCCACTTCGAAGGCACGGCTTTTTCCATGAAGGAAAGCACAACAGGAGGCGCTCCTAGTGTAGTATGTCAGTTATCCTTTAGTATAGCGTAAACAAATGAGAATTTACTCACAAGTGAGGTGCTCAGTGCAACACATATGTATTCACTGAGATTATAGCTTTATGGGAACTCAAACCGTTCACAAGGTCCACTTGGGCTGCGCCTCTTTCACATCCACACCAGGGAAGCACATAGAAAAGAAAATAAGAAATAGAGAAAAGAAATAGAGGGCGCCCAATCGTGCCTGTAAATGTCACAGATCACTGATGTATAAATATAATATAAAATATACTCACAAATAGAGTCGCTGGTTGATGGCCTACACCAGAACCAGCTATTAGGCTTGTGGGGAGGATAAATCTGCCCCCACTCAGATGTTTCCAACGCTGTATCAGATGATCACCAGTATCCAAAGAGTTAAAAATTGTTTAAAATGAACTAGGCTGCTAAATGTCTAAAAACATTTTTTATCTAAAATACAAAATAACAAACCAATTATAAAAATAGTATATAGTGTAACATTTCGCAGTACTGTGACTGCTTTCTCAAACAAACAGGTTGTTACAACATACAAATTGTACACATGATAAGGTATATTACACTGGATGATTTACAGGTGAAGGTGGAGTTGTTCTGAATACTGATAGTTGTGTCAAGGAAGTTAATGGTTGTGTGTGAGTGACTGAGTGTTAGGTTGATATTGGGGTGGAATGTATTGTAATTCTCATGGAATTTGAGAAGTTCCTCTTCACTGGCACTCCAGATAATAAGAATATCATCTCCGTAACATAGATGATATTCTTATCATCTTGACACAACTATCAGTATTCAGAACAACTCCATCCGCACATCCCTATACCGCAAACCAACAGACAGACCAACCTACCTGAAAAACAATAGCTTCCACCCAAAACAAACAAAGAACTCCATCATATACAGCCATGCCATCAGATACCACTGCATCTGTTCTGACATGATGGACCGTGACAAGCACCTCCAGAAACTCAGAGGAGACTTTATAAAACACGGTTACAGCGCAACTATTATTGACAGTCAGATACAGAAGGCTACCCAAATACCAAGAAAAAATCTGTTGCACTACAAAGAACAACATAAGGGAAACCGGGTGCCACTGGTGTTCACTTAGCATCCCCAGGTTGAAGTTCTATGCAAAATATCAAGAGAACATCAAACGAAATTACATACGGATGAAAGACTTAAGAACATTGCATTCTAAATCTGCTTAGTTAGCCAATAAAAGGCATCAAAAACTATATTTGCCTCCTGTATTTCTACAGCTAACACGGTACCAACTCTCATCTGTTAGTATCAAGTGGAATCCATTCCAAAATGAATTTGGTCCATCTGCCATTAGGTCTTGTTGCTACTTGACCTCCCCATTTCCATTTTAGACTATTTACTCTTTCAATTATATCATAAACCTTTGTTTGCTGAAAAATACATGCACAGTTTATGGTCTCTTTTTGTTACATTCATAACATAGTAAGATAACATAGTTGATGAGGCTGAAAGAAGACATGCGTCCATCAAGTTCAGCCCATGCCAAGACACCCTTATTGATCCAGAGGAAGGCAAAAAAAAAACAAAAAAACACTGATGCCATTTTCAGTTTAGCCCCAAGTGGGTAAAAAAATATCTTCCTGACTCTAAATGGCAGTCAGATAGTTCCCTGAATCAACAACCTATCTGCATTGAAGCCATCTGTCATAAATATCAATATTGTTCTGTGTTAGATAGGCATCCATTGCTTTTAGTTACAGTATCTGCAAGTACAAGATCTCAAGGCAAATAATTCCATAGCTTTACTTCCCTTACTGTAAAAAAATACCTGCCTTTGTTTTAGTTGAAAGCACCTTTTCTCTAGTCTTAATGGATGGCCTCTCATTCTTACCTCTTTGTGTAAATAATTAATTGGATAGCTCTTTGTATTAACCTTGAATGCATTTGCAAATGGTAATCATATCACCCCTTAGACGTCTCTTCACTAATGTAAACAAAGTTTGACTAGTTTCTCTTAATAACTCAGATCCTCCAATCCCTTTATCAATTTTGTTTCACATCTCTGCACTTTTTCCAGTTCAACAAAGTCTTTTTAAGAACTGTTGCCCAGAACTGTACTACGTATTCCAGATTAGGCCTAACCAAGGAATTATGTAGATGTAGAATTATATTAGCATCCCTTGCATTTACACCTCTTTTTATGCTGGCTAGTACCCTATTTGCTGTTAAAGCAGCTGAGTGACTCTGCATATTGCTGTGAAGTCTATCGTCTATCAGTATTCCTGATTCTTTCTCTAATGAGGATTCCCCAAGTTGTTTCCCATTTAGAGTATATATAGCATGTTTGTTTCTACAGTCCAAATGCATAACTTTACATTTATCTACATTAAATGTCATCTGCCACTTTCTGTCCATTCACTTAGTTTATTTAAATCCTTATGCAGAGAAAAACATACAGTCCTGTATGTATTTCCTTTCACAGCTTAGTGTCAGCAGAGACTGAGATGCTACTTTCAATTCCCACTTCTAAATCATTAATAAACAAATTAAAAGGCATTGGACCCAGGACTGAACCCTTTGGAACCACAGTTATATTTAGACTGGGTTGAAAAGATTCCATTTACAACAACTCTCTGCCAACTATCATTTAACCAGTTTTCAATCCATAAACAGATATCAAACCAAAGCCTTTTAATTTTAGCAGTAACCTGTTGTGAGGCACTGTATCAAAATCCAAGTATAATACATCAACAACAATTCCCTTGTCCAAATTACTACTTACTCTTTTGTATAATGCAAGTAAATTAGTCTGGCATGATCTGTTCTTCATAAAATCATGCTGACTCCTACTAATAATATTTTTTGCCTTCACATAGTTCTGAATAATGTCAGTTAGACTATGGAAGTCAAGCTCGCCGGTCTATAATTTCCTGGTTTGGATCCCCCCCTTTTTGAACAATGGAACTACATCAGCTTTCCTCAAATCACAGGGCACTTTGCCTGATGAAAGTGAATCAATAAATATTAAGTATAATGGTCTATTACTGAACTATGTTCTTTAAGTACCCTTGGGAGTATACCATCAGGTCCAGTTGCTTTATTAACCATAACCTTTTCCAGTTTCTTATGGACTTTGTCCTCCGTAAGCCATGCAAATTATGTACTTGCCCATAGTCTGTCATTGTTGCTTCCTATGTATATATGGAAGCAAAAAATGTATTTAGGGTGTCAGCCATAGCCTTATCCTCACTAGGTAATTCACCTGTCTCAGGCTTAAGAGGACCAATATCAACCTTAACCTTTTTGTTATTAATATATTTGTAGAATTGTTTAGGATTGTTCTTCCTCTCATTTGCAATATTTCTCTCATTTTCAAATTTAGCTAGTTTAATTGCTTTTTAAGAATTCAACATTCTATAATTTTATGCATAATCTTATGTTTTTGTATGGCTTTGGTATTCAATGTCCATGTTTCACAGCCACAAATAAGAACCGGGGAGACACAGTGATCAAAAATCTTTTGCTGGAGACAGAGTGGCAAATTTGTCTTAAAGACAGGGCAAATGCTTTCCCATCGCAGATTTATTAGTCTTTCATTTTCTATCATGATGTTTCCATCTGTTGATATTTCCTGTCCAAGTTAAACATACTTGTCCATTTCTAGTTCTTGTCCGTCTATTGTGATTTTCCTTGTTGTGGTAAATTTGTTAAACTTGACTTGTGTTTTGTTGATATTCATCTTCAGACGAAAATGTTTGCTTTCCTGATGTAATTCTTCAATGCTTCCTTGCAGTTCTTCAGGACTACTGGCAAAGAGTATGATATTGTCTGCAAAACATAAATGATGTAGATAGTCTCCATTGATTGTAAGTCCTTTTTTGTTCTAATTTAGTTTGCAGAAAATTTATTTTAAACAAGCAGATAATAGTTTTGGGGAAATTATGTGTCCCGGTTAGACACCTTTTTATATGTTGATCTGGACTTTATCGTTGTTGATCTGTATTGATGCAATTGTATTTTCATATATCGATTGCAGGATATTGATGTAAGCTCTGTCTATTCCTTGGTTAATCAGGGCATTAATTATTATTTTCTTTTTCACTGAGTAAAAGGCCTTTTTGTAGTCAATTAAGGCATTGCATAATGGAAGGTTGTATTCATTATGCCAATCTATAACTTGTTATACTGTCCGGATATGGTCCATTTGTCATGTCTCTACCTCTGCTGCTGTCCTGTTGTTTGGTTTCGTGTCCAGCCTATATCTCAGCTCCACTCCTCCCTGCTGGCTCTGTACCATGGCATTGCATTCCAGATTGGTTCCTTTTCTCCCCATGTAGTCTTGTGCATTTTCCTTCTCTCTTCTTGGTTGCGGGTTTTTAAGGAAGGGGTGTGCTGCTCTGGGATGCATTAGTATAACGTCTCCAGTCATTGTAGCTAGTCCTTGTTCTTGTAGTTCCCATTGTCGTGTTCCTGTGTTTGTGACCCTGTTTTGGCCCAGACTAGGATTTTAGCTTACCTGATCCTGTAATGCTTCCAGAAATATCTGTGTATGACCCTACTAGACCCTCGACTTTGTCGTGCCTCCTGTATTTGTTCTGCATCTAGTGTTTTACTGTGTATGACCCTGCTTGGCCCTTGACTTGCTTCTGCCCCTGTTTTGTACTGCATCCAGAGATTCTCTGTGTATGACCCACCTTTCCTGACTACTTCTACCTGCACAGCTGTAGGGCCACCCACGAGACCTTCATAGTCTGGACTACTAGCCTTTTGCTTCCTGTACTCCTAGTCACAGTATGTGTGCTTTCTTAGTTTCTGTTGGAGTCTATATTTTTCTCCCTGGGGATAGTAGTTGGATAGTTTATCTAGAGGGAGTTATCCGGGGACTCCTTCAGGTCAACTGAAGGGGGCCAATCTAGCTTTGTGGCTAGCACCTTTATATGTCTAGGACACAGCACAGTTCCCTTTAGGCAACCACCTCTGTATAGTCCTGACCCCTAGCGTCGCTTCCCAGCCTCTTGCTCTATTATCCCTTGTTGGAGCTTCATCAAGTTCTCCTCTGTAGTCTGGTTATTTGCTCAGAAGTAGTGACGATTATCGTCTACTATATTATACCATTGTACTGAAACTGCTCCTGAAGTCTCCTTGTTCTTTAGGTTTTACAGGGTTAATTATTGTGTCCATTCTTCTTGTAAAAACCTTGCAGATGGCTGGCAAAAGGCATATATAATATTATAATTTGAAAGTATGAAGTCAGTTTTACTTGTGTTGCCATTAGAACTTTTCTGTGTTCATTTTCTCCAGGCTTTTTCTTGTTAAATGAATTTATGATGTATCAGTGTTGTTCTTCTGCAAATTCAATCACCTGGATGCCTTTATCATCTCTTTTTGCAGGTCCATATGGTCTGATTGATTTTTTACCATTTTAGATCTTGCCAATTCTCGAATTGAAATATCCCACTATAAATTTGTAGTGGTAATTATCTTGTTTGTAGAGGCATAATAAATCATGATAAAATGATGTGACTTCATCATCACGATGGCTACGTGTAGGGACATAAAGATGAGTGAATTGAAGAGCATAGCAACTGTTTAGTTTGATAGCACATTAAGCAATTCATTCAGAAATACTTTCTTCTTTTAGGACTAAATCTGTCAGCCTTTTGTTAATCAAAAACATGATTCCTCCACATATGCCATTATCTCCTTTATAGTATAGCCCGTGTTCATTTCTAATTTGACCAAATCTTCATGTTTTTAATGAGTCTCATATATGCCAATAATATCCCAACTGATGTTATTTAGTTCTTTTACTAGTTGCTCTAAGTGTGAAACCGTATTCATAGACCGACTGTTAAGTGTTCCAATGTGTAAAGTCCAAAAACAGCCTGATAGAACCCGGTGAATCTTTGCACCATCTGCCATTGAGCTGGTCTTCCCACTGCAACAGGTAGTAGCTTGCAAGCCTCCAATGAATGAGGGCCATTCATTTTGTTGTGAAGCCATGTTGAGGGAAAAGATCATAATCGGCCATGCTGTCTAGTGCAGGTTGGCCAATTTTGTATCAGTTTAGTCTGGTGTCTTAGCTTTGTTCTGTCCACCATGGATGAGTCAGCCAGGAGTATATACTCACGATGGCACAGTTCTCGACTTCACTGACACCCAGCAAACACTCCAACCATAATAAGATATATATATATATATTTTATATATCTGAAAAGTTACTCGCCACTGCAAGCCATAACATACCAACCAGGGCTGAATTTCTACTCGCCAGGGCTAAATTTTCACTCGCCATTGGCTAGTGGTGAGTGGAAATTTTGAGCTCTGATAGATATATACATATACATATATATATATATATATATATATATATATATATATATATATAAAACACCAAGACAGAACAACACAGGAAAAAGGCGCCTATATATTTCTGTGTACACTTTAAAACTACCAAAATAAATTAACTATCACTACAATCCCTGTTTCTGGTAGTGTACAATAGAAAGTAGGAAGAAAGGAAAAGTGCGGGAGAGCGCTAGTAAAATAAATAATACATTTAATAAAGGTATATGTGGGATAAGAAAAAATAAAACTAAAGGATGCAAATGTTAGTACTGATAATGAATAGTTCCTTCGCGTCCAAAGGGGCTATAAAAACACTATGAGAAACAATGAGTTCACTGAAGACGTATATCAAAAATGTATGTAAAAAAGAGTTAATACAGTTCACCCCAAATGTGTTAAATGATTTTCAAACCCGTTTGTGCTGAAATAAATGACAGGAGAAAATTTCCAGAGAATCCAAGCAGACAGGTGTCATATATATAGAAGAAACAGGATTTTGACTTGGAGCTGGTGTGTAGCTGATCTCTCCCGACTCTAAGACAGACTTCCCAAGATCTCAGTCTCAGCAGCAGATCTTTAATTGTTTGTAGCAGCGGGCAGAGATAAAGGCTCTCAAATAAGAATAGTTCATAACACCCCCGTCAATCAGTAAATTACCGTGCAGTGGCGAACCTGTAGTGTGTTGCAATCCTGTATGCAGCAACGGGCAGGGGTAATTAAGATTTATAAAGCGGCATGACCCTGAGGAAGTATACCTGTTATACGAAACGCATCGGACGCTATTCCCCCCTTCGTGTTTATTAACCCTATTTTGCCTGATTTTACATTGCTGTGCTGTATATTGCTCCACTGACGGGAGGGGCTGTGGACTACAAGCCTTTTTATAAATCTTAACTACCCCTGCCCGCTGCTGCATACAGGATTGCAACACACTACAGATCCGCCACTGCGCGGTAAATGTTATCGATTGACGGGAGGTCCTATGAACTATTCTTGAGAGCCTTTATCTCTGCCCTCTGCTACAAACAATTAAAAATCTGCTGCTGAGATTGAGATCTTGGGAAGTCTGTCTTAGAGTTGGGAGAGATCAGCTACACACCAGCTCCAAGACAAAATCATGTTTCTTCCTACTTTATATCTATATATGTGTATATATATATATATATATATATATATATATATATATATATATATATACACATACATTTTTTAATTTTAAAAAAAGTACTGCTCCTTTAATTCTGATGTGTTTTCCACTGTGAAACGCATATATCAGGGGTGTCTACAGCTTTCTCATTGGTCATTTACAGGTCATGATTTAAGGATATATCTAATTAAGCACTGGAGAGTTAATCTATACAATTCACTTGTGCTTAGAAGGGATATCCTTAGTTTCAGGCCTGTATACAGATCATTGCTACAAGTTTTGACATCCCTGATAATAGTAAAATAATTTTGTATCAGTTCCAACCTAATGTGTTCCAGACAGAATTCAGCTGTATAGTTTCTTAACGTACCATATGGAGCTTTTCATTAAAGGACTGAGCAAAGTACATCAAAAGAGCTTCTACTCAGATACATTTGTTGAAGTAAATCTTTATTTTTCAAGACATTGAAAACCTAATAAAATAGTTTCAAATGACAAATCTCCAACATACTGAACAGGGAAGCCTATCAACTACCTCCATAACCATTATCACCAAGAACCACCCCTTCCCTGGAGCACTGCACTCAACAGCACTTCCCTCTCCCACCCACTGACTGACAGTACATGTGGTAGGAGGCACTTACACCCAATAGCACTTACTCCTTCTGTGTCCAACCTACCTTCCCCTAGACTGTAAGGTCTCACGAGCAGGGCCCTCTGATGCTTCTGTTCTTCACGTATGATTTACTATTTAATATCCCTGTATGTCTATTCCCTATTGTACAGCACTGCGGATTAAGTTGGCACTATATAAATAAAGAATAATACTAATAATAACATATTACACTTCAATAGATTATATTATCATGTATGAACAACAGTGGAGAGGGAAAATGTGGATCACCATTTCAGCTGAAACATCTGAATCCTTATGGGGTCCAAGAAGTACAAGCCTGATTCAGGCCTGGATTCCATTGTAGTTGATAACTTTATCAGGGATTTTATCCACAAATTTACCCATAGACTTCAGTAGCAATTTATGAGATAAAACCCATGATAACCTTTATCACCTGTAATGTAATCTAGGCCCCAGCAAGTAGAATACAGATGTAAGAGCTTAAAGGGCAACTATTGGGTAAAAATAAAACACCAAATGCATTAACATGGACATTCTAGAATTATGTTTTTACTAGCAGAAGTGGCCTGGCATTGCTCGGGGTCTATAATATGCACACAAATATATACAAACAAGCAAACTAATTTATGTATACAAATATCTGTCTGTCTATCTATCTATACACAAACACACACACACACACACACTCATACATACTCACACACAGTCTCTTTTTACCTTGCTGTGATGTTTTCTCCTCAGTATCATGGAAGGGGCAGAGCAAATTGTATCACTGATTGTGGGCAACCTGTGACTCACTATTTGGAGCTATGCTACAACTAACATACTCATTAGACAGCAAACTGCTGGCTGGGGATGGTGGGAGCTGTAGTTTAACACAGCTGGAAAGCCCTGAAGATGCTCAGCCCCCTGGCTTCCACTAGCCCATACTGGGTATGTGAATGTTGCCTGCTTTCATTAAAGGGATAGTAATACTTAAAATGTAAAAAAAATATGTTTTAGGGTTTATCCCCCTGAGTAAAACAAGAGTACTCCCACTGCTGAAAGGTGTTTCATTCAAAAGTTATTAATTTTCAAAGTTGAATTTTTTAGGTGTAATTGTCACGGTTTTGAAGACTCTCAGACTTGAGGTTTTGGTAAAAAATGTAACTTTATTGAAAAAGTTAAGGCAATCCCCGTAGGGTTAAACATACATAACAATACAACAACAATGATACCGGGCAAGGCAACCCAAGTGACAGTATCAATTACAATAGGCTCTACCGGCCTTGCCTATACCGGGTAAGGCAACCGTGAGGTGACATGTACCGGTTCTACCGGCCTTACCAATACCGGGCAAGGCAGCCCAAGGGACAGTAGCAGTAACAATAGGCTCTACCGGCCTTGCCTATACCAGGTAAGGCAACCGTGAGGTGACATGTACCGGTTCTACCGGCCTTACCAATACCGGGCAAGGCAGCCCAAGGGAGACTGAGTATAGGCTCTACTGGCCCTGCCAATACCGGGTAAGGCAATCTTGAAGATGGTAACGTGCAAAGGTTCTACCGGCCTTACCAATACCGGGCAGGGCAGCCCAAAGCGTAGACCAGCTGTCAGATAACTATGACAGCAGATAAGAATGGATACAATGGCCTAATCGCAGCAGAAGTCTATCGCCAGAAAATATCAGACAACTGCATAAGAAAGCATACAGCGAACTGTCCTCAGACTAGTATTCAGGAGCAACCAACGTCCTAGCGTTGGACCAACGGTATGAGCGCAACCAGGTTAATATGGAGTAAACCAGCGTCCGCATGCTGGGACCAACAGTGATTCTCGCAACCAGGTTAATATGGAGCAAACCAGCGTCCGCACGCTGGGACCAACAGTGATTCTCGCAACCAGGTTAATATGGAGTAAACCAGCGTCCGCACGCTGGGACCAACAGTGATTCTCGCAACCAGGTTAATATGGAGTAAACCAGCGTCCGCACGCTGGGACCAACAGTGATTCTCGCAACCAGGTTAATATGGAGCAAACCAGCGTCCGCACGCTGGGACCAACAGTGATTCTCGCAACCAGGTTAATATGGAGTAAACCAGCGTCCGCACTCTGGGACCAACAGTAATTCTCGAAACCAGGTAATATGGAGTAAACCAGCGTCCGCACACTGGGACCAACAGTGATTCTCGCAACCAGGTTAATATGGAGTAAACCACGTCCGCACGCTGGGACCAACAGTAATTCTCGCAACCAGCTTAATATGGAGTAAACCAGCGTCCGCACGCTGGGACCTACAGTGATTCTCGCAAGCAGGTTAATATGGAATAAACCAGCTTCTGCACGCTGGGACCAACTGTAATTCTCACGACCAGGGTATGGAGTAAACCAGTGTCCGCTAGCTGGGATAAGCCACTACAGCTGAAGCGGAATAGTAACAATGTCGCCGGAGCGACTGAGCAAGTGTGAGAGCCCTGTACACTAGCGGGAATCCACTGGAGCAGACTAATGCGGTGACAGGTGACCGGAACACCAGAATCGCTGACAGAGAGCAACCGGCAGGAGAGACCGGCAGGCTGGAGACTCAGGAACTCAGGAGGATTAACCCGCGAGGTGCTGGAACACAGGAACACCGGAACACTGGAACACTGGAACAATAGTGCACAGGAACACCGGAACACAGGATCACTGGAACTCTGGAACACCGGAACGCAGGAACAGCAGGCCCAGAAGCCTGACAGCAGGTCAGGATAGGTGAGGTCAGAAACATCACGAAAGGGCAACCTGGGAGTGCCCAACCAGGGTTTAAAAAGGCAAAGTGAGGAGGGCTAATAGCAGACAGCCAATGAGTAGTTCCAGCAAGTGATAGACACCAGATAGCACGAATCACGGGCACCGTGATAGTAATATCACAGTGGCCTGAAATTGTACAGTGGCGCTGTTGCTACACCATCCTATGGACAGCTCTGGTCCTGGGACCATAAATCTCCATAGGATGGTGTAGCAACAGCGCCACTGTACAATTTCAGGCCACTGTGATATTGCACCTAAAAAATTCAACTTTGAAAATTAATAACTTTTGAATTAAACACCTTTCAGCAGTGGGAGTACTCTTGTTTTACTCAGGGGGATAAACACTACAACATATGTTTTTTACATTTTAAGTATTACTATCCCTTTAAATGATGAAGATTCATATATAAAACCTACCAGTAATCCACTACGAGAATATGCATGTTTTTTGAAGTGACTTGTTAGTAAAGGAATAGCATGTGGTGTTTTAGCACAAAAAGAAACACATGTAATTATTGTTGAATCCCCCATTACACCTATGTTTAAACACCTCTGGAAAATTCATAAATATTTTATTAAGTCAGAAGGTAGGCCTATAGTATCAGATATAAGTTCACTTAACTAGGTTCTGGGAGAATGGGTGGATTCATGTCATAGGGAGAGGGTATGATCCATAAATAAGTACAAACACATCTATATTGGATATAACAGGCCACAGCTTTATTTAACTATTTTCACTCACATTATTATTATTGTTCTTATTCAAACACAAAAATAATTAATCATTAACCAATAATCAATCGTTAACTGACAGTCCTTGCCAATCTGCTTTTCTTGAAACCAAGCATGGCCAAATTGTACGGGCTCATGCTAAAATCCCCGAATTCTACAGCACTACAGCTGATCCCAATGTTCTTCAGCACTTGCAGCTGACTCCACCACTCTTCAGCACTTACAGCTGACTCCCAAGGAATTACCCCATTGGCCATCCACTTTAGCTTCAATGGGTGACGTCACCTCCCACAACCTAATTCCGGGGAAAACTTCCAAAGGGCTCCCGCCCAAGGATAAAATCCCTTTACTTTACCACACACAGGTAGCGATCTCTGAAAAACATGCAAGGACTATCCACCCAGCTGAGACACACAATAACACCATAATAGGGAAGAATGCTTCCTTTATCCTCTATTCTTCCAAACAACAGTCCACTTCCTGATACCACCCCTTTTAAGTCCTTTCCCTTTACTCCTCTCCATCACACGCACTTCCGCTATGAATCAACCCTCCCAATGACATGTTTCCCCTCCTTTACCCTATGGTCCCTTATGGGGAATTTCTTATCTACAACCATTGGTATTGAGACTTTATAGTTATTTGAAGGATTCTACATGTCATGTATTGTTTAAAGAATATTGAATGGGCCCATAGCTATATATGGCTAAGTTGTGATGTGAAGTCACTATACTCTTCAATACCTCATCAGCTAGGTCTACAGGCCATTCACTATCATTTAAGAAGAAGCTCTTCAAGATTTTCTTTCCACATTGGTAGAATATCTCTTAACCCATATTTTTTTTCAGTTTAATGGGGATTTCTGTCTCCAAAGACAAGGGACTTCAGTTGGGTGAAACTTGCACCCTAATATGCCAACATATTTATGGGTTTGGGGGAAGAGTCCCATGTCCTTGGAGATGGAAATCCATATAGTAACAAGATCATCTGGTATGGAAGATTTATAGATAATCTTCTGTTCATTTGGAATGGGAGTCTGATTGAAATAAAAGCTTTTGTCTCCTATCTTTCACTTTTGAAGTAAATCCATATACCATTTCCTTTATGGATCTAAATCTTTCCATTAATAAGACAACGGGAGAAATTATAACTAGAACTTACCATAAACCAAGAGCAAGTAATAGTTTTTTGAGGGCTGAAAGTTGTCATCCTTTCCTAGGCACACCATGCGAGATATCCCAGTGGGACAATTTATGAGATTACATTATAACTGCTCCACTGGAAAAGACTTTGAGGTTCAAGTAAAAGACCTTTACAACAGATTTCTTTATAGGGGATATCCAAAAGGATGTTAAATAGAGCACTAAAAAAAGTCAGACTGAGAGAGATTTTTTATTAAAATATAAAAGACAGAATACAGCTCATAGTCTATCAGTAAATGACTTAAACGTGTCTAGAAAACCAGAAACAGAAAGGCTGGTTATATTTCCCACCCCCTATAGTCTTGAATTTAATTATATAAAACATTTGCCAGTACTTAAAGGGATAGTAATGTTTCACAAAAACAGCAGCTCCAATTCTTCTTCCTAGTATTTGAGCCATAGAGAATGTTATTTCAATACTGTCAGAGTTGTAGTTCAAGAGTAATTGAATGATAAAGTTTCCCCCTCCCGCCCCTTTTACCTAGTTAAGCCACCTCCCCTCAGATGTGCAATCTGGTCTTGAAAACAGACAGCTCACAGCAAGGGACAATCTTCTTATTGTGAACATAAGCACAACCCTGCCCCCTTGACAGGTTTATCCCTTACGCTAATTGAAAATTGTCCATCTCTGAGATCCAGCTTGATAGTCTTGCTGCTCTGAGGTGAGCAGTGTTACATCAGTAAATCATTCAATTACTCTTGAACTACAACTCTGACAGTATTAAAATAATACTCTCCATGTCCCAAATATTAGGACGTCTAATTGGAGCTGATTTTAATGTGAAACATTACTATCCCTTTAATGGGGATGAGCAGTTGCAGAAAACTGTATTGAGTGGTTTTATATTTGTTTCACGTAAAACATCAGTGATATCTGACACTGTTTCACCTTATTCTTGAGACACAGAACTAAAAGTCAGCATGGTGTTGCATAGTTATCTACCATTGGCATTTTTAAATGTGACACTGCACCTTGCGGCTTCTGTAAACTAATAAGATTTCCAGTGTCACCCATGATGTCTTCAAACTGAAATATAGGTAGCCATTTTAAATCTGGCAACTGTAACATTACTCACTTAAGTGTTCAAGGTATAGAGCGTTAGTCTTAGGTATTAGAGGGGGCAATCTGGACAAAAACTCTCTGTTTGTGAAGTATTTTGGAAATTTACATTAAAAGACAGACATGTTTTAGGTTGAATATTATGTAACGTGCTTCGTCTAATATATATCTAAGAAGTATAATCTTCATACATCTTTATAATATTATTTAATAAGTTCAAAGACTTTATATTCTTTAATCACATGTACTCCTATTATTATTGATGCCATCTTAATTAACAGCTAGATAATCTTTGATTACCAATGATATTTTAGAAGTCAATATGTAAAAACAACACTTAGAAGACCAGTAATATTTTTATTTATTTATATATGTTTTTCTATGTTTTGGTTTTTTTTTTGGACTCTTCCACTTTGTCCAGCTATTCCTGTTGACTAAGATATATTTTAGCACTGCAGGGATCCTTTAATAATTTGAGAGGTGCTATCCTATTTGAGTATATTTCTGTTTTTATTGCTTTAACTCCTTATATGCCGGTGGATAGAGATGTGCTCCTTGGCGATATATTTCTTGCCTTTCTGGGACCTAGAGATCCTGTGAATTTAAATATAGAAGGTTTATTTCTTGTGTGTTCTAATGGGAATATCTCTTTGGGGCATCTGACCCTTTACATGTTTGGTCGATATAGAATGTCCTGTTAGGGCAGTTACTTCTAAAAAAATCTTTCAGTATGATTTATTTATTTCATTTTATTATATTTTTTAGGTGCTGCATCCATACATGGACAATCACAGTGTTCTTCTTATTCAATTATTTGGCATGGGTGCTGTGTATATCCCAAATCCAAATGGCCAGCGTGGGCATGTGGTATCCCGTAATGGACAAGAGCTTGAACTGCAATCACTGCTAGGTTGGACTGTTTTTCCACTGTTTGACAGGTAAGATAAATCTGTCCCAAGTTTTTAGATTATGGAATAGGTAAGATCCTAATTAATAGAAACCTTGTCCAAGATGTGGTAGTCAGCCTCTAGAAAACTAAAGAATAAGTGATTACTGTATATGAAAAGTGGAGGTATTTGGACTAAATCAATGGTACCATAAGGAAGAAATAAAGGTCTCAATTGATTGAAATGGGGCATTAACATTTTGAATGCTAGAGAGTACTCCAGTGATTTACAAAGCAATGAGTTGGGACCACGCTAGCTTTCAAGGGGATAAAATTTAAATTTATTGTGTACAGTTTTATTCATCCTCCATGATACAGGTGGTTTGCTCCATAACTGCTCCACTGTTATTTATGCATATGATGCACTCTGTCTCTGAAGATTCTTAACCCTTTGAGTGCCAGAGGGGTATCCAATGCAGTGTCAAAATTATTGTACAAATGTGTTTCTTGAAAGGGAAAACATATATATACTGACAGTGGCTCATTCATTCCTGACAAAGTTTAAAGGGGAGGTATCACCCCCTATATAAGTTAGCCTGAATAGTTAGGTTATATATTGAATATGAGTAAAAGTGTATACATTTTTTTAAGCTCTATTTGGTCGAAATTGCAGTTATATATAACTCTGCCCTGCACATACTTCCATATAGACTGCTGTTACCTGCTCTGTAAGTGCAATCCGTCTGTCATGGAGCTTACAGATGAGGCAAGAGACAGTACTGTATATAACATCACCTTTTTTGAAATAGGCAACGTAATAGGAAATACCACAGAACATAATGTAGAGTGAGAGATAAGCTCTAGCCCGGAGCAAGTGGTTCCTACGAGAAATAGGAGACTGCTACTGGTGGGTCTCTCTAAAGGAGTCTGGAGCCAGGGATATGACCCAGCCACTTGCAATGCCAGGCTAGGTAGTGAAAAGGCCCACAGGCATAGAGAGTATAACTAGGCCGGAGCCACAGGTAGCACCAGATAGGACAGTCAGACTAAGCCAGGGGTCATACACAGAGTGAATAGTCAGACAGAGCCACAGGTCAGCACCAGGATGGATAGTCAGATGAGCCAAAGGTCAAGCATGGAGAAGGTAGTCAGCCAGAGCCACAGGTCTGCACCAGATTGGATAGTCAGACTAGGCCAGGGGTCATACACAGAGCGGATAGTCAGACAGAGCCACAGGTCAGCACCAGGATGGATAGTCAGACAAGCCAAAGGTCAAGCACGGAGCGGGTAGTCAGCCAGAGCCACAGGTCTGCACCAGATAGGATAGTCAGACTAAGCCAGAGGTCGTACATGGAGCGGATAGTCAGACAGAACCACAGGTCAGCACCAGAATGGATGGTCAGACAAGCCAAAGGTCAAGCATGGAGCAAGCTACAGGAAGTCAGGAAACTACTGCACTGGACACCAACGCAAGTGCGACTGAGCCAGGTGTCCAGGCAGTTCTTAAAGAAAACCAGAGTGGAAGAGGAGGAGCACACATCAGGGACAAGGTCCCTTTAAGGAGCAATGCAGGTGTCACCAGAGGATTCCCCTGATGACGCATGCAGACCTGCTGCTGACAGTGAGAGGAAACAGAGCGATGTTGTACGCCAAGGGAAGGCATTGTGACACCGTCACTCTGCTTCTGCTCCCCTCCCTCTATGCAGCCTCCTCCGATGATGGAGGCTTTCTGCCTGTAAGTTGGAATGGTCTCACTGGCTAGATATCGATCTCTGCCAATGAGACCGCTCCAGCTTACAGACAGATGCCTCCGTCATCGGAGGAGGCTGCATAGAGGGAGGAGAGCAGAAGCAGAGTGACGGACTGCGGTTATAGAGCAGGTACAGGGCAGAGTTTATAACTGCAATTTTGACCAAACAAAGCTTAAAACAAAAAAAAATGTATACGCTTTTACTCATATTCGATATGTAACCTAACTATTCAGGCTAACTTATATAGGGGTGATACATCCCCTTTAAAAGTTGTCATTTATAATGATAAAAATTATCATTATAACATTACAGAGAAATTATAAATTTGGTGTAAAATATTTGTGGGATAAGTTCAATCCAGAATGAAAATTGCCATCTTCTTTTGGTAAAATGCTATATCATGAAGACATGATAGCTGTCTGTTACTGTTTACAACCTGATGTGTGGAATAGAAAAATAACTATTTGTAAAGTAATCAATAATTATAAATATGTCTAAAAAACACTAAACACTAAGTGAAAAGGATTATCATTTTTGCACTAGTGAAATATTAGATATATCAGTCTGGTTATATGTATCTGTATATTGATAGTCTTCCTTGGACCATTAAGAAAAGATGGACATTAAGGAAAGATAGCCACAGGGCAACGACTACAAAAATTAAACAAGACAACTTTGAATATGTGCTGGGTTACTTTGACAATCATTTTTATTCAAGTTTTTTATTTTAGTCCAAGTTAACAATTAAAATAAGGTTATACAGTAATATTCAAAAGTACAAAAGTTGACCATTTTGCTATATTCTGGGTGCTTGTGTTCAGTATATAGTTGATTAGGATGCCAGATTGTTGTAGGAACTGGGCACGACCCGAATAGTTTTAATCAGTGGCGACTCTAGGAATTATATTTAGGGGAGGCACACATGGGGCCACAGAAAAATAGGGGGCAATGTCAACATCCTACACCTAAAATAATGACAAATGATATCAATGGAAAACAGTGGTACACTGGGAAAATACTGATTTGTTTTCCTAGCAAGTGTTAAAGCTCTAGCACAATGCATCTCATCACTGATCCATTTGTATCCTTGTCTTTATCAGATTCAGATATGTCACTTTGCATATACATATCAGATGGTAGCAAATAAGCTGCTTAATATATTATTAATAATAAATATTAATATATAACAGAAATGGCAATGTCATTATAGAGCCACAGGTTACAACATTACTTACGCTATATAATAATTCACTAAATTGTTTGTCAGAAGCCTTCATGCACTGCAGTCACGCACACTACAGACTGTCCTTGACTATGGTCTGAACTCGGAGCGCCCGCTCTGTATCAGCCGCGGCACGGGCAGTCTCTACTGTGCATGACTGCACTGCGGCCATTGCTGGGTGGCACTCTGACTCCTGTAAACGGGCTCTTCAACTAGTCTGAAATACTAGAAGCTGTGCAACGCTTGTGAGAGGTAAATGCTTTACTTAATTTAACATTAGCGTTCTAGAAAATATATAGATAAACCAATCCGGTTTACTTGTATGAACACATATTCCTTGTATCTAGATGGTGTTGCTCTAAACGTACCATGCGGGAGTTATAAACAGAATAAATAAGACGTGTACCTTACAAAGATATTTTACACTTCACATTCACATCAATTTGCTCTGGTGGAGACATAACTCTGTATTGCTGTGGTGGTAGCATATAACTATTTATTGCTCTGGTGGTAACATATAACTGTATTGCTTTGCTGGTGGCATATAACACTGTCTTGCTATTCTGCTGGTGTCATATAACTGTATTGCTGGGCTGGCGGCATACAATTGTACTGCTTTGGTGGTGACATATAACTCTATATTGCTCTGGCGGTAACATATAACTTTGCATTGCTAATTTTTCACATTAAATTACATGTAGTTTAGTGCCTCTTACAATTTGAAGAGAGGATATTTGCAGCATTCAAAAAAGTTAAAGGGACATTAATGTCCCATAAAAAAACTTCTAGATTTATAGAGGTTAAAATAATACACTATATGCCACAAATCCTATCTCTCAAACCATTATGGTTTGAGAGATATTTGCATTGAAAGTTCCCCCTCCCTCCCCTTCTCCTGAAGTCAACGTCTAGCTGACAGCAGGAGATCCGAGTCCGGGGACCAGCAGGAGGCTCTGCAGCAGAGCCAAAATCTCGTTATTTCAAAATAATTACTTAATTGGAAAGGTCTACAAAGTGTGCCTGGTTTACAAGCACACTTTGTAGACCATTCTGATGAAGTAATTCTTTTGAAATAACGAGATTTTCATTCTGCTGAAGAGCCTCCTCGAGTCGTACGACTTAAAGAGGAGGGAGGGGGGAACTTTGAATGCCTATATCTCTCAAACTATAGGGGTTTGAGAGATAGGATTTGTGGCAGGTAGTTATTATTTTAACCTCTACATAGCTAGAAAAAAAATTATGGGACATTACTGTCCCTTTAAGAGACAACAACATTTTATAAATGGACATGTCTGTGGTCATATACACTTAAGTATCCTGGACGTTATGCTAGACCGAAACATTTCTGATTTTTTTTCTCTGCAATGTAAAATACAGTCTTACATGTGCTCTGAGGGAACAGCCATTCCTCCCTTTCCATTGCTGATTGTCTATCAGTGCATTGCACCCAATTTTGGTCCTCAAGAGGTAAACCAAAAATATTACACTTTTCTGTACTAACCTCTTGGATCCTAGAGAAGTCTCCATTAGATGTCTCTTGCCTCCAGGGGAGTTAAAGAAATAACAACATCCAAACATGAACATGTGGTCATATACACTTAACACTTTGAGTGCCAGAGGGGCAAGCAGTGCAATGAGCAGCATTGTTTTGCCAGTCCTCTGCCACTCAAACCTTTTTGACTCTTTATCCCTTTCCTGACTTCTGATCTCCCCTTTTGACTTTTTCTCCTCCTCTTGACTGTTGAACCCCCTTTGCCTCTTTCTCCCCCTCTTGACTCTTGAACCTCCCTTTTGCTTCTTTCTCCCCCTCTTGATTATTGATCCATCTTTTGTCACAGATTGCCAGAAAAGTTCAGGAGTCAGTACGGTATAGTTAATGTAATTTTATTGACAAAATGAACAAAGAAAATATATACATATATACATACAAAGGAACAGGCAAAGGGTTAAAGCCAGCAACCCTGCTATTAGGAATACTAGGATGCAAGGATAAACCACAGTGCTAGAGACTAGGCCTTAGCCACTGGTAGTCTCAGCAAGAACCAGAAACAGGAGCAGGAACACAGGATCTTGATCTGATGAAGCAGGCGTACTGACTCAGGCCTGCAGTCAGTTGGGAGTGAACTCTGACTCACACCGGCAGTCAGAATGGAGCGAACTCTGACTCACACCTGCAGTCAGAATGGAGCGAACTCTGACTCATGCCTGCAGTCAGAAGGGAGCAAACTCTGACTCATGCCTGCAGTCAGAAGGGAGCGAACTCTGACTCACGCCTGCAGTCAGAATGGAATTAGATATCTGACTCGCCTGCAGTCAGTATCAGAGCTGGTCTACCAGAGCCCCAGGTCCGCACTTGGATGGATGTCTGCCAGGTACAAGGAACAAACGTAAGAGTAGTCAGACAGAACCACAAGTCAGCACCAGAGGGGGTAGTCAGACAATCCAGGTCATACACAGTTCAGGTAGTCAGCCAGAGCCACAGGTCTGCACCAGGTTGGGTGTCCACTATAGGGATAAGCGAAAGAATAGACAGATCCATAGGTCAGCACCAGGTTGGATGAAAGACTAGCTAGGTCATACACAGAGCCCAAGGTAACAGAACTGCTATGAACAACAACACAAGGGCAACTGAGTCAGGACTCAGACTGCCCTTTAAACCCCTCCAGAGGAAGTAGGTAGGAGGAGACTACAGGAAGTAAACACATAAAACAGAGGCCTGCTGCATGCTTGAAGCCTCGCGCCTGTAGATGACACTGAAACTAAGGTAAGCTGTAATATCTTTTGACTCTTAATCCTCCCTTTGACTCTTGATCCCCTCTTGATTCTGGATCCCCCCTTTTGACTCTTCTCTTCTTGACCCCCCCTTTTGACTCTTGATCCCCGCTTTTGACTTTTTCTCCCCCTCTTGATCCCCCTTTTGCCTCTTTCTCCACTTTTTGACTCTTGACCCTCCCTTGTGCTTCTTTCCCCTCCTCTTGACTCTTGATCACCTTTTGACTCTTTATCCCACTTTTTACTCTTTCTCCCCCTCTTGACTCTTGATTCCCCTCTTGACCTCCCTTTTGACTCCCTCTCCCCCTCTTGACTCTTGATCCCCCCCTTGACTGTTGATCCCCTTTTGCTTCCTTCTCCCCTTCTTCATTATTGATCCCCCCTTTTGCTTCTTTCTCCCCTTTTGACTCTTGATCCCCACTTTTGACTCTTGGTCCCCCCCTTTCACTCTTTCTCCCCCTTTTGACTCTTGATCCCCCCTTTGACTCTTGATCCCCCCCTTTTGACTCTTGATCCCCCTTTTGACCCCCTCTTGACTCTTTCTATCCCTCTTGACTCTTGATCCCTTTGCTTCTTTTTCCCCCTCTTGACCCTTGCTCCCCTTTTGATTCTTTCTCCCTCTCTTGCTCCCCCCTTTGACGTTTGATCCCCCTCTTGACTCTTGATCCCCCATTTTGGTCCCCCTCTTGACTCTTGATACCCCTTTTGACTCTTTCTCCCCCTTTTGACTCTTGATCCCCCCATTTGGCTCTTTCTCCCCCTCTTGATCCCCCTTTTGCTTCTTTCTCCCCCTCTTGACTCTCATTCCCCTTTATTTGGCCCACAGTAACCAGGCCTCTGCAGAGCAGATGTGTAAGGCAGCGACAGGGTCATCTTTTCGTGCATTTGTCAAACGCTACTGTGTCAATGTGCTGGCTTTGTCTGGTCTTAGAGGTTGTTGTTTATGTGTAGGTGTCCTAGCTTTCTTTTGCACAGTATCCTCCTGTTGGTTTCCTGTTTCTTGATGTTAGTGTTGGTGTTAGTTGACACCTGAGATACCTTTGTTCCAGTTCATCTATGATCTTTGTTTTGAGGAGTTTTTCTGTTCCCCTCCTTGGAATCTTGGTGCATGCTGTAGTAAATCCCCATGGGTCCTGTGTTCCACATTACATGTAAGACAAATATAAGTTTATGCATTTGGGTTGCAGTAATACATATACTACATATATACTAAATGAAAACTACTTTGGGAATCCTCGTCTTCAATGTTAGCTCCGTAAGAAGGACAGGAAAAGGAAAAAATAAATAAAAAATAATAAATAAAAGAAAGGCTGAGGTAATAAAAATTTATAAATTTAGTAATAAAGATCAAAGAGCTCAATCTCTATATTTGAACAATCACTCTAATGCATTTTGTGGCATTAAAAAACTGCTTTTTCCAGGAGATATAGTGTAACATGATCAATTATGAGAAGAAACCTGAGCCATTAAACAAAGTACCTTTACATTTATCTTCTGGAATGTATTTGTTTTGCCTCCTATTGCAATCAGTCCCCAGAAATAAATCAGAGGATTGACATGCTACTTACTTCTACTATAGCAAAATTGTTTTAATGACAAGTCTGTATTGATGTGATGATCCATAACTTGTAGTGTTTATTATGATTATTATTGATGATCTAGATCTATAGCTTTGAATGTCTTCTTGTTGGGCTGATGGCTGATCCATTCATTTGATCTTGATTGATCTATGCTGGACAGCCTATGGGCTTAAGGGTAGAGATATTTAATGGTATAGTGTTTAACAGCCCAGGTTTCTTCCCTTTCTTCTCATATTTGATCTTGTTTACAGTATATCTCTTTGAAAAGCATCATTTTAACACTGCGAAACACGTTAGAGTGATTGTTCCAATATAGAGATTGATCTCATTGATCTTTTATTATTAAATTTATATTTTTTTATTACCTGAACCTATCTTTTATTTATTATGTTTTATTTATTTATTTTTTTCCTTTTCCTGTCCTTATTACGGAGCATTGAAGACGGTATACATCTTGTGGTCCAGAGCAGAGATGGGCTTGTAGTCTCTGCCTGTCAATTATATGAATGCCTGACCACTACAATTGTGAGTAATCAATTTGCATATGTTGTATATCAGTTTGATGCTGGATTACATTATATGTGCACCCTCCCTTTTTCTGTTTTTTTTCTGCATGTCTATCTGCTCGGGTAGAGCAAGTCCGGGAGTAGCAGCTGAATCCTTATTTGAAAAATACTGTGACTGGGGCAGTTAACAATCCCAGCAAACGCTTAAACTGTGACTCACCTATGTGAGATTACAGCCATTCTTTTTATGAATACCACTTTATAGAAGCATTGAATTCCAAAACTGAGAAAGTTTATCTGCACTAGGGGCAATTTCGCTTTTTCCCTTTTTATTTTACCTGCATAATATATAAATAAACATAATTAATGAGTCTGAAAAAAGACGCAAGTCCGTCAGACCTCTTTTCTTGATCCAAAGTATGGCATTCCAAACCCCAGTGAGTCCATATCTTTTGCATCAAGTGGGTAAAAAAATCCTTCCAGAAGCAGAAATGCAATCAGATTTCTCCCTGGATCAACATCCTACCTAAGTTGAAGACATTTGTCATAATCCTTTATATTGCTCTTTGATAAATAGTATCCCATACTATATTTTAAAGGGATTGTAATGTTTCACAAAAACAGCAGCTCCAATTAATCTTCATAGTGTTTGGGCCATAGAGAGTGTTATTTCAATACTGTCAGAGCTGTAGTTCAAGAGTAATTGAATGATAAAGTATCCTCCTCCTGCCCCTTTTACCTAGTATAAGCCACCTCCCTCAGATGTGGAATCTGGTCCACAGACCAGACAGCTCACAGCAAGGGGCAATCTTCTTACTGTGAGAACAATGACAGCCCTGCCCCCATTGACAGATTTTTCCGTTTTTTCCTTATGTTAATTGAAGATTGTCCCTCTCTGAGATCCACTGGACACCACCTTGCTTCTCTGAGCTGAGCAGTGTTACATCAGTACAAATGGATGGAGGGGAATGCTTTATAATTCAATTACTCCTGAACTACAACTCTGACAGTATTGAAATAACACTCTCCATGGCCCAAACACTATGAAGACTAATTAGAGCTGCTTTTATTGTGAAACATTACTATCCCTTTAACATATCTGCTGTATCTGTCAACACAGCATTCAATAACCGTAATGGTTTAATGTTACTTAAATGTAATCCAAATTGATGCCCAAGTGTCTGGTCTTGTTTTTTAAGACATTTGAATAAAGAGCTCCCCATATAGTTGTTTATATTGGTCTTTGAGATATTTGTAGATGGTAATCATATCCTCCATGTAGACCCCTATTTTTATTGTGTAAACAAAACCAGTGGGGTTAGACCTCCAATCCAAAGTCTTTCATGCTTTTATCAGCCTTGTTTTACATGCTCTTTCCAGTAAAATAATGTCTGTTTTATGAACTGGCTTCCAAAATATTACTGTATATAACAGGTGATGTCTAACCAGAAATTTATAGAGGTGAATTTATACTATTTACCTATGTGTTCATACCCCTTTTTATTAATAATATCTTACTGACTCATGCAGAATCTAACTGACTTTTAGCACTGTTGTGGAGTCTATGGCTGCATATACTTCTATAGTATGTACCATTTATTATATATGCAGCATGCTTGTTTGTGCACAAATGCATAAATTACCATTTATTTTCCCATTCTTCAATATCATTCTGTGGGGAGAAAAAAATTAAGTGTCATAAAAACAAATTAAAAAAACAGTGGGACCAGGAGCAAACAATGAGGCAATCCACTTTCAAGTTTAGACCAGCCTTAAAATGTTTCACTTACAGCAGCCCTCTCTATTATATCATTCAACCATTTTTTTATCCATATTCAAATATAAAGGCTGATGCACTAAGAGCTGGATCAAGCACTGAGCAAACCATTTGCGACATAGGGCAAAGAAAAAAAAATCCATTGATTAAATGCGTCTTTTAATCCTTTGAATGCTAAGCTTCTCTGTGCGGTGGAGACCTCTCTAGCATTCAAGAGGGTAAAAATTTAAGTCAGTGGGAATTACGAAAAATGTTATTTGTTATTTGTGCAGTTGGTTTTCTCCACTATTTCTCCGGGTATTCTTAGTATGTGGGCTTAAGTGCCTCCTAAGCCTAAACTTCTAATTTATAACGTCAGTTGTCACACTTTTCAATTTCCACTCTGCCTACAAATTACAATATTATTAACTTTCAAATTACTCTAAAGGCTCTTTCACATGACTGAGAACCTTAGAATCACACATGCTACAGTTCGGTCAACATGTGGGTCAGCCATTCATTGGATGTTGTGATAAATAAAGCCCAAGTGAAATGTCTGCCATGTAGACTGTTCTTGCTGCATTTTTACTGTGTTCCTGTGTGAACAAAGTAAAGATGGAGTGTGATGGACTTTGGTGTATTCAACATAGCTCAGCATTGTACCTTTCACAACAAATGACAAATGTCTATAGTAGAAATGGGCAAAAAGTCAGAAACATTTTTTGCGTGAATTGTCTCGAAAAAACAACAACTACCAAAAAGTATATCAAATTTCTGCCTTTTCACCACTGCCAATACATTGCCTGTGGGGACTTTGACATTTTTTGCCTATGTTTTCTATGACTGCAAGATTTCCCGCCGCAATATTACATCTTCTGAGGGCTGAAGTGGAGAAAAAAAATAGCTTACAGTAAAAGTTTGGATCCTACAGCAACATATGCCTTGAAAATTAGCAGGCTGAGTGCCTTTGTCCTTTGCCCACAACACTAATTTTCAGTGGCTTGTGGCTTGGGATATTTCAGCAGGGTGCTACACGTGACATTAGATCTTTAAAGCCTTTGTTTTCAACAAAAGAAAAGCTCATCATGTCAGCGCCCAACATTTTGGCAAGTTTACTATTCCACGGGTGTGTTTATGCATAATTTTTGTGCAGGGTTTTGACTTCTTTCAAGTGTGGGATGGCCATACATACAAGGGGGTTCTGATAAGTATTGAGCCTTACCCAGAAAAAATTGAGCTAGGAAGCTGTAAATTGAAGGGTGTACTGGCCAATTTGTCTATATAATGGTGCAAAAAATTAACTATCTATGATTTTAACTTATCTTTATTTTTAAGGTCCAAAGTGAACATGGCATCACCTCCAGAAAAATTGAATGTGGAAGAGCATAGGACCATAATCAAGTTCCTGTTTCTCCAAAGGAAAAAAGGTACGAAGCAGATCCATGAAGAAATGTCACAAACTTTGGGTGACAGTGGCCCTTCATATGCAACAGTTAAACGTTGGGTTGTCAATTTCAAAACTGGCCATTTCTGTGTTGAAAGTGAGAAACCCAGTGGAAGGCCTGTTTCTGTCTCTGTGCCTGCAAATGTGAAAGCCATCCATGACATGATCATGGAGGACCACCGAATATCAGCCAAACATATTCCTACATATCTGGGACTATCACGTGAGAGAGTTGGTGCCATTATCCACAACAACTTGGAAATGAGAAAGCTTGCAGCAAAGCGGATCCCAAAACTTTTGACAACCGAACAAAAGAGGAGACGTGTGGAGACATCGGTGGCTGTTTTGGAACATTTTGCAAGAAATGAGTCAGATTTCCTGGACAAACTGGAAACTGGTGATGAGACATGGATCTACTCTTATGATCCTGAGACAAAGGAACAGTCTAAGGAATGGAGGCACAGTGGTTCCCCCAGGCCAAAGAAGTTCCGTGTATAAAGGTCAGTGCAGAAGCAAATGGCAACAGTTTTTAGGATCAGAAGGAAGTTCTGCTGGTGGACTACCTCCAAAAGGGTTCAATCATCAATGCAACATATTACTGTGCTTTACTGATGAAGCTGAGGCAAAACATCAAGGAAAAACATAGAGGAAAGCTCTCCAAAGGTGTCATCCTGTTTCATGACAACGCCTCATCACACACTGCAGGTGACACAATGGAAAAACTGACCTCCTTAGTCTTTCAGGTGATGCCCCATCCAACCTATTTGTCCGACCTGACTCCTTCTATCATCTGTTCCCCAATCTCAAAAAACACCTAAAGGGACAACGATTTGGGAGTGTTCCGGAAGCAACTAATGCTGCAAATGAGTGGTTACACCAGCAGTCGGAAGAATTTTATTTGCAAGGACTTAAATAGCTGCAGGACAGATGTCACAAGTGCATTGACTTCCTGGGGGAATATGTAGAATAGTTGCAGTTACAGCTTCCTGGCTCATTTTTTCTGGGTAAGGCTCAATACTTATCAGCACCCCCTCGTAGTGGAAGAACTCTGTAAAGTTATTGCTTTAATGACATCACTTGTGGAGGTGATGGGGGTGATGGCAGTATGTGTGGGCAGTCTATGTCATTTTGTCATCACCAAAAGCAAACTCAGTCATACTTCTCCAGCAGGAGTAGAAAATATTGGCCTACTCTCTGACATATCAACAGCACTTGTATTATTTATCCCAGAGCCCTGGAGACTTTTAGGAGTACTTTTGCTGCTGCTAGTTGTGGCCCTCTCTGATCTGTTGATGGTGTGTCTCCCAGTCAGACCTGTGGTTGTTTTTAAGGTGGGATATCAATTAGGAGGTGCCTAGGTGTGCACATGCTTCCTCCTGTTCATATTGGTTGGTGTGGCTTTTCTCCGCCCAGTATTTGTCCTTAAATACTGGGCCCTGTCACTTCTCCGGTGCCCTTTTGTGGTGTTTCCGTTGCCAGCGCTTGTTCCAGTAATTTGTGTGTTCTCTGTGTATGACCCAGACTGCCTGACTACTCTGCTGTATCCGTTCCTGCTCTGTGTTCTGACCCGGACTGCCTGACTACTGCTCTATACGTTCCTGCTCTGTGTACCAACCCGGATTGGCTGACATTCCTGCTCTGTGTACCGACCCGGCCTGGCTGACGTTTCTGCTCTGTGTACCGATCCGGTTTTGGCGAACATTCCTGTTCCGTGTATCAGGTCCGGTCTGCGGTCCCATCCGGTATCCAGCTAGGGGCTGTCATCCGGTGTCCTCTCTGTCTACGGACAGATCCTCTGTTGCCTCGTTGCTGCACAGGCAGTCTCGTTACTGTGACCCAGTCACCTACTGTGTTGCGTGGGCCGACACTCCGGTGTGGTAGATCCATCTGGTTGCACCATGGTACGCTTGACCTTTTACTGCTGCAAGATGAGGTTGGTCTAACCCTGGGAGCCTCAGACTGCTCTCACTATCTGACAGTCGACTCTAGGTCTGAGCGTTCGTTAACCCCTTTGGGGTTGGTGCCATATTCCATCGGGTCACAGTCATTGCAGTCTCAGTTGGGTGTTCCTCAGTGCCTACAGTTGCAGTCTTCCGTTACTGCTGCGGCAGTCTACCTCTTGTCCTGGGCCTCCATTTACTCCTGTGGCATTGCTCTCTATTATGTCACTCTCTGCATAGTGAGTGTCTTGTGGGCCTCACGCTACTAGGGTCTGTCAGTCTTCCTGGCCTAATAGTAACCATTTCACTGCTGTCTCATTTGGGAATCACACAAACTATACCTGACCTGTGTCAGTATTATATTATTGCTGTTATATATATATATATATATATATATATATATATATACTGGACCCATGTGGGTATTGATTACTGTAACCTGACCTGTGTCAGTACTATATTGTGTACATATATTACTGGACCCGCAAGGATTATTCTTATCCTGTGTTTTTTTCAATAAAACTGTGTTTTATCTAAACCTACCGTGTCTTGAGTGTCCATAAAGCCGTTACAGCAACATGCTTAGCTTTTGAATTGTGAGTGAAGTATCTCCATACGGTGGATTTCATAGCCTATGGGGTTCCAGAAGGGCTGCTACTACAACTGAGGCTAGATGTTGCTACAATTGTGCTACTGCTAGGTGTCACAGGTGCTGCACTTCTTATATCAGCAGAGGCACTCATAGCTAAGACTGTGAATGTTGATAACCTGTGTTGTTGATGGTTACTCAACACTAGAAGTGTGAGTGTGTGTGTATGGCTGAGTGGGGCTTGATAATGACTGACAGGATGACTGTGTATTTTCTGTCATCTTTGGTTGTCCAGGGTCAGACTTTCCAATTGTTTTCTCAAACAGTCTATTGACAGACACAGTACTCCTTATCAGTGGTGGAAAACGGAGTATTTGCCTGTCAGCTAACTTTCTGGCCATGTCATCTTCTTTCTCATTGTCAACATCACATGTATCTGAAGAAGGCATAGGGATATATTCTAGATCTACATCATCATCAGTAATTAGATCATACTCAGCTTTACCTGCCCCTTCTTCCCCACTACTTTTATATTTTTCTAAGCATTTACAGGTCTCAAACAATTTCTTTTTATTTTTCCCTGTCATGCCAAGGCATGAGTTGGCCCTCTGGGTTGTATAATTTGTTTGTTTGATGACCTGTTTGTTATTCAAAGTGCACCAGTCCTAGGCCATAAAATTAGCTGAGTAGATAACATCACCAGAAACTGAATGAGTAGATCACCGGAGCAGAATAGAGTGTCATAAAATATACTGGACCCTCTGCCTTGATGAAAGTTCATCCAGGGGGCAGTCAAATATTATGAAATAGGGAGAACATGTATATATAGTGTAAAATGGTTCAATACAAATATATATTCAGAATGCCCAGGTTTTACCTTTCTGGTGAGTACCAAACATGCCAGGGGGAGGTGTTCCTGCTATGAGTTACAGGAATAGTCACTTTGCAACCAGTTAGACCCAGCATGGACTCCTATTTAATATGGGTTTTTGGAAAAAAAACAGTGAATTTCTTTGTAACAGCTGAAGGGGGAAATACCATCGGAAGTTCCCACAAGGACTCTTAAAATATCTGTAATTGTATTTAAGGATTTCTTGTGATTCTCCCATTTTATTTTATGGACTGTTTTGCCAAAGCGTAATCTTTATTTGTGTTTGTCCTTTATTTCTGTATTTTTGTAACCAGCACTGTGAAGCCTTTTTTCAGATTTAATGTTCAGTTAATCAGCTCTTGTCTCTGTTCTCTAACATGAACTCACTACTCTGAAGGAAGCTCAGTTAGAACACGCTACTAAACAGTTAAGTCTAAACGTTTGATTATCAAGGTGATTTTATACTGTAAATCTGTTGTGTTTGGGGTAACCTAAGATGCCCAGATATAAAGTCTTGGTGTTGGCAGCAAATTGTAGTATTGGGGTGATAGCACAGGAGGGATTTCAGGGGTTAACTTGGTGGTTGCTAGGAATAGTAACATGTAACCATGGGTCTGGTATTGTTAACCCTTTCACTCCCACACTCTCCGCACTGTCTCAGCAGGGCCTATAGCCCTCGCTTGTGACATTCCCCTTTGAGGGATTTTCACAATGTTCCCTACTCCTTTCAGGACAGTTTTTTTGTGCTTGTTTGTCAAACTGTCAGATGCAGCAGTTGGTTGAGATGCTACACCTTTTTCTACTATGTCATAAACACTGGAATGCAACTCATTGTGGTCTTCAGTGTTTTTTGATGGTTTATTAATAGTACTGGTGCTTGTGGCAGTGGAACTTTGGTGAGGCTTTGACAAACAGCCTCCTCAGGAGGAGAGGGATCACCATAATTTATTGCAAACATGGCTGCAGTCAGTTTTTGGACTACCACTGTACTCATACATCCATGCACTGCTCTTAATCCTTTCAACCTCCCCTTACCCTTTGTGCATTTGCTGGACATAACTCAACTACTGTGTGTGTTTTCATGTAAAGTACACAATAGATCTGATTGTGTGTGATGTCTGCACTCTGCAAAATACTCTATCTTGTCTAGTAACAGCTTGCATCATTTACAACTCATGTCAGGGTCCCTGTCTCTATCACCTATCAATTTTTTTTAATTAACCGCTCCCCTTTTCCTTATCACTGTCAAAAAAAAGAAAAAAAAACTTGTTCCATGTTCAACTGCTTCTTTCCCAAGACTCCCCTTGCACAGATATAACAGCCAGATCAGGAAAATACTTGGATCACCTCTGCCTGTGTGTTCCCAGTCAGTCACACAGAAATTTGGGGTATTTGGGGTCAACCTCCTTTCTCCCATCCAGTGCCTCAGAGTCCCCTAACATAAAGATAACAACCAGATTACAAAGGAACTTGGATCACAGCTGCCTATGTCTACTCAGTCACACATATTTTTGGGGTATTTGGGGTAAACCTCCTTTGCTCCCTTCTCACACCCCAGACTCACCTAGGATAGAGATAACAGACAGATCTGGAAGAAACTTGGATCTTGGCCGTCTGCATCTTCCCAGTCAGTCACACCAAACTTTGGGGTATTTGGGGTCAACCAGACTCTCCTAAAACAGAGAAAAGATTTCCTGCCTACAAAACTCCCTAAACTAAGCTTCAACTCCACTTTATTAGCCTGTCTTCTCCAGCTCAGAAATGTGCTATTTTATCTTCCACTCACAAGCACAGAATGGCATTCTGCGGGAACCTGACACCCCTTTTATACTGTGCCTGCGGGGAAAAAAAAGGAAACTTGCAACATGGTGAGGAGAAACTCAGTCTTTCCATTGATTTCAATGCAATGCAAAAATGACCTGCTCTTTTCACAATTAATTTATAGCTTGTCAAAAAGTTCTATTTTTTCCTGTTTCCCTTTTGAGGTGCAAACCGTCACACATCCCTTGTCTAAAGCAAAACTCTTTCTGAATTTTTAAAGCATCTAACACTTGTGAGAGGGATAATTTAAATTTGGAGGGAGAATTTCAATTTATTTTATAAATATGTTTAAGAAGAGGTTCCTTAAAAGACTGAAAAGGAGATTAAGAACTACTTAAAGAATTTAAATTTATTTTATGAATATGTTTAAGTAGAGATTCCTTAAAAGGCTGAAAAGTATATTAACTACTTAACTCCCTGAATGCTAGATATGTTTCCAAGACACTGCTTTGAAATACATTGGGGCATCTTTTTTTCCAAGATGTTAACTTAAAATAAAATAAAAGGTTGGTATTCGGGTTAAATTCCCATTTCACTGAGATTTTGTTATATAATGCAAATCAGTTGTTTACAATTTCTTCAATTACTAAGTAGTTGGAATAATTTGTTTATGTTTGTTTTAGCCTGATATATTATAATAGTTTTCTAAATGCAGAGGTATAAATACATATTTTTTTAGCAGAGATGTAAAGAAGCATTATTTCTCATTATGTAATATAAAATAATAAAAGCTATGTTTTCAGTGTGTTTTAGACAGACCATTTTGTTTCAGCTCAGTTTATGAAGTGAGTCATAAAAACTGCATTTGGAGTAAGTTATTGATTCCCTGTGCAAAATCCAATTTACCTCATCTGGAACATACACAGTATGCCCTTAGGCCCCTCAAATATGAAACCTTAGTCTGGGAAAAAAATGATGGACGCAACTGATGTTTGCCTCAGGCAATTATTGGGTGTGTATCCTACCCACTTTTCTTTCTTTGGAATTGGTATCTCTAATTTAACTTGTTGGAACAGAATTGCAAGTGATTCATTTTTGTTTGAAGATTTGAGAATGAGAATTAGGTGGCTACGTTAGTATGCCTTGATAAATATTTATTCAGAGGGAACTAATATATAATGCATTCATTTTCCTGTTTAGTAAAACAATGGTACCCTAACTGCTTAGAGAAGCTTCATTTCAAAGTTGTTATAGAATAAAACTTTATTTCTGGCAACAATACTTCCTTCATGGCCCGTCTGTTTTATGATGGCACCGCTCCAGTTGCAGTATATGGAGAACTACTGACAATTATAAAGTCATACATATCAATAAGGGCACCATAACATGCAAATAATATATTTTATTATCTTATATAATAATTTGCTAAAACGTGTGTAATGCCACGTCATGCGCAGTAGACACTGCTGCGCGTGCTGCAGTCATGTGCAGTAGAGACTGCCTGCACAGCGGCTCATACAGAGCTGGACGTGGCGCCGGCAGTCTCCACTGCGCATGACTGCCCCGCGACCGGGTGGCAGTGGCACTTTGGCCCCTGTAACGGGCTCTTCAACTAGTTATTATTATAAAATAAATAAAAGTTTACTTTTTATTTTCTATATTAAAAGTTCTTCTTGTATTTCTTTAGGAATAATGAGACGCCTTTGGCAATTTAATTCACTATTATTTATATTTTTCAAATCCAACTCTAAAAAACATATACATTGAAAAAATCTCCAACAGCATACCAAATTGATGTATATATAGTAAAAACCCTCTGACTGTTAAAAATAGTAACTAAAACTAACAAAACCACTTTGTCTTCAAGGTTGATGTTAAAATGAACTTTTCCTCATCCATTATAATAGCTGGTGCAGCTATCTAGGTTATGATGCTAAACAAAATGGACTCCAGATTGTTATTGAGTACTTTTATTTTTGATGTACTCAATTTAATAGATTCCAGTTCAAAGCATAACATTGTTATGTAATTCATGATATTGTTGATTGAAATCATACAAGCATGTACACATACATTAACATTTAACCCCTTAAATGCAAGTGGCCTCTCTAGAGCAATAATTCAGAATATCAAAGAAGAAATAAAATATAATTATCATACAGTATACAACATAAAAGGAAACTGTCAGCTTATAATTTCTTTGAACGCATTTTGTAGGCAGTTGTAAGAAATCATAAAATGTAATTAAATATTAAAATGACTTATAACCCCTTAAAGATCAGAGGGGTGAGTAACGCATTGCTTAGCAATATATTGCCCAACCCGCTGGTCTCTTAGGAGCTATGGATGAGAGAGAATATATACTTTTATTTTTTATCATAAGCAGCTCAATTATGCCACCATTTACTGACATAAATTGCACACTCCATATTGTGTGTGTGTGTGGGGGGGTGACAAACACTAACGTTGCTATAAAGGAAAACCCTCCCATTCCACTCTATACTAACCTGATCTACAATGAAAAGTTTAATTCCCCAGTTTGATTTGAAATGTATTTCAATTACCGTGTTCCTACAGCATCAGCAAAGGAGGGGTTAATAATTTTAAAATAATATATCATTTTTATATTGGTCCAGAGGAAGGATGCTTTCCTGCACCCTGCCTACATGGAGAGGAAGTTTTCAAAATAATATGCCCATAGCTCCTATATTAATTTTCAAAATGCCTGTGAACTCCTTCCTCTGCTCTCCAAACTGAGAAAAAAATTATGATAACAAATCAATACGGGGAACTGAGACCCCGTGTTAATAAAATATTGCCCAAGAACATGGTCCATGGACCCTTTCCTCTTTTATGTAGGCTCTATGCAGTATTCTGAGCACTATCTCATGGAAATAGGTGACCTCAGGCATCTTGAAAAAGTATAATAGATCAGGATGTCTGAGATCCATTTGTGAACACTAGAGGGTTTGCCCAGATTATGTGAAGCAGCCAGGAGAGACCTGTATACTCTGGACACCTTGAAGTATGAGGTGTGGGGTAGTAATGTTTCATAATAAAAGCAGCTCTAATTAATCACCATAGTATTTGGACTTTGGAGAGTGTTATTTCAGTTCTGTCAGAGTTGTAGATCAAGAGTAATTCAATGACAAAGTATCCCCCTCCCATCCCTTTTACTGATGTAACACAGTTCAGCCAGATCAGAAGGGAGGTGCCCAGGTAGACTGCAGAGAGGGACAATCTTCAATTAAGATAAGGGAAAAACCTGAAAAGCTTGTCAAGGGGGGCAGGGCGTTCATTGTTTTCATTGTAAGAAGACTGTCCCCTGCTGTTATCTGTCTGGTCTTACAACTAGATTCCCCATCTGAGAGGAGATGGCTTACACTAGGTAAAAGGGGCGGGAGTGGAAACTTTGCTTGTGAATATCTCTTAAACCATAAAGGTTTGAGAGATAAGACTTATATCATTCTTCATATTTTTTTAATGCCTACAAAATAAAATAAAGTTAAAACGAAGTATTACTATCCCTTTAAAGGGATAGTAATACTTAAAATGTAAAAAAAAATATGTTGTAGGGTTTATCCCCCTGAGTAAAACAAGAGTACTCCCACTGCTGAAAGGTGTTTCATTCAAAAGTTATTAATTTTCAAAGTTGAATTTTTTAGGTGCAATATCACAGTGGCCTGAAATTGTACAGTGGCGCTGTTGCTACACGATCCTATGGACAACTCTGGTCAGTTGACCATAAATCTCCATAGGATGGTGTAGCAACAGCGCCACTGTACAATTTCAGGCCACTGTGATATTGCACCTAAAAAATTCAACTTTGAAAATTAATAACTTTTGAATGAAAGACCTCTCAGCAGTGGGAGTACTCTTGTTTTACTCAGGGGGATAAACCCTACAACATATTTTTTTTTACATTTTAAGTATTACTATCCCTTTAAGGAGGCAGTCCATTGAGTTAATCTCAAAACTGCATGTGAAGAGTAGGAAACATAATTGAGTGTAGTGTTTGGCCTGGAGATACGTGAAAAAATATTTTAAAGGGAGATTGTACTGTTTTTTGAGGTTTTCAAATGTGTATAAACTTTTGGGATTTTGGTTAATTAGATCGCCCACAAATAATGTACCTTTCTTAGCCCATACATGGAACCTTGGTCAGTTCGATCAGGGGGCAAATCTTTGTTCTGTGTCATGGTCAGTATAAATGTTGTATTATTAAATCCAATCCTTAGAGAACCTCAAAAGGCTGACCACATTGTATAGATGTACATTTGGCAAGTTAAATTCCCCTCTGGACTTCAGTTGGTGGAGTTTGACTGTGCTGATTTTCAGCCATTTCCTATTTCATATGATACCTTGAAATTTCTTGTTCAATATGTGAATATCTGAATTTGAGATGTATATTGGTAGAGTCTGGATGATATATAGTAACCTATGGAATTAAATCATTTTTATAAGAATCACAGGGCCTATGAAGGAAAGAGGCAGCATTTTCCAGTTCTGGAAATCAGTGTTAAGCTGTGGATATTTAATTCATATAGAAATGTGATGACACGTGATATCTAGTAGGAGTTGGAGTTCTAGGAATTTAGTACACTATTTTGTCCAGTGGAAAGTGCAATTAGGGCAGACATGGGGGCAGGTTAGCCATAGAGCTTCCAATTTTTTTATTTGCTTTTGAAGCCAGCTATTCGCCTTAAATCTTGGAAGACATGAGCTATTACCATGAGGGCTGCAAGACAGTCACCTATAAATAAGAGGAGATTGTCCATGAAAGCAGAAAACTTGGTATCAGCATTGTCCAGTGAGGTGCCTTTGAACACTACTGTTTGATTTAAATTCCTTAGAAGTGGGCATCCTTGTCTAGTGCTTTAAATAGCTTAAACATTGGAGAGTTGAAATTGTTGGTGGTTAACATAGCTCTTGGTGAGGTGTAGAGTATGACATATTTAACTCTGCCTCCTGCTCTTGTAGAACACTGCAGGCTACAAATAGGGACATAATGTCTTCCTTGAGCATAAATAATATCTGGCATCACCATAATCTATGCTTAGGGCATTCTTATATTATTTCAAAATGCATAGAACTCTGTCAAGGATAGATAAGGCATTCCTTTCTCGGGACCTCATTCTCTTGGTACTATAACACTGTTGTTTAACTTGGATCACTCACCCCTTTTATTTGAAGTTAATCTTGCACCACATAAGTGATAGAAGCTGTGGTATCTAGATACTTATTTGCTTTCTACATGGGTCGTCAAGTAATTGAAAAAAGAACATGTATTGCTTTAATAAGCAAGGTGATGCTGACACATCTTTAAATTTTGGAAGAAAACAGCTAAGGACATGGGTATGGGTTAACTGTTAAATATAAAAGGATAAAAAAAACAAGATTGTCTCTTGATCAATAAGTATCATTAACTGAGGCTGAGTTCTTCCAGGCTCCTTCCCCTGCAACCAGAACTAGATGACTATCAGCCCAAAGTTAGTTTTCCCTAAGTCTACACAGCTCTCAACTAGATTTATGATTTTTGAGCATGGAGATTGAGAAGGGTAGACTGGTGACGTAGCTAGCAAGAGATTCATCTGTCTCCCCTTCTATACTGGAAATTGCATTGGATGACACTACTAAAATAAGTCACTCTGTATGTGACAGGTTTACAGTTTCAATGTTTACCTCCCTAATGGAAAATTTCCAGGCGGAAATAACTTTCTCTAGACTAGTGTAAGTGATTTTCAGAGATTCCGTCTCCTGACCTCTTGGTCATGTTTAATAAAGTGTTTGAGTACTAGCTACTTACTCACTTTGTGAGGGAGGTTGTGATTATATTGATTATTAAGCAGGGTAAGGAAGCTAGATGTTATTTATACCACCCAATCTCCATCCCTTGTGTGGATGTAGAAAGTATTTCCTAAGATATTATCCAATAGCGGATCATTAAACAACTGGTTGCTAAGGCTCCAATGGGATTTATACCCTTTACTAAACTATGTAGGTTACTATCACAGTTACAAATCCAGTATGATAATGTCTCCCCTGGATGCAAGGCCTTTGACTTTGTCTGGTAACCTTGTTTATGGTAAAGAACAAAGAAGGCACCCAATGGCATAATATTGCCACACAATCTGATAAAACAATAACGAAAATACACTCACGTTCTCAGTTGGTCAGAATTAACTGACAATGCACAGGCAGAGAGCTTTCTACCTCTACTCATGGTCTCAAAGACTGCTGGATACACCAATCCATGGCTGCTGGATTCCGAGATAAGATTTTCTTTTTATTATAAAAAACAGTAATTCACACAAGACAATTTTAAAAAGTTCCCTTTTATGTGTTTCACAGCAACACGCTGCTTTAGCAAAGATATGGGCATATAGACCAGCAGCCGGTTTCATTTTCGGTATGTAAATCCATTCATGGAGTTATGATTGGTTAATTAAACAACTATAATTACTCTAAAGGCTTCTAATGTATAAAACACTTCCTATACTATTCTACTACATGAGCTAACCCTATTGCATCTCTAGGTTAACCAATTAAATAACAATTCAACAAGTCCATTCCAGCCATTGACTAATATGTAAATGTGGCTGTATATATATATATATATATATATATATATATATATATATATGTAAGACCATTGAGTAAATGGAGGGCAATTATTATCCGTTCATTGTTATATCCGTATGAAAACACACCTATTGACACAGATGGGGCATATACTAAACACACAATTAAAAAAGAGATATTAACCCTCCAGATAGGTCATCCTATTTATTTATGGGAAGTTCTACAAAAGTATAGTATAGGCCTAAGTTTATCATTTGGATATAATTATTATGATCCCTGTACTGAACAGGGGGGTCTCACGAGCACTCTTTGCCTCTACAATAAATCTGCTGAGTATTCAGATTAGAAGGCACCAGGGTATTAGAGGTTTCTATTATGATCCAGGCTTGGAAGCCAGTTTCCTCTAAAGCGTACTATAGGGTCTGGTCCATTTTCCATCGGTGGTGTACAGACAAGAATATGTCCCCACAGGTCTTTGATCTTCCCTTGATGCTGTTCTTCCTTCAGGATGGAGTCAACAAGGGTCTCAGCTTGAGTTCCCTCAAGGTATAGATCTCAGGTTCATGCCTTCCCTTCCTTTCAGTACCCCATGCCCTCGTGGCATCTCAAACTAGTCTTGAACATTCTTCAGAGCCCTCCTTTTGAGCCTCTTGCCTCCATCTACTTGTGTCAGCTGACACTGAAGATGGCTTTTCTTTTGGTGTTTGTTTCTGTTCAGAGGGTAGCTAAACTGCAAGCTCTGTCTTCCTGGTGTCACACCAGGATAAACTGGTCCTTTGTACTTCTCAGAAGTTTCTTCCTAAGGTTGTCTCAGAGTTTCACATCAATCAAGTGATAGTTGTGCCTTCTTTTTGTCCTGACCCTTCGTCCACTCAGGGGAGGGATATTCACCTGTTGGACTACATTAAGTTTTATGTGCATTGCACTAAGCCTTTTCATAAAGTTGTCTCACTATTTGTTATCCCTCAGTGTCCTAGGGTGGGTCAGATTGCATTCAAGGTAACTATTGCCATTTGAACAAAGTCTAGCATACGGAAAGTGTATGAGATAAGGAAGAAGCCGGTTCCCTTCATGATCACAGTGCATTCCACCAGATATGTGGGTGCTTCTTGGGCTTACAAGAACACTGCCTTGGCTGAATAGCTGTGCAAGGCTGTGACTTGGTCCTTCTTGCAAACTTTCACTAAATACTACCGGCTGAGGCCAACTTTGGCAGGAATGTTTTTCAGACAGTGTTGCCTGTTTAGGGATCTTTCTTTTATTTTTCTCTACTGACAGTTGTTTTTGAGCCCCATTGGCGCTTGTTTGGTGTGCTGTGCTAGTTCGCTGTATGTTGACACCTATGGTTATTCAGATCCAGAATAGGTAACTCTGGTATCATGGGGACATGTGGGTGGTCTTTTCTCCTTGCTCTCCATGGAATCTGGGATGTTTTGGTATATCTCCATAGTACCTGTGTTCCGTATTGGACGTAAGAGAAAATAGGATTTTTTGCTTTAGTCCATATGGAACATAGGTCTCCCATCCAGAGAAAAATGTCAATTGAGTTGCTTCCCCAGGCTGAGGAGTTCTGTTAGGGTCTTAGTCCTGGGGGATTTTCTTTTCTTCTTACCCTCTTAGTTCTTTTGCTGTGGCTTTTGTCATATGATTTCTGGGAAGTAGGCGAGGGGGGATGAGCTAGAGGAAGAGGACTGAGTCTCCACCCCAAAGACCCTGTCTTTTGAATTATGCTTTGCCCTTCAGGAGGAGGGACTGAACCCTATGATACCTGGTTTCTATATGGACTAAAGAGAAAAATCATAACTAAAATCATATTTTCTCATCATGTATTTTTTGTATCTATATTTTAACTGGAAGAGAGAACCAATGCAGCACTGACAGACTTTGGGACATCTCCACATAGGTAAGAAAAAAACTTTAATTTGGATTTACTATCCATTATGAGTGAGTAGATAGAGGTTTGGAACAAACCTTACTTGAGCATATGTATATTAATAAGAAGTATCTGGACCCAATATTATTTTTAAACATTCTTCACCCTAATGGGAGAGCAGAGGTATTGGACCCTTTATTTCTTTTCCTTAGTCCCTGCATTATGTTGGTCTCCATAACAATGCCATATATGGTGACTGCACATAAAGTGTGTGTCATACCTCTGGGTGCCGCTGCTTCCGGGTTGCGCTTCCTGTGCGGCGCCTTGGAATGACGCGCCGTCCTGGTTCGGGCGCATGCGCGCTTCGCACCCATGGGCTGCATTCCAGCCTTGCCTCTTCCGGTCGGCAGCCTCCTTAATGGGGTGAGTTCAGCACTGGGACGCGTTTGTATAGCGTCTCAGTGCAGTAGTCTGTGTCCTGCTATACTGTGCTCTGCTCTGCTCTGCCTTGCCTTGCCTCCAGCGCAGCCCTGTCCTGGCTAGTCTCTCTGGGGTTTCTGTGCTCCTGTGTCTGTGGGTCCTCTGACTAGCCCGTCTGACTCCTGTTCTGTCTTATCCTGTGCCCTCCAGATCTCCAGTGTGTGACCGGCTCGTTCCAGACTCCTCTTCTGCCTGCGGTTCCTGTTTCGTTCCTGACTGCTCCGTGTATGACCTGGCTTGGATCCTGACTTCTCTCCTGCCTACGCCGTGTTCCAGTGTTCCCGTGCCCTGTAGCTCACTGCCTTCCACCTGCTACCTGAGTGAGTACTGGTTCCTGTTGGAGTTATAGTTTTTCTCCCTGGGGATCGGGTAGTATAGTTTGTCTAGGGGCTGTTATCGCGGGTCCCCTTTGGCTCAACCAAAGGGGGCTAATCTAGCTTCGCGGCTAGCAACTTTACTCCAGCCTAGGCTGCAGCGCAACACCCTCTAGGCAACCTCCGCCCGCTAGCATCGCGCCCTAGCGCCGCACCCCAGCTTCTAGCTATCATATCCCTTGTTGGAGGAGCTGGACCTTCATCTGCTCCTCAGGGTAGTAGGAGGGGGTCTTGGTAGCGTTACTTCGGGTGGCTAGTGCGGGGTGGGCTTGTCGTTACATTATACAAACGCCACACTCTTCTGCTATCATGTCGACTGACCCCAAGGAGTTGTCCGTGGCTGTTGTTCAGCAGGGGGCAATCCTGGAGGAGCATGCTACCCAGATCCAGAATCTGGATCATAAGCTAGACTCCATCTCTGGTTTACTTCAGCAGCTGCAACAGAGTCTGCAGGGTGCAGGCGCTCCCACCACCAGCGCTCCGGTGTTGGCGCCTCCTTCAATGGTAGTTCCCAGCCCTCGTTTACCCTTGCCTGAACGGTTCGACGGAAACCCCAAGGATCTAAGGGGTTTTCTCAACCAATGTCTTTTGCATTTCCGCTGTCAGCCTGCAGCGTATCCCACTCAGCAGACCAGGGTCACGTTTGTGATTTCGCTCCTTCGTGGTCAAGCTCTAGCATGGGTGTCTCCGCTCATTGATCATCAGTCCCCTATCCTGGATGATCTGGACGACTTCCTTTCAGCACTCCGCTCAACCTTCGATATTCCTGGGCGTCAAGAACAAGCCGAGGCTGCTATTTTGGAATTGCAGCAAGGACACCGTACGTTGAGCCAGTATGCGATCGAGTTCCGTACCCACGCCTATGACACCGATTGGGGGGATAACGCTCTAAAGGCTGCGTTCCGGCGTGGGCTCAACGATCGGATTAAGGACGAGCTGACTACGCGTCCCATTCCCCAGACCCTTGAGGGTCTCATCACACTGTGTTCCTCCCTGGAGCACCGCATCGTTGAAAGACGTCACGAGAGGGATCGGGATCGGGGTCGTCATCAACCTCCACGTCAACCGGTCCGCTTAGCCCCCAGGTTCCAGGCTCCTGTCGTCCGTCCTGAGGTCACCCCGGAGCCCATGGAGGTCGGCCGTGTCTTTCGCCTTTCCGACGAGGAGAGGAACAGGCGACGCAACCAGGGCCTATGCCTGTATTGTGGAGGATCCGGGCATATAGCCCGCTTTTGTCCGAACAAGCCGGGAAACGCCAGGACTTAGAAGGTAGGGGACCCCTTCTAAGTCGAGCCTCTGTCCCCATATCCCCTGTTGACCGTCTTATGGTTCCTGTCTCTGTCTCTTGGCCTTCTTCCTCTCTTCAGATATCTGCTTTTATCGATTCTGGGGCTTCGGGCCTTTTTCTGGACTCGAGCTTGGCCAAAGAGCATGGTATACCCCTTCTTAGACGACACCCTCCTACGCGTGTGATCGCTGTTGACGGTTCCCCCCTTGGGACCGGTAGCATAGCCTTTTCCACGGTGCCCGTTAGCCTGCAAGTGGGCCAGAACCACCCTGAGACCGTTGTCTTCGACATCATCTCGTCTCCTCTTACCCCTGTTATCCTTGGGTTTCCATGGTTGCGAAAAAACAACCCCGCCATAGACTGGTCCTCGGGTTCTTTGTCCTTTCCTGCAGCCACGGCTGTGGCCCCTGTTACCCTGTGTCCTGACTCCGTTTGTCCATCTGCTTCTGTGGGCATACCTGTTCCCTACCGGTCTTTTGCGGACGTCTTTTGCAAGACTAAGGCTAGTGTTTTGCCTCCCCATCGCCCGTATGATTGTGTTATCGATTTACTGCCCGGAGCAATTCCTCCTCGTGGGCGAACATACCCCTTGTCCATACCGGAGACGGCCTCTCTGGAGGAATATATCAAGGACAATCTGGCATGTGGTTTTATCCGTCCTTCCACCTCACCCGCTGGGGCTGGTTTCTTTTTTGTTTCCAAGAAAGACGGTTCCCTGAGACCCTGCATTGATTACAGAGGTTTGAATGCCATAACCCGCAGGAACTGTTATCCACTGCCACTGATTCCCGAGTTACTTGATCGTCTGCGTGGTGCTACTGTCTTTACCAAGTTAGATCTACGTGGTGCTTATAACCTCATTCGAATGCGGGAGGGCGAAGAATGGAAGACCGCTTTTAACACTAGGTTCGGTCATTACGAATACTTAGTGATGCCTTTCGGACTTCGGAATGCTCCGGCGGTCTTCCAGGCCCTCATTAACGATGTTTTCCGGGATCTTCTGCTTACTTATGTTGTGGTGTACCTAGACGACATTCTCATTTTCTCCAAAACTCTGGCCGAACATCGTGCCCATGTCTCTGCGGTGTTGGAACGTCTACGGGTGAATCACTTATACGCCAAACTAGAGAAATGCTCTTTCGAACAGTCTTCTCTGCCTTTCCTTGGTTATATAGTGTCTCCCAGAGGTCTCCGCATGGACCCAGATAAGGTTTCGGCGGTTAAGGACTGGCCGGTTCCGCGGACCCTGAAGGCTATACAACGCTTCATTGGGTTCGCCAACTATTACCGCAAGTTCATCCGTGGATTCTCCAAGGTAATCCATCCCATTGTGTCCCTTACTCAAAAGGGAGCAGATCCCAGCAACTGGTCGTCTCCGGCACTGTCTGCTTTCGATCTTCTGAAAGAGGCCTTCATCTCGGCTCCTATTTTGTCTTACCCAGATCCACATCGTGCTTTCACCGTAGAGGTGGATGCGTCTGAAATAGCCGCTGGGGCCATTCTTTCACAGCGGTGTCCCAAGACCGGCGCTGTCCATCCTTGTTCCTTCTTCTCAAGACGGTTTACGGTTGCCGAACGAAACTACGACACCGGGAATAGGGAGCTCCTCGCTATCAAAATGGCTCTCGAAGAGTGGCGTTACCTTCTTGAAGGTTCCCCACATATTGTGACTATCCTCACTGACCATCAGAACCTTGCGTACTTGGCTTCTGCCAAAAGACTGAACTCCCGGCAAGCTCGGTGGTCTCTGTTTTTTGCTAGGTTTCATTTTCGTATAACTTATATCCCTGGTAGTAAGAACACTAAGGCGGATGCTCTGTCTCGCTTATCTGAGCCTCCCCCATCCACTGGTCCTGTTGCTCCGGATACTATTATACCTCCTTCTTGTCTTGTGGCCTCTCTGTCCACCGGTACCCTCAGGGGTATTCGTGCCTCCCAACACTTGGCTCCACCTTCCTCTCCGGCTGCTAGAACCGGTAGGGCTCTTTTTGTGCCTTCGCAGTTTCGGACTGAGATATTGCAATGGTCCCACCACTCCTTACTTGCGGGCCATCCTGGCGTGGCTCGAAACTATGAGCTCCTTACCCGTCACTTTTGGTGGCCGGGTTGTCGTTCCGACTTAACTGCCTACGTCGCTTCTTGTCCGGTATGCGCCCGCATGAAGTCCTCCCACACTCGACCCTTTGGTCTTCTGCAACCTCTACCCATACCGGCTCTACCATGGACTGAGATCGCGATGGACTTTATCGTAGATCTTCCTTGTTCTTCTGGCATGTCTGTTATCTGGGTGGTTATAGACCGCCTTACTAAGCAGGGTCATTTTATTCCCTTACCCCGTTTACCCACGTCTTCCGCTTTGGTCGACCTGTTCCTCCTTCACGTGGTACGTCTTCATGGTGTTCCTTTGACGATAGTTTCCGATCGGGGGGTTCAGTTCACCTCCAAATTCTGGAGGTCCCTCTGCTCTCGTTTGGGTATCCGCCTGCAATTCTCCTCCGGTTACCATCCTCAGACCAACGGCCAGACGGAACGGCTAAACCAGTCGCTAAAGACGTACCTACGGACCCATTGCAACAATAGGCAGGATGACTGGGTGTCCCTGCTTCCGTTGGCAGAGTTGTCTTACAACTCTCTCTTACAGACCTCTCTGGGCAGCTCCCCCTTTTTCGCTGCTCTCGGTTACCATCCCCGAGTGCTTTTTTTGGCTCCCGGATCGGCCTTGGTGCCCTCTGCGGAGACCCGAGTCCGTTCTTTGGTGGATCATTGGCGCAGTCTCCGTTCTGCCCTTCTTGCCGTCCAACAGCGTCAGAAGACGGCCGCGGATCGATACCGCTCCACAGGTCCTTCCTTTGTTCCCGGCGACCGGGTGTGGTTATCTGCCCAAGACACGCATGTCAGACAGCCGTCAGCCAAGTTGGGTCCTCGGTTTCTCGGACCGTTTCGGATCACTCGACGGTTATCTCCGGTGGTTTACCGGTTGGACCTGCCGCGTACCCTTCGTATCCACCCCGTCTTTCACGTCTCCCGTCTCAAGCCCTGGGTTCCAGCTCGTTTTCCCCATCCCCGGGTGTCCGTTCCTGCACCTGTTTCCGTTCAGGGGCAGGATGAGTACGTGATCGACGACATTCTTGATTCCCGACGGGTCCGGGGTCGGCTCCAGTACCTGGTCAATTGGAAAGGGTACGGTCCGGAGGAACGCTCTTGGGTGCCCTTCCGGGACGTCCATGCCTCTACCCTTCGTCGCCGTTTTCATGCGCTGCATCCTTCTCGCCCTGCTTAGCGGCCTCCGGAGGCGGCCGTTGGGTGGGGGGCGGTGTCATACCTCTGGGTGCCGCTGCTTCCGGGTTGCGCTTCCTGTGCGGCGCCTTGGAATGACGCGCCGTCCTGGTTCGGGCGCATGCGCGCTTCGCACCCATGGGCTGCATTCCAGCCTTGCCTCTTCCGGTCGGCAGCCTCCTTAATGGGGTGAGTTCAGCACTGGGACGCGTTTGTATAGCGTCTCAGTGCAGTAGTCTGTGTCCTGCTATACTGTGCTCTGCTCTGCTCTGCCTTGCCTTGCCTCCAGCGCAGCCCTGTCCTGGCTAGTCTCTCTGGGGTTTCTGTGCTCCTGTGTCTGTGGGTCCTCTGACTAGCCCGTCTGACTCCTGTTCTGTCTTATCCTGTGCCCTCCAGATCTCCAGTGTGTGACCGGCTCGTTCCAGACTCCTCTTCTGCCTGCGGTTCCTGTTTCGTTCCTGACTGCTCCGTGTATGACCTGGCTTGGATCCTGACTTCTCTCCTGCCTACGCCGTGTTCCAGTGTTCCCGTGCCCTGTAGCTCACTGCCTTCCACCTGCTACCTGAGTGAGTACTGGTTCCTGTTGGAGTTATAGTTTTTCTCCCTGGGGATCGGGTAGTATAGTTTGTCTAGGGGCTGTTATCGCGGGTCCCCTTTGGCTCAACCAAAGGGGGCTAATCTAGCTTCGCGGCTAGCAAATTTACTCCAGCCTAGGCTGCAGCGCAACACCCTCTAGGCAACCTCCGCCCGCTAGCATCGCGCCCTAGCGCCGCACCCCAGCTTCTAGCTATCATATCCCTTGTTGGAGGAGCTGGACCTTCATCTGCTCCTCAGGGTAGTAGGAGGGGGTCTTGGTAGCGTTACTTCGGGTGGCTAGTGCGGGGTGGGCTTGTCGTTACAGTGTGCAGTGTATGGAGACATATTTCCCTATCCCCACTTCTACAAATTCACTGTACACCGCTAATACTACTGGCAACAATAGCAGTACGGAAGTGGACCCTAATGTTACGAGGGGGAGAACAGGGATAATATCCTGGTCCTGATCCATAGAACAAGATAATGATTATGACAAAGGCCTTATTGTTTTCATTGTTGATGTTCTGGGCGGGTGGGAGTTTGCATTTGCCTCATGCAGTTTTCTGTGCAATCTTCACCAGTGGTGTTTTCATCACTAGGGATGGACAAGTGGCATAGTGACAGCAGCACCTTAGGTTGGTTATAGTGCATGTGCTTTATTATGGCAGATGTGCCAAGATGTGACCACCTCCTTCCATCTCTTCACAGCCTTGTCATACTGTTTGCACATTGTAGTTGATGATACCTGTATAGTCCCTGCCTCTAAAGAAAATGACTCCCAAACCCAGGATTTCAGGGCAGGAGTAGGTACAGAAGAATGATGTTGACTGCATGTATCTGCAGTGGCTTGGTGTGCTGTTGCCTCAGCAATAGTGCTAGGAGAAGTACTAGGAACCATGTTCACCACTACCTGTCCCTTATGACCATTGCAGCTACTCCACCCATCACTACTAATACCAATAGACAGGGTGGATGCGCCAGCCTGATGATCCTGCTGTGACATATGATATTCACACACAGACAGCTCAACAACAGGATTTAAATCAATAAACACAATAATGTCACTGCTAGTGGTGGTGATGTCCATTCCTATCTTAATATCTCTCTTCCACTCTTCATTGGTTTGAACGAAGGAAGCTCTCATAATGTCTTTTTCACCACACTCAGTAATCACCTTCATCAGTCTCTTCCTCCTCTCTTTTTGGTGACAAGATTGATATAGTAGCCCCTAGTATCACACACATTGTCATAGACACAGCAGCAACAGGCTCAGGCACAGACAGCTTTTACTGTACTGCTGCTGAACACAACCACATCTGAAATTCCCCTTTTTAAAATATTACCCCAGGTCGCTGATGTTGTGTGGGTGGTACCACTATATGTTGGGCTGAATGGGCTCCCACTATTGCTGCTGCTGCTTTTGGATTTCTCCACATCAGCAGCATCCCTCCAACTTTCCATACTCATTCAGCAAGTACGTTGCAGCAGTTTATCTCTCTGCCATCTCTGCTTGTGTTTACTACTAATCTACAATCACACAGCATGGAGAGATTTCTCTTTTTTATATTATAGTTGTGGGAATTATTGTGGCCATAGAAATATAGGTGTAAACCTGCAAAGTTCTCACAGGACAATCATTGGTGTTAGCGAAAAGGCAGAAATTCTGTCAGTGTTTCTCAACCAGTGCACCGTGGCAGTTTTGGGTGCCTTGGACAGCAGCTTAGATTAACCCTCTTTTCTGAAGGTTTTGATAAAAATGTACAGTTTCTAAAATATATGCAAATTATTATGCGCAATGGGCTCTTTGTTGTCATTCTTACTATGAAACCTAAGCCTAAAGTGGAACTTAATTAAGCAGGTAGTGACTAGCTTTATAATATATCTATTACCTCTCAAAAGTAGCTGATTGTAAAGTAATACTTTATCTTAGGAGACCGGAAGCCAGGCATCAGCGCAGACATCTTGTCTGCACACCTGCACTGTCAATCCTGACCTCCATTGAGAATCATTGCAGTGCCACAAGGTAACCAGACTGACAGCACAGGCGCGCAGACTGCATGAACCTGGCTGTCAGTTCCGAGGTAATAGATATATTATAAAGCTAATCGCTACCTGCTTAATTATTGCAGGGCGACTTTATATAAGATGAAAGTACCGCTTTAACTATTCATTTATGAATTGTACCTTTCACTACGTCCTTGGGAAATTACCTAGAAAATGCTAGGAGTGCCCAGAAAATTCCAAACTGCATGTGCCTTAAGCGAAAAATGGTTGAGAAACATTGTTCTATGTATTTTCTACGACCTGGAATTCCCATGGCGAATGTAGCAAATTGTGAATAGTCAATGGGAATTCATTCAAAAATATGGCCCTTTTTACCTGTGTGGCGTGCAGATGTGTAGAGAAGAAATAAGAGCTACTGCAGCATTGTTAAACTATGGTAGTGTGAATGTAGCAGTGCTTAAAACAGGCAAAATTGGGGAGTTGTCAATAAAACTGTTGGCTGTGTATCCTAAGGTTGTTGTTCTTTGTCTTTTCTCTCTCTCTCTGCTCAAGTCCTATTCATTATTCAGAAACAAGTGTTGACTTTTGAAGCTGACAGAAATCCACTTTCACAGCTATAGGTTGTTCCTTTCTTGCTGCACAGATTAATTGTGCTTTTCTTAATGGATCCTGTGTCATTTCTGTCCATCTACTGTTCACCTTCTGTATAAGTCTTTTTTTTTTTAATTATTCATTTAGAATTAGAAACTACTCAGTGGATGGCACACTAAGATTGAGGTCTGTATATGGTAAGTCCTAGTCACATAAGGCAATGAGACTGGCTAATTAGCAAATCAAATGATAGCCAAACATTTGTGTAAAGTTGATAACTAGCAATTTCAAACCTATACAGAACTCGCACAGAAAAGTGCAGTTTTTCTGCTTCTTTCCTCTGATATCATTGCATTGAAATCAATGATAATAATGTATTTCTCCCCTGTTAACGATAAAAGGTATTCAGTTTCCTGCATGTTGTCAGTTTGTGCTTGGGAGAAAGAGAGAAACAGCTAAACTTTGATGGTAGAGGCAAACAGGCAAAGAGCGGAAACTGTAGTTGCGAGTGTGAAGGGAGAAAGGAGAATTTAGGAAAATAAATAAAAAGAACAAAATAATTTTGAATGATAAGTGAGAGACAGGCAGGTGATCCAAGTTCCTTCTCTGTGAGTCAGTGACAGATACTTCACAGACACACACCACACACACACACACACACATATATATATATATATATATATATATATATATATATATATATATATATATTGTACATTCAAGACAGACAGGCACAACTTGGCATATTGTGCGTTCTTAGAATCTGTATACTTTGTATTAGTAGGTAAACAGGAGGTTCTTGTAAACCTTTTTATTGGTTATACTGAGGCATAGGTTGAACTTGATGGGCTTTGTGTCTTTTTTCAACCTAATTTACTATGTAACTATGTAATTATGTAACATGTATAATGACAAACTTACTAAAATGTTGGTGGTTGACATGCTGCCCTATTCTTGTGTAGAAAACAGATGTTTCTGATGCCATGTGTTGCACCATGCTGCTATATATCCTAAGCCACTGTTAATTTTGAAGGATGAATATGCCAGAGTTCTACAAGCAGGTTCTTGAAGTCATAGGCAAAGGGCTTGACAAATCAAATGGCAGGAAAGTTCACCTTACTGCAGATATGTTGACAAATGACCAGAGTACAGACTATATGACTGTCACTGCTCAGTGGGTATCTTCCTGTCAGTGGGTTGCAGCAAGCAACAGGAGGTCACCATCAGTGTTGCCGCTGGCTCTGGCATTAGTAGTAAAGGCCAAATGAAAGGTAGCCCAAACCATCAGCATGCCACTTTATGCATGCATAGCTTAGAGAGATAATCCCACAAAGCTGTAGATGTGTTAAACAAAGCACAGCAGGTCATAGATGTACGATTTGCAGCGGTTAAGGTCATAAGACCTCTTTATGTTTAATGTAATATTTAAACTCCCTTTCAAAGCAGTAGAGGTAGGGGTCCCCTCAGGCAATTTATAACATAAGATCATTTCTATTTTTCAGGCTCTGAAATGTACTGCTGCTAATAGATTGATATTTGATTTTTAAGTTTGAACAACATGTTTTTATTCTTTGCAAACAATCAATTAAATGAGCAATCACTTAAAAACCCTAATAACTAGACTTATTTGTCTTCAGTCTTCGTACACTTGAATGATAACTTTGGACAAAATTGAACAATTGTTACACAAAATTGATCAAGCAGATCAAGCCCTGTTCGTTTTCAATATACACTTATTAAAATGTACTTATGCGTATTTATTTACTCCTTGGAAAACTAATGGAGTGCCATGCATTGTAGTGCTCATCTACTTCAAGGTTTAATGCTCATCAGTGGCCTATACAAGCAGTGGGTGAATATCACAAACACTGGTGGACCTTCCCAAGCTTGCAGGAATCGCTGCTTATTTTGGAAAGGATGAATGAAGAGGTTTGGAAGTACTATGGATATAAAATATACATTGCTTTCATAGAGCTTTTGCATAAAAAAATAATCCAAAGAATAAATCAGTCTTTTGATACAATTTGTCACTTCACATAGAAAGAAAATTTGGCAGAAGTTCTAAATTTAGAACCAGGTTTCAATTACCTTGAACCGGATGGGATCGCTTCCTTAGAAAAGAGTATGACAATTTATCACCCCTAATTAAATAAAGCCTACTGTATGGGAAATAATTAAGAACGTTACATATGTTAAGAATAAATTATTAAATGCACATTCAGATACCTTACATGCATTAACTTTATATTATTTTGTTTTACATGAAATATAATTCATGTTTTATTTCACTTAGCAAAGATCATTTTGTGCAAATAGTAGTGAAGTCATTTGCTGCAGAAATGACTCCAAAGAGCAATTAGATCTTCATTAATATGCAAATGTGGTCCACTGCAAATTCGTCTATGGATAAGATTGAAATATGCAAACGTTGCTGAGCTACATACCCAGATGCCTTTATTTACTTTGAAATTCAGGGGTTTAGCTAATGATGTTGTTGACAAAAATACTTGAATACACAATATCTACAGCAGTCTTTCATTGTAGCCAAGATCAGAGCAAACATCCTTTTAATTCAAAGTGAAACTATGCTTATAGCAATAAGTGTTTTTTAATTTATTTAACAGAAGAACTTACTTAGATTAGAGTATGTCATGCTGAACTCAGGTGTAGGTGTGTGTGTGAAGTTATATCTGCATGTGTTTATACTGGGAGGGTCAGAGATGCTCCAGTAGAGACAACCTAGCTAAATACTGTAGCAGGCTCCATAGCACATTGTCCTACCCAGGATGCAAACTCTTACTTCCCAGGTGTCATTCAGAAATATCCTGAAGCACATCATACTGATCTTGCCCAGAAACGGCAATCTAGCCACAAAGCTCCGAGCAGTTCTCCTCTGACACAGAGAAGCAGCAAACCTCAGAAGTATGTACTTGTAGTTTTTAAGAAGTTCAAAGGACAAAAAATCCCTCTAAAATTAGTATTCATTATAAAACATATCACACACTATGAATTGTACTTGCACATGTCCCTCCATTAAGCCTCAGCACTAGGCTCCTTCTGTTCCCTGGCTAAGCTGCTCCACACTTGCCCTGATCTTTCTGGTCCTGAATTCCTCTGCTCCTTTGATCTTTTCAACTCTTCCAATTTGCCCATTATTTCTCCCCACAAACCCTCAGGAGATGAAAACTGAGAGTTAGCAGTCTCTGATAGTGTTCACACTGGGAAGCAAGTTCTTGCCCCACACAGACTGTGAGCCTATAGAGAACTAAGCATTAGGACAAAAACATTGGCATGGCTGGAGTCAAAAGTAGTAATCTGGGTGTGGAGTAATGAGGCTTAGTGGAGTTCCCATGATACTGCACCAACAGAGAAACAACTTGTATTGTGGACATTTGTGGCCCACTTCTTCAGGGATTCTTACAGAACTCTGTTACCTGCCCATTTTTATCCAATTTAATTGTAGTAGCTAATGAAATACATAATAATGTCAACAACATTAAAATAGTATTACAATGACTAGATTCTATCATATATACATAAAAATAATATAAAAAATATAGAAAACAAATCCTAATTATTTTAACACATCATGAACAAAAGGCTCTTAAGTACCAAAAAATTATCTCAAAATTAATACAGAATAACATACCTTCATTCTGTAAGAAACCATGAAGAGGTGGATCACATATATCCATGATGCATGTTAAGCAGTAAGACCTACAGGTTCTCTATTGGGGTAGTATTGTGTCCTTCGTGCTCCCTGTGAACTCTGCTAAGTCCCTCCCCCCTCACATTCCAAGTCCTGCTTCCAGCACCTCTACACCAGGGTTTCTTCATAACTCTTAGTTCCCCATATCTATCTCAGTCCATGTAGTGGAAAAAGTTGGCTCCTAGTTTGAGCACAAACAGAGACAGCTACCCCTTAGTTTTTCAGTCTGTGTCCGAGTGTGAGTCTGTGGGTGTTAAATAATTTAATTCACCATAAAACTAAAGCTCACCACCACTTTACTCCCCATCTTCTTCTTATGTAGTTCCTATTGTTGAATTGCAGTTATACTAAAGAAGCGATGTAATATTACCATAAAGATCAACTATTGAAATTCTTATTTGTGAAAAATAATAAATATCTTTCATTCTGCTTATGAGTGTGTGAAAGTACGTGTCTGTGTGTGAAAGTGTTGCTCTCTCAATCACATAAATATATAGTCCTAATATCAGTGTCTGGACTTTTCTACTCATTTCCATTCATTTTTCAATATTAAATCAGCAGCAATTGAGAATTGGGGTACTTAGGAAATGTTTTAGAACTGCAGGGATACTTCTTGTTACTGAAGAGGTTGAGAAACCCTGATATAAGTGAATGTTGAGGAAAAAAATCATTGATTTTCATTTTGGGAGGACAGGCAGCAGCTGTGATGAAAACTTCATCACTTCCACCTCAAAATTCCCTGAGGTTGAGCAAAAATGGTATGATTATAGGTTTTCTTTGTTTAATGTTTTTAATTTTTAACAGTGTCACAGAGGAGGCTGGGTGATAAAATAAGGACATTGGGGCTAGGGGATAACCTTTGCACTTGGATAGAATACTGGTTGAAGAATAGGGTGTGACTGAAAATGGGCAGTTCTCCAGTTAATTTTGAGAGTGGAGTACCTCAGGGTTCAGTACCTGATCCACTGCATTTTAACATGTTTATCAATGAACTGGAAATAGACATAGAAAGCAAAATATCAATATTTGCAGATGACACTAAATTATGCAGGGTAATAAATTCAGAACAGAATATTTGTTCTCTACAGAGGGATTTAAAGCGGAAGTATCATCTTCATAATATTGTCCCCTAGTACATTAGTAATATAGCGATAAGCAACGGCATACTTGTATTATGTTTAATAAGTTCATGTTATTGAAGTAATCCACCTTCTTCTGCAGGCATCCAGGGCACAGAGCTTACAAGAGAAGCTCTGTACGCCTGCTCAGGCAGCAACTTCTGTTACCTTAAGGTAACCAACGGATGTCTCCACCAATCTGGGCAGTGCAAGGGACAGACAGTGCAGGCTCAGAGGCATCTTTCCTCTAAGATGTCTGTGCAGTTGTCCGCTGGATGCCTGCAGAAGAAGGTTGATTACTTCAATAAGGCTGACTTATTAAACATAATACAAGTATGCCTTTGCCTATCGCTATATTAGTAATGTATTGGGGGACAATAGTATAAAGATGATAGTTCCACTTTAATATGGCAGATTGGGCAAACAAATGGAATATGAAGTTTAATGTGGGAAAGTGTAAAGTCTTGCATTTGGGAAGAAAAAATCCCAATGCTACTTATGAACTTAATGGAATCATGTTAGGGGACTCGGCAACAGTGACCAGTGTCAAATAGCAGTAGCAAAAGCAAACAAAGTCCTGTCTTGTATAAAAAGTGTTATTGAAGTAAGAGTGTATAACATAATTTTACCATTGTACAAAGCATTGGCCAGACCTCACCTTGAATATGCAGTGCAGTTTTGGGCATCAGTTCTGAAAAAGAATATTCTAAAACTGGAGAGAGTACAGCAAAGAGCAACAAAATTAATTAAAGGAATTGAGGATTTGAAGTATGAGGAACGACTAGACAAACTTGGTTTATTTACTCCAGAGAAAAAACAATTAAGAGGAGATCTTATCACAATGTACATGTATATGATAGGCTAATACAAGGATATCTCTGGTGAGCTATCCATTCCAAGCCCTGATCAAATAACCAGGGTCCACCCCTTGAGATTAGAGGAAAGGTGGCAAAACAGGAAGGTCTGATAAACACTATTTTATTTAGTAGTAGGAAAGCTATATAATTCTCATGTCTCTGGGTTTTGAGGGAAAGGTTGAACTTGATGGACTTGTGTCTTTTTTTCAACCTAATTTAGTATGTTACTATGAATAAAATGACCAGAAACAATACAATAAAAAGGCTCTGACGTATCCTTTTGGTCTTCTTTTCAGATGACAGAGATGCCCATCCTATATAATAATTCGGCAAAACATGTGTAACGCTGCAGTCATGCGCAGTAGAGACTGCTGCGCGTGCTGCAGTCATGCGTGGTAGAGACTGCCCACGTGAGCGTCCATCTCTGTATCAGCCGCGGTGCGGGCAGTCTCTGCTGTGCATGACAGCCCCGCGACCGGCTAGCAGTGGCACTGTGGCCCATGTAACTGGCTATTCAACTAGTATCATATATTTGCATAGGCTTGGGATGAGGCAAGCAAGGAACAGATATAGCATGATGGGTGGGAAATAACTCAGAGTTACAGTGACTTCTCCAGCTCCTCCTGGGGGCAATTGCTCAGGTTGTGACCCACCTTATGGATAGGTGTATCAGGCCTTCCAGACTGTTAGGTATACCAATTTAGGCAAGTTCATCCTTTAGCAGATCATACTTTTATGTTATATATCCAGTCACACAAGAATGCCAAAACATGTTGGGATAGAAACCTGTAGTAGATTACCATTAGTGTTTAGAATTAAATGCAATTCTGGTGCTAACTTACAGAGCCTTTACTAACATTGCAGCCCCTATATTATACCTCTTATTTCCAAATACATTCCCACTCGCCATCTTTGCTTTGCACATGATCTTCTCCTTTCTACAGCTCTAATTACATCCTCCCACTCCCGACTACAGGACACTTCTCCCCGACTACAGGACACTTCTCCAGTACTGCACCTGAGCTCTGCAATTCCCTACCCCATCCCATCAGATTCTTCCCCAGACTTCAGATCTTCAGAAACTCCCAGAAAACTCACCTCTTCAGGGAAGCCTATCAATTACCTCCATAACCATTATGACCAAGAACTGCTGCTTCCATGGACCACTGCATTCAATAGCACTTCTTTCTACCACCCACTGACCAGCAGTTCATGTGGCAGGAGACACATACACCCCATAGCACTTACTCCTTCTGTGTCCAACCTACCTTCCTGTAGACTATAAGCTCTCACGAACAGGGCCCTCTCATCCTTTTGGTTGCCATATTTGATTTGTACTATTTAATATCTCTGTATGTCTATTACCTATTGTACATTGCTGCAGAATAATATGGCTCTATATAAATAAAGATTAATGATATTAGAGCCGCCAGTGTTGAGATTATCCAAAAACTGTTTTACCCATTGCAAATTTCAGAGCATTGAGGGATCCTTTGGACAAGAAAATCAATACATCTTTTAAGATGTTTTTCTCAGCTGTGGACAGCATTAGCATGTATTTGTTTTTGTGTGGGTAGTTAGAACAGTCAGTGTTTGGTGTTACCAACTATTGCAGGTGTCACTTCTAGAGAGGATCTGGTTCATCTGGCATCACAGACTCAGGAGGCAACTCTCTATTCCAAAATATCAGCAATTTCAGTGGCGTCTAGACCCGTGGATCAAAATATGGACTGCTGACATATCAGAAAATCATCTTATTAAATTACCCTTTCTGGATCAGACCCTATATAGACCCATATTAGAAAAGGTGATTTGCCAAGAGACAGGAGGCATGAGTACTTCCACAACCAATAAAGAAGATAGAATTTCATCATAAATCCAATTTTTTAAATTTCCTCACTGAACAATGCAAACCAGTATAGGCAATAATTGCAACATGGGAGGACATGTGTCATCATTCAGCAGCCCCCGTTTTCAAAAACAAAACAAAGTCAACATGGTCTACCAAGAAACCTCCCCAGAATACAAAAACATGAGAAGAACCAGACTACATGACTCTGATCGAATGCCGAAAGATCAGGAATTGGGGAAGACTGCAAAATTTACAGGAAGTATGGCAAAAATGGATGACAGACCCATGGGTAATCCCTGTCATATCCATAGAACACACAATAAATGTACAACTACCCACTCACCAATTTTTCATGTCCACGGTACCAAGGAACCTTGTGAAGGCAAAATCATTCAGAGAATCAGTGGATTATCATGTGAGAATGGGAGTATTTACACCAGAACCACATACAGGCACAAAATAAAAGGGGTTTTACTCCAATCTGTAATATAAAAAAGGAAGACCAGTCTTAGATCTGAAAGCACTCAACAGATTCATGGGTACGTCCGGATTCAAGATGGAAACCATTCCATCAGTCTTAGTAATTATATGCCCAAACAAATGTCTTGCTTCACTGGACATAAAGGATGGTTATTTCCCTATACCTATATGCAAACATCATTAGAAATTCCTCTGATTTGTTCAACCAAAGTGATGACATCGCTCATAGGATACATCAATAACTCCTTATTTGGACAATCTCTTTCTAAAGGAAAATTCACCAATTATTTTGGCTTCAGGACCACATTTCTGTTCAAAATGCATCTGTAGGGCCGTGGGTGTGTGTATACATACTTACTACACAACCCCTGTCAAGTACCTCTGACACATTAACAACCCCCTTCCTGACTGAGAAGTGAGTAAAAATGAATAGTCTGGCTCTTCCTTATGCTTCTCCTCATATATTAACAGCAGATGAACAGAAAAGGATCAGTTCTGACTCAGATTGATTCATTTTACAGCAGAGCACAAGTTTTGTGCTATGTTTTATTCTTCCAGCAAAGAAAGCCATAAGTGATATTTTTTATCATTGTAGCAGAATGCTGAATGTGCACAGCCTGACAGAACCAGGAGCAAGATAATATCAACCTTTGGTTTAGATCTGGACCATAGGTGATATTTTACCCATCTATTTTCCAAAGGAACAGAAGTTCTGCAGTCCCACCTACAATCCTGCATAGAGATTCTGAAGCATCAATATCGGAACGTGAATCTCAAATAATCCAACCTGGTTCCATTCCAGTCCATGTTATTTATATGGATAACATTCAATGCAGTTCACAAAAAAAGTGTTCCTGCGAACTGACGGAATCCATATCATCATGACCACGATATCAAAGTTACTATGATACAAACGGGTAACAGTAAGAGACTGTCTGAGGATACTTGGAATGATGGTATCAGTGCCATATGCCCAATTCCACACCAGACTACTGCATCTGGAGACTTTGAAGAAATGGTAATGTCAGATCAATAATCTGCCCCAATCACTGTCAAAAGATATGAAGAAGGGCTTACAAGAGTGGGTGGATAGACATGAACAGTCTCACCAGGGGAAAACCATTTACAATGAAGGAATGGTGTGTGTTGACAACAAATGCCAGTCTGATTGAATGGGGAGAAGTTTCAAAGCAACACAGTTCAGAGTTTATTGTTGAAACTGGAATGTTTGTTTAAGATCAAGTTCCTGGAACTTCAAGTGGTGAGACGAGTGCTAGAACATTGGAACCCACTGCTAAAGAACCAGCCATTACACAGTCAGTTGAACAATGCAACAGCAGAATGGTACATAAACCATCAAGGAGGGTCCAGGAACAGAGCACCGTAGAGAGGCAGTCAGAGGTTACTGAAGTGGGCAATGGGTAGAAAGGAATGTCCCAGCCATATTTATAAGTTACATCCGGGGAGTGAACAACACAGAAGCAGACTTTCTAACCTGGCAAAGGTTGGATTGGTAACCAAAGTCATAATGAAAAATGTGGGGAATACCAGAGGTGAATTTAATATTACAGAAATTCTGTACAAAAACTAAAGATCCTCTAGCCAATAACATTGGTTGCCAGGGTGATTTGCAAGATCAAGTTAGACAAAGCACACATAATTCTTATAGCATCAGAGTAGCCACAAGGACCATGGTACACGGATCTATTCAATTTAGTAGTTGGCAAACCATAGCTTCTACCCCTCTCTAGTTCTTGGTATCATGAGGACCCTTCTATCATAAAAATCTTAAGAAGTAATTAACAATGTGGCACTTGAAGCCAACATCTTCAAACAGAAGGGCTTCTTCACAGAAGTATTGCTACTGTCTTAAAAGTGAAAAAACAAGCATCAGCTGAGGTCTTTCTTAGGATATGGTCCTTAAGAGTCAGATGGTGCAAGGGACCTGACCAGTTAATAACTACATTGTTCACCTAGGCTACTAAATTTTCCCTAAAGATGGACTTCAGAAAGGACCACAAATCAGTTATATTGAGGTTTAGATCACTGTGCTATTTTATTTCAACACATTTTCACACTCATATCAGACTTTCCATCATTTATACAAAGAGTAGCACATGTTAGGCCTAACCTCCTGGTATCTATATGTAACGGACCACAGTCCGTTACTGGAAACCATTGCTGGGCATGCAGACTTTCAGCCCATTATTTCAGACTATGGGGAACTTTGAAAATTTTATCAGCAAGCAGCTCTGCAAAGAAGACTAAAATCATAGCCTGGGTAGTTAGGGGTTAATTATCTGTGTTTGTGCCATGCTACTTCAAAGGTGTATGGTATCACTGTCTGGTCCACCTACTAATCTCCTCTCTATTGTGTATCTACTATTGTCTGTGTGATGTGATTAGTCTAGGGTTCTGACTGCTGTTTCCATTGTACTGTGTTGTTGATTATATCAATCAGACTGCCTGTTACAGACTCTGTATTGTCCCTTTGTTCATGTGTGTACAGTAGCCCCAGGGGGTCACATGGTATGGCAAGCTCCTACACCAACAGTCCATTGTACCCCATTGTGTGATGACTGCACCATTTGCTGTGTCCCATTGTACCTACTGGATTATATTATGTTGCCAGCTGTTGTCATTGTGGGAAATTACCAAAATACTGTATAAAAGGTCCCTGTTCTGTTCAAAAAAATGTTAGTCATTTGGAACTAACAAGGAGTACAGCATTATTATTCTGAATGGTTTAAAGGGACCGCTCTGTCCCCCATTCAGGCAGCATTCTGAATGGTGTAAAGGGGCCCCATTCAGGCAGCTGATGTTCCAGTGGGCTAAATTGATGTATCCAGCTTTCCAGTGTGTCTTCCAACATTTTGTGTTTCCAGCGCTTCGGGTGTTTCAGTCTTTCATCTTGCTTCACCGGCCAGGCTGCCCACTTGTAGCCGCATCCAGGAGGGAGAGACCCACAACGATGGTCTGAGTCAACCTGGTGTCCTTAGCTTCCGTTACACTATACTTTGTCATGAATATATTACAGAATATATGTTTATGCCCATGCCTGTGTCTTTCTGACTTTGTTCCAGAGCCCTGATTCCAGATTACTTTGATTGACCTTGCTTATTTCAAACCTCACTTGTTTAGCACCTACCATGACCTCTGCTATGTTCCTGACCTAAACTCTGCATATTGATTTGGATCCTGCTATTCTGGTTATTGGTGAGCTTCTTATTCAGTAACTTACCAGCTTGTGTCTCTGGGTTCCCTGTACTTCCATCAATGTGCAAGCTTGTTCATCCTGGTCCAGCTCTGGCTTAGCTGGTTCTGGCTTGTCTGTGTGGTCAGCAACATTACCCATAGCTAGTAGCTGCAACAAGATAGCATTTGCAATTGACAGTGCTGTTCACAAAGTACTAACGAAGCAGCGCTTCAGCAGCAGGATTGGGAGTTTGTTCTTTTTGTCTCCAGCCATCCTGTTTCATTCTGGCAAATAAGTGGTTTTAAATTATTGCTGTCACTCCTGTACCTAACATTTCCCTGTCTGTTGTTCCATTGTTACATATAAGAATAATCCCTTCACCCAAAAAATATCATCATTTTATGAACTCTGAGAATATCTAACTTTCTGTCTTTGGGAGAACAGCCAGTTCATTAGAAAATACAATAAAAAAGAAAAAAATGCCAGAGATAAACTAGCACCACTGGGTTCACTATCTTATCTTAAAGTGAATCATCACCAACTTTTAAATCAAACGGTGAGGGTGCCAGATAACATATATAATATCCACAGAAAAAACAAACAAAAAATATATCTATAAGGCACTCACACTATGTGTTTGCAATAAAGGTTTTTTCTTTTTATGTATTTTTCTTTTGTCCATGTTTTTGGAGGAGTTTTTGGGACAGATTGTTTGTCTTAGGTGTAGTTGGGGGATTGGTTAGCTTGTGCCATTTAGGGCAATTAGATGTACAGGGACAGAGTGAGTGCCTTATAGATATATTTTTTGTTTGTTTTTTCTGTGGCTATTCATTAGAAAATAGCTTGTATTATCCTTTTCAGTTAACAAAGCAGATATACTAGATAGAACTGGAGTAGTTCTTGGCCAAAACAAATAAAAAGTCCCATTGATTCAAAATGGGGTATTTAACTCCTTGAATTATAATGAGCACTCAAGCTCATTGCAGATCAAATGCCTTATTAACCTAGCAATATAGGGGCTAAAAGACAAATTTACCTCAGTGGCAGTTTGCATTTATCTCTCATGATGCAACTGGTGTGGCTGAGTCATGGAGGCTGATGTACGAATATGTACTGGGGCAATTCTAGTGCAAATCATTGATTTAAACTTGGAAATGAATCAATTGAATGCTTGGAGTGTTCAAAGGATTAAATAAACTAAAACAAACATATCTTCACAAAAAAAAGAGTTCACTGGACAGTATATCAACAAATACCATAACAGTCAATGAAGAAGTAAAAGCACAAAATTAACGTGAATATAGAATAAACTGTCTCAAATGTCTCTATGATGTACCTGAATAGTCCAACGATATCCAAAAATCAAATAAGAGTTCTACTAGGCGAAAGATGGATGGAGATGAGATGGAGGTAATGGATGATCGGTGATATGTGATAAATTAAAATATTATGATAAAGAAGGCCAGAGTTCTCAGTTAATCCAAAATAATCCGGTGCAGCTAAATGAAAAAGTGGCCTTGTCTGCAAAACAAGACTCCAATCTAAAACATAGAGAGCAAAAACAGAAAAAACGAAAGAAACAAAGACAGGCTACGAAGTGTAGTTTTTAATGAATCATAAACAGTAATAATCACATGAGAAGAACTCCCCTTTCCCATTGCACTCACGTGCAACCCATCTTGGGCTGGATGCATTTCACAGCTCCATGCCCCTTGAATGCCATCGTACTATGCCATCTCATGCAGTCCTCACTCAGATGTACCCAGTGCTGAAGGGATTACTGTGCAGACTCCATATCCTGATGCGGCAAGTCAGATTCTTGCAACAATGTCTCTAAAATAGAGTAAGAAGTGCCTAATGCTGGTGAGATAGCTAAGTACATAAGCTGCAGCGATAGCTCAGTGGAAAAAGCCCTCACTGCAGAGCTTGTTCAAACCTAAAGGCTGCCAGTTCAAATCTTAGCAGGGTCAACTCAGCCCTTCATCCTTCTGCAGCCAATAACATGAGTACCATTGATTGGGGTTATAATAACATATATTATTTCAGCTGCTGATCTGGTTAATTCCAAGAGCGTGTGCTGAAAGCTCTTTGAGTCCCACTGGGCGAAAGGTGCTATAAAAGTGCTAGTTGTTATTATAATGTCTCTGCTGTTTTGAGCCGCTGCAGTCTCAGGATGCTTGCAACTATGTATCAATTTGTCTGAGAACAATTAGCATGGATTCTTATTCCTACATCCTCCCACAATGGGTATGACCTATAAGTCTATCACTCAGTCTTATGTCTATTGCAGATTGTCAGAAGGCTGGAACTGTGAGTGCTGTGAATTTATAAGTCGACCTTTTCATGTCTATTGTTGATTGTGAGGAAGAATAACATCAAAAGGTAGTCTGAAAATACATTCTACTGTAGAGAGGGCTGGATTTGCCATAAGGCAGAGTAGGCATCTGCCTACAGACGCACCCCACAGAGGGGCGTCTGTCATTGAAAGCAATTATTTATTTTATTTTATTTTTTTTATATGTTCTTTCACCCTACCCGCTGCCTGCCGCCCGGTGAGATCCTGCTGTTGCTCCCTCGGTGGCTAGTAAAGCAGAACGCTGGGAGATGACATCATCTCCCAGAGCTCTGCATTCCTAAAGAGAAGACCACGCGGGAGCAACTGGAGCTACAGTTCTGTGCAGAAGCAGGCACAGACTTTTCCTGCCGCTGGACCACCAGGGAGGTAGGAAACAGAAACTGGGCAATGTGGAGCTGATGGTGCAAGCTGGAGATGATGGGGGTAATGTGAGTGCAAGTTGAAGCTGATGGGGGCAATGTGGAGATGATGGGGGCAATGTGGAACTGTTGGGGGTAATGTGAAGGCAAGTTGGAGCTGATGGGGTAATGTAAGGGCAAGCTGGAGCTGATGGGGGCAATGTGGAGATGATGGGGGTAATGTGGGGGAAAGTTGGAGCTGATGGGGACAATGTGAGAGCAATATGGATATGGGGGGTAATGTGGAGAATTGGAGCATTGTGGAGGTGTCCAGTGGAGATGGCCAATGTGGGGGGGCGCTTCAGAATTCTGTACCTACAGGCTCCTGAGATGTAAATCCAGCCCTGACTGTAGATATCCAATGCAAAAATATTCAGTATATACAGAGATCTACTGGATTGCTGTATAAAAGTAAATCCTTCTCTTAACAAAAAAATACAGCACCTCAAGCAAATCTTTTGATTGTAGTCTGTCATGTTTTACTTTTGATACAATAAAAATGTGAGGGATGGCTCAGAGTAAGCCATTGCTTTTCTACAAATTGTATGGCATTATTCCTTTTCAGTGTTACTGATCTCCTCTTTTAAAAATGAAGACCCACTTATTCCTAAACATATATTTTTCCTGTATTTATGTTTGTATAGCTGCCATTTTAAAACAACTAAAAGAGAAGAAATTATCTTTCAATTGTATATATTTCCCCGAAGGACCAAGCTGCGTTCCTGAAATAGCATTTATTTAATAATGGACACAGTCCTTCTATGTATAAGCGCTCAATTCCACAAAAATGCAAGTATAATACAATACCCCCCCCCTTCTTTTTCTTTCTTTTTTCTTGTCCACTGTGCTGCCTCTCAACTTCAGCTGCTGGTAATCGACTTCCAATACATGTAAAAACAAAACAAAAAGAAGAGTGTAGACTGTAATTGCCAATTAGATACCACCACCAAATAATCACCTGTGAGTAGGCTAAATGTTTACTCACATTTAAGTGAGGCAGAAACCAGCCTCACAGTATGCAAACCTCCAATGGATCACCCCCAGTGCGGGTATCTGTAATGCTCCCTCCTTCTGCGTTCACTGTTCCTCCAGCTAGGGTGTTGACTTGTTACCTCATCCAGAGTAAATGGAAAGTATCTCCAGAAAATACACTTCAAACTCCAATGAATTCCAATAGGTAACTCTATATCTGATGAGTGACTAAATACCCTAAGCTTTAAGGGAAGCAACAAATACCAATATATATATATATATATATATATATATATATATATATATATATATATATAACTAGTTTAAAAGCCAGTGTACACGGGCCAAGGTCCGGGTTATATTAACCCCTTTGAGTGCCAGAGGGGTACCCAACATATTGACTCTTAAGAGTAAATGCCACCAAGCTTAAAATTTAATAATGGTAAGAAATTTAGTGTTAATAATAAATTGTGTTATGGTGTTAATGAAGGCATCATTATAAGTTTACTCTCTATTTGAGGATCAAACATATGGGGAATCTAATTTCATTTGTTTTTATTTGCAATATACAATACTATGTCTAGCCATTTCTGAACATAGGTTATTTACTTTTTAATTGCAATATTACAGTTTTCATGGCAGAATACAGCATATACAAATATGTACACTTAGGCTTGTTCTCCAATCAGCACTTGTCAGCAATGAAGCACCTCCTGTGGTTCTCCTTGACTAGGAGAAACATGTTGCCAATATAAAGTTATTACAAGATTTTTGGCATATATGTGGATGATGGAAATAGTATTAAAGAGAAAGAGTCACCTGAAAACTGGTAGTTTTTTTTTAATATGTTAAATGGCTTAAGATGCTGGGAAAAACTAGTATATCATACAAACTGAAATATAAATATGCTGTTTCTTTATACACCATCCACCTCTCTACTCAAAGAAAAACATTTGTGTGCATTAAATAACACATTTATATTTTTACACTATTCAGTGCTGAAAGTAGGACTTCCAGATGGGTCTGCTCAGATCACTACATGAGCTGTAAGAGAGTTTGAGAATGGACTGATCTAGGATGGGTTGGAATGGATGGATTTAAAAAAAAACACACTCAGGTATCATTTAGCTAGGAACATTTAAATAATATGCCTAAAGTGTAGCATTGAAATGAAAGGCTGTTGTCATCAGAAAGAGGTTGGAGCATTATAAAAATATTTAATATTTAATTCCCCCTCCAACAATTACCCATCTAGCGATAAGCTTAACAATAGTACTATTAGCCAGCATAATCACAGCGTTACTGAGAAATCCTACTTGTTCTGAGACTGACGGCCAGGCAACAGTGCAGGCATCTTTGGTTAGAGACGTCTGCGTGCCTGCTCTGTCAGTCCCAGACTCCTCTATGAGGTGTTGCATGGTACCTTTAGGTACCAGAAGGGACTGATGGCACAGGTGCTCAGATTCCTCTAAAGTGCTGTTTCCTGGCCATCAGTCTCGGCAGAAGTAGGATTTCTCAGTAACGAGGTGATTATTCTGAATAATAATACTATTGGCAAGAGCATCACTGGATGGGTAATTGTTGGTGGGAGACTTTATTTGGGGTGATAGTTCCCATTTCATCTATAAATTAAAAAAAACAGCACAAGTGTATGTATAATGCAGTGTTCTTTCTAATGATATAACATTTTTCTGTAAAATAGGCTCTCTTTAATAAATTAAAAAGCCAAATGTTTAGTCATGAACTATGAGGTAACAGGGCTCTCCGTAATAATGCAGTACAAGCCACTAAAGTGTGTAGCCTGTCTTCCTTAAAGGGATAGTAATACTTCATTTTAACTTTATTTTATTTTGTAGGCATTAAAAAACATGAAAAATGATATAAGTCTTATCTCTCAAACCTTTATGGTTTAAGAGATATTCACAAACAAAGTATCCCCCCCCTGTTCAACCAGATCAGAAGGGAGGTGCCCAGGTAGACTGCAGAGAGGGACAATCTTCAATTAAGATAAGGGAAAAAACCTGAAAAACTTGTCAAGGGGGGGAAGGTCTTTCATTGTTTTCATACAAAGAAAATTGCCCCCTTCTGTTATCTGTCTGGTCATACAACCAGATTCACATCTGAGAAGAAATGGCTTATACTAGGTAAAAGGGGCGGGGAGGGGAAACTTTGCTTGTGAATATCTCATAAACCATAAAGGTTTGAGAGATAAGACTTATATCATTCTTCATGTTTTTTTAATGCCTACAAAATAAAATAAAGTTAAAACGAAGTATTACTATCCCTTTAAGGGATTGCAATGCTTTGCACACCCCTCTGGCACTCAAAGGGTTAAAGGTCCTGCTGCTTCACTGTACTATGTAATGAAAGTGACTTAATTGTCCCTTTTATCGCTAATCTTTTTCTTAAGAAAGATAGACCTATCAGAAAAGGCTTAATCTTAGTTAATTAAGGTTAAAATCTTGGCTCTTTCTGTTCTTTTCCAGCTGGACATTGCTTTGCTCTCTGATGTAAAGACTGTCATTTTTCTGTTTTCTGTTCCAGGGATTTCCTTTTTTCCTTTCACTTCTGCTTTATTTTGGCATTAGAGACCCTGTTTTCAGAAGTGCCCTGCCCTTCAGGAGAAGGGGAATTTACCCCATGGTTCCTATATTCCACATGGACTGTGAGAAAAGGATCGTCGTTGACTAAAATTCTCTTATATTGTTTTAGACATTTTATATTTAGAAAACTAGTTTTTCAGTTATTTAGATTTATAGATAATGCAAACTTAGGCTTGCCACGCAGTCATTACCTACCCACTCACTGACACATAACCCTATCAGTGCCTTGGGGAGGTGAGCAAAGCTTTGCTGAGCAATTTCAGTGAATAGGGGAGGTAATCTGGGGCTTAGATGCATAGTGCCTGTACAACATGACTTAAAGGGATAGTAATACTTCGTTTTATCTTTATTTTATTTTGTAGGCATTAAAAAAACATGAAGAATGATATAAGTCTTATCTCTCAAACCTTTATGGTTTAAGAGATATTCACAAGCAAAGTATCCCCCTCCGTTCAGCCAGATCAGAAGGGAGGTGCCCAGGTAGACTGCAGAGAGGGACAATCTTCAATTAAGATAAGGGAAAAAGCTGAAAAACTTGTCAAGGGGGGAAGGGCTTTCATTGTTTTCATACAAAGAAGATTGTCCCCTGCTGTTATCTGTCTGGTCTTACAACCAGATTCACATCTGAGAAGAGATGGCTTACACTAGGAAAAAGGGGCGAGAGGGGGAAGCTTTGCTTGTGAATATCTCTTAAACCGTTCTTATATCGTTCTTCATGTTTTTTTCATGCCTGCAAAATAAAATAAAGATAAAACAAAGTATTACTATCCCTTTAATTAGGGTAATATATATATATATATATATATATATATATATATATATATATATATATATATATAAATCTAAATAATTCAGCAACTAGTTTTCTAAATTAAAATGGCTAATATGGCACACTGATGATTTGTAAAGCCTTTTGAATAACTTAAAATGTAGCTTTTTTCCCCTTTATATTTAGCTCTACTAACGTCAGCTTTAATGATAATGGAAATGCTGTAAAATAACTATCTCCTTTGTGTATATAGCAGTTCACTTGAACATATCCTGAATAATCTGTAGGAGCACATTAACATGATAGGCTATAAAATGAATAATATGACCCAAAAGAAAATATTACATGCACAGTGATTAATCCTTTTTTTTGTAAGAACTGTTATTAAAGAGGCACAGTTCATAAAGCAATTTTAATTTTTGTTCCAAGTTTTTGTTTTTATTTACTATTTTGCAATTATCAATCATGCAGTTCATTATAAATACATTAGACAAATAGCATTATAGTTGAGCGCTATGTTGGGCATATTACATTATTTTTCTCTGGCTGTTACTCATCCATTAACATATAATAGTAATAAATGCTCTATTTATTTATTTATTTATTTATTTTGTGGCATGAGGTTTCAAATATAGTCTTAAAGAATTGCCCAAGCATTTGTTTCAGCATGTTCCATCATTGATTTCCTTCATCATCCATGGTGAAACATTAACCCCTTAAGTACGTGTGCAACCAGGGGCGGACTGACCATACAGGCATTTGGTCACGGACCGAGGGCCCGCGACCGAGGGGGGCCCACCACAGCCAAATTCTCAATTACTATGTGAATGTTGGACTTCATGTCCTCTTGCCTGTAGGGCCCGCCCACGCATATTTAAAACGGTCGCGCTGTGCTCTGTGAGGCATTGAGAGGCCTCAGTGTGAACAGCTCTGGCCACTGTCCCAGTGGCCTACTAAGGGGGGGGTTCACCCCGGGTAGTAAGCATTAGAGGGGTGCAGGATTTGGCCCTTAGTTCCAAAGCAGCAGCAGTACCAGCCAGCAGCTGCTGCCTGGAAGGAAGAATTCGGAAGTCTCACTTTCACTTTCCCACCTGACCGACGAGCCAGCCAATTGCATCGCAGGACACAAGGAGCAGTAGAAGCTATCAGTGAGCGGTGAGAGATCGCGTTACCAGTGAGTGGAGACAGAGCATGGTGAAACAGAGATATGCAGCACCATCTCTCTATTCCAGCCAGAACCAGTGTTGGCTGGTAAGTTAATTAAAGTCCTTGATTAATAATTGGCATTTTAGAACATTAATGCCAATTATAAAGTTAGAAAAAAAGGTATTAGCTGGGTTGGTAGGCTGGAGCAATAATTTGGGCGAGGGACAAAAATGTGGGTGGGGCATAACTGGGGCAAGGTGAAGTGGGCTCATTACCTCTACTTTCCCAGGGGCCCAGGGTCCTGTCAGTCTTCCCCTGTGTGCAACACATTGGTTCTCAGTGAGTTGTGCACCCCATTTGTCCTTAATGAGTTAATATTCTTTTGTGACATAGTTTGTCATAAGGATGTACTACAAGCAGCTAAATGAATAGAAATATAATATAATATTTACGTACTGAGGGAATTTTCCACAATCATTTACAGTTAAATCCATGTATTATGGTTTTCAGAAGTGAAACTGTCCTAAGGCCAATTCATCATATAATAGCAATTTGCTGTAATATTGTATATAAGGACTGCGTGAGTGAGAATAGGATGATATTATATGCTCAGTGCATTAAGTTCTTGGTGTTCATTGACTTGGCATTACATGTAAGTCAGAGAAGTTGCTCAAAGTGTCCAATTATATTTCAAATACTAAATTACATTATATTAAAGGGCTAGTATTGTTTATTATGAAAAAAAACCCACAGAGTTTAACTTGCTGAGTAAAACAAGGAGGTCCAACCACTGAGAGATGTTTTATTCAAAAGTTAGTGTACCTCAGATTTGCAGTTTCTGAGTATAGTTTTTCAACTGAAATTTTATGGTGAGGTGGTTGCTATAGTTGTGTATGGATAACTATTGTAAATGACAGTGAGGGTTAACGAATAAATATGAATCCCCTCTAAACCAGTTATTGCAATTCATTTTATGACCCTGCTCCTGCCTTCCTCCTCCAAAATAAACATGAATGGGGATGGGGCTAGTGGATGTTTCTGGGAGTTCCTTTTCTCTACTCATTGTTTAATGCTATGTACTAAACAAAGCACAGAGGAAATGGTGTAACTTTCTCCATCTTCCTATGCATGCTATGGGGTAGGTGTAAAGGTCTTGCTGGCATTAAAGTCCTAATGACAGTGGAGTGTTACAGCTCAGCCACTGCTGATGTTGGCTTTATATGTTTATACACAGTACTGTGCAAAAGTCTAAGGCAGGTGTGAAAAAATAAAAATTCTCCAAACAGGGGCGGACTGACCATACGGGCATTTGGTCACGGACCGAGGGCCCGCGACCGAGGGGGGCCCTCCACAGCCAAATTCCCAATTACTATGTTAATGTTAGACTTCATGTCCTCTTGCCTGTAGGGCCCGCCCACGCATATTTAAAGCGGTCGCGCTGGCCGCACTGTGCTACGTGAGGCATTGAGAGGTCTCAGTGTAAACAGCTCTGGCCACTGTCCCAGTGGCGTACTAAGGGGGGGGGATCCGCCCCGGGTGGTAGGCATTAGAGGGGTGCAGGATTTGGCCCTTAGTTCTAAAGCAGCAGCAGTACCAGCCGGCAGCTACTGCCTGGAAGGATGAATCAGGAAGTCTCACTTTCACTTTCCCACCTGACCGGCGAGCCAGCCAATTGCATCGCAGGACACAAGGAGCAGTAGAAGCTATCAGTGAGTGGTGACAGAGCGCGTTCCCAGTGAGTGAAACAGAGATATGCAGCACCACCTCTCCAGTCCAGCCAGAACCAGTGTTGGCTGGTAAGTTAATTTAAGTCCTTGATTAATAATTGGCATTTTAGAACATTAATGCCAATTATAAAGTTAGATAAAAAGGTATTGGCTGAGTTGGTAGGCTGGAGCAATAATTTGGGCGAGGGACAAAAATGTGGGTGGGGCATAACTGGGGTACGGTGAAGGGGGCCCATTACCTCCACTTTCCCGGGGACCCAGGGTGCTGTCAGTCTGCCCCTGTCCCCAAACTCACACTGATTTAGATGTGACTTGATTTCTTGAGAGGTCCCCAACATATTTCAAAGAAATGCGTTGGACACTTCATTAGCATTCAATAGGTTAGAAATCTAATTTAAAGCAATTTCAAGGCCAACATGTCCAAATCTGAGGTTCTCAATCTCTCTGTACCTTCCTTGGAGGTTTGTAACCTCCGTTCGCTGGCCCCTTTCTCCTGGGCAAAGACATCAGTTCCATATCTAGGCATTCATCTTACGTCATCTGTCTCCGACCTCTTCAGGTCTAACTCTCTGCCCTTGGCCAGCTCTATATCGGATGGGCTTCGACGAGTTTCGCACAGTCTTTCTAACAAAACTTTTGTATCTATTTCAGGCCCTTCCTATTTCGCTTCCTCATACATATTTGAAGTATCTTCAGCATTCTTTCAACTCCTTTCTCTGGGGTGGGAAACTGGCATGCATCCGCTTTTCCAATTTTTCACTTCCTAGACCTCTTATTGTATTTTAAATCGGTGGTCCTTAGTGCTATTCCGCATTGGTTCCACTCTTCTCCAAATAAAGCTTGGATCAGTATGCAAGAATCTCTCTGTCACTATCACGGTGCCCGTGATTGCTGGCTTCTTCTGTCAGTTAGCTGTGAGGGCTCCCCATTGGTTGCCTGTGATTAGTCCGCCCAGTATTGCCTATATAGACTGGGCTCCTGCACCCTTTGAGTGCCCTTTCGTGGTGTCTCTATGTCAGTGATCACCTTCCTATGGATTCCTGTGTCTACTGGGCCTGATTGTAGCCTCTACTGCTCCAGTGTCAGAATACCTACCCAGACAGCCAATATTCACTCCAGAGTGGTTCCTGCTTCCGTACCTGACCCGGTTTGGCTGACGTTCCTGCTTCCGTTCCTGATCCGGTTTGGCTGTCGTTTCTGCTTCCGTTCCTGAACCGGTTTGGTTGGCGTTGCTGCTCCGGTATCCTGTTCCGGCCTGGATGTCGCTCCTGCTCCTGGATCCTGAGTTGCATTCTTTCCTCTGGACTTTGGTCGCCTGGGCGACATTCTGACTACTGGGTTCCTCCTGTGGTTGTCCCTCTGGTACTAGGCTCAGGGCCTCCGTATTGTCCAGTACGCAGCACTGGTTTGCTCCAATATCACACCGGTTGCTTGCTGCCTCCGTTACAGCACCGGTAGGGCCTCCGTGTTGTCCGGTACGCGGTACTGGTTTGCTCCAATATCACACCGGTTGCATGCTGCCTCCGTTACAGCACCGGTAGGGCCTCTGTGTTGTCCAGTACGCGGTACTGGTTTCCTCCAATATCACACCGGTTGCTTGCTGCCTCTGTTACAGCACCGGTAGGGCCTCCGTGTTGTCCAGTACGCGGTACTGGTTTGCTCCAATATCACACCGGTTGCTTGCTGCCTCTGTTACAGCACCGGTAGGGCCTCCGTGTTGTCCAGTATGCGGTACTGGTTTGCTCCAATATATCACACCGGTTGCTTGCTGCCTCCATTACAGCACTGGTAGGGCCTCCGTGTTGTCCAGTACGCGGTACTGGTTTGCTCCAATATTACACCGGTTGCTTGCTGCCTCCATTACAGCACCGATAGGGCCTCCGTGTTGTCCAGTACGCGGTACTGGTTTGCTCCAATATTACACCGGTTGCTTGCTGCCTCCATTACAGCACCGGTAGGGCTTCCGTGTTGTCCAGTACGCGGTACTGGTTTGCTCCAATATTACACCGGTTGCTTGCTGCCTCCACTACAGCACCGGTAGGGATTCCGTGTTGTCCAGTACGCGGTACTGGTTTGCTCCAATATTACACCTGTTGCTTGCTGCCTCCATTACAGCACCGGTAAGGCTTCCGTGTTGTCCAGTGCACGGTACTGGTTTGCTCCAACATTACACCGGTTGCTTGCTGCCTCCATTACAGAGCCGGTAGGGCCTCCATGTTGTCCAGTACAGGTACTGATTTGCTCCAATATTGCACCGGTTGCTTGTATTACCAACTTTATAGCACTGGTAGGGCCTCCCTGTTTGTCCAGTACGTGTTACCGGTTTGCTCCACTCTATCACCGGTTGCTGATGCTACATCCGTTACAGCACCAGTGGGGCTTCTGTACTCTGTGTCACCTTGCTAGGCTGCCTTGCCCGGTATATTGGCAAGGCCGGTAGAGCCTCCTTCATATCGTTGTGCCAGTCTCCAGGCTGCCTTGCCCAGTATATTGGTAAGGCCGGTAGAGCCTACTTCATATCGTTGTACCTGTCTCCAGGCTGCCTTACCCGGTATTTGGCAAGGCCGGTAGAGCCTACATATATTGTATCATTGTTTGCTATACTACTTGAACCTGTCGTGTGACTATATCATATGTGTTGTTCAGGACCTGTGAGGGTTCTTATTAACTTTTCAATAAAGTTGTGTTTTTATCTTAACCCTGTGTCTGAGAGTCTAAACAAACCGTGACAGTCACCCTCTTCCACTCACGGCCCTTCCTTGGCACGCGTCCTCTGAGCGCCCATTACGGATGCAAACACATCCTATCCTTGCTCCCCTCTTTCGAGTCTGGGACTTAGAGACTCCTTTGCTTTCCAGCATTCCCTCTCCTTTACTATCTGTGGTAAACAACCCTGACTTTTCTACTGGCTGCTCTGGCTCTCCCCTTGCTAATTGGAGAGCGACTTACTGCAGGATGGGGTCTTGGCTCCTTTTTCGACTTTCAGGAAGAAGTGGGACTTGCTCTTTAATGATTATTGGTCATACATTCAGCTTCACAGTTCCCTGTCCTCCCATCCTTACAAGGAATGTTTACTCCGCCCTTTTACTCGTTTTGAAACTCTTTGTCACACTCTCTTGCCCCCTCAGCAACTCTCCCTTCACCCCGTTGCAAAGATTCATAGGCTACTTATATTTGAGCAGGGCGACTGGAACCCTCAGTGCCTCTCTTTGGAATCAGACCTCGGCACTCACAATTCTCCGGAGGTGTGGGATTTGGCAATTTGCCGATCCCTCTTCTCTTCTAGGAATGTCACTGCTGCAGAAACCAATTACAAACTCTTAACTCTATGGTACAGAACTCCTTCAGCTATTAACCATTTTTACCCTGCGGTCTCCTCTGCCTGCTGGAGATGCACTACCATTGAGGGCACTATGGGGCACACTTGGTGGTCCTGCTGCAGTCCATTGTGAAATCTCCACTTCCCTGGCCATTACCATTCCCTTCCATTCACAAATTTTCTTATTTTCTATTGGTTTGTCCGATGTTACCACATCTAAACAAATACGGACTCTTCTTTCCCATCTTCTTACTGCAGTTAGGATGTGTATCCCATTGTTATGGAAAACCATTACTCCACCCTCCCTGGCAATGTGGCTGAGGAAGGTGAATGACGTCATGATCCTTGAGAGTATGACTCATCTCCTGTCAGGTGGTGACCCTTCCTTTATTGACATATGGTCCCCTTGGTGCCTGGAACATAATATATCCATATGAAAGAATATGACCTCATAACCCTTTGACCCCCCCCCCCCAGAGCAGTCTTTCTTTTTTTTTTTTTTGCCATGGTTGAGTCGGGGTTGGATTTGCTTCACTTTAGTCATCCGAGGATTGTTGGCACTGCCCATATTTCCCACACCCTCTCTTCCCTCCCACCTTTTATCCTACTCTCTCTTCTCATTTCCTCTTCTTGTGCTTCACACAGTCTTCTTCTTCTCTCTTTATCTCTGCTCTTTTCTACATTTCTACCTCTTTCTGGTCAGTCAGTGCTTCTTTTTTTTAGTTGAAGATGTCTCTTCTCACAACTCTGTTATGTACTTTTCTCAATATATTCTTTCTACACATGTATTTGATTATACTGCTTGATATATGCTATGTACTGCTTTCTTTTTTCTCTTAATAAAGCTTTAAAAAAAAAAGCTAATTTAAATCCATAGGAATTTGTATTTGTCCCTTAAGATGCACTTGGTTTGCCCCAGGATTGTTCTTTTTTTCTTTTGTGCATAAGGCCCCATGGGTGCCGCCACAATAGAAACAAAAATCCAAAATATATTAATGCAAATGAAAGTGTCCAACATTTCAACCTTACAAACGGGGCTTTCATTAGCAACAAACATTAAGCCACATGTAAGAGAAAGAGGAGACTGATGTGGTGGAATCCAGTTGTACCAGCTGCTGTCCTAGTAGTAAAATTTGGCAGCAGCATTGACTGTCAGATGGTGTTGCTACTATGCCCACCACATTCCCTGTGACAGAGAGAATCCAGAGCCAACCAGCATCAGGTGGTGCTGCTACCACTCCCACCACAACCTCTATGACTGACAGACTTCAGAACCCCTTAACAGCAGATAGTGTACCTAGAAGAATTGATTCTGTTTTGAAGGCAAAGGGTGGTCACACCAAACATTGATTTGATTTAGATTTTTCTTCTGTTCACTCACCATCATTTTGTTAATTGATAAAAATAAACAATTAACATATCTATTTCTGAAAGCATTCTTACTTTACAGCATTTTTTTCACATCACACCTGCCTAAGACTTTTGCACAGTACTGCATGTATGTTTATATTTTGTATAGATGCGGTACAATAAGTGCAGTAATTAAGTGGTTATATAGACAGATCCCAGGACATTAGAAGCCATGCAATACCAGGCTTCATAACATTGATGATTTGCCTGCATTTCCTGGGCACAAGGACATTTCAGATTACTACAATGGCTGTTGCTGGGGTCAGCCCGTCTGCCATTTCCAGATTCTTAGGGACAATTCTAGCCACTATAAAGAGACATATTAACAGGTTCTTCTGTTTCCCAACTGATAGAACTGGCTGTCAGACTGTCAAAAATGTGTAGTGGCACATAACCCCTCCACACAGTCAGGAGAAGACATACAGGGACAGGAAAGGCATCCATTTAGTTAATATGGAGATAATCTGTGACAGTGCATACAGGATCATGTATGTGTACTCTGCATTTCCTGGCAGTGGACATGATTCTTATATGTTGGCTGAGATTCTCTGTATATGATGGCTTTGAGACAGGTGCACTGCATGTTGTCTGGTTGCTTGCTAAGTGATAAAGCCAACAATGGATGATACTTGATTTAAAGGGACAGTTATGGATTTAACATGAAAATCACAGATAAATACATGGTTCAAACAGTGATACCCTGAGATGTCACTAATCACTCAACATTGTTCATGGAGATGCAGACTATGCCTTTCACTCTTGTGTGCTAACTACTGTCCAGAAATCACTTACCACTGCAGAGCAGGCCTACAATGAGGCAATTTCATGCCCACTCTGAAATAGACGGTACATTTGGACTTTTGAAATGTAGGTTCAGATGTTTAGATGTCAGTTGTGGTGTACTAAAGTATAACCCTACCAAGGTGGCATTTAAACAGTTGTATGCATCACAACTTACACACCTGCTAACCTTAATGTAGAGCCAGAGGTGGAGATGCATCCTTATCTCAGGAGGAAGAGGTGAAAGAGAATGGACCTGAACTTAGAGGCAGGCTCATACAAGATTACTTTGCATCTAAGCACATCTAATTGTTTATACAGGACTAGTTGAAGAGCCCGTTACACGGGCCACAGTGCCACTGCCAGCCGGTCGCGGGGCAGTCATGCGCAGTAGAAACTGCCCACACCACGGCTGATGCAGTGCCAGCCAGTCGCGGTGCAGTCATGCTCAGTAGAGACTGGCCGCGCCGTGGCTGATACAGAGCTGGACACTCCATCGGAGCTCCCCGCTCTGTATCATCCTCATCATTGGCAGTCTCTACTGCATATGACTGCATCGTTACACACAAATTATTATATAGGATAATCACTCTAGCACAGCTGTATTCATCAATCACAATTCTAGGACATTTATATAAATTATGAGCAATAACATATGATTCATTTCTGTCTAGAGATCTCAGTTTGGGGGAGCAGCCTGTGATTTTCAGGATTGTCTTCAGTGTGTGAAATTGATTAAGCAATTTTTGGGGGATGCATGGTATAATCTGCACTTTGCTGTTGTTCAATGGCTTCCAGGAAATTGGCCTGTAATTCTAACCTGTTATGCTTGAGGAAATAGGTAATAAGTACCCTCATCTCTGACATTCCTCATTCATTTGCTGGTTCAGACTGAGCATCTTCTGTACAGAATGTAAGCTCCTGGTTAGGTTCCCTCCAATTCTGGGATTTGTGGAACCTGGTATCCCACTGACAAAAACATGAGCACAGGAGATATGAGTACTTCCATCATCCACCTGTTCCCCTCTGATGCTTTGCTAGTGTTCCCATCTTAGCTTTGACTTTCCTTTTGATGTCAGAGACTTTTTTTTGCAGTTGATTGCTGTACTGGGATGTTCAAACACAGCATTAACGGAGGTAACTTTGTGCCTCCAGATGCCATTCATCTCAGAGGTAGATATCCTACCTGACAATCTACATGAGAAAATCCATATATGAAATGTGTATGGGAAGGGAATGCATCTGTCGCTGAATTACAACACATACATGACCGTTATCAACTATGTGGACAATCTGTTGCTTACTAAGGATCATAGGGGTTTTAATCCACTAAATTCTCAAAATCATATTTACACGCATTACAGCAAGTACTATAGTTTTGCACCTAACAATATATATGACCATGGATCCTGTCACTGAATACATCCGATAATATAAGTTATTCATGCCCACCTGCCATAAAGCTTGTCATAACTAATCCTTATAGAATTCATGAGAACATCATTTTCCTCCACACTAAATTTGTGCAATTGCATTATACTGCTGTTGTACAATCTGACTCGCATTTGAGGTCCCCCTCCTGTGGATTGTCCATCATATAGGAGGCACACACATAGCATGCACACTGTCCCTTTAAACCCACTGTGATTATGTTGTGTTAGCACCTTTGTGTGAAGTACGCTACATTTATTTTGCAATTGCACTTAAACGGAGAATGCACAACATTAACATGGTGTGAATGACAAGGCAAGTCTCAACCACGTCATTAATACCTAACCCTTAGTGGATACGGGGTGGAGTGGCCAATTTAATGCAGTGTATATCATAACTCTCACTGTTTTCAATTTTTCACCAGGTTAGCTCCCTTTAGTGCATCTAGCCCAAGGCGTTAGAAGCATTTCCCTGTAGCTTTTCTTATACATTATACCTTCATATGACAGAAGTTTATAATGCACTATGAATGAGCATTGTAGTCTCCCTGTATAAAAGGGTTGTGTGTTGAATTTTTCTCTGCTTGATAGATTAAAGGCAAATCTGCATGTGGACACGTGAAAACCCTCTTCCCCTGGATCAGTTGCTAAATGCATTTAACCATCTGAGTACCAAAGAGATGTGAAATGCTTTGATATGCATTGCACACACAAGTGGAATGCAAATGGTTTAAAGGGATAGTAATACTTCGTTTTAACTTTATTTTATTTTGTAGGCATTAAAAAAACATGAAGAATGATATAAGTCTTATCTCTCAAACCTTTATGGTTTAAGAGATATTCACAAACAAAGTATCCCCCCCTGTTCAGCCAGATCAGAAGGGAGATGCAGAGAGGGACAATCTTCAATTAAGATAAGGGAAAAAGCTGAAAAACTTGTCAAGGGGGGAAGGGCTTTCATTGTTTTCATACAAAGAAAATTGTCCCCTTCTGTTATCTGTCTGGTCATACAACCTGATCCACATCTGAGAAGAGATTGCTTACACTAGGTAAAAGGGGAGGGAAGGGAAACTTTGCTTGTGAATATCTCATAAACCATAAAGGTTTGAGAGATAAGACTTATATCATTCTTCATGTTTTTTTAATGCCTACAAAATAAAATAAAGTTAAAACGAAGTGTTACTATCCCTTTAAGTTGTGCTTGAGTTGGAGATGGAAGTAAGAGATCCAGACTGGGGGCAGACTAGGGGAACTAGAGAAAGTCACCTGTGTCTAATCTGCCAGCTGGGGACTGAATTAAAGTGAAATACTAATAGCTTGAAAACAATTCTAATACATAAAACACATCTAACACAAAATATAGGTAATTTTGCAAGATGTTTTAAAATTGCCTAAGTTGCTTCAAAGTACGAAAAAACATTACTTATACTTAACTTTATTTTGCATAAAATTACAATTTGAACCCAAAGGTTTGATGTTGATAAAACATATGAAGCTAAGGTACAATATGCATCTGTTCTGAAGAGTAGATTAGGAAGCCTTATTCTCAAAGAAGACCATCTGTACTGCAGGGGAGAAATAAAAATTCCCTAAACTCCCACTGATTTAAATGTGACTTGATTTCTTGAAATGTCCCATTATATTTCAAAGAAATGTGTTGGAGATCTCATTAGCATTCAGTAGGTTAGAAAGCTAATTTAAATCCATAGGAATTTGTATTTGTCCCTTAAGATGCACTTGGTTTGCCCCAGGATTGTTCTTCTTTTCTTTTGTGCATAAGGCCCCATGGGTGCTGCCCCAATAGAAACAAAAATCCAGAATATATTAATGCATATGAAAGTGTCCAACACTTCAGCCTTACAAACGGGGCTTTCATCAGCAACAAACATAAAGCCACATGTAAGAGAAAGAGGAGACTGTGTGAAATTGCTGATGATGTGGTGGAATCCAGTTGCACCAGCTGCTGTCCTAGTAGTAAAATTGGTCAGCAGCATTGACTATCAGATGGTGTTGCTACTATGCCCACCACATTCCCTGTGACAGAGAGAATCCAGAGCTAACCAGCATCAGGTGGCGCTGCTACTACTCCCACCACACCCTCTATGAATGACAGACTTCAGAACCCATCAGCAACAGATAGTGATGCCACCACCCCTACCACACCACCTGATGGACACCAGAGCCCACGAGCAAGTAGTGGTGCTGCTACCAGCACCATCATCAAATCCACAGTGACTCATAGTTCACTAGTAGCACTATATATTGTTGTATTTACCACAACCCCAGAAGATAGTGCTGCCACCACATACCCAAGGCATGGGTGAATTTCTAAGATTTCTAAAATGTGTTTCTCTGCAAGTGGCTGTATTCAGAAGTAGCAGCGTTTTGACTGTGAGTGTGACACCAGGTGCACCTTCTTCACCTATGTCACATTCATCACCAACACCAGCAAGATAATAGGAAGAATCTAGTGTAGGTGCCGGTAATGAATGACCCATTGATAGTAAAAGTCACTGTGTCCCTTGTAAATCCCATAAAAACAAGTTACTGGTGGTGGTGTTGGAGGGGTTCAGTGGGAGAATGACACTTCTAATGGATCCACCTTATTTCTTGGGGCGTTGGTCAACATGCTTTTCATTGCACTGTGCATATTGTAGTTGCTTAATTGCCCTTTGACATTATTGTTGTTGATAATAACTGCACAGTCCCTCCCAACCCCCAAGGAAAAAGATTCAAACACCCATGATTTTGGGGTTGGTGTAGGAAGAGGATTATTGTGATTGGACAGCTTCTTCCCCAAGATGCACCTGAAATGATGGTGGCTTGTTGTGCTACTATGCTACCACAGAAGCACTATGGCAAGTTAGAAGGAAAGAACACCTTGCAGGGAAGGACTTTATACTGTGTTGGGGGAATGTGGGGGAAGAAGCAGTTGCACGGGGAGCATGTTGTCTTTTTTATCAACGCTGTTAGGGACAGTTAATTAAAAAATAAATTAAAAATAGTTTCTAAACGATGAGACTGTTGTAAACGTCAGTGTTTAATAATATCCAGCAAGTGTACCAAGGGCAGGGTTAGGGCAAAAGAAACAGTAACGATGAAGGCACATGTTAGTAAAGTGGTAGTCCAAAAACTGACTGCAGCCATGGTTGCTGCAAAGTACACAATAATTGATGATCATCCTTTCCTCCTGTAGAGGATTTTTGTTAAAATCACATAAAAAATTTCATAAAATAAAGCAAAAAAACTGAAAAAAAGAGCAAAAAATGGAGCAAGAAGATGAAGCAAAAAAGGAGGAGAAAACAGCAAAAAAGGAGCAAAACAATGAGCAAAAAATGGACCAAAAATGGTTCTCCAAGTCCTATGTTATTCTATGGAGCCAATTCCTAAAATATAGCAAGTAAATGGAGCAAAATAAAATAGCAAAAATATGGAGCAAGGAAATGGAGCAAAAACAAAATAGAGCAAAAAATGTAGCAAGAAAAAGGTGCAAAAAAGGAGAAGAAAACTAAGAAAAAAAGGAGCAAAAAATAGTGCAAAATATATAAGCAAAAAAAAACAGATAAAGTAGCAAAAGAAGGAAAGGAGCAAATAAAAGGAGTATGAAAACCAAGCATCAAAGGGGCAAAACACAGAGCATGGAAAGGAGCAAAACAGGAGCAGAACGGTATCAAAATTGGATTAAAACTGGCACAAAATTGGAGCAAATTGGTTGCAAAAATTGTACAAAATTGGAGAAAAGCAATCCCAAAATTGGTGCAAAATTGAAGCAAAAGGGACACCAAAAGGTAGAAGGTGTAGCAGTTCAACCAGCTGCTATGCATTACAATGTGAGTTAAAACACAAGTCCTCAAACTAGTGAAGAATATGCTGAAAACCCCTGTAAGGGAAAAAGTTAAAAGAAATTGTCTGAGACTTCAAAATGCCTAGAGTAATATAAATGTAAAGGAGAAGAAGTGGTGAGCAATGCTTAGGAATACCTAATTACTGATTATGATGCTGATCTAGAATATATCCCTCCAATATCCTCCTCTTCTTCATATACAGATAAAGTTGAGAGTGAGAGAGATGCTGGCATTACTAGAAAATTAGCTGAAAAGCAAAGGCTCAGTCTTCTGCCATTGAAACGGTGCACTGTGCCTGTTTACAAACTGTATGAGAATTCAATAGGAATGTCTGATTCTGGTCAAGTAAAGATGTCTAAAAATGCAAAACTGTTCTGTCAGTCATCAGCAGCATTGTCACCACCCAGCCACACACACTAGTAATGAGTAACCAGCAGCAGTAGAGGCCATCAACATCTGATCCAATCCTAGCTATAATGAGTGTTTCTACTGCTGTTGGAAGTGCAGCACCTTTGACACAAACTAGTACAATTGGCAACACCTATCCCCAGTAGTAGTAGTAGTAGTAGTAGTAGTAGTAGTAGTAGTAGTAGCCCCTCAGGAGTCCTTCAGTCTATGGACAGTTCCTTGTCCAAAAGATTCAACTCAAAACAGATACTCTCATATATCAAAGTAATATTGTTAAATATTTTAGTTGTTATATTGTGTATCGAACAAAGAATCTTTATAAAGTCATTTATAAACAAGTTTCCTTGGCACTTAATATATTATATGATTATATTTTATATTTTGTATGATCTTAATAAATGTGTAGGTAATGTGGTGTTCAATATCTTAATGCTGGCATGGAAAGAGTTTATGTGATCCGATGTCGGCAAATTATGTTTGGTTCCTACTAGTATCCATAGTTTATTAAGTAACAATATCCATTGGGTGGTAATTAAAAGAGACACTGGTGTGTCAGACCCATTTGCTTGAGAAAGTACTTTTGAGTGTGAAGCATGTTGCCAGAGTGCTAGAGCTCTGTAGATCTATTAGCTGCTGTGTTTTATTTGTGGATTGCATATCTTTCAATTGTACGTATATGCTGGTCTTCATATGTGTTCAGCAGCTCTTTTTTTGATCTATATATGTTCCGGGGTGCCATGGGATATATAACCATAACACATCGGATAGTTAATTAGTGGGAATGATATGTATAATTTAGAGTACATGCTTAGTATTTTAATGACTATTTACACACTGAAATAAATTCAGTGCTAATTTTTGTAGATGCCTTTTTCTAACAAATAAAATAAGGCTATGAAATGAAACTCTGTGTTTGTGAAATGACTTTATAAAGATACTTTGCTTGATATACAATATACCAACAAATTATATTTAACATTAATCCTTGGATATGTAATTAGTGTATCTGTTTTGAGTGAAATCTTTCGGACAAGGAACTGTGTTGTGTTTTATATATTTTGTAGGATTTCCTTAGTACTTATGGGATCAGCCCCAACTTCCAATTGTTTTGTGTCTAATTGGTTCATTAGAAATGGCTTTAAATGCTTTTAATCCTTCTTCTGGCTCAACAGGGGTGATACGTCATAGGCTGAACTTGATGGACACGTGTTTTTTTTCAGCCTCATAATATATGTTGCTGTGTTACTATGTTTTATGTTTTTTTATTATTATGATTCACTAGTGTTTTTTATTGTTGATATTCACTTATCTATGTAGTCTACATACAGTATGTATCATTTGTGGATTAGGGATATATGTGTCATCTGTAAGCAATGTTTTTATTTGTCTCTTCATTTTTATTTTTATTAATGGTATCTTTTTTGAACATTCAGAAAATAAATTGCTTATATATACAGTACTGTGTAAAGTGGTGAGAAAAATGCTGTAAAGTAAGAATGCTTTCAAAATGTTAATAGTTTATTTTTTATCAATTAACAAACTGATAGTAAGTGAACAGAAGAAAAGTCTAAATCAAATCATTATTTGGTGTGACCACCCTTTGCCTTCAAAACAGCATAGATTCTTCTTACACTTGCACACAGTTTTTAAAGGGGAACTACCACCCCGCAATAACATTAATTAATTCTTCATCTGGCAACTAGCTGCTTAGTAGCGCTAGTCGCCAGAAATATTACCTGGTTTCAAAGATTTTCCAGTTTTTCGGAGGCTGACAGTAGCAGGAAGCACAGACATATCGTCATAGTGACGTCCGTGCGCCTGCGCTGTCAGTCCCTTTTGGAGCCAGCCGGCTAAATGTCTAATAAGGCATAATAGTCATGTCCCCTAGGGGTCAAAGTATCACAACTGTAGTTCCAGAAACTTTCTCACTGACATACTTTATGAAACCTAATTCCCTGAGACAGTGGATGGAATATGTTCAGGTGGCATTATTTTAGTATATTCTAAGGATTTATTATGAGATTCTAAATAATGAGTCGACAGAGGATATTTAGGGTCAGATGTAATTATGGCTTGACTGTGTTCCAGTAATCTATCTTTGAGTCTTCTTTTGTTTCTACCTACATGGATTCTGTTGCAGGGACAAATCCTATATAATAATTCACTAAATTGTGTGTAACGCCGAGACATGCGCAGTAGACACTGCTGCGCGTGCTGCAGTCATGCGCAGTAGAGACTGCCTGCGCCACTGCTGATACAGCTGTGTATCAGTCGTGGCGCGGGCAGTCTCTACTGCGCGTCACTGCCCCGCGACCGGGTGGCAGTGGCACTGTGGCCCGTGTAACGGGCTGTTCAACTAGTAATACTATAAATGACATATTGTGTATAACATGTAATATGATGTTTTATAATATGTGAATTATTCTGACCATGTTTAAACTCTTTTGGGATACCATTTCATAGAGCCTGGGATACCCTTTCACTTAGGAAGACTAAAAAACAAAGAAGAGGTGTGGCAAGCACTAAACAGTGAATAAAACATAGTAGTTTATTCTTGGAGATGATGTATCTTCACAAATGCTGATCAGTTACATTTATTTTTTTTAAGCAACATAAAAACAGCAGTGCAGGAGAAGACCTTCTAGGTTTAGTATTTGGGATTCTCTTAGACTATCACCTTCCCCTGGTGCTCTAAAAAAAAATGACTTACGTGTGAGAGAGGTAATAAAAACCGCCTCCAGGTCACTCAAGCACTCCTGGTATAAACCCCAAGATGGTTACCCTCATATTCCTCCTTAAATTTGACTCTACACACTCTTGTTCCATAGAGATTTAGGGTTAAAATGTTATCCCACAGGAGAAACATCAAATCACCATACCTGGGAACTCTCCGGTTTTGCCCCGGAGACTCCGGATTTCACAGTGAATTACCGAGTCTCCAGGGCAGTCTCTCAATCTCAGGGTTGTTCTCCATCCCGCCCCAGTTCCTCCCATTCCCCGCCCTCTTACCCTCATTCAACATATATTTTGCCTTTTTTTTCTCCCGCCCCCCCTCGTGACTAAGCCCCGCCCCTTTTATGACACAAATTGCTTAATTTCCTTCCCCTATCGCGCTGGCAGGTCTGCCCTCTGTGTAGCCCTGCCTTTCAAGTTCCCAGGTATGCAAATCACCTGTAAGGATACTATAATGCCCAATTGTCGATTATATTATGGGAAGGGTGGGAAAGGATAAATAACACTACTACAGTGTGCAAAACAGGCCTTAAAAACATTTATTAAAATATAAGTTAAAATCAATAGAATAATAAATATCCAAAGAATGCTCTATGTGTTTTGGAACTGCTGTTACTTCATCAGGAGATAAAAAACGTACTACATACAGACAGCGACTCTTATCTCATATGTTTTTCCTGTGGTTGTAGAGGAGAATGTTAAACATTTATGTTTGGTCACATTAACGCATTCTTTTCAGTAGCAGATAAAAAGCTGTTGTTATTGAAGCTGTTGTTTTGTTAAAGTTTTTCTTTTGTATTGTATTTTTCTCTATTACTGTAAGTTTGGCTACTTACTTAATCATTTGCTGTATCAACATATTGTAAGCTTTTTCACAACATTTTTCAGTAAGAATCGCTGCTTCTTTCACAAATCACTTCCCTCCATACAGTTTCTTCTAATCCTTTGTAATTGGTTGAATAGAATGTCATCTATCTATGTTTGTTGTGTATACAAAAAATTTAAAAGGTCCCTATATTAGTATTCTTTTTGAAAACTGGATTAGGTTTATTGCCAAATTCATTTTCTAGAATGGCCCTTGCTTCAAAATATGCCATTGCTTTTGAAATTTATGTCTAATTTGCAGGGCCATAAAATTATAGGTAGTATATGGTTATGCCTATGGCCAGGGATCAGCAGCATAACCTGTGTGTGTCTAATTGTCTGACATCCTGGCTACAGTTAGGAGGAGGCAACTTCCTCCACCCCCCAGCCATGGCTGGCAGAATAAGTGACAGGTGAAGCCACAAAAGTTAGTGTAGGAGAGCAAGAGCATCACCCTGCAGCTTTCTAGTAACAGTGATAGGAAGTATGAACTTGTAGAAGGTTAGTAAATAAGACTCCAGCAATGGCTTATTAAGTTAATGTATGCCTCCCATTTTGTTAGAAGTTTCTTAGGTGAAGTGTTTATGCTAAATACTTATAGCTAAGGTGTGTGAACTTAATATTTATCTGCAGAACTAAAGAGTTTCATGTTATTGGAGATCAATCTGATAAGCCATAAATACCGTTGGTTCTGCACCCAGAATTTGTATCCCTTGTGACCTGTAAAGTGATCAATCACCATAGGAACTACAAAGAGCTTCAGTTGCAGGACATGTGTGCTGGGCTAAGGGATCTCCTTGTGTTGAAAATTTGGCTTATTTTATTTTATCCATCCTGTTGACTGTAAACAGAATTACTAACCGAACTTAAGTAAAACATTACTCATTTTATATCATCAAAGCTGTATTTCCTGTGCAGCTGTATGCATGTCTGAATGTGAATTTGAATATTTAAAGAACCTACTTTGATGTGAGCAACTGATCAACTTATTAAGTTCTACACATCAGTACAGGTGGTGACAAAGAAGGGAGTGGCATTTTTTTATTAAAAGGTTTCTCTTTGTATTGGGTTAGTTCTCTATTAAGTTTGGCTATATTACCATATGCTATGTCAACAAGCTCCATTGTGTAAGCTTTTTCAGGGCATTTTCTATGAGTCTCTGCTTCTTTGACAAAAATAACTTTCCTCAGTACAGTTTCTTCTAATCTGTTGTAATTGGTGGAATGGAATATTATGGATTCAAGTTTTCTAGTGCCCACTATATGCATATAAATAGCTAATGTTGTCTACAAAAGTTAGATGTGCCTGTCCTTCCTTGATTGTGATATATATAACATAAAGTATAATACTGTGTTTCTCTAGTTTTGGACGTGGACTTGTAAATTAAAAACCTAAATGAATGTTATTTATATGTATAACAAAATTACAAAATTCCTCTGATAGGCCTTACCAAATAAATATTATATTACCTATATACATGTTTCTAATACACAGTGTTTTGTATGTATGGATCGTTGTTCTAAATATTCAGTAACAAATATCTTCAAACCACAATTCAGTTCCACTTAATGCAGGGGAATACAGGTTATGGTCTTCTAATTTAACTCTGCTACCCATCGTGCTTTGCTATTTTTGTTTATGTAAATGTATGTTTGTTTTTTCACAATGCTGTGATCTTGTTTAGACTATAAATAGGACCTAATCACCCACTGTCCCTTACGTTTGAACTGGTTGCTCCCATTCCCACTTTGTGAACCTACCACACATACCATAGACAGCCTATATTGTCATACTGAGTATTCTGCATCTCTTTACATGTGGAAACCTCGCTGGAACTGCCATGTTTGTTGATAAACGTTTCGTCTCTGTATCTCCCTGTGTGAACTGAATGCATCTAGTGCTGTTACATACCAGCACTCACTGCTACATTTCACAGAGTTAGAGAAAAGCATCAGTATTGATATCAAAACTGAAATTAATTTCAGCACCAAGGGACTATAGGAGACAAGGCATCTTCTGGTGTAGGTGATTGGTGTGGGCACAGTTAATTTGGCTAATGGAGTAGGGACACCTGAGATGCAAAAAGTTCAAGATGTGATCCAGTACTTTAACTTTTTTGGGGGTATGGGACTAGGTGTCCAAGGATGGCTTCTGCTCCTCCTACTCTTCATTCCTTCTTTCCATCTAGGGGAATCCTGGTTTTCCACCAGGCTATCTGTGTGGCCCATTTACAGTATGTCAAAGACTAAATTTAAACACCTTAGAATCTCTTTTTCAGGGTAGGAGCTCCTTTCCTTTGAATATCTGACTAGGAACCATCATTTCCCATCCTCACACACCTGACAGTATAGACATTTTGATAAAAGTTATTCTGCCCAAGACCTCACCTCAAGCATATAAAAAAAGTTTTTTTGCTTATCATGCTATTTCTGAACTATACAAATTATTAAACTTTTAGGGTAGGGGATTGCAAGCCCCAATTCTTATTGAAGTGGAAGGAGGAACTCTCTATCGCATGGACTCTGCCAGTTTTGAAGAAGGTCTTTAGATGTATGCTTTCAAGCACACCCTCTGTTTTCTCTTAAATTCTTAAGGAGATGGTACTACATTCCGATTAGACTGGCCAAAATGTTCCCCTTGGTCTCGTCACTCTGTTGGCACTGTAACCAAGTCAGGGGCACCATGCTCCATATTTGGTAGGAATGTATCCTTATTACACCTACTGGTCCCAGGTATTCAGAGAAATCCATAACATTCTCATTGTTAAGGTCCCATGTACTCTGATTTCATTCCTATTTCTCACCTTCCCTGACTCTGTCTCACTCACTAGTCCTCAATACACCCTCTTCTGTTATTTGGCTAATACCGCAAAACACCTGATACCCTTGCACTGGAAACAACAAACCCATCCCCCTCTAATTAGTGAATGGTTTGATGAAAAGCATAGAATAGCAACCTTGGAGAGGATGCAGGCTTTGGCGACTAACATATTAGATCGGTATGCCTTGATCTGGGACTCCTCTCTCTTTTAAGCCCTTACCATTATAGTCAGTACATGTTTCCGTTCCCTCTTGGCCATGTAGCATTCACTGGGGACTAGCTCTTTGCCATGCCCTACTCTTTTAAACACCCAAAGGATCCCACCATGGGGGCCTGGGTAGGGTGTTTGGCTCTATTATTCCTCCTCATACCCTGCTGCTCTTCCCAGACTCTGTACTTTTCTCCTTTTTTTTGCTCTGCTTCCTCTAGTGTCTTTTGTTCTTCTACTCCTTTCTACTCTCATTCTCTTTCTCCTCCTTTCTTTATATCACAACACAACTGGGGATTACCACGTGTTATAGCTTTCAGCATATCCTCTATGTGTTCAGGGCAGCTTATTGCATCAAGACTAATTGGCGGTAAGAGCTCAGTTTGTATGCATACAATTGGCTTTGTCTTATATACTTCTATGATTATCAGAGAGTATTTTGCTTTCATATGTCAATATTGAGGGATTCTTCCCTTCGGTTGTAATCTTTTCATATATTGAATAAAGCTTTTTAAAATAAAAAAGGAGAGAAGAAAGTTAAAGATGGGCATAATGTGAGTGCAAATTTTGGGGGAGGAAGTTTTTATGTGCATTAGTCCCCAACTCCTGCTGCTGCACTTTGGTGTAGTTATGGTCCAACAGTAGCTGAGGGGTCACAGGTTGCACACATCTGCTACTTTATAGTATAATGAATAACAGATCTCAGATCATGAGATTCCAGGAGGGAACGGTGTCTTTTGCAGGAAGTATTGGAGAGGCAGGAGCACCAGCTCTTATAGAAATATGTGTTGCTAATCTTTTTGGGGGAGGATTCACTAAGTGCTGATAAAGACGTGATAAAGTGGAAATAACTTCTCCAATGTATAATTTCTCCAGTTCCTATGTTATTCTATAGAGCCTGTGCATTAATATCTCCAAAGCTGAAGAAACCTTGTGCATAGGCTCCATAGAATAACATAGGAACTGGAGAAGTGATAAATGAGAGATGTCATCTCCAATTTATCTCCTCTTTTTCACCGCTTATTGAATCTCCTCCCTAGTTTTCAAGCAGTAGTCTGGCAAACCATTTGGTGGAATGGAATTCAGCAGGTTAGGGTTCAGATAAAAGGATATCATGACCTAGCCTACATTGTAGCCAGATTTTAGCTGGATCGAGCAGTGCAAAATAAATATTTAAAATAAAAGGAACATTATGGATAAAAAAAAAAATCATAAAAAAATAGATGATAATGAAGGAGATGTATATAAAAAACATTCTTAGTGTATGTTTAAGAATTGTTGCTAAAGGGCCAACATTGGTGGCGCTGCAGTCATGAGCAGTATTGACTGCCCGGGCCGTGGCTGATACGGAGTGGGGAGCTCCGAATGCGTGGTCCCAGGAAGGTGCGCAGAGAGGACTACGGCCTGAATTCAGGCACCCCGCTCTGTATCAGCCGCGGCGTGGGCAGGAAGTACTGCGCATGACTGCAGTGAGCGCAGCCGTCTCTACTGCGCATGATGACTTCTGACAAACATCCTTAGCGAATTATAATATAGGATATCTTTATATCACTTTGAGATATGTTTACCGATACTTTCTTTATTAGTCCAGTTTTATACATATCTCCCAATGTCCTTGTAATGTTAAGCTCTGTCCTGGCACACTCTACCACATAGACACCAAATAATTTATTTTGTTTTATAAAGTATTGAGATGTAATATATCTAATTAAAATGGGAGTGATAATATTTACTCAAATGGATGAATAACAAGTGACAATTGCTTTCATAAATTTCCGGTGGTGTTCTCAGAGATGGAATAATAATAATACTGCAATGCTGTCACTTCAAAATCATTGTTATAAGGTGTATGCGCATGCACGTGTGTGTGATATACCCAAACATACACTTTTGCAAGTACATGTTTAAATTACAATTTTATATTTCACACTTGTGCAAAGCAGATGTGCTTTTACCAGGGCATGGAAGTAATAATGAATAATTGCACAGTGACAAGAAAAATGAAATAGATATTGCGTAGGATTCAGTTATACTACTTCGTGCTTCAAATCAGACAAAGGGAACAGTTACTTCTAAAAATATCTGTTAGAAACCAGCAATAACATGTACAGTGAGGGAAAAAATTATTTGATCCCCTGCTGATTTTGTACGTTTGCCCACTGACAAAGAAATGATCAGTCTATAATTTTAATGGTAGGTTTATGGTAGGTTTGTTCAAATCTCGTGGCCGCCTGTTACCTTGCGGCCGCGGATGATTGGCTTGGCAAAGTTGGCAGGTTTATTTATGCAGCCCCGGCCAGCCCCCAGGGAAGCCCAGTGCTGGCGGCCTACTGGGATTTTTCCCTGTATTCCGGTAGGCCAGTCCGGCCCTGAGGACAATTTCACCTCATCAAAGGGACGATGGACGGGGCCATGTACCGTCAAATCTTGGGTGAGAACCTCCTTCTCTCAGCCAGGGCACTGAAAATGGGTCATGGATGGGTATTCCAGCATGACAATGACCAAAAACACACGCCCAAGCAACAAAGGAGAGGCTCAAGAAGAAGCACATTAAGGTCTTGGAGTGGCCTAGCCAGTCTCCAGACCTTAATCCCATAGAAAATCTGTGGAGGGAGCTGAAGGTTCGAGTTGCCAAACATCAGCCTCAAAACCTTAATGACTTGGAGAGGATCTGCAAAGAGGAGTGGGACAAAATCCCTCCTGAGATGTGTGCAAACCTGGTGGCCAACTGCAAGAAACATCTGACCTCTGTGATTGCCAACAAGGGTTTTGCCACCAAGTACTAAGGCCTGTTTGCAAAGGGGTCAACTACTTATTTCACTCAGTAAAATGCAAATCAATTTATAACTTTTTTGAAATGCGTTTTTCAGGATTTTTTTGTTGTTATTCTGTCTCTCACTGTTCAAATAATATATTTATTTATATAGTATAAATTATCTTAAAACAGAACAAAGTTTTTGTTGAACAATCAACATTAACCCCTTAACGACCCTTGACGGTCATAGCACGTCATGGATTGTTATACCCTTAACAACCCATGATGTACTATTACCGTCATGGAATTCTGGGCTTCCCCCGCGGCTGCACGCCGTTCGGGGAGTCTGGAGTCTGAATCGCCAAAAAAAAAAATGCTCCGTGGTCCTTTAGTGACCGCAACATGCCTGCGCTGACTGGTCGTTAAGGGGTTAAACTCTGGATACTTTCACTAACACCTTAGATATCTTATCTTATATATAATAATTCGCTAAAACGTGTGTAACAACAAAGTCATGGGCAGTAGAGACTGCCCATGCCGCGGCTGATACAGAGCTGGACGCTCCGAAGGCTGGCATTGGCACTGGGGCCCGTATAACGGGCTCTTCAACTAATATATATATATATATATATATATATAATTAAACCATGAGATGGAGGCACTCACTCTTAGTAAGCATTAAATGCCCAGGTGCACAATCCTCAAGAAGACAATACAAATACAAAAATAGGGAGGCAGCACCAGTGGGACTTATCATGAAACAAATTTTAATAAGCAATTATGCATATGCAGGGTCAACGTTTCGGTCCATAACACTGACCTTTATCAAGACGTCTTGATAAAGGTCCGTGTTATGGACCGAAACGTTGACCCTGCATATGCATAATTGCTTATTAAAATTTGTTTCATGATAAGTCCCACTGGTGCTGCCTCCCTATTTTTGTATACATATATATATATATATATATATATATATACAATCTTGATAAAGGCTACGCTGCTAGCCGAAACGTCAATTCCACTAAACACGTAACAGCGTTTACATTCAACTGAAATCCTGTGAGTGCCGTCTCTCTTCATGAACTGTATATATATATATATAACACATTTTCGTCATCTACAAAACTCCTGAGAGTGCTGCCACATCTTTCTGTATTTTGTACTAAGATTTCCCAAGTGTTACAGCACCCAGGTCATATATATATATTTATATTGTGATCAATTCTCACAGCCTTAGGGTTTCTTAGCACAGTCTTCCAGGGCTTTAAGATAGCTTGTTTCCTCTCTTGCAATCAGCAGAGAAATCAAACAAAGGGGAGAGAGACCAGAGCCTTTCTTGCTCTGACCTTTAAAAAACAATTTTCCCAGTTAAGGTTAGTAGGGTTGCCACCTGGCCGGTAATTAGGACCTTAGAGCCGGGGCTGGTATATCTACTATACCGGCAATTGAAAAGCCGGTATTTATGTGTGCAACACGTCCAGAGTCAGTCCCTTCCACTCCACCATATCTGCCAGCTGCTCAGGTGGCTTGCTCAAAGTCGTCAGCGTCCATGCACTATCACCAGCCAATGAGTGGAGAGTATTTGGACATCAATGGTCCTTTTTGGCTGGCTGGTGTGTCAGCGTGTCACGCTTGCCTGGTGTGTGTGTGAGTCTTGTGACTGACAATGGGGAGTCAGGGATGGTGGCGGTATGCAGGCGCTGTGTCAGTGCTCAGAGACGGTGGTGCACAGGAGTCAGTCTGGTCGGATGTGGACATGGAACAGCACAACAGCAGGGAGAGACACAATCTGGACTCCAGTCCAGTCTCCACTCCAACTGACAATGAGAACAGTAAGTCTTTAGAAGACAAATATTACTAGTATCAGGGCTCAAAATTTCCACTCACCACTAGCCAATGGCGAGTGAAAATTTAGCCTGACTAGTAGAAATTCAGCCCTGGTGGGTATGTTATGGCTTGCAGTGGCGAGTAACTTTTCAGGTCTGGCTAGTAGCAAAGGACTTCAAGTTTTAAGCCCTGCTAGTATTATATATTACTCTAACTATATTACTGAAAAAAGAGAGAGAACAGCCTCTTCCCCTATTCTGATGGGGAAGTGGCTCCCCCCAGTGCCTCTCTCCCTGTTCTTAATGTCAGCCTCTGCTCCCACAAACCTTATTCTGAAGGCATTCCCTGCTGACCCATTTGAAACATTTGCTCCTGACATCAACAATTGCACCCGCTTGTGTCCCCCCCTTCTCTACTTGTTTTTGATATTAGATTTGCTGCTCCCCATGTGTCCACCAGTCTACATTCTCCTGATATTAGCCACTGCCCCCCCCCATTTGCTCTTCCTGACAGCATTTCGTCCATCATGTCCTTTTTTCAGTTCAATCTGCTGTTGCAAGTCTATGCTCATACTTTGCTTCATATGCTTTTTACTTTCCATTACAGTATTTGATTGTGTGATGGCTCATTCCCAACTGGAATCATGTAATGGTCTGATGCCCTGCTGAACTAATGTAATTGTAAATTGCCATACTGGTCTTTTATAGCATATTTCTCATATATTGCTTGTTCAGCCAACATCTCACAACTCTTTATAATGTCCAATTCCATCTTCTTTCTTCGTGTGTGCTATAATCAGAGTTTCTCAACCTTGGTCCTCAAGTAACCCTTAAGCCTTGTTCACACTACTACTAGCTATTGAGATTCTGCACTAATTTCAAGTGTACTGAACACATTTTGCCCTAGTGTGAATGCTTATATTGGAGCAAACTGTGTCGCATGACGTAAGGTAATGCAGCTTGTCGCAACTTTCCTGCATCATTTATTTTAAAGCATAAAGTTTACCAGAGTTGACCTGCTCAGCTACCTTTGGTGTAGATCTGTTCACATTAGCCAGTTGGAACAATGCTTATCTCTACAGCCAAAGGATGGCTGATCCATGTGGGAATCAACCAATGAGATATGGCTGTTTCCTGCTTGGGTCACCTTCCGCCACACCTTCATTAAATCTTTTTTTTCCGGCTGACTTGTTCATCTGCGTATTGGCAGGGGAACCACAAAAAAACCCGTACATGTGGACAGAGCCTGAGAAACACTCATTTATATCTTAGACTGTGCTTAGTCTGAGAGAGAGAGTGCTTAGTCTGAGAGAGAGAGAGAGAGAGAGTGCTTTTTCTAAGAGAGTGTGCTTAGTCTAAGAGAGAGTGCTTAGTCTAAGAGAGAGAGTGCTTAGTCTGAGAGAGAGAGTGCTTAGTCTGAGAGAGACAGAGAGAGAGAGTGCTCAGTCTGAGAGAGAGTGAGAGTTTGTGTTTAGTCTGAGAGATTGCTTAGTCTGAGAGAGAGTGTATGTGCTTAGTCTGAGAGAGAATGTTTAGTCTGAGAGAGAGAGTGTGTTTAGTCAAAGAGAGAGAGAGTGTGTGTTTAGTCTGAGAGAGAGTGTGTTCTTAGTCTGAGAGAGAGAGAGAGAGAGTGTGTGCTTCGTCTGAGAGAGAAAGAAAGAGAGAGAGAGTGTGCTTAGTCTGAGAGAGAGAGTGTTCTTAGTCAGAGAGAGTGTGTGTGTGCTTAGTCTGAGAGAGAGAGAGAGTGTGCTTCGTCTGAGAGAGAGAGAGAGAGAGAGATAGTGCTTAGTCTGAGAGAGAGGGTGCTTAGTCTGAGTGGTCTTGCCACTGAGTGGTTCTGCCCCTTTTGTGGCTCCTCCCTTTTGTGGCTCAGCCCTCACCAACCCACAACTATGGCCGGTATTTTTTTGAGGAACAGGTGGCAACCCTAAAGGTTAGGTGCAGGGCCGGTGCCACCTACAGGCAAGGTAGGCACTGGCCTAGGGTGCACATCTACTGGGGGCTCAGAGCAGAGCCGTTACGTCTGCACACATCTCCTCCCATCATATTATATGCGGCCGGACAGTTATCATCCCACTTCTATGAGTGTCTGACTGAGTACTGCAGCAGCAACCACCGATGCACCTGAGAACACAAGCTGGTCAAGCAGTCTGTGGTCAAACATACTGTCTCTCGTCCTGATCTATCCTAATCTGGGTTCACTTTGAAAACATCGCCCTCTATTGGGTGAGCAACAAAATGTCACTTTAAAAATGTAGCTGTGTTGAAAACAGGGACATGAAAACGCCGCAGGCATCATAAAATGTCATATCTAGTGCTTTTGTAACTATAGTGTTGCCTAGAGAGTGTTAGTGTGTGTGTGTGTGTGTGTGTGGAGGGGGGGTCAGAAGATATCAATATTTTATATATTTCTGCATTTGAAACAGAACGGAGAGTTAAGAGAAGGGTTCAAATCGGAAAGTTTTCCAGATACCTTTGCTGCACGTAATTGATGTTGTACATTTTAGTGCACTTTGGAACAAATAGAAACAATGGAAGCATTCAAAGAGTTAAAGGCAAGAGGGGCTGTGCATTCCAGAATTGTTCATCATCTTTAACTTCCTGAGTACTACTGCAGTGTATTAATGAATTACCTCTTTCCCTGTTTAAATGCCAGAGGGAGTGTGCACAGCACATCCCCTCTTGCACTCAGGGGGTTAAAGGGTTAATCATAAAAACGGACTGCTTATTTACATGTCGTCTAATGGAGCATCTCTGTACCATCTTTGATTTTTTTTTCTTCTTGGAAGAAGTAGTGCTTCATGCAGGTGTTTTCAAACTATATCATTTTACTGCCACAACGAGCATAGCAGCGACGGGGAAGTTGTAGAGAGGATAGACAGCTGTGACAAATGGAGGTATGGGGAGGCAGAAGGAGGGTTGGCATATGACCCGTTCTCTCTTGCACTGCTTCTGTTCTTTCATTCTGTGGAAAACTCCTCTGCTGATTTCACTCTTATCAAACTTTTCCTTCTTCAAGGGATAGTAATACTTCGTTTTATCTTTATTTTATTTTGTAGGCATTAAAAAAACATGAAGAACGATATAAGTCTTATCTCTGAAACCTTTATGGTTTAAGAGATATTCACAAGCAAAGTATCCCCCCCCCCCGTTTAGCCAGAGCAGAAGGGAGGTGCCCAGGTAGACTGCACAGAAGGGACAATCTTCAATTAAGATAAGGGAAAAAGCTGAAAAACTTGTCAAGGGGGGAAGGGCTTTCATTGTTTTCATACAAAGAAGATTGTCCCCTTCTGTTATCTGTCTGGTCTTACAACCAGATTCACATCTGAGAAGAGATGGCTTACAGTAGGTAAAAGGGGCGGGAGGGGGAAATTTTGCTTCTGAATATCTCTTAAACCATAAAGGTTTGAGAGATAAGACTTATATCGTTCTTCATGTTTTTTTTAATGCCTACAAAATATAATAATGATAAAACGAAGTGTTACTTAGTTAGCGATCCATGTCAATGACAGAGAAGTGTGCAACAATACATTAACACCCTGTTGGCACTCAAAAGAGTTAAATCGTATTGGGGGGCACTTAATTCAGTAAAAAAAAAAAAAACCTTTAACCCATGCCTCATTAACAAAGAAAAAGTAATCTTTGTTTTAGCTTGAAATACAAGAGTTTCTATCGTTCCCCCCTCTTCCTGTCCCTGGGGGATCACCAACTGAAACAAGCATGTCTGTAACGGTTTAACCTCTTCACTGCAAAAAAGAAGCTAGCATCCTCAGGCAAGGGGTTCTTGATGAAAGTTAGAGGAAAGTAATGATAATTTTTCCATGAGCTTTTTTCTGATAGCATTGTGAGGCTGCTAGCTTCTTTTTGGCGGTGAAGAGGTTCATTAGGTGTTTGCTTCCATTGTTTCTCTTTAGTTCCAAAGCGTACTAAAATGTACTGCATCAATTACGTGCAGCAAACGTATTTGGCAAACTAGGAAAACTTTCCAATTTGATCTCCTTTCTCTTTTAACGCTCCACTCTGTTTTATATACAGAAATATATAAAGTATTCATCTGTATCTTCTGACACCCCCACACATGAACACTCTCTAGGCAATACCCTAGTTATAAAAGCACTAGATACGACATTCTGATTCCTATGGTATTCTCATGTCGCTGTTTTCAACACAACAACATTTTTAATACAACATTGTGTTGCTCGCCCAATAGAGGGCAACAATTTCAAAGGATACCCCTAATCTGACAGTTACCTAGTGACTGTCTTGTCTCACTCACTGATGTCTCTTGCGGCAGTGCCTGAGTTCATTGCATGGGGGGGAGGTCATGCCTGGCCACGAGACGAACACATAGCAATGGCATCCAGCTTCTGGGTAGAGCAGTCAATGAGCCTGCTGTGGGCTGAGTGCAGCACTCTTTTCACTAAGTGCTTAGATTGGGCATGCCAGGAGGACTGCTGTCAACATTGCCTCCATGCAAGGATATAAGTGCCACCTTACAAGTACTATATTGCCATCTAGAGAGTACAATACGGACAGGCTGGTAAATTTCAGACTGCAGCCAAAAACAATTATTATTTGCAACATGTTACACTGCAGTAACCAGATCATCCCTTTAATGGGGCAGTGCCTCCTAGATAAAAGGACACTTTCCTTACTACCAAAGCAGAACGCATTTCTTGTTTTCAGGTGTGGCCTGCCTAGGTCAGAAACCTCTCTAGCTATCAAAGGGACGGGGTTAAAAGCCCAAGATGTATGTTTATTTGTTCCCTTTTGTTGCAGATGGTTTGTCCTAGAATGACTTTACTTTACGTTGTTACATATGGCCCAGTGGGAGGAGGTAGGAAAGGACTACACAAGAGGAGTAATATAATGAGCAGAAGATATTGTTTTGTCAAACGAAATAACCTTTTAACCCTTTGAGTGCCAAAGAAGTATCTAATGCATTGCATACATCCCTGCCTCCCAAGTGTCCCTCTTTAAGACACAAATCCCTCTGTTCCTCTATCCCACCCTGGAGTCCCTGTGTTTAGGAGACCAGACTGTGTGGTGTGTATACAAGTGTATCACACTGGTGTCCCTGTGTTTAGGAGACCAGACTGTGTGGTGTGTATACAAGTGTATCACACTGGTGTCCCTGTGTTTAGGAGATCAGACTGTGTGGTGTGTATATAAGTATATCATTCTGGTGTCCCTGTGTTTAGGAGACCAGACTGTGTGGTGTGTATACAAGTGTATCACACTGGTGTCCCTGTGTTTAGGAGATCAGACTGTGTAGTGTGTATATAAGTATATCACTCTGGTGTCCCTGTGTTTAGGAGACCAGACTGTGTGGTGTGTATACAAGTGTATCACACTGGTGTCCCTGTGTTTAGGAGATCAGACTGTGTAGTGTGTATATAAGTATATCACTCTGGTGTCCCTGTGTTTTTTGAGATCAGACTGTGTGGTGTGTATATAAGTATATCACCCTGGTGTCCCTGTGTTTAGGAGATCAGACTGTGTGGTGTGTATCACCCTGGTGTCCCTGTGTTTAGGAGATCAGACTGTGTGGTGTGTATAGAATTGTATCATCACCCTGGTGTCCCTGTGTTTAGGAGATCAGACTGTGTGGTGTGTGTATATAAGTATATCACTCTGGTGTCCCTGTGTTTTTTGAGATCAGACTGTGTGGTGTGTATATAAGTATATCACCCTGGTGTCCCTGTGTTTAGGAGATCAGACTGTGTGGTGTGTATCACCCTGGTGTCCCTGTGTTTAGGAGATCAGACTGTGTGGTGTGTATAGAATTGTATCATCACCCTGGTGTCCCCGTGTTTAGGATATCAGACTGTGTGGCGTGTATATAAGTGTATCATCACCCTGGTGTCCCTGTGTTTAGGAGATCAGCCTGTGTGGCGTGTATATAAGTGTATCATCACCCTGGTGTCCCTGTTTTTAGGAGATCAGACTGTGTGGTGTGTAAATAAGTGTATCACATTGCTCCACAGTAATAAAACTCACATTAATGTTTGTGTAAACTTCAGTAGCTTTGATTATAAATTAGTCTGTGTAAATCAAATACTTGTTTCACACTGAGGTGTTAATAGGTTATGAAATAAAACGTGGCCTCACAGCTGCACAGGAGCCAATGAGAAGTAATCTGTCACTCTTGCGTTGGCAGTGTCCCTGAGCGGAAGACAGGAAATGTGGTCACCTTAAAAGCCACATGAACTTTGGCATAGGGGCAGGACACAAGGGGCGGACCTAAGGGGCGGCAAAATTAGATTTTGCCTAGAGTGGCAAAAATCCTTGCACCAGCCCTGGTTAGGAGTGACTCTTAACTATCCCTCACCTGCAGTGCTACCGGCTGGGAAATGTAGTTTTCTTTCTAAACCCTAAAGTGGGTATCAGAGAGAGCAAAAGGGGGATAAACAAACAAACTTGTTTTTAACATTAATGTGCAATTTTCTATTGTGATCTCCAGGTGGTGCTATTCACAGCAATTACTATGGAAAGTTGTAGTCTATAACTCAAGCTCACCCATAAAACATGACATGATTGTGGACACCAGTTGGAGCTGTTACAATGCATTGCACATCCCTCTGGCACTTAAACGGAGTTATGCACTAAAGTGTGATAAAGAGGTGATAAGGTGGTAATGACTTCTCCAGTGATATCACTTCTCCAGTTCCTATACTATTCTATTTCCACTCAAGAAATCTTAGTGCATTGGCTCCATAGAAGAAAATAGGAACTGAAGAACTGATATCACTGGAGAAGCATACCTCCCAAGTGTCCCTCTTTAGGAGGGACAGTCCCTCTTTTAGACCCAAAATCCCCCTGTCCCTCTTTTCCACCCTAATGTCCCTCTTTTTAGGAGATCAGATTGTGTGGTGTGTATATAAGTGTATCACATTGCTCCACAGCAGTAAAACTCACATTATTGTTTCTTTAAACGTCAGTATATGTGTTTATAAATTAGTGCGCTTAAATACAATACTTTGGTCTTGTTATAAGTATTTGTTAGGTAACACAAGGAGTTGTCAATAGGTCATGAAACAGCCTTAAAATTCTCGTTAATGCTCCGCCCACTGGCCACACCCCCAGCAACACCCCCTAAACCACAATTGTCCCTCTTTGGCAATTTGAAATGTTGGGAGGTATGGAGAAGTCATCTCCACTTTATCACCGCTTTATCATACCTTAGTGAATCTCCCCCATAAGAGTAAAAAAGGAAAAATATCCTAGCAGTATTTTAAGCAAAACTTATTTCATGTTTATTAAGCATGTTTTGAGCATTTACGTTTTTTCCTACTCTATGAACTTTGTAGAGACATTAAAATATTGCTACACTCTTATATAAGGTTTGTATGAATACATCTTGCAGATAATTACAACTCCCTTGTGATGGAAAATTGATTAATCCAGCATTCTGCAGGTCACAAGGGAACACTTTTTTCAGAGCGACCTATGCAGTTGTAATAGAGAATAACAGAAGTTTCTGTTTAATTCTGCAAGTCTGCAGATTGAAGCCTGTTTGGCACTATAGCTTAGCAGTCATTTCCTTTGCTTAATGAAATGTGCAAGGTCTGAACAGAAGCCAGCCATAACAGACTGGTTCATGTACACATGCAGAAAAACTCTTCTTTACCTACAAAACAAGACTTTATTGTAGCAAAAGCTCATCTTTTATCGCTATTGTAATAACTGAGCTGCAAGTTTATTAGAGGGCCATATACACAAAGCATAATTACATTTTGGGCAAAGTAACTACACTATAGGGGACACATAAAAATTCCTGTTGATTTAAATTTGACATTTATGCTCCGAATGCTAGACAGGCACTGAGAAGTACATTGGAGACCTATCTAGTATTTACATTGTCAAGAGCCCAGTGTATACATGGGATTTAACCCTTTGAGTGCCAGAGTGGTATGGAATGCATTTCCGTACCACTCTGGCACTAAAGGGGTTAAGGAATTTGTATTTGTTCCTCTATGGTGCAGTTGGTTTGCATCAGATTTACCCCACATCATTCACTGCATACCTCGAGTTATGCTTATGTTTTTAAGGCCCAAAGATTAATTTATTATAGCAGTGTACCAGGGATCTCCAACAAGTAGCTTGTAATCTACCAGTAGCCCTTCAGCTACCAGTGAGTATCCCTCTCCAGTCCAACCAGTTATAAAGCTATCTGTCCAAACAGGTTGACATTTGCTCCCCAATTGAATGCAGTCAGTCTAGGCATAGCTTTAATCTGTAGTACCCAGCAACAGTCAGAGAACTGATAATGCAGATATGTGCCTCACAGCATTTTCATGAATTTCCTGTTCATCTGCCATAATAGCTGCTTATATATTATTCAGCATGCTTGTAAAGATGACTTACATACTAAATGTTGTGAAAAATGTGTGGCATCAATGTAGGTAAGAGCCACAGTGTGACTCCATATTCACAAAAATTGTCATCTTTCAGTTATATTCATTAAATATTTTAATAAACCACTCTAATAACTTTAGATATGCACAGTAATATGGGATATGCTGTTAAGGATGGAAAGGCACTATTAATCAGAAAATCTGTAGCTCGTCGGACAGCCACGTCTTCTATAGTGAATATTAATTTTTCTGCTAAAAATGATATGTCTTGTACCAGAACTGTATCACCTTGAGCTGTTAAAGTTACTTGTTTTCTGTGCAGAACTCTGTTATGGGAAGTTGTCCGAAGGACTAAAGGGTAGATAAGAACAGCTTTAATATTTATAGTTATAAATTCATATATATTTTTATTATATGTTTTAGAGTAGCTCAGTACACATTTCATCAATTAAAATTAGCTCCTGTTAAAGAAAAAGTTGGAGACCCCTGCCCTAAATGCACCTTGTAAAATATCCAAGATTTCTATTGTGCATAATTTTAGCATTTTTTTTAATTAAAGTGTTACCACATTTCAATACAAATTGATATTAAGCTGTGACAATTTTAAGGCCTTGAGAACCAGAGAGGTTTGTATATCATTGCAAAGCAATGTTAAGGTGTTAAAAGATTACATCAATGTACAAATCTGCTAGCACAGTTATGCTGCTCCAACACCAACTTTGACACACACTCCACCATTATTAAGACTGTAATGTCAGCAAGGTCTAAATGTCACCCCTTTATCCCAGCATGCTTAGAGAACTGGGGGGAAGTTATACCATTTCCTCTGTTCCTTATTTCTTGCATAATGTAGGACAAGGTGCAGAGAAAAGGAACAGCCTGAAATGTCCGTACACTTCCACACTGCCCACCCCTTGAAGAAAGCAGCATGCAAGCAAAAACTTTAGGGGTATGTAGCTTAGGAAATAAGCATTAGGCAGATACAGGTCTAACACATTGGTTCCAGCAACTTGTTTAACCCCTTAATGACCAGCCGCACGCGCACACGGCCGGCACTTAACACCCGCCAAACTTTTTTCCCCATTGCTTCCAATGACTTCCTGGACGTACATGTACGTCCTCAGTCACTAAGTGACAGTTTCTGCAGGACGTACATGTTCATCCATTGTCGGGATGGGGTTAATGCTGACTCATATTGGTACATCTTCCCTAATGCCCGTAAGATGGTGAAAAAACTATTAGATACTGGTACCATAAGCTCATAATTTTGCAATTCATTAAGTGCCAGTTGCAGAAACATAATTCTGCTCTACTGATAAACAGAAAATAATACCCCAAATAAAATGTAAATCATGATCAAGTGGTTGCCCTCCAGCGGAGCGCTAATAACTTTCTTTAGCACCATACACCTGGGATCATTGGCATCATGAGTCTAAACTGGGAGGCAGACACACATTGTAGACCATTCTAATTAAGTATTTATTTGTAGACTATGCTATTTCGGCTCTTCTGAAGAGCCGTCTGGTTCCAGGACCAGGATCTCAATGTATCAGCTAGAGCGCTGATGTCTGGGAAAGGGGTGGGAGGCGGGAACTTTAGAAGCTTATATCTCTTAAACTATACAAGTTGAAGAGATGGGACTTACGTCTTTTCATTTATTTTTTTAATATGCACAATTTTAAACTGCATTAAAATGAAGCAATACTTTTCCTTTAATTGTGTGTGAGAAAATGTGATGTGGGGATAAAAAAACATAAGTCATAGATGAAAGTAAGGATTGGGATGTAAGCAGAGAAAGCAGGTTAACCCTTTTGAGTGCCAGAGGAGTGCACAATGTGATGCATACGGTCACTTAAAGAGTTAATTTTGCATCAGCTGAAGTGTGGGCAAGCAGTTTAATGGGATACATACAAAAATCAGTTATTTATAAACAGCTAAAAAAGAGCTGGATTCCATTGTATTATCATGGACTTTAAATACAAATTTCCCCACAGACTACAACAGGAATATGTGAGATAAAATCAGTGATGATATTCACCTGCAATGCAATCTATGCCATATTTAGCAGATATGCACATTTGGGGACAAGTAATTATAGACAAAATGACATAGAAATACAAACCAAAGCCACTGGTGACAATGGCACTGCTTACAATTCATAGGAAATCTGGAATTATGTAAAGCATAAAACAGAAGATATAATCCAGTTGCAGCAGCATTAGCCCTAGTACTAGCAGTTCTCAGGAGCAGAACCCCCCAGAGAGTACTGGGACCATCCTCAGAACATCTCCTATGACTGTGAGACTCCAGAGCCCATCTGATCAGATAGTGCTGTTACCAACCCTACCACATCCCCTGTGACTGAGACTCCAGAACCCATCAGCAGCAGATAGTGCTGCAGCAGCTGCTGCCACCCCCACCACCACATTTCTTGCTGTGACTCACACTGACCTAGCAGATTTTGCTGCTACCACATTCCCAGGACACCGAGGTGAATTTTTAAAAGTGTAAAATGTGTTTTTTAACTAGGTGGCTGTATGGAGAAGTAGCAGCATGGAGTTGCTGCCTGCAACTCTGAGCCTGCTGCTGTGCCTGTGAGTGTGACACCAGGATCACTATCTACATCTATTTCACAATCACCATCACTACCAGCAAGAGAGAAGGTGGTGGTGGTGCTGCTAATGATAAAGATGGTGGTAGCGCTGGAGATGTGATGAACATGTTCCTACTTTATACAAGTGAGGAGAGAGTGAGAAAAAGTATGAGAACTGGTCTTACCACAACCACCACTGACATGATGTTGGTTGGTGGAGATATAATTGCGATTGCTGACGTTCCTGCTGCTGAATTGTCTGACTCCCTGTCCTGCCATCATCATGAAATGTTAAGGCAAGATCAAGCTGGTATATCCACCATGCTGGGTACTGTGGGAGTTGGATCATCATCCCCACAACAAACTGTGGTGGTGGTAATGGATGTACCAGCCATGACATGGGAAAGGTAAATGTTTCATCTCCTACTGCTAGTGCTGATGGTGTGGCAGATGCTGCTATAGGCCTGTTAATAATTTTGAGAAAGGCATACCAGCTGTGTATGTCACATGAGTGTGACTAGTCTGTATTGTTATCTGAATCAAAACACATAACATTACTACTCTTGATAGTGTCACTTGAAAATTATATTCATAAATATGAAAAGTGAAGATATTAAATTATAATCTCAACATTGTTCAACACCACATAGATAAAAAAATAGTTGAAATTAAGATTTTGGATGTGGATGGTGGTGGTGAATAAAATATGATAAAGAGGAAGGAATGCTGTAAAATCATATGCAGTCATCATGTAGGATACCAGCATAACCTTGCATTATTTGTCAATCATTCATCAGTGTTCGGCGCACTGGTCCCAACTGTTGTTGATGGTGGCATTTGTGGCAACTGTGCAAATCCCCCCCTCCTCCACTTCCTTAGTGCTGCTGTTTCTACATGTGCTATGTGCTTCTCTGTATTCTCTGTTTTTTCCACTTCTTCTTCATGATTCACAGATGGTATTAGATGCTGTTTCCTATTTAAACCTCTGGATAAAAGTGTCCTGCAGTCATTAACAATATACCGGCACCGTGTGTGAATGGCAGACAGGTGGCTCTGCACATTCTAAGCCCTCAGCTCTCCAATCTGCAGCTATTTTGCTACTAACATCTTATCCTAATGCAGGCTCAATAAGTTGATATACTCTTAATAATCAATTGATTCTGTTGAAAAAAAGAACAACGAAACTGACCTTTAATCACAGTGCTTAGAATTATTATAGAATCCCGTAGTGATACATTAATATTGTGAGCGCCATTATACGTGTTTTGTGGCAGGAACCTCTGGAAAAATAATTATTGCTGCTCATGTAATCACCACTAGGGATATCTTTACTCTGAGCCTAGAAAGAGTTGTGATGACCTAATTGATCCTGCTCTAACTTACATTGCTACTAGGGGTACTTACAGTGCATACACTAATGGCTAAAACACCCATTGACTATATTGGAACCAGAGAGGGGTTAGATTTCCATTATACTCTAAGGAATCCATGTTTGGTACCCTAAATGAATGATCACCAATACTCATCTTGGTATCAGATACACCCTTTAGTTTTACATAATTACATGACAAATTTGTAAATTGAGACTACGCAATACACATGTCTACTTAGTGACCATTCAATATAGTAGCACAGTATTACCTAAATTGGGTCCTTGGCGATGTTTCTATGAAAGAAGTAAATATACTAACAAACTTTCAGTCTATCACTAGAATGTTTGACATGATCCTCCTAATGTAGGTGAAAAGTAGTACTGCATCAGACATAAGAGATTATTCCATAAACTTCTCAGCCGATACGTTGAACGCCTTGAACATTGTTACTAGTGAATCAATAAGGGAATTGCTATTAGAGCTCATGCAGGTCTTCGGCACATTGCACAGCACTTTTAATGCCAGTTGCTTGGGACACTAATAAGCTATCGTTTACACGTAGCTATTATTGTGCGACCTCAAGTAACACTACTACCGTTTCTGGTGTCGGATGAGCTCGTAAGCATCCAAAATATAATGTTTTAACAATTCAACATTGTTACTTGTAACCATTCGGAACACTCCAATTGTTATAGGTTAAAAAGTTCAAGTGCTTGTTGCACATCAATAAGTGAATCGGAGAAGGAACGGAGTCCTTGTTAACCCTTTGAGTGCCAGTGGTACGTTAATAATAATCTCCGAGTTCACCACCTGACCGTTTTTTATTCATAAATTATCTGCGCCAGTACAGACGCAGACAAATAGTAGTACTTACAGGGCAGCACACTGGGGGTTTCTGCTTACAAAATTTCCCCTCTAGCGTGGAATAACTTACCTTTTTTCTTTTTCTAAAGAAAGATTCTTCTTCTGACCCCCACAATGTTTTTAATAATTATTTAATAAAGACATTTTAATTTTAATTCTAGTCACCATTTCTCCCACATACACTGTGTAAAGGTCAGATCATATAATATCTATCATGGTTTCACAGGAGTGCAACCCAAGGGTAATTTTCTTTTCCCTGTCTATGGGGAAGGTTTTTTGTTTTTCTGAAGTAAATATTTAATTACCTTGCACCCATCAGCCCGGTTGTATACATATAGGCATAACCCGCGCTTTTATTGTGATAGCACAATCTAAACCTCTCTTTCTGTCATTAACAATATAGTCATCTGCACTAAAAAAATGTTTTGACTGCACGCATACTGGTGGGGAACTAAGGGTATACACCAGTGCTAGTCATACACTGTTTTGTTTGCAGGTACTCAAGGGAGTCATCAGTTTAGCCTAGAATATAGGTAACTGGCTATATATTGCCATAACTTCAAAGTGTTTCTCTTTAGGAGGGAAAGTCCCTCTTTTAGACCCAAATCCCACTGTCCCTCTTTCCCACCCAAATGTCCCTCTTTTTAGGATATCAGATTGTGTGGTGTGTATATGTGTATCACATTGCTCTGCAGCAATAAAACTCACATTAAAGGGATAGTAATACTTTGTTTTATCTTTATTTTATTTTGTAGGCATTAAAAAAACATGAAGAACGACATAAGTTTTATCTCTCAAACCTTTATGGTTTAAGAGATATTCACAAGCAAAGTTTCCCCCTCCCGCCCCTTTTTCCTAGTGTAAGCCACCTCTTCTCAGATGTGAATCTGGTTGTAAGACCAGACAGGTAACAGCAGGGGACAATCTTCTTTGTATGAAAACAATGAAAGCCCTTCCCCCTTGACAAGTTTTTCAGGTTTTTCCCTTATCTTAATTGAAGATTGTCCCTCTGTGCAGTCTACCTGGGCACCTTCCTTCTGCTCTGGCTGAGCAGTGTTACATCAGTAAAAGGGGCGGGAGGGTGATACTTTATCATTGAATTACTCTAGAACTACAACTCTGACAGAATTGAAATGACACTCTCCAAAGTCCAAATGCTATGGTGATTAATTAGAGCTGCTTTTATAATGAAACATTACTATCCCATTAATGTTTCTTTAAACATCAGTATACGTGTTTATAAATTAGTCTGCTTAGATAAAATACTTTGGTCTTGTTATAAGTCATTTATTAGGTCACACAAGGAGGTGTAAATACTAGGTCATGAAATAGCCTAAAAATTCTTGTTAATGCCCCGCCCACCAGTCACCCCCCCCCCAGCCACACCCCCTAAAACATAATTGTCCCTCTTTGGCAATTTGAAATGTTGGGAGGTATGTATTGCTATTATACATAGACCAGCTACAAATATAGATGGGAGATCATTGTGTTATATCCACTTTTATCTTAGAAAAACATGTAACCATTTTATAATCTATTAACAATTATGTAACCATTAATAATTATATAAACATATTATAATCTATTTAGTAGGTTGTTTTAGCTTTTGTAGATGTGTAAAATATTTTTCTTGTAAAAGCTAAAAAAAAGTGCTTTTGTTACATTTTTTCATCATATTTTATAATTTTTTTATAGTAAATTATATGATATGATGAAAATAATGGTATCTTTAGAAAGCCCATCTTATGGCAAGAAAAACAGTATATAATACAGTATATGTGAGTAAGAGGAAAATTACTGCTAAACACACTAACAGTAGAAGTGTTAAAACAGCCATTGTCCAGAAAGACAAAAAATGTGGAATCATGTTGTTTAAAGGGACAGTAATGTCCCATAAAAACTTTTTATACTTTTATAGATCTGATGAAAATAAGAAGAATGGTGCAAACCCTATCTCTCAAACTGCTATGGTTTGAGAGATTTAGGTATTGAAAGTTCGTCCCTCTCTCCTTTTCTACTGATGTCAGCTGTAAAGCTGACAGCAGGAGATTCGAGTCATACGACTTGAGGAGGCTCTTCAGCAGAGCCAAAGTCGCGGTATTGCAAAAGAATTACTTCATTGGAAATGTCTACAAAGTGTGCCTGGTTTGCAAGCACACTTTGTAGACATTTCCAGTTAAGTAATTCTTTTGCAATACTACGATTTTGGCTCTGCGGCAGAGCCTCTGGCTGGTCCCTGGACCGGAATTTCCTGCTGTCAGCTAGATGCTGACGTCAGGAAAAGGAGAGAGAGGGGCGAACTTTCAGTGCAAATATCTCTCAAACCATAGCAGTTTGGGAGATAGGGTTTTGTCACAGTTACCTTAAATCCAGCGACGCCTTGAGGGTTGATGCAGGTAGTATATGGCCTGAAATTTCACCGCAGCTTCAACTCCGGGGACTGGGCCTAGGCGTGCTTGGCGTCTTCAGCAGCTGTCCATGTCCTTGTGCGAAGCAGGCCTGCTCCTTAGAATGACGCACGGAGGGGTCAGAGTTTTGACGCATCTCGATCCCATGCGTCACTTTCGGGCGTGAGGTTGCAATATGTCTCAGGTCTCTGTCTTATACTAGTTGGGGCAGATAGCGCCACCCATCTACTTCCTGGCTGCCTTTAAAAGGGGAACTGGATCTTCATTCAGTTACCCTTACGTTGTTGTTCAGTGCAGTACTAAGTTCCAGTTGTTCCTGTATTCTGTGTATGACCCGGCTTGTCTGACCATCCATTCTGGTGCTGACCTGTGGCTCTGTCTGACCATTCTCTCTGTGCGCTCTTTTGTCTATTAGACATCCAATCTGGTGCAGACCTGTAGCTCTGGCTGACTAACTGCTCAGTGTATGAACTGGCTTGTCTGATTATCCTATCTGGTGCTGACCTGGGACTCTGTCCAGTTATCCTCCCAGTGTTGCCTTCTCCTAGTGGACATCCTATCTGGTGCAGACCTGTGGCTCTGGCTGACTAACCGCTCCGTGTATGACCCTGGCTTCAAGGCTTGTCTGACTATCCTAGCTGGTGCTGACCTGTGTCTCTGTCTGTTTGCTCCACTGTGTTGCCCCGTTTTCCACAGACATCCATCCTGGTGCAGACCTGGCAGTCTGGCAGACTCCGGCCTTATTGACTGCAGGCATGAGTCAGTAGTCTCCACTGTTGCCATCCATATTGGAGACTAGCTGTTCCATCTGACTGCAGGCGTGAGTCAGTAGCCTCCCTTGTTGCGATCTATCGGGAGACCGTAGGGTCTATTCTCTGTTACACTAATTTCTTCTGAGACTACCAGTTGGCTCCGGCCTAGTCTCCAGCAGTTGTGGTTGACCCATTGGCAGGTTCCTATTCCTGATAGAGTCTCTAGCCTCTTCAGTCACCCTCTGCTTGTGTATTATTGCATTATACCTATAATTCTAATAAAGGTGATTTTAACTATACCATCTGACTCCTTGTCTTGCTTGTAACCGTAACAGGTTTGCTCCATTCTTCTTATTTTCTTGAGCTCTACAAAACTATAAAACGTTTTTATGGGACATTATAGTCCCTTTAACACCTTAAAGGGATAGTAATGTTTCAGAAAAACAGCAGCTCCAATTAATCTTCATAGTATTTGAGCCATAGAGAGTGCTATTTCAATACTGGATGAGAGTTGGTACCATGTTAGCCGTAGAAATACAGGAGGCAAATATAGTTTTTGATACCTTTTATTGGCTAACTAAGCAGATTTAAAGGGATAGTAATACCTAAAATGTAAAAAAAAATATGTTGTAGGGTTTATCCCCCTGAGTAAAACAAGGGTACTCCCACTGCTGAAAGGTGTTCTATTCAAAAGTTATTACAGTTCAAAGTTGAATGTTTTAGGTGCAATATCACAGTGGCCTGAAATTGTACAGATATCTTTGATCAGTCAGTGGTAAATTGCACTCTTCATCTGAGGCTTTAGAGGTATTTACGATGCTCTTGGGTCTGTTGGAAAGGTCAATCCACTAAGTGATAATGTGACAAGAATTCTTTATCTCTATTTAAACCACTACAAATTGCATTAAATTTTAACATTAATTTTACCTCCCATACCTTTCTGTTCCTCTGAGTGTGGAACCATCCCTACAGTTAACTTAATATCCCTGACACTGTGCCCATTTTGACAAAAATGTTCTCCCACTGGTGTCTCTGTCTTTTTGTTATTAACACTGGATCTGTGGGAATTAAACCTCTTATGTAGTGCCTGTCCAGTTTCTCCCACATACAGAGCTGTTGGGCATTTTGCACACATGATAAGGTATATTACATTGGATGATTTAGAGGTGAAGGTACCATTGATATTATGGTGTAACTGAGTGTTTTGAATTGGTATCCTGTCCGTAGGCAGGGATATGTGCCATTTTTTGTATTTTTACTCAGGGCACTCCTTACCATCAGTTGTTTCAAACTGGGAGGCTGTCTGAAGGAGAGTAAGGGAGGCTGTGGGAATATGTTCTTAAGTCTTTCATCCGTATGTAGTTTCATTTGAAGTTCTCTTGATATTTTGTGTAGCACTTCAACCTGGGGGTGGTAAGTGACCACCAGTGGCACCCGGTTTCCCTTATGTTGTTCTTTGTAGTGCAACCAGTTTTTTCTTGGTATTTGGGTAGCCTTCTGTATCTGACTGTCAATAATAGTTGCACTGTAACCATGTTTTATAAAGTCTCCTCTGAGTTTCTGGAGATGCTTGTCACAGTCCATCGTGTCAGAACAGATGCGGTGGTATCTGATGGCCTGGCTGTATATGATGGAGTTCTTTGTGTGTTTTTGGGTGGAAACTATTGTTTTTCAGGTAGGTTGGTCTGTCTGTTGGTTTGCGGTATAGGGATGTGTGGATGGAGTTGTTCTGAGTACTGATAGCTGTGTCAAGGAAGTTAATGTTTGTGCATGAGTGACTGAGTATTAGGTTGATATTGGGGTGGAATGTATTGTAATTCCCATGGAATTTGAGAAATTCCTCTTCACTGGCGGTCCAGATGATAAGAATATCATCTATGTAGCGGAGATAGACCAGGGGTTTTATCTGGCAGGTGGACAGGAAGTCCTCTTCCAATTTTGCCATAAACAGGTTGGAATATTGTGGTGCCATTCGGGTACCAATTGCAGCCCCCATTTTCTGAAGGTAGAGGTCCTGTCCAAACTTGAAGTAATTGTGGGTGAGAATAAACTGTATGAGTTTTGTTACCGGTTCCATGGGTGTGTTATTTTGTTCCAGATATCCCTGGCGTGCTGCAATGCCATCCGTGTGTGGAATGTTGGTGTAAAGGGATTCTACATCCATAGTGGCCAGGATGTTGCTCTCTGGAACTGGGCCCAAGTCAGCTAATTTGTTTAAAAGATCCGTGGTGTCCTGAAGGAAGCTGGGTGTTTGTTTTACCAGGGGTTTCAGGGTATTTTCTACCCAGCCAGAGATATTCTCTGTACCAATCCCTGAAATTATGGGTCTTCCTGGGTTTCCTTCTTTGTGTAGTATTTATGGTAGCATTTAGAAGGAGCCTATTTTTGGATCTGCTGGGGCCTTATCTGTTCTTCAGTCTTGGAAGGTAGTTCTTTTATGATCCTGTTAAGTTGTTTTGTATAATTTTTTTGTGGGATCATCTTGTAATTTTACATAGTATCTTTCATCAGAGAGTTGCCTATTTGCTTCTTGAATGTAGTCCACAGTGTTCATTATGACAACAGCAACCTATCACGGTGCCCGTGCTCCCCTTGCTAATTTCTGCCAGTCTACACTGTGCTTTGCTCCCATTGGCTATTCTGTGTTTGTCCTGTCCAGTATGGCCTTTATATACTGGGCTCTGGCGCCCCTCCGGTGTTCCTGTACCAGTGCTTGTTTCTGCTCAGTGATTCCCACTGTACTGACTTGGCCTGACTCCGGTACCTCTGCAAGAGAGAGGTTTAGGTTTCTATTCAAACCTTTTTATAGTTCCCAAGAAGGATGGCGGCAGTCATCCTATGCTGGATCTCAGTTCTTTTGTGGTCCATACTCACTATAAGATGGAGTTCTTGCGCTCTGTCATCGCAGTGATTTGTCCAGGGGAATTTCTGGCCTCTCTGGATCTGCAGGATGCTTACCTGCACATCCCAGTTCATCTGGACTGTCAGAAGTATATCAGATTCACTTGCATTCTTGGACACTTTCAATTCACCTCATTCCTCTTCGGGCTCACCACTGCTCCTCAGGTGTTTGTACTCGTCTTTGGCTCCTTGATTGCCTTCCTGGACACCAAGGGGATTCAGCTGACTCCGTACATGGACGACCTTCTGCTGAAGGCTCCTTCCAGGGACCTCCTGGACCACCAGATCCAGGAATGTGCCCAGATCCTCCTCCAGCATGGATGGATTCTGAACATGGACAAGTCTGCTCCAGTTCCTTCTCAGAATCTGGTTTTCCTGGGTCTCTGGTTCAACACCTGTCAGGGTATGGTCTATCTGACAGAGGACTCTGTTTAGCAGATCATGAACAAGGTGTCCCGTGTTCTGGAGTGGACCTCAGCCGCGGTTCGCAAGTTCTCATCCCTTGTGGGCAAGATGATATCTACCATGGAAGCGGTTCTGTACTCCATGGCATACACCATGGAGTTTCAGAGGTTCACTGTCAGGGCTTACCGGGGAATCTGGAACTCTTGGAGTGTCTAGTCTCTCTTTCCCAGGAAGTGAGGCAGGACCTTCTCTGGTGGTTGGACAGCTCCAACATGAGGAAAGGGAAACCCTTTGCTGTCCTGGGTCACCTGGGGGGTTCAGGGACGATGGAATGCAGAGGAGACCCTCCTACCAATCAACATTCTGGAGCTCAGAGTGATTCTCCTTGCTCTGGTGTACTTGTCCTTTCCACTGAGGGACTGTCCAGTCCGTGCCCAGTCATAAGCACTTCCGCTTGGTTAGTGTTCAAGGTTATTTTGGCCTGGGCAGAAGTACATGTCCCTGCCATCTCCGCCGTGCACATTCCAGGCATATAGAACGTTCTGGTGGACTTCCTCAGTCACCAGACAGTGGACCCCGGGGAGTGGGAGCTCTTCAATCTGCTGGTCCAGAAATGGGGGCTTCCCTACATAGACCTGATGGCTACCTGGGACAACAGGAAGGTTCAGCTGTTTTGCTCTCACTGGGGGATACTCTGGCGTTTGCAGCGGACACTTGTCCTTTCCTTGGCACTTTCATCTAGCCTACATTTTTCACCCCTCTTCTTCTCATTCCCAGGGTGCTGAGAAAGATTTAGATGGATGGTGCATCAGTCATACTGATTGTTCCCTATTGGACCAGGCAACCTTGGTTTCCAGAACTGTTGGCGCTGTCTGCTCAGGATCCATTTCCTCTGTCTCGCAGACTGGATCTCCTCCTCCAGGGTCACCTCTGGAGAGAGGACATGGATAGTCTGGCTTTGATGTCATGGCTGTTGAAGCCTCCATCTTAAGGAGGCTTTTCTTTTGAGGTGGTCTCCACTGTGATCCAAGCCAGGAAGCCTGTCTCTTCTAAGGCCTACCACAGAGTTTGATCTTCCTTTTATTCTTGGTGTGTTGACAGGAATTTATCCTCACAAGAGTTTGCACTCCTGTCCATCTTGTCCTTTTTGAAGGATGGTGTGTACAAGGTCCTTAGCCTTAGTTCCTTGAAGGTCCATACCTCAGCTATCTTGGTCTTTTACCAGAGGCGCATTGCCATATTGCCTGATTTCAAAGTCTTCTTTCAGGTTGTCGCTCATGCTTTCCCTGCCTATAAGGCTTCTATTTCCCAGTGGGACCTTAACTTGGTTCTGGGAGTATCACGGTGCCCGTGATCTTCTCCCATGGTGTTACCTGCCTTTCCCCACTTGTGCTTAACAGCAGCATGTCTGGTCGCTGCCTGACTTCTTGTTTGCATCGTGCGTCACTACAGTGCACTTTCTATTTTGTAGACACAGCTTAATTAATTAATTGCTCCTCCTCTCCGGGAGGCCTTATATGTGGCCTTCAAACATTGCTTCAGGGCCCTTTCGTGGTGTATCTGAGCTTTGCTTGTATTCCTCATTGTGACCCGTTCTTGGCTGTTGATTCCAATTTGTGTATGACCCTTGGCTCCGTCTGACTACCCAATTTGTGCCTGAACCTCTGGCCTTGTCTGACTACCTGATCCATGCTCGATTCCTGGCCTGGTTGACAACCCGCTCCATGCGAAGTACTGTGGCTCCGTCTGACTACCTGTTACGTGTATGACCTTGGCTTTTTCTGACTCCACTTATGCTTACCTTGGGCCTGGCTCCCTCTCCATGCAGGTCCCTGGGTCTGGTCTCTGCCATCATACTGCTCCGGGTTTTGTCTATACCTATAGGCCTTGTATCGCTCTGGTCTTACCGAGTATCTTGCCTGAACCCTAGCATTCTAGGGTGTGGTGTCTGACTACTGTGGGCCCTAGTATTTGAGAGTATTGTGTCACTTTAGACCCTAGCGTTCTCGAGTAGAGAACGGCCGCTTACCACCCTCTCCATCTTAGGTGGTACCCAGAACCATAGGCTAGGTTCCTTGCCGTGTTCCTGGTTCCAGTACTTCGGGCTAAGTTCAGTGTCAGCCCCTGGGTAGTGGACTGTAGCACTGTCTCCATGCCTGACCCCGGAGAAGGTTGGGGAAGTGCTTATTTACTATTCATTGTATTATATCTTTCAATAAAGTGGTGTTGATCTTAACTGTACCAGGCAGAGTCTTTCTTTGTCTAAGCTACCGTGACAGGGAGTCCTGCAGCAGCCTCCCTTCGAGTTTTTGGCCACCATTCCTCTACGCCTTCTGTTGTGGAAGATGGCTTTTCTTTTGGCTGTATTCTCTGTCTTCAGAGTTGCTGAGCTGCAGGCTTTGTCCTGGTGTTTCACAAGGACAAGGCTGTTCTCCATACCTCTCATTAATTTATTCCTAAGGTGGTCTCAGCGTTCCACATCAATCAAGAGATTGTTATGCCTTCCTTTTGTCCTGACCCTAAATCTGACAAGGATTGTTGGATGTAGTGCGTTGCCTCAAGTTCTATTTGCACCGTACTGAGTGTGTCCATAAGAGTGATGCTTTGTTTGTCATCCCTGAGAGTCCAAGGGCTTGTTTGGCTGTGTCCAAGGTGACTCTTGCATCCTGGATTAAGTCTACTATCCACAAGGCTTATGAGCTCAGAGGGAAACCTGTTCCCTTCCGCATTACAGGATACTCCACCAGGTCTGTTGGGGCCTCCTCAGCCTACAAGAATCAGGCCTCTACTGAACAGCTGTGCAAGGCTGCCACTTGGTCTTTTGTGCACACCTTTGCAAAACACTACCATGTGGATGCTCTGGCTTCGGCTGAAGCCAGCTTGGCAGGAAAGTCCTATTTAGGACTTTATTTTCCTGTGCTTTATAGCTCTTTAACTGTTGAGCCCTGTTGGCTCTTGTTCATGTGTGCTGTGTACTGTTATTCAGTGTCCACTGACACTTTGTTAGTTTGGGCTGTTTCATGTCCTGGATAGTCCATGGGAACTCTGGTATCATGGGGGGCCGGGGCTTGGTCCTTTCCTTCTCTTCCCTCCCTGGTGAGCTCAATCCCCATGGTATCTGTATGTCATACTGGATGACAGAGAAAAGAGGATTTTAGTCTTACCTGTTAAATCCTTTTCTGTTAGTCCATATGACATACAGATCTCCCACCCAGTGAAATGGCCCATGCTGGGTCTCCTGTGGCTGAATGTGAGAGTCTTTTTTTAGGGGTTCATCGCTCACAGGAGCTTTCCCATCTTCCTTCTTGTTATTTTAGTTGATAGGTTTATTTTCTCAAATTTATCTAGCGGGGAGGGGCTAAGGTGGCCTAATATGGAGGAGGGGGAGGCTCCACCCCTGCACTTCTTTCATAATTTTTCCAGCCCACTGGGACGTGCTGTCGCCTCCCCCATGGTACCTGTATGTCATATGGACTAAGAGAAAAGGATTTAACAGGTAAGAGTAAAATCCTCTTATATTTTAAAACAAGGAAGTGTTAAGATCTTATTTGGCCCCAGTAAATTTTTGAAAAAAGACACAAATGTAGTACATTTTGAAAAAAGACACAAATGTAGTAATTTTATTTTTTTATCACTTTATCTCCTTGAATGACAGCAACATCTACAACAGTTTGTGAAGCCATTGAGTTAAAAACACTACTTTCATAGGCCCTTTTTATTTTCACTGGCAAACAAGTAAAAAAAAATATGAACCAAGGGCAGCCTCCTTCCTCTTCAACTATTTGACCACAGAAATTAAACTGGTTCCTTGCTAAAATAAACCGAACAAATGGTAGCCAAAGGTGAGGCCTCCTAGGAGAGGAACACTGGGTTTACCCATGCATTAAAATGTCCATGTGTTAGAAAATGGTCAAAAATGGTTACAAAAAATGACCTTAATAGAATAATCCCTGTTGTGCCAAAAAATATCCTGCATTTCATTGGTGATTGATGCACAATGACAATGACACAATATGATATATCTATGTAAAAACTTTTACTTTTCCTGTATAAGTACAATAAGCATAAAAAAAAACAAAAAGAAAACATGCTGCCATTTTGAAAATTCTGCATCACTTCTCAGTTGGTGCAGGCTGGTTCTCAGTTGGTGCATGTTCACTTTTAAAAGGTTGCACGCAAAAGGGCGTCCGACCACATCTCGCGGTAAGCATGTTGCCAGGATAAAAATGGCGACCGGAGAATCTCGTAGTGCATGAAAGCACGAGATTTTCAGGTCACGCTATCAAATGTCGCAATGTAGTGTTAGGTCTGCTCCTGAGTAGAAGGAAAAGGCATAATAAGTGAAAGAGTGAGAGAGTGTCTGTCTTCAGGCCATTATCCCTGCAATACACCATCACATCTAGCGCTGCTCTGGGCTCTTTCTTCCTCTTTCTCGGCTTGCAGACTGTGAAAGTGAAGGAAAAAATACTTTAATGAGTTAGTACTGTCTTTCTATAAAAAAATTTAATATTGCAGCTATTACAAAAATAAACTAAACTAGCCCATTCCCTTTTGATTTGGTTTGAGAGATATACGATGCTAAAGTTCTCCCCTCCCTCCCCTTTCCCTGATGTCAGCTGTAAAGTTGACAGTAGGAGATGCGTGTCGGCCGACTCGAGGCGGCTCGTCAGCAGAGCCAAAATAGCGCAATGTAAAAAGAAATACTTCATTGGAACGATCTACAAAGTGTGCTTGGTTTGCAAGACCGTTACAGTTAAGTATTTCTTTTTTATATTGCGCTATTTCGGTTCTCCTGAAGAGCCACCTGCTTGTCCTGGGACCAGGATCTCCTGCCGTCAGCTTGCAGCCAAAGGGGGAGGAAGCACTGAAGATGCAGGAGTTGTAGAGCTTCCTCAGGTCAGCCCTGGTGATGGCCTGCTTCTGGACCACAGGACCAGCCCCTTGCTCCTCCAGCTTTCGGATTACAGCAGCCAGTGTTAGGCTGGAGCTGTGCAGCTCTGGGTCCTTGGTGAGGTCCAGAGTGCAGCAGTAAGGGGGTTCATTCAGGTAGTGGTTGAGGGAACCTCGTCGTAGAAAGAGTGCAGCACCAGGCACAGCGCCTCCTTGTCCATTCTCTCAAAGTCCATGCTCTGCGGCTTCTTGCTCAGGCATTCTCTGAAGATGCAGGTGGCCAGCCGTGTATTCTCGCTCAGTTGTGGGCATTCAGATGGGGACCCCATGCCTCCTCCATCATCTCCTCCTCCTGTACCCCCAAGTTGCAGCAGAAACAGCTCCACGTCCTCCCCAACCACCATCCCAGAGCGCAGGCCAGGTGGGAGAGGAGGGTGATGCAGGGCAGAGGGTGCTGATGAGGCTGATGCTTTTATCCAAATGTTGATGAGCGCTGCTCCAGGCTCTCTCTTCCCCTTTCACTGTCAGTCTGCACGCAGAGAGAGAGAGAGAGCCTGGAGCAGCAATGGATGTGATGGTGCATTGCAGGGATACTGGCTTGAAGACAGACACTCTCGCTCTGTCACTTATTTTGCCTTTCCCTTCTACTTAGGAGCAGACATGACACTGGATTGCGATGTTTGATAGCACGACCTGAGAATCTCGTGCTTTCATGCAGTGTAAGATTCTCAGGTCGCCATTTTTATTTTGGCGACATGGTAATGTGAGACGTGGTCACAGGCTCTTTTGCGTGCAACCTTTTAAAAGGATACCGTGCAGGCTTAGGGTCCTTATGTGGAGTCATTCTGGGGCAAACAAGCTGGAGAGAATTTCCACTATTCTGACTCAGTTACATGGTGCTTTTAACTCTTTTAATTACTTGACAGTTAGTTCTATTGTACATTGTAAAGCCATGTGTTTTATTTCTCTCTAGCGTTCAAGGTGTTAATAATGTCATTTAAATCAATGAGAATGTTTAGTTGTCAAGTTAACTATGAAGATACAAACACCCTTTTCTTACTATATTTGCTTCTTTGAAATAAAGTCATATTCTACTTGTATATTAGGCATTTCTGAAGAGAAAAATCTATTACAAAAATGTAAAAACCATAGTTATAGATAGGTAAATGGAAATAATGTCTAACATGTTTCTCATGGATAACCATGTTTCCTGAAGGTAACCTGACTCCTATGAGGAAGTGCAGCTGTCTGTTAGAAATGTGCTTTGAGGTAAATGAGGCTAATGTCTGTCAAACCATGTTTTTTACACTTTTGTTTTAAATATCTTCAGGTAGAATGTGGGTTTACTTTGAAGAAGTGAACACAGTAAGAAAAGGGTGTCATCATTGTGTGAACTGGAGAACAACTGAGCCACCTGTAGTAAGGCCTGCAGTTTATCAGGTTGGGGGATTTTTATGCATCCCTATGGTGCAGATAGTTTGCCCCAGAATTTCTCCTAGTTTCTTTTGCACCTAGGGCTCTTAGACTATACCTAAAAATGTATTTGAAGTTTAATCCTTTGACTATCAGAGCAGAATCCAACACATTGCTTTGAAATGCGCCAGGCAAACTTCTTGCACTTAATGGGTTTGCCCTCCTTTCTGGTCCTTAAAGGGTAAATGAATGATCCCAATAGGGGATATGTGTTATATAGCCATTAACCAGCAATTTGTTGTAATGAATACTAAGAATAGCATATTGTTCTTGCTTTTACATGGCGTATGTTCAAAAAACGGCACAAGAATTGTAGATTATGCTAACGTAGTGTACTGATAATCTTAATTTTATTAATGACAGGAGGCGAATATTTTGCATAAAACTTCCTTTACTGAACTCCATAGCAGCACAGATTTATATAACCAATCAAAAAGAAGAAAGCAGATCCTATATAAGACCCTTACAGACTAACCCCTCCCTCTTTCTTTGCAAAACACAAACATGTAACCTGTAAACAGAACAGGAAGAAAAAACAGGCCTCTTCCTCCTGCAATCCTTGACCCATGCCGCTGATATCTCTTCTACAAAAAACCGGCCACGAGGAAGGCGTCACGCTGAAAGAAAAGAAAAAGTGTGAAAGTATACAAACTCAATAATAGTGAAGCAATTATTATTAAACAGTGTAAGAGTCAACAACATAACAATGCACGTGTCATAGATACATTAACATATCATTACACCTAAACTGTCCCCAAGTAGACCTTGTCCACCCCATGCTCCACCTCTCCAGGGCGGGAAGAAAAACATGGGAAGGGAAAATATTCGCCTCCTGTCATTAATAAAATTAAGATTATCAGTACACTACGTTAGTCTAATCTACAATTTTACCACATGACAGGAGGCTTCATATTTTGCAATTTTAATGAAACCATCAACAACGATGCATGAGAGGATGGTCTAAAGTAGAAAACCCGAAAGGCTTCCTCTCTGGACCAATCCGCCGATTGCATAATATCCGTTACCGAAGCTCCCGTGGATCGAGTACACGTAGCCGCCGCTCCCCTGACGGCGTGTGCACCAAATGATGGCTCAACCCCCGCTAGGGTAAGAATCCAACGAATCCATCTAGCCAACGTAAGCTCGCAAAGCCGCTGAAACACTCCGACATCCAGTTTCCAATTGCTGCTGTCCCGCCAATTGCGGGAGAACCAATCCGCGGAACAATTGGAAACTTCTGGAAGATATTCCGCCCGCAACGAGATGTTGCGATCGAAACAAAACCGGTAAATATCTTTTGTTGCTTCTGTAAGGTCGCGAGATCTGACACCTCCCAGCTTGTTGATGTACTGGACAGCTGAAATATTGTCCATACGTAGGAGGATGCAACAATCTGAGAGATCCCTGGCTAGACTGTGCACCGCAAAGGAGCCCGCTATCAATTCCAAACAATTGATATGCAGACCCAATTCATCTTGAGACCAAGGACCCCCTGTGGAGGCATCCACACAATGCGCTCCCCAGCCCCACAGGCTGGCATCCGACTCCAGCACAAAATCCGATGAGCGACCAAATATCGCCTTGCCGTTCCACGCTTGCATGTGGAGCAACCACCAACGAAGCTCCGCCCGGACCTCCGATGAAAGAACTACTTGATGATCGTATGAAAGGCCCGCGCAAAGATGACTGGCTTTCAAATGTTGCAGTGCCCTGTAGTGAAGAGGTCCTGGAAAAATCGACTGTATGAAAGATGAAAGGAGACCCACAATGCGAGCCAGTAGCTGTAAGGAAACCGTGGTCTGACGCAACACACGGCAGATCTCTTTCCGAATAGCTGCAATCTTGGATAGTGGAAGCCACAGAAGACATTGAACCGAATCTATTTCGAACCCCAGGAATTGAACCACCTGGGATGAAATCAATGCTGATTTGTCCCTGTTTACCACAAAACCCAGGGATTCCAGAAAACTTACGATAAAGGTCGTTTGAGATTGCAGAAGTGAGACGTTGTTGCAAAAAATCAATAGATCGTCTAGCTAGAGTAAACAACGAACACCTTGAGCCCTGAAATGAGCTACCACCGGCTTCAGCAGCTTCGTGAAACACCACGGAGCTGAACTGAGACCGAACGGAAGGCATGTGAATTGGCACATGCGATCCTGCCAACGGAATCTCAGAAATCGTCGGCAATCCTCTGCTACTGGAACCGAGAGATATGCATCCTTGAGATCCAGTCTCGTAAACTAGTCGCTTTCAATCAAGAGGTCGCGTAAAAGATGAATACCCTCCATCTTGAAATGGTGGTACACTACAAAGTGGTTGAGTTTCCTCAAATTGATAACAGGACGAAAATCTCCCGTCTTTTTCCATGCCAAAAAAATATTGCTGACGAAGCCGCCAGCGTCTGGCGAGTACTGCACTGCGCCTTTGGAAAACAAAGCCCGGATCTCGGCGTCTATCAACAATCTGGCTTCCCTTGAGACCCTGACAATTGGAGGAGGTGGCCCTTGAACCGGCGGAGAATGAAAATCTATCATTTAGCCTCTTACCGTCTGTAAAATCCAGGCATCCGAGGTAATCCTCTCCCAATTCTGAAAGAAAAGAGAAAGTCTGCCTGCAGTTACTTTGAGACAAGGACATGTATTGAGAGCACTCACTGGAATTGAACTTTCCGCGACCACGTCCCCGAGCTCCAATGGTCCTCTCTGCTCCTCGCTGGAATGAGGTAGTTCAATACTGGGATGATGGGAAGAATGTAGCTGAGGGCGGATTCGCTCTGGGGCCTGAAGACCAGAACCTGCTGGTGGCATGGCCCCGCTGCCGGCCAGCACGCCCAAAAACACCTCTGTTGACGGTTGTGCGAAAGACTTGCTTCAAGGACGTCTGTGCCTTGTTGAGCGTTGTGAACAAGTTGAGATGTCTTTTTAGCTTCATAATAAAAGGTTCCCCAAAGAGAAGACCTTTCGCTGCCGGGCCCAAATCCTTCGACCCTAAATCTGACAACTTGGCATCTATGCACAACAAGGCAGCCTTCCTGCACTCTGTAGAAAGGGCTACATTGGCATTTCCAAGCAAACAAATGGATCGCTGGGCCCATTCACGGAGAGCATCTGCTTGCACTGGAGAGCCTTCAGACATTGCTAGATCAGTAAAATATAAGATCTTGGACAACGGTCCCAACACATCCAACAACTTGTCTTGCACCGTCTTCAGGCCTCTCTCTATACCTTTGCGAGGATCCCGGCCTGACCTGGCCATGAAGGTCAATATGGTGGGGTCAAACTCAGGAGTTAGTGCAACCTTATTCGGGAGGGAAGGCCTAGGGCATTCAGCTCTCAATTGGTTTCGGACCTCCCTCTCTAGAGGCTTACGAATCCATTAATGAACATATCTGGCGAGGTGATCCAGCAGGTTCCACTCCGATGACTTAGGGTGGCGCAGGAACCACGGGTCAAATAAAGGAGTACCCTTTGAATCACAGAGGAGCTCTTCATCCATCACAGCCGAATCACGAGAACCTGAAGGTCCCCCAGAAGCCTCCACAAAGGACTCCTTAACGTACTGTGATTCCTCAAACAGGGTGGATTCCCAATGCGTATCTTCTGCAGAGGCAGGTGAATCCGCTCTCCATTCATCCACAACATCTAGCCCAGGGGCCGAAAAATCCTCTTCATCCGAGGAATGGATCGGAGCTGGCAGGGAGTCCTCCACCCCTGCTAGACGTGGACGCTTCATGGATGCTTTACCAGCAACTCCTTTCAAGATTGGAGCCGACCCTTTCCAATGACGTTTAACTGAAAGTAAGTCCTCTCCTGAATGCACCCCAGAACCATCATGACTCTCCCGGTCCAGCCTGTCAGATGAGTGAAGTGCTGAAGTAGACTACGTTGGACGTTGCGAAAGAATCCTCGCCAACGCCTTCTCAACAGAGGCCGCCACCACCTCATTAATAATGGACTGGAAATCCTGAGAGCCCGCCATGACCAATACAGCCTACAGAGGACAGAAAAAAAAAAACAGGTAAGCCCAGGTAACCAAGATCAAATGGATGTGGGCCAACCACCTGCGTAGTACAACTGGGGCTCACCCAGTATTCACATCACAACTGCCGTCCCCACCGGACTGCACCAAAGCCTTACTTATATATATATATAGATAGAAGAGGGCTCACCTCAAGGCAAAACTGAAGGTTTTTTTTTTTTGGTTTTTTTTTAGGCACAGGACAATGGCAGCTCAATATACATGAAATATGGGGGCTCACCCCAGTTGCATCGTTGCATCACAGGGAGGCAACCCAGCAACAAGCAATAAAAATATATACAATGCCGGCTCCAAGTAGAGCGCCACTCAAGACCGGGGCTCACCCAGCCAGAGGCCAAATTTACAGGAGAGCCATGCGCCACTGAGGGCTCACCCCAGTAATTCTCCAATCTGGAGAAGTATAACCCCTGAATATCTCTCAATATTCCAGTAGAAAGAAACCTGCAGAAGCAGGAAAATGGGGGCTCACCCCAACGCAGGAAAAATCATAAGTAGTACAACTGGGGCTCACCCAGCCTGTAAGTAACCACGTTTATGTATTAAGTAGCCGACTGTAATGAAGCAGGGAGATAAGGAAGAGGGGCTCACCCCACAGCAAGTGGATCGCAACAAAGAAAAATGCAAGAAAAGAATCGCAATAAGCTCGAGGGGACTCACCCCTAACTCTAGGCGGCAACCTCCACCACCCCGGCAAAGGAAAAACAGGCCCAAGGGCTACCGCAGCCCGAGCCGAACATGAGTACCAAGATGGCCGCCGAGACTCCCGCGCTATCACGAGAGTTCCGAACGGTCATCCAAATACCCCGCTGAGCCACGGAACGCCGAGAAATAAACCTGCACCGAGATGAATAGAGGCAACGCTAGATAAGGAACCCAAGGAGTAAACCCCGATACTAATAAAACCCCCCAGCAAAGCCAAGGCCGCCACAACGGGGTAAAAGCAAGGGGAGACACCCAAGGTCGCACCCCGAGTAGCGAATGAGAGATAACGCGTTGGAAAAACCAAAGGTATGAAACCAACAAATCTGCAACCCAATGAGTATGGAAAAAACAGACTAGTACAGAAATTTAAACAAGATAACAGTATAATAAGAACAGTATACCATAGAGACAAATAATGACAAGCATTAAACGCAAAACTCTGACCTGTGCACTTGGACTGGAGCAGCAAAGAAAGAGGGAGGGGTTAGTCTGTAAGGGTCTTATATAGGATCTGCTTTCTTCTTTTTGATTGGTTCTGTAAATCTGTGCTGCTATGGAGTTCAGTAAAGGAAGGTTTATGCAAAATATGAAGCCTCCTGTCATGTGGTAAAATTCTGGGGCAAACCAGAATTCTCCAGATTCTCATTGATTTAACTGTTGGAGTGTCAGATGAGTATCCAGTGCATTGCTTTGCCATGCATTGGATACCCCTCTGGCACCTACAGTGTTAAATTATTGTTTTTACCTCTTGAATGCTAAAGAGGTATCTAATTCATTGCAATGTAATGCACTGGAAACCTCTCTAGCACCAAAATCAATGGGAATTGTTATTTTCCTCTATGGTACAGTTGGTTTGTCCCAGTTTTCCTATATATTTTTTTAGACATACACCTTAGTCAAAATAGCACTGCTACAGGTCATTTTATCCACAGTAATATATGCACTATAAATATTTTTTTTAGTAACACTTTGATTGGCAAAGGGGTCCACAACACACTGCAAACTTAAAAAGATAAACTTTAAAGGGGAACTTTCACCTCATAAAAACTTTTGACCAGTTGTTTAAACATTTAAGCAGCATTAGGAAACGTGGTTCTTATTTTTTTATTTTTATGTACTTGTTAAGATTGTTAATACAGCCAGCTCCAGTAAGCATTATACTGAGGTTGCAACCTCAGTATAATGCTAATCTCTGCTTCCTGTAACTGTAGGAGCCGTTTACACCACACCGAAGTGAAGCGTGAACGCGTTCCCTGGGGCAACTGGGAGGGAGGTGGGAGGAGAATGAAACAGTGCTGGGAAGTCCTGAGAGCCGTGCCTCAGAAACACATTGCTGCAGAAAGCGGAAGTGCACGGCATGCACATTAAAAATCTTAACAAGTACGTAAAAATAAAAAATAAGAACCACGTTTTCTAATGCTGCTTAAATGTTTAAACAACTGGTGAAAAGTTTTTATGAGGTGAAAATTCCCCTTTAACATGTAAAACATTTAAGAAATACCCTAAAGGGTAACAATACTGTAGTTTTTTTTTTGTTTTACAGAAAGATTTACCTAGGTAAATGTCCTACACAGCAGTCAAATATACAGTATTTAGTTCGTTGAGCATTTCATCTAATTTGTAGTTTCACTGCTAGTGGTTTCTGTTTATCATCTGATAAGGCTATCATCCCTTACATTTAGTTTAGATTGAGGTAACCAAAGAACTCAGCAGATACCTCTATATATATAGGAGATAGACAGACAGACAGACAGAGACAGACAGACAGACAGACAGACAGACAGACAGATAGATAGATAGATAGATAGATAGATAGATAGATAGATAGATAGATAGATAGATAGATAGACCTGACTATTGCATAAATGACACCTATATAGGAAAGTTAATCTGTTAAGCAAATGTAACTACTTATTCCTGTGGTACAATTCCCCTTTGAAAGGAGCCCATGTGTCATGTTTGTTAAACAAATATGCTTTTTTCTTCACAGACACTATGCAAGCAGCGGTATTCATAATGCTCCACTTTTTCAAGGTCTCCCAAATGCAGTAAGTATTTTAATGAAATATAAATAAGATTAGTTTCTATTTACACACTAACCTCCTGTTGCAGCTGATCTCCATTTTGTGCATATTTCTTCACCCTAAAGCAATGTTTCTCAACCTTCTCTCTCTTAAGGCACCCCTACTATGCAATATGGAATTTTGAAGGCACCCTAGTAATTTCAAAAGGACTTAATAAAGAGTACAATACATAAATGTATAATTAATCTTAGGTCTCACTGTCAGAATGACAACAAAGAGAATACTGTGCATACTAATTTCCATAAATATATTAAAAACTGAAATTTTAACATTTTTCTCAAAGTCTTCATAGAAAAAGTAGGGCGCCCTAAGCTGGTCTCCAAGGTACACCAAAGTGCCATGACTTCCTGGTTGAGAACCGCTGCCCTAAAGTCATCAGTGTAACTTTGTGAAAATGATACATATAGTAAAGTTAACCAATTAACACACTGGAGTAATTGTTAAAGGAATAATCAATGTTTATCTAATGATATTTGTATAAAATGGTCAAATATATACCAAGTGAAAAAGTAAATATATGGGGCCATATTCAGGAAGCTCTGGGGGAGCAATTGAGTAGAAAACTGGCTGCACCATATGGGACAAATTACAGTTCCCATCACTCTTTGTCTCCATGGGTTGAACACCATTTTGCCAGTGTAATTCCACTGGTGTTTCAGGTTACACATTACATTGTATGATTACTGTAGCACATACCGATGAACAGTCTCAGACATGGTTAGGACTAACATCTGTCCCATAGCATGCTCATGAATGGCATAAAATCACACTGCACCTTGCCTAATACATTACATTAAAGCAGGTGAAGAGGAAATGAATGTCCTAAACTGCCCGTAGACTGCCCCACTGTCTTCCCTATGGCCCAAGTGGCATTAATGGAAGGAATTTTGGCACAGCTATGTAAAATGAAAATAGGCAGGCATTGGGTGTGAAAACTGATTCCAGCTCCTTATTTTAGGAGGATCATTTTCTTACATTCACCCCTCTTTATCTCAGTTCACTGCCTCTCGCTCTCAGTCTACAAATGATGGTAATTGAAGTCCATCAATGGCTGGAGAGCCACTGATTCCCATCCCTGCTTTAGTCTGAGTGCATTACAGCTGCAGGTGTTCAGACAGTCTGGGAAAACTGCCAGATTGAATGATCTGTTACTTTATATAGATGCCAGTTGCTGAAATTATCTCTCCATTCTGAAGGGATTTGTAGTTTATCCCTTTGAGTGCCAGAGCAGTATCCAATGTATTGCAATGCAATGTGTTGTTTACTTCTCTGGCACTCAAAGGGTTCACAGCTGAGAAACAGATACAAGGAAATAGAGAAATGCCCAGCAAATCAGACTCCCAAAATGCACTTGCTGCACCCAACTGCCACACCTATGGACTCCTCCCTTATTTTCCCCACATCTATCTAAGTAAAATAATAAAAAAACTTCCCCTCTTTAAATATAAATAAATACATTTCCCAGTCTCAAAACAATGAACCCAGAAACCACAATCCTCATCTGTGCCCATCAAAAACATAAAATCTAAATTAATGTGAACGAATTTTAAACAAATTTAAAGGTGAGCGCATTCAATAATAATCCTATAGTTCAATATGATGTGTTACTTATATGGTGAGGGAGAAAACTATTAATGAGTGTGTGAAATGAAAAATCTTTAAATAGTTGAGCTCTTAAATTGACAATATATTAATTAGACATAGTGAAAATATATTTACTTAAAGGGATAGTAATACTTAAAATGTAAAAAAAAATATGTTGTAGGGTTTATCCCCCTGAGTAAAAGAAGGGTACTCCCGCTGCTGAAAGGTGTTTTATTAAAAAGTTATTACAGCTCAAAGTTTAATTTTTTAGGTGCAATATCACAGTGGTCTGAAATTGTACAGTGGCGCTGTTGCTACACCATCCTATGGAGATTTTTGGTCCCGGGGCCAGAGCTGTCCATAGGATGGTGTAGCAACAGCGCCACTATACAATTTCAGGCCACGGTGATTTTGCACCTAAAAAATTAAACTTTGAGCTGTAATAACTTTTTAATAAAACACCTTTCAGCAGCGGGAGTACCCTTCTTTTACTCAGGGGGATAAACCCTACAACATATTTTTTTTTTACATTTTAAGTATTACTATCCCTTTAAGGCCACAAATGACTATACATATATATATATATATATATATATATATATATATATATATATATATATATATTAGGGTTGCCACACAGCCGGTATTTTACCGGCAGGCCAGTAAAAAATTGGCTTCTGTCCAATGTTAAGTCTAGGGAAGGAATGCCATGGCCGGTATTTTTTTTAAGAAAAGGTGGCAACCCTAATATATATATATATATATATATATATATATATATATATATATATATAGGGATTTTACACTTACAGTAAATGAACACTTTGTTTACAAATTACACTTTATAGTAAATGAACACAGTTTGAACAATGTGGTAGTATAAATATTGCAGAGTTATACTTGCATTAAATAATGACAGCATTAAATCCAGGTCAAGACAGTGGAAGGGATAATTGTAGTCTCCCGATTCAAAAAGACCATGGGTCCAAGGTAAATGAATTCACATCAAACATGTAAAAAAAAACAAATTGCAATACATAGTGTGATCTGTTTTAACAATTCAAAAATCATGTGCTTCAAAGAGAGAGAATATCATAGCAATAATGTTCATCAAAATATTTAAATATTTAAAAGAAGGTTTTGCTAGTAGTAAAGGAAAGAAATCTGTGCCCTCCAGACTTGAATCTTGAAATAACTAATTTGTAATATGTAGCGCTTGATGGGCTATAAAGGCGGACAAGCTATAGTAGCGTATGAGGTAATTAATGGAGCTGCCGTCACTCAGCATAGCAGGATCAACAACAAGATGGACAAATGCTGGGAGTAAAATAAATGTTACTCACTCTTAGCTTCGGCCCGGGAGATGATTCTTTACCCGGGTCTTGTAAGGCTCATGAGGGTAATTTTGAACTGTCCTCACTTGGTCTTTCCGGTGTTGAAACTCCAGATACGGTTCTGTGGTTCAGGCTATAAAACCTTTCAAAGGTCAAAAAGTGTTGAGAGTTTGATGGAAAATATCGCAAGCGAATGCTCCAACAAAATACTTTAGTGTATTTAAAATCCAAAACGCTATTTATTCAGAAATGAATTAAAAATTATACCACAGTTGTTACAATTTTAGTAATATGAATTAAAAACAATAGTCTGTGTTTCATAGTTCGGAAGTAATGAAAAATTACTTAATTAGTTGGAATCCAATTATTTGTAAATTGTAATCGTCTCAATTTAGACTCCTCTTCTTTTATGATAAACAACCCCATTTTTTCTAGTCTCCCAATCCCTTTATCCACTGAGTCTTAACAATAGTCCTTGGGGCACACCAACAGTGCATGTCTTCTAGATATCTCTGTATGATCACAGGGATTGTAATCCGTAACGCAGTAATTGTGATTAATCCCGCATTGCTTAAGTAGAGATATCCTAAAAACCTAAACTGTTGGTGTGCCTGAGGACTAGAGCTGAGAATCACAGCTTTTATCAGTTTTGTTGCACGTCTCTGTACTCTTTCCAGCTCAATAATGTATTTATTAAGAACTGGAACCCAAAACTGTACTCCATTTTCTGGCATAAACAGTACACAATGAGGAAAAAGATACCTCAAGGGAAACATAAATTTCTATGCTCTGTAATTCTACCTAGCAACTAAAATGAGATTGAGTGAATGTCAACAAACCACAATTTTTGAACTATTGCCTCTTAATAATTAACCCACACTTTACCTTATTGAGCAGAATATCTGAATGGCCACTATGACTTAATTCTCCATGGCATCCCTAAAATTAAGCTTTGATACTTGACATCCTAACTACGGAGGTGGACATGATTCTTTTTTTTTAATTGTATCCCAAACTCCTCCCACTCAAATATTCCTTCTTAACAAAACTTTCGGTCCTGGAGTCCAAAAAATAATAATGTTTGTCTCCCTGGACATTATATCCTGTACTTATTAAAGATTAATTTTAGGGAACCAGACCACACACACGTGCTTCATAGTGGCCTACAGGATTTTCAACTCAGATGAAGGTAAGTGGGGGTTTATTATTAGGATGTGTTAATGTTCCTATAAAGATGGTAGAAACAGCCATCTTAGATGTGTAAAAAGATGGCTGCTTCCACTATCTTAATTCTTTAGGACCAGAGGGGTGGGAAATGTGTTGACCACATCGCTGGTCCTTAAAAGGTTAAACAGTTATGCTAACGTCATTTGGCTGCGTGTTTGAAATATGTAATTGGCTGAGTATTAGTCAATCATATTTTTGCTATGATGTCCCAAGGCAAATTTAATATTCCCTTGTTGTGTCCTTCTTCTTCAGTGAGCACTGTTCTTTGGAAGAGGGCGCCCATTCATTTTCTTGTACTGGGGCTTTTGTTTTTCTTGCATTGACGTTAGGACACTTTTTTGTATGCCCCTTTTTTCTGGCTTCAAGGATCATTGCTGAACGAAAAAAAAGCATGAACATTTTTGTATATATGGTATATACATAAACAAACTTACATTTTCTTTTTTCACTTCTCCTAAGCCTCCCAAATGGCCATCCAATGGCCCCTTAAAAAGGTGCAAGGGTTTTAAGACTCCCAAAAATGTATATATTATTCTCCTTGACTTGTTTATATGGGTGGAGTGTAGAAGGGGTGGGTTGTTCCTGGGATCCATAGTGTATTTACTGCCCCTTTCCCCTATCACAGTGCCCGTGATTTCATGTTCTGTCGACATTGCTACTTCCTGTCTATTGCCTGCTGGATTCTTATTGGCCATTGCTCTGCCCAGTGGTCGCCTTTTTATACTCAGTCCTGACTACCTTTGGCTCCCTTTCGTGGTGTTCCTGACCTGACATTTGTTGCTGTGTATCCTGCTCCGTGTATCATCCGGTTCTGCCTGACCTTGCTCCTGTCTTCACTGTCGTACTACCGTTGCTGACCCGGATTGTCTGACTATCGCTCTCTGTGTACCGATCCAGATTGTAGCTGACTATCGCTCTCTGTGTACTGATCCTGGCTTTGGCTGACCACTGCTGTCTGTGTACTGATCCAGGCTTTGGCTGACTACCGCTCTCTGTGTACCGATCCAGGGTTTGGCTGACTACCACTCTCTGTGTACCGATCCAGGCTTTGGCTGACTACCACTCTCTGTGTATCGATCCAGGCTGTGGCTTACTATCGCTGTCTGTGTACCGATCCAAGTTGTAGCTCTATAGAGCTCGCTGCATAGTCCATGTCTCACTGACTCGCAAGTTACCGTGCATGTGCCCGTGCCTGTGCCTTCAGTGCTGCCGATGGTACCTTGGACTCCCGAGAGTAAGCCTGTGTCTGTCAGTATTGCTTCCGGTTCCGTTTATCTTTGAGATAGAGCCTGTGCCTGTCAGTGTTGCCTCCGGTTACGTTGATCTCTGAGATAGAGCCTGTGCCTATCAGTGTTGCCTGCGGTACATAACCTCTAGAGAAAGAGCCTGTGCCTGTCAGTGTTGCCTTCAGTTGCCTATACCGCCGTGTGTAAGCCTGTGCCTGTCAACGTCACCTTCGGCTTATATCTCTCCAGAGATAGAGTCTGTGCCTGTCAGTGTTGCCTTTGGTTTCATATTGTCATCGATATAGAGCCAGTGCCTGTCAGTGTGGTCTTAGGTTACCTATACCGCTGGAGTATAAGTTTGTGCCTATCAGTGTGGCCTAAGTTTACCTGTACCACTGAGTATAAGCCTGTACCTGTCACTGTGGCTTCCGGTTGCCTGTATTGCCTGAGTGTGCCCTTGCCGGTCTACTTTGCCTGTGGCGACCTTAGTCCTCTGGGCTAGTCCTATTGCCTAGCTTTCTCCAACCTGGGCAGACTACTGTCAGTCCGTGTGCTACCTTGTTACCAGGGTCATGCTCCGTCTCAGTGTTCCAATTGCCCTCGCACTCGTCCCCTAATTCTATTGGGGATTCTGCCCTGCAGTACCTACCTCTGCTTGTGGGCCACTTCCTAGGTGGTACTGTTGAGGTTCAGTTCCAGTTTCCTGTCATCTGTTCCTGCATTTATATATGTTATACCTGTTTTGCTTATTTGTACCCCGACCTGTGTCAGATTTGGAAGTGCCTTGACACTGTCCAGATCTGGACCTGTGAAGGGATCCTGTGTCCATTATCATTTTTAATAAAGCTGATTTTACCTTACCAAATTGACTGAGTGTCCTGTAAAACCGTGACATCCCCACAGCCAAAGCGTGAGGGGTAGGTGGAGGGGACACATTTATATAAATATGCCCCCAGTACACTAGGCAGTGGTGGGGCCTACTGGAGTACTAAGTGACACCATTGTTTTTTATTTATTTTAAAATCTCCATCACACTGGCTATGTGGCCGGGAGAAGCAGGAAGATCTTAAGACCTCCCTCCTCACCCAGGTCAGTGTTCCCTTTCACAGGGGCCAAACTGAGAATAGGGCTTCTGGGGGTTTAGCAACCCATTTTCTTTGTTTATTTAAAATAAAACATTATTTAGACTGATCCATGGGTTGGAAAATCAACATTAAATGCCTTTAATTGCATGGCACTCTGATACTCAAATGGCAAGTGCCTCCTCAAATATGTGGTGGACATTCCCTTGCTATGGGGAGATCAAATGCTGGATATAAATGTTAGACTTGTGCATGGGCAAAATTTTCGGTAAAATTCGAATTCGGACAAATTTTTTTTTTCTAATTCGGATGATCCTAATTTCGGACTGGGCCTATTAGATTCGGACGAAATTCTGATCCATTCCAAATTATTCGGCCGAATTTAACATGGGTTAAATTATAGCAGTGCGCCTCCGTGCACACTGCTATCATTCTTTGCAGACAGGGTGTGCATTTAGAAAAAGATCCATCCCAAAAACGGACATTGTCGTACATTGCCAGTCTGTGCATGTCACCTCTATTCCAGCATGGGATGCCAGTCACAATGCAAACGTCGAACATCGAGAACCCATGCCTGTCATTCAATTTAGCATGTTCGAACATCGAAACCCCATGCCTGTCCTTCAATATAGCATATGCTCGAACATCGAAAACCCATGCCTGTCACATCCTACTCAACATAAGTGGTCGACTCGAACATGGACAAACTACATGTCACATTCTATGTTAGTACATGGGTAAAGATTAAGGTTTCATTTTCTGGTACCAGCCTCCTACCCTACTGTCCCTCTTTAGTACCCAAATTCCTCTCTCTCGTTTTCCTATCCTGATTTCCCCTCATATCAGATAACTCTATGTGTATATACATTTTAGTGTTTCCTACTACATCAAGAATAAACATCAATGATTGTAATGTGATAGATGTAATGTGTTAAAAAGAAAAATTGAGACATTCTGTTGTGAACAAACTGCAACACAGGAGAGAAATAAAAAAAATGCTTGACATCTATTCTGAAGAGGGGTCCACAGCATTGTCTTAGTATAGCAATATCACCATTTTCCGTGAGTGTGCAATACAGGGCTCTACGGTAATTGCTGGGCATTTCCCAACGTCATAATCAGGGGATGATGGGAGTTGTATTCTAACTACTGTTAGGAAACACATAAGTGATGCACATTCATCTCCCACCTAGAAATTATTTACACACGAGGCAACTCCCCCAAGTAATACCTAGCCCCTTTCCAAGTGAAAGGACTTCCAGAAAGGCTTCAGATCTCTTAGTGACTCACCTGTTATTGCCAGTCAGCGGGACCTGGAGAGTAGGAGGGGGTGATGCTATGGCTGCAGATTAAGTCTGGCACGGTGCTCTTAGTTGGTCACTCGTCACAATGTTGAAGCTCAGCCCGGCCAGCACCTTCTGGGTGGAGACACCTCACAGCAATCCTGTTCAGGACACATCATGCACTGTTGTGCACTCATACAAGGGATCCCAAATGTTTAGACTCGTACAGGGGGCACCCTCCTGTATTTGTAAAACCTCTCTAGCAAATCTGGGACGGTAGACCTATTTACTCAAGTGTTGACTTTAGGTGGGCGATAAACAATACAAAATAGGCATAATGTTTCACTATCACATAATTCACGTCACTGAAGCAGCCAGCAGGCATCGCCACTGAGTGAGCATAGGGCTGCCCGGCTGCTGACAGTCACACTGATGGGACACCCTGCAACACAGAACTGGCGGAAGAGGACAAAATAAACATGCTATGGGACGGCAAATTGCCGCCCCTGTCAAAGTGCCGCCTGGGTCCATGGACCCACTGGGACCCGTGTAAGGGCCGGCCCTGTATTCGAACAAATACCTAATATTTTTTTATATTTTGCACAGGAACAAATATTAATTGCTCTTGCAGTGGCAATAACTGGAACTAATGCTGGCTGCCTACCTAAGCCTAGCCTAATGCTTCCTGCCTGCCTACACAACAACTGTACACTCTCTAATCTCTTCTCTCTCTGAGCTCCAACAACGCAATGAGGAAATGCAGGCTGTCTGTCTGTGTGACTGTGTCATTAGTCCAACCCCCATCATGAAACGAAGAAGGCTATTCGAATACAGACAAAAGAGGGAAGTAGTGCATGAAACGGAGAATGGAATTGGACTAGAGACATGGAGGGAAAATTATGGAGGGAAAGTAATTGAGCGCGCACAGGAAGTACAAAAAAGTCCTGGTCAAAAGTAGTCAAAACTTTTGGAAATGTGTCGATCGCCGAAACTTCCGAAAGTTTCGACGAATTTCGGACCTGGGCCGTTCGGAGTTGGATCATTTTTTCCGAATGACCCTTGAGTTTCGGATTGGCCGAATGTTTCCGAATGACCCCATTTTCGACGAAATCCGAATGTCTCCAAATGAATTCGCACATGTCTAATAAATGTTACATTCCACATTATCAAAAAAAAATTTCCTTGTTGAAGTCTTTGGGGATACCTGGAGATAAAAGCAGATATAAAATTAGCATCTGTATTTGAATCCAGCACAGAGGAGATAGGGCTTGATTAATTTCCCCCCACTGGTTGTTCTTCAAGCACGGTAAGCAATTCAATTATCTGTGCTATGAAGAAATACTGGCTAAAACAAAACCACCTTGGGCGATATTTTTGCTGTCACTTTTACCAGTTGACACACAACAGAATGCCGAAATATGCATTACGTACTAAGATACGTTAAAGGGATAGTAATACTTCCAAATTACTAATCCCCATATTGTAGCTATGCTAAAAATAAACATATTGCCCCCAGTGTCATCTCTCAAACCCTTATGGTTTGAGAGATAATAGCTTGCTAAGTTCCCCCATCCCCTTTACCTGAAGTCAGCGTTCTAGCTGACTGCGGGGATATCTGGTTTTATGTTTATCAGGTGGCTCTGCAGCAGAGCCGAGATCGCATTTATAAAAAAGAAATCTTTCACTGAAATCAATCACACATAGAAACGCGATCTCGGCTCTGCTGCAGAGCCGCCTGATACACATAAGACGGTCGTATAACAGCTTCCCTGGCAGTCAGCTAGAACTCTGACTTCAGGGAGAGGGGAGGGAGGGGGAACTTTGCGTGCTATTATCTCTCAAACCATAAGGGTTTGAGAGATGACACTGGGGGCAATAAATATCTTTTTATCATAGCTACAATATGGGGATTAGTAATTTGGAAGTATTACTATCCCTTTAAGAGACTCACTTTAACAAGTGAAAACCTGCACTCAGTTTTTTTTGGGCGCAGAGTTCCTTAACGCATCTCAAAAGTGCCAATGCAGGAATTGAACCTGAAAAAAAGCATTATAAAAACCTAAATCACCAGTGCATATATTGATATGGGGCCCAAAGCCCCATATCAATACATCCAAAGTAATCCCAAAATCTGTGAAATGTTAGTGAATTAACCCTATGAGTGCCATTGGGGCATGCTTACATTACAGGGTTAATACGACTAAGTAAAAAAACAACCCCTGACAAGGTACACTTACCAGTAATCCTGATGTCCAGTGGAGTCTTCTGCACCCTGGTCAGCTATTGTCCATCTTCTATTTCAATATTCCTTCTTCTTTTCTCTGTAATCTTCCATCTTTTGTCTTTTTTTCTTTCAAATCTGTCCTGTAAAATAAAAAAACTTCAATGAAAATTTAGTTTTTTAAAAAAATGCCCCCAAGGTATGCATGCAAAAGGTTAAATGCAGTCTGGCATATCTCTTAAAACTAATATGCTGCCATTCCAGTTTCAAATAAGAGTAAGGCCTTCCAAGGTTTATAAATGTCTCAGCTGGCGGCTGCAGGAATGCATAGTGCAACAGACCCCCCCCCACACACACACACACACACACCTTGCTGGAATGTGTACTTACACACCTCCCAGTCATTCAGCTTCTAGCGGGGGGATGACAAAACCCACTAAAAGCTGATTGGCTGGGAGGTGCCTAAGCACAAATCCCAGCCTGGAATCCATTTTGAACAGAGACTGGCTTTTTATATGGTCAAAATTCCCTCATTAGGGCAACTGCCCAAAAGGTATGGAGGGGGGGTGTCTGTTGCACTATGCATTCCTGCCACCACCAGCGGAGGCGGTGGCAGCAGAAGCTGAGCCATTTATAACCCCAGGAAGGCATTTTATTTTTTTAAACAAAGGAATTACTCTTATTTGAAACCGGAACTGCAGCATATTAGTTTTAAGAGATATACCAAACAGCATTTAACCCATTGAGTGACAGAGGATGTTCCTGGCTGTGTAGGGTGGTCCCCGACATCCAACCCTTGTCCCCCTGGCAGTTCTGTCCCTGTCTGCTTTGTATCTCTCCTTGCTCGGGTACCCCTCCACTCATCAGGTCTCCCTCTCCCACTCGTTCTCTGACCGGGCATGCCCTCCTCACCTTCCTCCTCCTCTCCTGAGCCTCTACCCATCTCTCTATCCTCCTCTCCCTGCCATCTCCCACTCACCTTCAGGCACTCACACAGGCCCTCACAGACACACTCGATGACACTCACTCTCTGTCACTCCCTTGCACTCACTGAATCACACTATCAAAATAAAAGATAAAGATGTGCTATGTGTGCAAAACACATGGTATATTACGTGTTAATGTAAGTGCAACACTCTTAGCTCCCAACTCTGTATACCTCATTTAAGTGTCATCTCCTCTTTCTTTCTATCACTAACCTCCGCTCCTGGGTCCTGTGATCTAGCTCGCAAACAAGGTATGTCAGTATTTTGGGGCATATATATATATAGGTCTTCTTGACAACATTTAGCATCTCTAGATAGCGTTATCTTTTTCCTTTGAAGTTGACGTATCATGCGAAATGACTGAAATAAATGTACGATGAGGTGAAAAAGTGTGATGCATGTTTAGAATTTACTTGGATTTTTGGGGCTTACGCCCGTTAGCCATCCTGGTAGACGGCTTGTTGCATAACTAAGGTACTCAGACATGGCTAACGATCTGTGTTTGTTTTTTTTTTGCCTTAACTGCGGTTGTACTGTACATTATTGAATAGAGGGCATTATCTGGCATTGGATAAAAAAAAAAAAACGATAGCAATTCAAGAGTCTAAAATGGCTATTTCTCTGTCACCCAATACAGGTTACTGGTAACTCCGGGTAGGCGATCTGCCCCTTTAATTGTAGGCAGGAACAATTCTAGAATTGTATGCAGGGGGTGGAGCCTACCTTCCCTCCTTGGCTGCAGCTAGATTCTTTGTATGTGTTCGCTCTGATTACTAGCTATTTGAGACTAAGCAATCTACAAATAACGGGCAGGCATTCAAAAGACTGAAGGTAGAAAAACTTATAGTTAGAACCGGATTAATCCCAACTGAATATAGGGTGATAGCGGATATGAGATTGTTGTTTGAGATTGGATTAGGGGCATTGCTTTATTAAGGGGAAAGTTGGAGTGTGAACATTACTTACCCCTGTGTTTGATGATTATAGTGAAGCCCTGCAATATCTTTAAACGCATGGTAAATCCACGTTCTTGACATACCAGGTAGTTAAAGGATATGTGGTATTTAAAGGAAAAGTTAGTCATCAGAATGGTTGGGTAACATCCATCAATATTAATTAAATGACAACAATAACGTCTTTTATTTATAAATTGCGCAACATATCAAAAGGACGGTCTCATAGAACACACAGTAGGTGTTCTTTTAGAGATTTGGTCATACATATTAGACCATTTTCTCATATAGTTTTAATAATAACTTTTATTTTCTAGTTACTATTAAAGAATATTTTTTATGGCGTTGTTAGTGAGTTCTTTAAATTGGTGACATTATTTTGATATAGTATTGAACTGGTCTTTTTCCAGTGGGTTACTACCCAGATCTTTTCTATCTTCTTTTCTTCTTGTGATTAAATGTTGTACCTAAGACCTGCAATACGTATAGGTTAAAATTATTAACCCTTTGTTTGGTATACTGCAGCTAGCCAACCAGCTCCATAAAGATTTGTTCCTTGGTGAAGATAACACAGACAAGAGAACAGTTCTGCTATAGCTTTAGAAGTTTTTTATTTTTCTGTTAGGAATGGAATACCACCATTAGGCGGATTACCATAACTGACAATGCCCTTAGATGTGGCTAGCTCAGTGAACAGGTACTTTTTGTGGACCTTAAGCCCTGAGGGGAAAATCTTGGCTACAAGTTCCCACCGAGGCTTCTTCTTTAAACATGGTAATCTGAAGACAGAAGATCTGCAGGAAAGGCGAGCATCCCTTTGAGTGGTGCAGGTCCATTTGTCCCACAGTGCCCCTCTGCACAGGGGTTTTCATTTGGAGTTCCTGTTGCACACTCCTGCACTCATTGGGTCTATTTGTACATCTGTTGGGTGTTTGGAGCAGGTTTCTGTTGTAATTAACCCTTTAGCTGCTGGTTTTGCATTCATTGGGGGGTCTTCTAACACTTTTGCTACTGGTTCAGTGTTTTTTGGGTATCCTAACATGTTCTAGTGATGTTTCATGTCTTTTAGTTTTACACTTTCAATTTTGTAAAATTTGAGTAACGCATAGGCGCCATTGCTCCATTCACTCCTATGGGACTGTACAATTTGGGACATATCTCTGCAACCGTTAACCGACTTCAGAGATGGTACATTTTAATTGTCTCCCCTTGCTCCATAATCCGGTTCATGTTTCTAGTGTGTTGGGGGGCTCAGAGGGCTTCTCTCACTGTTTGGGATACTTTTCTGGGAAAACTAAATTTCCCATGAGCGCTTGTTTCACCTGCTCTTTTCTGATTGGCTCCCGCCACGGCAGCCATTTTCTGATCCTTCCAGAACGAGTATCCTACGCAGGACTTGGACTCTCCTTCTCTCCTCTGCTGATTAGCCCTTCCCCTGCCAGAAAAGTCTATTTTAGCGATTTTTGGGGTGACATTTTAATCATACACACTGTAATTGGGGTATAGAATAAGGTTATTGACACCGTGAGAATGTCTATACCATTGGAGCTTGGGGCCAGACATAACACTAAGGATGCTGGGGTCTCTGTATCCCCTATTGAGCATTGCTCTTCCTGTCCTTCAGGGTTACCTAGAGAATTCTCAGGTCCTTTATGCCCAGCATGTTCTGATGTCCATGAGTGTCTTCCAGGGACCTCCAGCCATGCATTAGAGCTAGCTTGGGTGCAAGATTTCAAGGCTGCTACTAGGGACCTTAGGTCCACATTGCAACTCTTTCCATTCCAGTTACAGGGAGTCTTTCATTCTTGGCAGACCCCCTCCTCCTTCAAGTCTTCCCTGCCAAAGCCTCAGGGTGTACCTGATGCGCAGATTCCTCTGAGGAGGAACTACTGGTGGATTCATATGTTGAGGAATGGTCTGCGGTGGGCTCCTCTCAGTTTTTTGAGGACCCTTTTGAGGCTGATCCTGAGGCCTCAGCTGAGGGCCTGATCAGGGCTGTTTTAAATACAATAAACATTCCCTTAGTGCAGGAGGTTCCTTCTGATGTATTTCAGGAGCCTAAAAAGCCCTTTACTTGCTTTCCACCTAACCCCACTCTTGACCACCTTGTGTCTGAAGAGTGGTAGTCTCCAGACAGGAAACCTTCTGTCTCCAAGAAATTTGCCAAGCTTTATCCCTTTTCTGAGGCTGCTCTTTCTCAGTGGGTTCATCCTCCCAAAGTGGATGCTCCTATCTCCAGGCTATCCAAGTCTACTGCCTTGCCAGTGTCTGATGCGTCTGCCCTAAAGGACTGGACTGACAAGAAGCTTGAGGTCTCCCTCAAGTCCATCTTTGCTACTACTGGTTCTGCCATGCTTTCAGCATTTGCAGCAGCATGGGTGAACCGAGCCATTGCAGTCTGGACTGAACAGCTCACTCTTGCTGTGTCACGGATTTGAAGACTCTCAGACTTAAGGTTTGGTAAAATAACTTAACTTTATTAAAAGTTAAAGGCAGTCCCTGTAGGGTAAACATACATAACAATACAACAGTAATATAACATATAATAGGTTCTACCGGCCTTGCCTAAATACTGGGCAAGGCAACCCAAGTGGCAGTTTTAATGACAGGCTCTACCGGCCTTGCCTATACCGGGTAAGGCAACCGTGAGATGACATATACCGGTTCTACTGGCCTTACCAATACCGGGCAAGGCAGCCCCCACGGAATGCTGAATGTAGGCTCTACTGGCCCTGCCAATACCGGGTAAGGCAACCTTAAAGATGGTGAATTACAAGGTTCTACCGGCCTTACCAATACCGGGCAGGGCAGCCCAAAGGAGTACTGGAGTAGGCTCTACCGGCCCTGCCAATACCGGGTGAGGCAACCTACAGGATGGTATCATCAAGGTTCTACCGGCCTCACCAATACCGGGCAGGGCAGCCTGAGCGAGTAGACCAGCTGTCAGGTGACTAAGACAGCATAGAGCCTAAGTATAGAGGTCTTACTCAGCAGGAGTCTATTGCCAGGGATACTCAGACAACTGCAAGGAAGTGGACAGCGACGGACCACAGTACTGGATGTTCAGGAGCAAACCAACGTCCGCACGTTGGGACTAATGGTAATAGCGCCACCAGGTTTAATGGAGCAAACCAGCGACCGCACGCTGGAACCAACAACGTATATCGCAACCAGGTTTAGTGGATCAAACCAGCGTCCGCACGCTGGAGCCAATAATGTATCTCGCAACCAGTTTAGTGGAGTAAACCATCGTCCGCACGCTGGGACCAACAATGTATATAGCAACCAGGTTTAGTGGAGTAAACCAGCGTCCGCACGCTGGGACCAACAATGTATATCGCAACCAGGCTTAGTGGAGTAAACCAGCGTCCGCACGCTGGGACCAACAATGTATATCGCCACCAGGTTTAGTGGAGTAACCCAGCGTCCGCACGCTGAGACCAACAATGTATATTGCAATCAGGTTAGTGGAGTAAACCAGCGTCCGCACGCTGAGACCAACAATGTATATTGCAACCAGGTTTAGTGGAGTAAACCAGCGTCCGCACGCTGAGACCAACAATGTATATTGCAACCAGGTTTAGTGGAGTAAACCAGCGTCCGTACGCTGGGACCAACAATGTATATCGCAACCAGGTTTAGTGGAGTAAACCAGCGTCCACACGCTGGGACCAACAATGTATATCGCAACCAGGTTTAGTGGAGTAAACCAACAAAGTATGATCAGCAGCGAGAAGAACAATGTCGCCAGGGAGACGGCTGGAGCAGGAGATTCAGGAACTCAGTAAGATTAACCCGCGAGGTGCTGGAAAACAGGAGCACTGGAACTCTGGAACACAGGAACACTAGCATACAGGAACACTGGAACACAGGATCAGCAAGTACAGCAGGAACAGCAGGAACAGGCCCAGAAGCCTGACAAGCAGGTCAGGGAGAGTGGAGTCAGAAACACCACGAAAGGGCAACCTGGAAGTGCTCAGCCTGGGTTTAAAAATGCTGTGTGAGGAGGGCTAATCACAGACAGCCAATCATGATACTCAGCAAGTGACTGACACTGGACAGCACCAATCACGGGCACCGTGATAGTACCCCCCTTTCAAAGACCCCCTCTCCCAGAGTAGGGTCTAGGCTTCTGAGGGTATTTGGCATGAAATATTTGTAGTAACTTGGGTGCATGAAGGTCCTTACTGTCTACCCAGGAACGATCCTCAGGACCATAACCTTTCCAATGCACCAGATACTGTACCCCTCCTCTACCTCTGCGGGAATCAGTAATGTTTTGTAGTTCATACTCCTCCTGCCCCTCGACTTCAACAGGACCTGGCCTCACAGGTGTGATAGTATAACGGTTACAAACCAGAGGTTTAAAGGGATAGTATTACTTCAAAATTACTATCCCTTATATTGTAGCCCTTAATAAACTGAGTTAAATGACACCAGCGGCATCTCTCAAACCTTTATGGTTTAAGAGATAGCCGCTTTCAAAGTTTCCTCTCCCCTGCTGTCAGCGTTCTGCTGCCAGCAGGAGAATCCGGTTTCTGAATCAAGAGGAGGCTCTTCAGCAGAGCCGATATCTCGTTATGTAAGGAAAAATGATTAATTGAAACAGTCTTCTACGTGTGTTTGGTAACCAAGAACACGTAGAAGACTGTTTCAATGAATCATTTTTTCCTTCCATAACGAGATATCGGCTCTGTTTAAGAGCCTCTGCCTGTCCCGGGACCGGATTCTCCTGCTGGCAGCAGAACGCTGACAGCAGGTGAGAGGAAACTTTGAAAGCGGCTATCTCTTAAACCATAAAGGTTTGAGAGATGCCGCTGGTGTCATTTAACTCAGTTTATTAAGGGCTACAATATGAGGGATAGTAATTTTGAAGTAATACTATCCCTTTAAGGAGAGACACATGGAATACATTATGAATGCGCATAGAAGCAGGTCATTCCAAGGCATAGGAAACAGGGTTAATTTTGCGAATGATCTTGTACGGACCAATGAACCGAGGTGCCAGCTTATTAAATGGGACCTTGAGCTTTAGATTCTTGGAGGACAGCCATACTCTATCCCCGACTCGGAAGGAAACCGCTGGAAGCCTTCTGCGATTGGCATGATGCTGATGTCGCTGAAAAGACTGGCCCAATGCCCTCTGAACTTGTGCCCATGTGGAACGGAGTTGCTCTATATGCTCATCCAGAGCTGGAATCTGCTGTGATTGAAAGGAATCCGGGAGCAGACAGGGTTGGAACCCATAATTGATCAAAAATGGAGAGCTCCCGGAGGAAGAATTAACACTGCAGTTCCTGGCGAACTCTGCCCAAGGCAACAAGTCGGCCCAATTATCATGATGGTCAGTCACAAAACATCGCAGAAACTGTTCCAATCCTTGATTGGCCCTCTCAGCGGCCCCGTTAGTCTGGGGATGATATGTCGAGGAAAATGATAGCTGTATGCCCATCTGTTCGCAAAATGCCCTCCAGAATCTGGACACAAACTGGCTCCCCCTGTCGGACACCAGCACCCTGGGTACTCCATGTAACCGAAATACTTCTTGAGCGAATACCATTGCCAGTTCCTTGGCCGAAGGAAGGCCACGGAGGGGTACGAAGTGTGCCATTTTAGAGAACCTGTCTACCACCATCAATATGAAGGAGTACCCTCTAGACCTGGGCAATTCTCCCATAAAGTCGATAGAGACGTGAGACCAAGGGCGTTCACCATTAGGCACCGGCTGAAGCAAGCCCACAGGGAGATGTCTAGGGGTTTTGGCACGGGCACAGGTGGCACAGGCATTCGTAAAATTGGCACAATCTGCTCTCATAGAAGGCCACCAAAATAGCTGAGAGAGAGACCAGAACAATTGGTCCCTACCAATATGTCCCGCAGCCTTAGAGGAGTGGTAGGTCTCAAGTAATCGAGTACGGAATGGCTCAGGGACAGAACATTTGCCCACTGGAGTCTCATGAGGAGCAGAGGCTTGGGATGCCAAAATCTCCTCCCCTAGTGGTGAAGTAATACTAGTACGTATGGTAGCCAATATTCGATCGGGTTGAATGATAGGGGCTGGTACCTCTTCTCTGTCAACCTCTGCTTCAAATTGTCTAGACAGAGCATCAGCCCTAACATTCTTTGATCCCGGCAGATATGAAACAACGAAATTGAATCAGGATAGAAACAGTGCCCATCTGGCCTGGCGAGAAGACAATCTCTTGGCCTCAGAAAGATACGTCAGATTCTTGTGATCAGTTAGAATCAAAACGGGGTTTTTTGTGCCTTCAAGTAAATGACGCCATTTTTTGAGAGCGAGGATAATGGCCAGTAATTCTCGATCACCAATCTCGTAATGACTTTGAGCACTAGTCAGTTTTTTTGAGAAGAATCCACAGGGTCTGAGTGTACCGCCTATAACTTGTCGCTGAGAGAGCACCGCCCCAACCCCAATATCTGAGGCATCAACCTCCAAAGTAAAGGGGAGTATTGGATTAGGGTGGGACAACACAGGTGCTTCAGCAAAGGCTACCTTCAACTTCTCAAAGGCCTCTTCAGCAGCCACCGCCAGAGGGATGGGTTAGCGCCCTTATGCGTGAGGTCAGACAGAGGTTTCACGATAGAGGAGAAGTTTTTAATAAACTTCCTGTAATAATTAGCGAAGCCCAGAAATCGTTGGATGGCTTTGAGGCTCTTAGGTTTAGGCCATTGTAAGACTGCCGTCAATTTCTCTTTATCCATGGCAATGCCGTCTTTGCCAATTATAAACCCCAGAAACGGTACATTGGTTTTGTGGAACTCGCATTTCTCCAGTTTACAGAATAATTTATTTTTTCGTAAGCGCAGCAAGACTTCAGACACATCCTTGATGTGTTGTGACTGGTCTTTGGAGTGGATAAGTATGTCGTCAAGATAGACTACAACACAAGATTGTAACATATCTCTAAGAACGTCATTGATCAGTTCTTGAAATACTGCAGGAGCATTACATAGACCAAATGGCATGACTAGGTATTCATAATGCCCAGATCTCGTATTGAAGGCAGTTTTCCACTCATCACCGGCTCTGATACGTATCAAATTGTAGGCTGCCCTTAGGTCCAATTTGGTGAAAATCGAGGACCCCTCAAGTCTATCAAACAGCTCGGTGATGAGTGGTATTGGGTAGGCATTTTTTGCCATCAGCTTATTCAACCCACGATAGTCTATGCAAGGTCGCAGTTCGCCACTTTTTTTCTTAACAAAAAAGAACCCAGCACCGGCCGGAGAAGTAGATTTCCTTATGATCCCTCTACTGAGGGCATCTGCTATGTATTACTCCATAGCTGGGTTCTCCTCACAAGACAATGGATACGTGCGTCCCCTCGGTGGTACTGCTCCAGGACTCAGTTCTATGCGACAATCGTATGGTCTGTGCTGAGGTAGGGTGCCAGCCTCTCCCTTACTGAAAATGTCGCTAAACTGCTGGTAGGCATCAGGTAGTGAAGGGGAGGTGCACAAGACCTTAACAGGATGGGTAACGCACTTATCCATACAGAACTGAGACCAAGCAGCAATCTCACATTTCTGCCAATCAAATTGTGGGTTGTGCAACTGTAACCAAGGAAAGCCGAAAATCACGGCATGGTGAGGAGAATTAATCAACTGGAACTGCTGCTCTTCCTTGTGAAGAGCCCCAATAGTCATGGACAAGGGCATCGTTTCAAAAGTAACTTGGGCGGGTTCCAAAGGTCTGCCATCAATTGCTTCAATAGCAAGAGGGGTTTCTCTCTGAATCCGTGGTACCCCATGCAATTCAGCAAAGGTATTGTCCATAAAATACCCAGCTGCACCAGAATCAACCAAGCTTAGTGGAGTAAACCAGCGTCCGCACGCTGGGACCAACAATGTATATTGCCACCAGGTTTAGTGGAGTAACCCAGCGTCCGCACACTGAGACCAACAATGTATATTGCAACCAGGTTAGTGGAGTAAACCAGCGTCCGCACGCTGAGACCAACAATGTATATTGCAACCAGGTTTAGTGGAGTAAACCAGCGTCCGCATGCTGGGACCAACAATGTATATCGCAACCAGGTTTAGTGGAGTAACCAACAAAGTATGATCAGCAGCGAGAAGAACAATGTCGCCAGGGAGACGGCTGGAGCAGGAGATTCAGGAACTCAGTAAGATTAACCCGCGAGGTGCTGGAACACAGGAGCACTGGAACTCTGGAACACAGGAACACTATCATACAGGAACACTGGAACACTGGAACACAGGATCAGCAAGTACAGCAGGAACAGCAGGAACAGGCCCAGAAGCCTGACAAGCAGGTCAGGCAGAGTGGAGTCAGAAACACCACGAAAGGGCAACCTGGAAGTGCTCAGCCTGGGTTTAAAAAGGCTGTGTGAGGAGGGCTAATCACAAACAGCCAATCATGATACTCAGCAAGTGACTGACACTGGACAGCACCAATCACAGGCACCGTGATATGCTGTCCATCAGTGTGCTTCTACTTTGGATATGTTGCGCCTCCTGGACAACATTTCTGAAGCAAAGCACTATGTTTCTGCTGCCTTATTTGATGCCATCCATTTGGTGGCTAGGGTTTCCACCATGTCTGTGGTTGCCAGACGGGCTCTTTGGCTCAAGATCTGGTCTGCTGACACTGCTTCTAAGAAAGCATTGCTCTCCTTGCCTTTTCAAGGCACTTCCTTGTTTGGGCGTTCTGTACCCCTCTGGCACTCAAAGAGCTAAAAAAATATATAGGCAAAGATAGCTACACAGAAAGATAGACAGGACAGGCAATTTGAACATACATAGTTTCAGAATATAAAAAGACAATATAAAGAGTTACTATTCCTTTAACCCCTTCAATATTAACAAGGTCTCCAAGTCAATGTGAAGCTGTGTTATAAATGTCTTTAGGTAGAGCCCACACACCGTTGGCATTTCTAACAGCATAGTGAGTTTGGCTTTGAACTGAGCTAATTAGCATAATGTGATGGGAATTAGCATTAAGGCCTCGATTCAGTTAGGTCCAACGCCTAAAAAAAGAACCAAAGGCATTTTTTCAAGCAAAGTACGCTATTCAATTACCAGCGCTATGAAAAAATGCCGGCATAAAAAACCTGTTGGATGAAAAAGTTAGCAACGTTTTCGCCCGTAGAAAATAATAAAAATGCTGTAATATGCAATGCAATTACATGTGTTAGCCCTAAGACCTGGTAAGGGAAATTCTGCATCCAATTTTCTTGGGTGCAGAGTCCCTTATTGGATCTAAAACGTGCCGATGCATGAATTGAAAGTAAAAGAAGTTTGAAAAATACCAAAGTCTCCAGGGGATGCATTGATATGGAGCCCTACGCTCCATATCAATACATCCAAATCACTCCAAAACTGTGTTCGATGTTAGTAGCATACCACAGAATACCCCACTGACACTCATAGGGTTAATCCGACTAAGGTACAAAGCAACAACCCCTGAAAAAAAAATGCTTACTATTAATCCTGATGTTCAGCAGGCTCTTCAGCACCATGAACAGAAAGACATAATATTAAATGTTATGTGTACAAACATAACCCTAAAATAAAAAAAAATTACAAAAAGACAAAAAAAGAGATCCTGTATAGGCAATCAAAACCTATATCAAAATATAATGCAAAATATCAAAATATCAAACTATATCATCAAAGTACCATATAAAAATATCAAAAGGAATGCAAAAAAAACGCATTATGCAAAAAAAATGCAGTATAACCCCAATCAAACTTAACTCTGTTATCTGTGCATAGTTTAACCCCTTGCAGAGCATAGTTTAACTCATTGCAGAGCAAAGCGTTGCGTACCTCTATGGCACTCAAAGGGTTAAATAATGCACACATTACAGAGTTAGGTAGATAGAGAATGCAATGTGCTCCGAAACATAAGGTTGAACTACGTGCCCAAATAAATATGAATCTACATATGGCCCCAGTGTCTTCTCCGCCGCTGTCGGTGGCAGTGAAAGTGCAAATCAGCAGAACAAATACAGTCCAAACAAATACACGTAGCCGTATAATGTGCATTGCACCTTTTTTTACCTCGCTGTGCATACATTTCAGTTGCTAAATATATGTCAACCTCAAAGGAAACAAGCTAACATTCTACATTATCTAGTGACGCTAAACATTCTCAAAACAAGTTTAAATCACAGCCAATCACAACACACCAAGGTAAGTACATTCAAATAAATCCATATTTACCCCAAAATAACTGACACACGACTGTGTTTGGAAGTTCTCAGAGCTACAGCACCGGGCCCAGAAGTAGAGGATAGAGTTAGCAACTGAGAGAGAGTGGAGCATACATGGGAGACAGGTAGACTTGGAGTAGGGAGCAGAGAGCATTGCATTTAACAGATACATGTAATACACTTTAGCACATATTGCACACATCATATACACACACAAACACACAGCTTTTTTTCTTTTTGGACACATAACACAATTTAATTTTTATTTCAGTGAGTGCTAGAGAGTGATTGTGACTGACTGCCTCAGTGAGTGACTGGATGTGAGTGGCTGTGTGAGGGAGCTAGGAGAGTGATAGGAAGATGGCAGGGGATGGATTCGAGGCTGGAGGAATGGGGAGAGGCAAAGCAGAAGAGCAAAGACAGTAGAGGATCCCCCATCAGGGAAGAAGGGGGAGAGGTAGAGCACGTGGGACAGTTGGGTACCCTCCAATGGTCAGGTACACAACAGAAAGGGACCGACATGCCAGTGGGAACCGGAGGGGATGTGCTGAAGGAACACATACATTCAGGCACAGTACAGACAGAGCCTGGCAACCAAACCATCTCACACAGGCCTGATATGTTCCAGACTGGTTTGGAGTAAGACAGATTGTGGGACCCGATGAATTCCAACAAGTACAACATGCCCCTGCTGTAGAGGATTCTTGAAAGGCAGCTATACCGGATCATAGTCCATAACTGGAAGCCTGCCCCGGGTGTTCAGACTCTCATCCCATTATCTCCAACCACAAGGACATTTATACACGTTATCAGCAGGCAGTGCTACAAAAGAGACTGAAACATATGGACTGCCTTACTTGTGAGTGTTGGCGACTCGAAGAGTAGCCCCTGGTTCAGAGGGACTACACTACTGGGCTACACTTTTGAATACAACCAGTCGAAGGTCCCCTACCTCTGTGTTTGAATAGTCGACACCGCGTCGAACACTCGGTGGTGGGCACAGTAGGTCGACGCCTGATGGGTCAAGTCCCTGGGCAAGACATTTCAAGGTCTCCCATAGACCTAACATGGAGAAAAGTAGGCGGCTCAGGGATTGGTCGACTGCATGATCTGGTTGGTCAGGGTTCAAGCCGAAGATGCAAACTAGTTGGCGAATTGCTTCAACCCCTGGCCACTGTACCAAGATGTGTATTGCAGCCCCTCAAGCTCTTTTGTTTAATTGTTCACTCTAAACCAAACTCTTTGTGTATTAATCCACTCATGTCTGCCTCATTGTGTGAACCTGAGCCTTCTGTTGTTAGTCCTTTGTATCAGGTGTTGTGATTGTATTATCTCCATGAATGCTCCCATTGTGTGATGCCTTTTACCATTTGCTGTGACCTATTGTATCCACTGTGTCTATATTATGCATACTGTACTGTATTACGTCTCTTGCCATGCCCCACGTCAACTGTATATAAGTCTGAGTTATGTTCAATAAAGAGAGTTAGTTGTTTGGAACTAAGAAGGAGTCCTGGTGTCTTTATTCTTGGGTGGCTGAAAGCGTCCTCTCTGACGCCCATCCAGGCGAAGTATCCTGTATTGTTGACCATCCGCTGCCAGCTACCCGTGGATCTGAAGCCGAGTCGGAACATGGGGATTCATATGCTGTCGGACTCATCAACGTGGACTTTGCCCAAAGCCTGTGACCGGGTGTAGAGCTATTCACTCTCTACGTCCCATGGTTCCCGTTTAGCCAGTCGACGTTGCGTTTAGAGACTCGTCGACATTCTTTGGCTCGCCTAGTTCGACATGGAGTCGACCCCAAGTGTTCTTTTACAACTCTCTGTGTCAACGACTGGTCCGGCCATCCTTCGACTGGTGCATTCGACAGCGCCTATCCAGCATCGAGAGGGAGAGACCCGGAACGATGGCTGAGAGAGACCCGGTGTCCTTGGAGTTCCCGTTGCAGGGAGAGGAGGACCCGGGGTGCCTTCTCCTTTGGCTCCCTTTACAGCAGCACATTCTATTCACCAACGAAAAAGACAGTGGAATTGGTGCTCAGAAGACGCTCGTCTGGCGTCAGGTTCAAAATTTAGCCAACATGGGGCTAAATTCTATTGCAAATGCTCCTGTTTTATCAAACATTTTCCTATTGAAGTCTATGGGGAAAACCATTGATAAAAGCAGTGATAAAATTAGCACCTCTAATAGAATCTTGCCCCGAGATGTCCAGCTGTAAGTGTGTCACACAGGGTGGACCAAACGTGACGAAACCCACAGGAGAGGGAGTGCTCGGGTGCGACACTGGGTAGCGGTGCTCGTCGTATGTTGACTGTCTGCGGGAGTACCGTGCTGCGGCCTAAGCCAGGTACGGTGCCAGCCGCAAGACCGGATGGCAAACCCCAGAGGAGCTGGCGGTAAGCCCTGGATGATAATCCCACAGGCAGTACCTGCTCTCCTGTGGGGGAGAGTGAAGGCTGGGAAGCGTAGTATGGGGAGCGAGGCTAGAGAGCGGAGGCCAGACGGTTGGAACTCTCCTAGAAGAAGAATACAGATAGAAAGATACTCTCCTAGGATGGAGAGAACAGACCTGTCCTGTAGTATCAGTACTAGAGAAGCGGAAGAGAAGAGCTGGACCTGCGGTCGTTCAGGAGGATTCCTGGGAGAAGTTCCGTGATGCGCCAGGCCTAACCAAACACAGGCAGGAGTGATAGATCCAAAGACCACTGGCAGAGGAGAGACTGGGAACAGGCAGATAGGTAATCCAAGCTGGACTGCTGGACCGAGGAGAGCTAGTCTGGAACAGGCTGGGAGCTAACCCACAGGTGGAGAGGAGTGACTGGGTACAGTCAGGAACGTAATCCTAGCTGGACTGCTGAACCATAGAGAGCCTGTCAGGAACAGACTGGGAGCCGACCCACAGGTGGAGGCCAGCTAGAGAGACTGGAAGGACTGGAACTGACCGGAGCAGATACAGGCTGGGAAAGACTGAGGCTAATAGACTTGAACTGCATACAGGGCGCTAGGGAACACTATCAGAGTGCACCCACACCTCGTCTGGAGCGTCATGAAATAGACGCTACCAGATGACGTCACGGTGCACGTGACGCGACGTCGGGGGAAACCCGGAAGCAGACCGAGACTGCCACGAGCTCAGAGTGCCGAGCGGGACGGAAGGTGACAAAGTGCACCACTGTCTCGATAAAGAAGAGCTGGACCGACTGCAAAAGGAAAGTCAAACACAAGATGGCAGACCTGTCCATGCATGTGAGAGGCACCTTTAATGCCTGGGAGGAGATTCTCTGACAGAACCTCTCCCAGATTGCTGTTCAGGGGGTCCAAGGTGGCTGTGATACAGGAGAAGACAGCACCCCCCTCCAGACTCCTGGTAAGTCAATATGTCCATAACTGTCCACTACACAAAGTCTCTTAGCTATTATGCCACAACACAGTACCAGCTGACCACATGGCCAGCATTGAGCTTCCCAAGTTCACCAACACAGCGCTGATATGGTTCAAACAACAAGCTCATGCTGTAGTTCCAAAACAGAAACGTGATGGGGTAAGCAGGCCAATCATGTCCATGTACAGGTTTAACCCCCTCGGTGCAGCATTGATCCAACATACCACACACAAACAATGATTGCAATCACATTGTCATACAAACATCTGTTATGTTCCTCCACAATGTTACACATGGAGCCACAGGGACGTCAGCACTTAGCCCTTTGAGTGCTAGAGGGACACACGTTGTATTGTTCCACAATGCTTTGAGTACCCCACTGGCACTAAAAGGGTTAACAAAGGATGAACACACTATACCAGGGTTATATTGCACAGGTCAACAGGGGACATCACACACATGATGGCAGAACAAACAGAAACTGGTTGCATGACCAACACATAGGCCATGTGTGCAATAACCCCAGGACCTCAAAACACACATTTGCTCTGTTGGCAAAGCAACTCCATAAACACATATTTATGGGGGAATACAGTAACACATTTAGCTGGAGGACACGTTTCCCCCACCAGGAGAACCAGAACAAACACACTTCCAAAATCTGATACTGGAACAAACAAGTGTTATTTCAGTACTGTCAGAATTGTAGTTCAGGAGTAATTGAATGAAAAAATATCCCCCTCCAGCCCCTTTTATTGATGTAACACTTCTCACCTCAGAGCAGCAAGACTGTATGGATGGATTGCAGAGAAGGACAATCTTCAGTAAGCATAAGGGAAAAGTCTGTCAAGGGGGGCAGGCTTTTCCTTATGCGGACAGTAAGAAGATTGTCCCTTACTGAGAGCTGACTGGTCAAGTGACCAGATTCCACATCTGAGGGGAGGCGGCTTAAACTAAGTAAAAGGGACAGGAGGAGGATACTATATCATTCAATTACTCTTCAACTACAACTCTGACAGTACTGAAATAACACTGTCCATGGCCCAAATACTATGAAGCTTAATTGGAACTGCTTATTTGTGTGAAACATCACTATCACTTTCACTTCATTTAAGCGCCCGCATCAGAAGGATGAGAGTCTCAAAAACATATCATCACAGTGGGTGAAAACAGCCAAAATGCCATCACAGTGGGTGAAAACAACCAGCTGTCACAGGATATTATTCCTGCTCTCCTTCCCCTCAGTGTCCGCTGCTCATAATAATAAACAAAATCATTGTGGCGTTGAACATATAACCAAGGCATGCACATATGTGCACATACTGTAGGGGTGAATTGCGCACCTTGGTGGTATGTTCAACACCACAACGATTTTTTTTTTTTAATTATTATTATGAGCCGTGGACTCTGAGGGGAAGGAAAGCAGGAGTAATATCCTCTGACAGCTGACTGTTTTCACCCACTGTGATGGTATGTTGGTTGTTTTCACCCACTGTGATGATATGTTTATGAGAATCTCATCCATCTCATGAGGGAGCTCAAATGAGCGACGCTTAAGCCCGCGACATTAGAATCTTGCCCTTTTGATGCAGGCAAGATTCTCATGTTGCCCATTTTATAGCGGAAACATGCTTAATGCACCTTCTACTCTGACGCCCAAGAGTGGGCAACATTTTCACAGTGAACCGACAGTGTGAGGGTGAGATTACAGACACACTCCGTTGCACAGAGAGCACTTTGGACCAGAAAGCTATCTGCCTGGAGTTACTCTCTGTGCTGCCCTGATGTGTTGTTTCACTCAATGGCTCCACTGGACCAAAAGTAATGAGTCAGTCATTACTATCAATGCTAAATCTCTTCTGACTACTATTGGCCCCTAATCCATGTTAAAGGATTTTTTAGACCTGTACAGGAATAAAAAATCAAAAACTTTCAAGTGTCATAAATTTGCATCTTATTTATACCCTTACAGCATCCAAAGGGTTAAACCTGGTTGAAAAGCCTGAGTGTCCTCTATTTAGAATGTTCAAATAATCATTTTATATGGCAAGAAAAAGTGACAAGTATGTCCTTACATTAAATAAAGGCATGTTGTCACACTTGAAAGCTATTTAAAAATAATTCCACTTAACCCCTACTGAAAAAAAAGGTAACATTTTGAATAAAATCCCACAATGTAGTGTAAAATTATAAGAGAAAAGGATCAAGTAATCCTTCTCTAATCTCATTACCCTTTTAATACCTTCAAACTTCTATTTCAGATTTAACAGAATTAATCTATTAAGCTGGAAATTATTTATGAAGCAACATGTTATTTTCCTCACTTATCCTGTTGAAGAGATCTTAAAACATAGAATTTTACTTACATTCTAAAACTGCTGCTTGAACTTTCATGCTTTAGTTATGTGATGTGTCATTTCTTAACTGTATGTTTTATCCACAGAAGTAATGAAAGAAATAGTCATATTTTTATAAGGAGTGTAGCAAAAATAGATCTTATTACATAAAACTCATTGTTTTAAAGCGGAACTTTCATGCTATATGAAGTTTAGCTGTCTTCATGTAAGTCTGCAATGTGTACCAGAAAATGTATACCAAATAATATATAAATCAATGTATGTATTAAAAAAGCACCTTTAATCTAAGCCTCTGGACCGTGGAGAGCGCGGCCATCTTGCTGTTGAATAGTATCTGCGTATGCGTTAGGTTTCACTGTGTCTGTCAATCACAGTACAATAGCCGGCCCATAGTAAACTTTTTTTTTTTATTCTAGTGGTGTGCACGCGTGTATGACATGCATGCAATTTGGTATTAGTGACGCCTCGCTCCTCCGGCCACGGGCACAACATCCTGCTCCGAGCGTTTTACAAATCAGTAGTGCTGAAGTCCAAATTGGTACTAGCGCTAAGCACCCGCAACATTGCCAAAGATGTTGCTTAAATAGTGGGACATCGTTACATAAACGAACGCACTCGCACTTTCCTTGCCAGACCTGAATGCGCAAGTTGCTTGGAGCACACCAGGTCACATGGATTAGATGGGCTTCACAGAGCATTCAGGGGCTGGCCAGAGGATTGAGAGACAAGCCCTGTGGGAGTGTCTTCTGCACCATACGGTGCACGGCAGTACAACCTGAGCCGAAAGTTGCATCATCAGGTTGAAAATTCATATATCTATTGCTGAAATTAGATGGCTTTTTAAGCAAAATGAAACAAAACACTACATACAAGGGACACAGAGGAAGGGATCAAGACATAATCATACTGAAGTGAAAGTTCCGCTTTAATGACAAAATAGATTTTGCCACACAAGATCATTTTTTTCGCAAAATTAATGGTTTCTTGTTACAAAGTAGATTTCATCACATAAAATAGTTTTTATCATCAGAAAATAGATAGTTACATAATATATATTGTTTTTGTTACAAAGTAGATTCTGTTTCACAAAAACTATTTTTTTTGTAACAAAATACATTTTGTCCAGGGGCGAACTGGCCATATGGGCATTTGGTCACGGACCGAGGGCCCATGACCGAGGGGGGCCCACCACAGCCAAATTCCCAATTACTATGTTAATGTTGGACTTCATGTCCTCTTGCCTGTAGGGCTCGACCACGCATATTTAAAGTGGCCGTGCTGGCCGCACTGTGCTCCGTGAGGCATTGAGAGGCCTCAGTGTGAACAGCTCTGGCCACTGTCCCAGTGGTGTACTAAAGGGGGGGCAGTCCACCCCCGGTGGTAGGCATTAGAGGGGTGCAGGATTTTGCCCTTAGTTCCAAAGCAGCAGCAGTACCAGCCAGCAGCTGCTGCCTGGAAAGAAGAATCCGGTAGTCTCACTTTCACTTTCCCACCTGACTGACGAGCCAGCCAATTGCATTGCAGGGCACAAGGAGCAGTAGAAGCTACCAGTGAGTGGAGACAGGGCGCTTTACCAGTGAGTGGAGGCAGATCATGGTAAAACAGAGATATGCAGCACCACCTCTCCAGTCCAGCCAGAACCAGTGTTGGCTGGTAAGTGAAGGGGGCCCATTACCTCCACTTTCCCGGGGGCCCAGGGTGCTGTCAGTCTGCCCCTGATTTTGTCACACAAAAGTATTACTCTTTTCTGTAACCAAATATGTTTTGTCACGCAAAATACATTGCTTTTGTCACAAAAGAGATTTTGTCTCACAAATTTGTTTTTGTTCCAAAATACATTCGCAAAAGTAATTTTTTTTCCACAAAATACATTTTGTCACTCAAAATTGATGACTTTCATTAAAAAAAATATACATTTTGTTGGACCAAACTGATTTTTTTATCACCAGATATATTTTGCCATACAATTTTTTCATATAAATCTATAATAAGGTAATTATTGGCTTCCACTGATGTCAGATGTGGCTTATCATTCACAGAAGTTCATAACTTTATTACAGTGTATTTATGCATTCAATACAATCAGAAAACCTTTCCTTTTGTAAGTTTTGTCAAATATTTCATATGTGGAATGCCAAATATTTAATACTATTTATAAAAGATGAAGAAACCAGTATGTAAACAAACATCTTAAATCAGGGTGTTGTGGCATACTTTTAATTAGTAATTTAAATTAAATAATTAGGAAGTATTTCCTTGCCTAGGGCTCCACATGTAGACTTGCATGCCATTATCTATCCAAGACTCCAAATGTATGCTTATAACATATTCCATAGCCAAGGCCTCACATGTAGCTCTATCACATGCTTCCCAATCAAGGCTTCACAGGTAGCCATATTGTCTATTCAAGGACCCCATATGTAGCCTTATCATCTCCTTAGCTCAGCAACCTAAGCCAAGAACCCCATATGTAATCATACCATGTATCCTTTTGACTTAGAGCCCCACAGCTAGCCTTTACCATATTTTTAGGGTAACTTTCAAAAGTTTTTTTTTTCATGTTCATGCACACTGTTTAGCACTATCACTATACTAAGCCTCTCACTGGGTATCCATTTCAGAATGCTCAAGCAACCCCATCCTATATAATTTGCTAAATCGTGTGTAACGCAGCGACATGCTCAGTCATGCGCAGTAGAGACTGCCCGCGTCGCAGCTGATACAGAGCTGGGCACTCCTTCAGAGCGCCCAGCTCTGTATCAGCCGTGGCGCGGGCAGTCTCTACTGTGCGTGACTGCCCCGCGACCGGGTGGCAGTGGCACTGTGGCCCGTGTAACGGGCTGTTCAACTAGTAATTTATAAACCATTCCAGGAGTGATATTCCTATCAGTGCATTTCCTTTCCCTAGCCTTACTTTGAAGACATGATGTATTTAGTCCTAGACTGAGTAGACCTAGGACTAGGGCAGCAGATTGGGGACCATTGCCATTTTGTGCCAGTATATAATATTTCTAAAGAAAATGCACTATTTAAAACATTCATGACTCCGTAGCTCATGAATCATTGCCTCCTCATATGCCCCTCTTTTCCAAAGTGAATATAACCAAATCCTCTTTCTTTATTGGTCAAAGTTTCTACTTTCTCTAAGCCCCTTGCCTACTAGTTATTTGCAATAAATGTATATATTGGTAACCCATATAGCCAAATAAACTCTGGTTTGATATTCATACTTCTGTGTCTTCAAAGGGATATTAATGTTTAATTTTAACATCGTTCAATATTGTAGGTGTTAAAAAATTATTAAATTGATGTAAGTATGGTCTCTCAGAACTTTATAGTATGAGAGATATAACCGGCTAAAGTTCCCCCTCCAGGCCATTTCACAGAAGAGCAGGAGATTCCGGTCATTTGACTGGCCGGCAGTTCTTCAGCAGAGCCGAAATAGCAATATCTAGAAAGAAATACTTCATTGTAACGGTCTACAAAGTGTGCCTGGCTTGCAAGCACACTTTGTAGACCATTCCAATTAAGTATTTCTTTCTAGTTAGTGCTATTTTCGGGGTCTGCTGAAGAGCCACCAGTCTGTTAAATGTCCGGAATCTCCTGCTGTCAGCTAGAGTGCTGACTTCTGTGAAACAGCCTGGAAGGGGGAATTTAAGCCGGTTATATCTCTCAAACTATAAAGGTTTGAGAGATCTGACTTACATCAATTTAATTCTTTTTTAATACATACAATATTAAATGATGTTAGAATTAAACATTACTGTTCCTTTAAAGGGATAGTAATACTTTGTTTTATCTTTATTTTATTTTGTAGGCATTAAAAAACATGAAGAATGATATAAGTCTTATCTCTCAAACCTTTATGGTTTAAGAGATATTCACAAGCAAAGTTTCCCCTCCTGCCCCTTACCTAGTGTAAGCCATCTCTTCTCAGTTGTGGAATCCAGTCCATAGACCAGACAGATAACAGCAAGGGTCAATCTTCTTCCTATGAGAACAATGAAAGCCCTGCCCCCTTGACAAATTTTTCAGTTTTTTCCCTTATCTTAATTGAAGATTGTCCCTCTCTGCAATCTACCTGGGCACCTCCCTTCTGCTCTGGCTGAGCAGTGTTAAATCAGTAAAAGGGGCGGGAGGGGGATACTTTGTCATTGAGTTACTCTTGAACTACAACTCTGACAGAATTGAAATAACATTCTCCAAAGTTCAGATACTATGATGATTAATTAGAGCTGCTTTTATTATGAAACATTACTATCCCTTTAAGGGAATGGTGTGTTATGTAGAAGGGCAAGATAATGGGAGAGTGGAAAAGTGTGCATGGGGATGGGATGTGTGCAATTGGTTGGGCTTAGCACAGAAGAAAGGATAAATACATCACTGATGCTACTTAGTCCTAATGTTCATCCTTCAGCCTTTTTATCTGTGATTTATCTTTTCACTGGCCTTGGTATAGGTCAGTTAGTCTAGTAACCATTCACCCTAGATATTTTGCCTACACCCTCACAAGCCTTTGTGGTATCACATATATACTATCCTATGTATCAACTAGTTAGGTCTTTCTAGTCCCCATTTACTCTCAGGAACAATAGGAACCCTTGATCAAGGCTATGAGGCACAAAAATCTGGCAAAAGTCAGCAGGGGAAGTGGCACTAGGTTGTCCCCCACATATGAGTTGAAAGAGCTGCAACAGATTGGCAATAAATATTGGAAAAACAGGTTTGGACCATAGGTGCGCACTAAGTGCTTGAATCCCTGACAAATGGGGCAGGCATTGATGTTGTTGAGGAGCAGTGTTGGGTAGGAGACAGAACATGATCTGACTGTCTTTGTGTTGCTCAGTGCCCAAACATTCTTGCACTTATTAGTTTAAGCATCGGGACATACTGAATAGATATTACATATATTTTTGTTTGATATTGAAAAGAAACATTTAGTATGACCTCTGTTTCTTCTTCAGTGAGAATACAAATATTGTGCTGAGTTGATGAGCTAAACAAAGATGACAGTTCCCTTCAGCTTGTTTAAATCTGTCTCTGTCTTTGCTCTGTGACGTTTCAGCATGACAAAGCTATATCTGTGAGATCTTGTAAAATATCTCTGCTCTTGACTAACCTTCCACAATATACATCCAATCACGAATGTATTTCATACTGTGCTCTCTATTTGAATTGCATGATTAAAGGGGAAGATCCTCTTTTATTATATCATTTTGATTTTATAGAATTGTACTAAAGCTTAGTGCCCAAGAGCAATGCTGTCATTCCTAGCACCTTATTCAAGAAGAAAAGACATGCAATTCTGGATTTCTCCAAGTCCCTCAGCCTTTCCTTCTTTCCCTTTCTTCCAGTGTCCAAGTGCTTCCCTAATTTCTGTTTATTTGAAGTGTTTTTTTAACTTCTTGGGTCCTAAAGAGGATTCTTGTACATCTCAAAGCAATGTGCTGCAGATCACTCTAGAATATAAGGGTTTATAAATTCAATTTAATCAATGGGAATTTTCATTCCCACACCTGGTGCAGTTGGTTTGCTCCAGAATTGTACCTATTTAGCTTGATGGATAAGGTCCTTAAGGCAGGCGTATCATCATCAAGTATAGTTGAGGGGCACATGCTCAACAATTCCCTTTATCTGCACCATTATTTTATTGGGGAGATCTGGAGAGAGAAGTGAAGTATAAATAGATTGTTGCTTTACTGTAGTTGTTCTGATATTGAAGCTCTAGCTTACCTCTAGCAGAGGTGTATACAACCTTTGACTTTCAAGCTGTTGGAGGATACAACTTTCAGCAGCTGGAGAGCTAAAGTTTGCTTACCTTCTGAAGAGGGTGACAGCTAAGTACCATAAAATCTTTAGTATAATATTTATATTTTTGCCCCTTTTTACCTAATGTGAAGTGTGTGTGGGGGCTTATTATATACAAGAGAAAAAAAATACTTTTCTGGTGTCTCCCCCCTTTCCCTCCACCCATCTCAGTATGTGCCTACCTCCATCACATTGACCTGCTCTGGAGGCAGCCTGCTTCCTGCATAAACCTGTGAGGACTTATTCTTATTAAAGCTAATTCAGTCTAATGGTATTGTTCTTTGAGAAACTCCAGGTCCTCACAGGGGCACTACCATAGTTTCAGTGCTCATACCTCTGCTTATTGAAACTACTGTATAGCCCTAAGATAACCTACTGGTCCTCACAGGGCACTACCGTTATCTTGAATTAGCTTCATGGAGAAAAGGTCCTCATGGGGCCATACAAAAAGCGGGCAGCAAATGTATGCATTCTGCCCGGTGCACAGATCTCCAGGCTGCCTCCGGAGGGGGTTGATATATAGTATTAGGTGTCAGGAGCATTAACCTACGCCTGACACTTTTCTGTTTGGAAATTATATCCCTGTACTAAAATGGTAATAATAGAAATATAATCAACCACTGCCACACCCACAGCCTTGGACCTGATGGAATGTAGAAAATGCCTATATTGAGATGAGAAAAATATATAAGTATATATCTCAAATTAAAATAAATACACTCACAATATATACTACTGTGCAAGTCTTAGGCAGGTGTGAAAGAATGCTGTAAGTAAGAATGCTTTTAAATATAGACATGTTAATAGTTTATTTTTGTCAATTAACCAAATGATAGTGAGTGTACTGAAGAAAAATCTAAATCAAATCAATATTTGGTGAGACTACCCTTTGCCTTCAAAACAGCATCAGTTCTTCTAAGGAACTCAGCAGGTAGATTGTTCTAAATATCTTGGAGAACTAGCCACAGTTCTTCTGTGGATTTAAGCAGTCTCAGTTGCTTCTCTCTCTTCATGTAATCCCAGAGCTTGGGCAGCATATCAAAAGAGCTTGGACAGCACATCTGGAACCACCTGTCTGCCTTGACATTTGTGCCTGGGAGAGACTTTGCTGATGTAGTATAACTACCTTGTGTCTTGTTTCTGTGCTCAGTCTTGCCATGGTGTATGACTTTTGACATTATAATGCCTTCAGCAATCTCACCTTGTTAGCTGGGTTTGGCTGTTCCTCACCCAGTTTTATTCCTCCTACGCAGCTGTTTCTGTTTCAGTTAATGATTGTGTTTCAACCTGCATATTAAATTGATGGTAATTAGCACCTGTTTGGAATAATTGTGTAATCATACATCTGACCATATGCCTACAAAATCCCTGACTTTGTGCAAGTGTACCTAGAAGAATTTATGCTGTTTTGAAGGCAAAGGGTGGTCATACCAAATATTGATTTATTTAGATTATTCTTCTGTTCACTCACTATTCATTTTGTCAGTTGATAAAAAACAAACTATTAAGATGTCTATTTTTGAAAGCATTCTTACTTAACAGCATCTTTTCACACCTATATATACACTATCAAAAGAATCATGGCATTGCTCATGCAAGAAGAGGCGGGTATAAGGGAGAGATATTCCACTGTGTAGTGGTAGTGACAGACCCATATTTACACTGCCATGGCCACTCCTGTAAAAATCATGCCCTTATGTATGGACCTATGGGAGTGACAGTTTAGAGGAGATTTGAATAACTCCTTACTGCTGTATCTGGGTGTGTGCCTAGGCCATAGAATTTGCGTTACGTGATGTCTTCCTTTTTAATTAGTGTATATCTATACATAAGACTTCTGTGTGTCTGGGAAACACACCCAGGGTCATCAGTAAGGAGGAGTTATTCAAATCTCTTCTATACTGCCTGACCTATTGGTGTACGCATAGGTACAAGCAACACACAAAAAAAAATAAATACACATACACAATACACACACAATATCTACAATAATATAAAATGCTAGGCTGTGAAGCTCCCTGTGTGCGTAACCACACATGCGCAGTAGAGACTGCGGGAACGATGCAGTCATGTGCAGTAGAGACTGGCCGAACGTGCTGATCCAGAGCGGGGAGCTCTGAACAGCCCACCGCCTGTCTGAGCTCCTGGCTCTGGGGCAGCAGCCGAGGCCACTGGATGGCACTTTAGCCCGTGTACATGGGCTTTATACTAGTATACATATATATATATTTATACAGTACTGTGCAAAAGTCTAAGGCAGGTGTGGAAAAATGTTGTAAAGTAAGAATGTTTTAAAAAATAGATATGTTAATAGTTTATTTTTTTATCAATTAACAAATGATAGTGAGTGAACAGAAGAAAAATTTAAATCAAATCAATATTTGGTGTAACCACCCTTTGCCTTCAAAACAACTTCAATTATTCTAGGTACACTTGCACAAAGTCAGGAACAGGCATATAGTCAGGTGTATGATTAAACAGTTATACAAAAAGGTGCTAATGATGCCATCAGCTCAGAATTGGCAGAAAACAGTGGGAACCTGGTACACCCATCTACTGTTCAGGGAAGTCTGGTCAGAAGCGGTCTTCATGGGAGACTTACGGACAAAAAGCCATACCTCTGATGTGGAAACAAGGCCAAGCGACTCAACTAGGCACGAAAACATAGAAACAGCTCTGTACTGTGTCAAAATTTGTAATATTTGGCTGCACCAAAAGGCGCTTTATTCACCGAAGGCTGGAGAGTGGTACAAGAATGAGTGTCTGCAGGCAACAGTGAAGCATGGGGGAGGTTCCTTAGAAGTCTGTGGCTGTGTTTCTGCAAATGGAGTTGGGGATTTGGTCAGAATTAATGGTCTCCTCAATGCTGAGAAGTACAGGCAGATACTTAGCCATCATGCATTACAATCAGGGAGACATCTGATTGGCCCCAAATGTATTCTGCAGCATGACAATGACCCCAAATATACAGCCAAAGTCATTAAGAACTATCTTCTGCATAAAGAAAAACAAGAAGTCCTGGAAGTAATGGTGCGGCCTACAGAGAGCCCTGATCTGAACATCACTGAGTCTGTCTGGGATTACATAAAGAGCGAGAAGCAGCTGAGGCTATACTCCAAACGCTATACACCAAACCCTATATGCCAAACTCTATACTCCAAAGGACATTCGATAAACGTTATACACCAAACAGTATATGCAATACTCCAAACACTATACGCAATTCATCAAACACTATACGCCAAACGCTATAAGCAATTCACAAAAACGCAGTACTCCAAACGCAATTTGCCAAACACTATACTCCAAACGCTATACTCAGTCAGCCAAATGCTGAAGTGGCCTTTCCATCTGAGTTTGTTTTTTTCTCGAAAAGTTTTACCAGAATCAAGCCCCTGTGCAATTATTAAGACATTTCCAATAACACTATGACTATTTGAAACACATATTAGAATTCAAGATAGAAATACTGTTAGCTAACAAATTTACTAACAAAGCAGTCCTATATTAACAATCATTCTTTTCTGTATCTGTTCTACTTTTATAATAAATGCACTTAGGCTGATATACAAAGCCACATGCTACAGTTCTGGAGCAATCTAACTGCACCACATGGGACAAATAATAATTTCCCAAATTCTAATTTGATTTAATGGTTTTAACCCCTTGAATGCTAGAGAGGTCACTAATGCACTATATAGCAATAGACACCTCTCTGCTGCATTCACTAGTTTAAAATTCCCATTTAAACCAATGGGAATTATTATTTGTTCCTATGGTGTATTTGGTTTGCCCCCAGACTGTTCTACTTTAAGTTATTACATATGCCCCAGGTTTTTCAGGGCCGGTCCAAGCTTTCTTGTTTCCCTAGGCAAGCAATAACGTTGGTGCCCCTCCCCCATTCCCTGCACCCTCTTCGCCTATAACAACACTGAGTCCAGCAAGTCCTCGGTACTCTACAGTCACACAGGTATTTGGACACCCCTCATGCTCAAAAGGTCAATAGAAAAATATATATATATATATATATATATATATATATATATATATATAGTGGGTGGTAGATACAATGTTAAACAAAAATTTAACACACCAGTCAAGCCATAAGACTTGCTTTTACCACAGAAATCTGACATGTGCAGTATTGTTACTACTGCAAGGGATTCTGGGTAGGCATATGCAAATAAGTTTAACGTGGAATCACCTTTTTGCCTCAGATTCCACTTTATACATGTTTTCCTTAGAGTATGTGTATGCTGAGTAACAGCTTTAAGACACAACTCAGGAAGAGATGCAAAGCCAGTAAAACCAACCTCATGCTGACGAGCTGCATTGACAACGATACGGCCGTCCATGAGTGGTTCTCTGGATTTGCATCTCTTCCTGAGTTGTGTCTTAAAGCTGTTACTCAGCATACACATATGGGATCAGCATTGGTGGTCACAGGACAGTATATACAAAATCTTCATCCCAACCTTGATTCACTGTCCACTTTTAGTCACTATCTGACACTGTCCACTGGTATCCACACAAACACTCATACACTGAATGCTCTCTCTCTCTCTCTCTCTCTCTCTGTCTTCCTTGGGCATAGTAAGAGAGGGAGCTGCAGGTTGAGTTCCAATGAAGTAGTATAACCTTGCACCTTGTCAAATGTGACAAATTCCATCCCTTCCTATTCCTGCCTCCATGGGGACCCCCATGGCCGCCATCTAGTCGTGCATGGGGACGAGCACTTTAAAGGCACTCACTCCCAGTCAGTTGCTCGCTTTCACTAAGGCACTCAGCCCCACAGTTACTTTTCGATCCCTTCAAGAACAGACACATACTACATGATTGTGGCATAAATAAGTAATTTACTTCCTGACATAACAGCACCAACCCAAATGTGGCATTCCCTTCCCTCACCTGGGGACGGTGGCCAAGCCCCACCTGCACTTGACCACTGCTGCAGCCAGATCTCACCTGCATCCGGCTGCCCTCGCTGGTGAAGCCTCACGCTCCACTCCAAAATTATCCATACCTGGGGAGTGCAGGTTGGACATCTCCAGACCTTCCACACATACCCCCCCACACTGATAGCAGCTGAGTCACCCAGCCAACCCAGCTGCTACTGCAAGGGGTTCCGCAAGGTATCCCCAAAACGTCTTTTGGTCCCCTTGCCCCTCCCCCTCGCACACCTGGCGCTAGCCCCTCTCTTCTGCCCCTCAGCACGCCTGACCAACCAGGTGTCTAGGCCTGTGCCCTTCCTGCCTTCTTGCTGAGCCTGACCACAAAGTAAGTTCCAGGCTAGGGCTGCCCAACTGCAACCTCCTAGGGTGTCTCTTATGCTCCTTGAGTCAGGGAATGCCGCATTGTCGCCACTCAAATACAGGTAGAGGTTTTAACCTCACCCTTTTTTACCGCCACTTCTTTTGCCATTTTACTATGCAATCCTGTAAACCAGAGTTAAAAATATCCAAGAGAATGTCTGACAAATGTACCCCATCCCGTCGATATAGACCCCTGCAACCGGGATGCAGCTCGGGATGTTTTACTGTGAATCCCCCATGTAAACACATAAACTTTTCCCTCCGCCTAATACGCTCAATGGCTTTGATGGGTTGAGAGCCTTGCCAAACCACCCTGGGAACAATGTTATAACATATCACCATGACCCCTGGCCAAATCGCCTGTACGTCCTCAATCTCTTTCCGCAGAGCTAAAGCCAGCTCCAGTGATTTAACAGTGGTCAGCTCATTGCCCCCAGTATGTATAATGACAAGGTCCTGCTTACCCCACCTGGCTTTTGCTACTTCAACCATGGCTGACCAATCCTTCCACGTCATTCCTCTCTTCCCTAGCCACTTGATGCTTGTGTGTTCTTCTGGTATCCCCAGCTGCATCCCATAACTTCTTGCCTCTGCCCTCTTAGCTACCCAATGCACCATAGAGTGTCCCATGATCAACACAACCACTCTCCACTGTTCTGTAACAATGAACAATTGTTAGTCACTCCCCCCTTTTTACACTGCTGTCGGCCTGATGTACCTCCTATAGACACTTGATTTCCACCTCCCCATCCTCTGTATCTCTTCCCCACTCAATCCCTCCTTAGCTCCCTCTGTTGACCCCCCCCATCGTCCTAAAGGAATGGGAGCCAAAACACCTTGGGTCCAAACCTGCCTGCTCCAATGCCTGTCTTAATACTGCCAGAAACTGAAACGTCATCAAAGGTGCCCTTTGCTCATGTATCAGAAATGATATACCCACTTGCAATGTTGTAATTGAGCATGCATATGTATCCCCAGCCATGGCTAGCTTAATACAATTCTTCCTCTCTTTTCTACCCTTCTTTATATTGACCCCTTTGACACATTTACGCATAAACTTATATACTACACCCTCCTTTGAATCATCATCTGAGGAGTCTGATGAATCCAAATCCTCAGTGGTTGAGTCCACCTCCCCCTTAGCCCCATCAAGAGCATGAGTAATAGGCATAGACTCATAATTCTTATCTGCTTCTGCCTCCTGCCGATGACTGGTACCCTCCTGCTGCTTATCCGCTCTCAGCTCTCTTGTTCCCCTGAAGAGCTGCCAGTATTGCAAGACACAACGTTACTCACATGCCCATGTACTGAGGGCACCCTGTCACCCTGCCCCAGACTGCCCCCAATTCCAGGCCCCCTGCCTCTACCTGAGGATGCTCTGCCCCAGACAGTCCCCCACTACCAGAAGGACCCCTGCTACCCGAAGGTCCTCCGTTATCCAAAGGTCCCCCCTCACCAGAAAATTCCTCACCACCAGCCGGTCCCCTAGTACTAGAAGAACCTACCTCACTAACCTGTTCCGCCCGCCCTTGCTCTTCTGGGAAAATGCGTGCCAGAACCCTCCAACTGTGCACCCCACGGGCCCAAACCCCCATCCACCAAAGCCCACTCCCCCTTGATTAAACCCTCCTCCCACAGACCATAACGAGTGCCTAAACCCCAACCACCCATGGCTGCTACCTGAGGCCACCCTTGCCAGCTTCCCATATCCCCCCCATGAAAATCTGCAGGGTTTCCAGGTTTGAAACCCCTCCCTTGTGGTAGCCCATCATGTTAGTTTGTTGACCCCAGGAAGGTGCCGTACTCCTCCAGCAGACACCCCCTTCCTTCTCCTATCCCGTCCCCCATTGACCAGGTGCAGGGCAGCCCTCTTACCTAGTGCCCGGCTGCCCTGTTTAGTTGCTCCATTGCTGCCCTTACGTGTGCGGGCTGGTGCACATATGCCCCGACACAATGTCTGTGAACTGGAAGTCACTCATGATGTGACTTCCAGTTTGCCCGTCGGCACTACACCGCCACCAAGGAGAGACGACTGGAGCATCCTCACAGATCGAGTGAGCAGGGAGGGATATGTAACCAGCAACGGGCACACCGTGGAGGGATCATCAGCAGGAGTAGCAGCAGAGGGCGCATACACAGATAAAATAGCCGGGATAGGAGAGGACACATGCAGGTGTGAAGAAGCCAGAGCAGGATGGCCAACCGTAGCAGGCCTCACCTTTTATAACCTTGCAGCTAGTCAAGTGTGACAAATTCCACCCTTTCCTATTCCCACCTCCATGGGGGTCCAGCATGCACCAGCCTTCGTTGCTTTTCCCTCCTTGTCTGCTGGACCCCCTTGGCCGCCATCTTGTCGTGCCTGGAGACAAGCACCTTAAAGGCACTCGCTCCCAGTCAGTCGCTTGCTTTCACTTCACACCCCCCCCCCTTCCCTTAAATGGCTAATAGAAAACCTTTTGCAGCTGCACGGTGCATCCCTGGGCTTTCTACGAAGTCTGCTCCCATAGTCGCAGACTTAATAAACATGATAATTGGCCTTTAATTTAAATTAGACTTAAATACCAAGGTTTAGTGTGAAATGTCACTAAAAAGATTGTTTGCCAGAGTATTAAAAGCATACTTAGAGGGAGGACACATCAAGTTAAACTAAAGGAGCATAAGGTAACCAAGTCAAAACAACAATTACATACACACCCAGAGACGTGAGGCAATAAGCAATCTGCTGCTGAGCTTAGATCCCTGAATGAGTAGGCTGATAGCTGCTGAAAACTAGACACTGTAGAATCAGCACTGACTGAATAGCTTGTTATCAACATTGTGATTATAACTTTTATTTTATTCATGTTCTAAAAAACTAAGAAGGTGAAAGTTTGTTTTGACTACCCCACTGGATACATTTAGACTGTTTTTTATGTTAACTCATTGAGAGTAGAAGTGTGGGTATATACTGCAACAATCTGCCACAGCCCTTTTTGGCATGTAATCAAAATTATAAACTGTATATATGAAGCTGCAATTTAGGTATTAAAGGGCAAGGAACATGGAAAAAAATGTTCACATTTAATGTTTTATTAGCTCATCTCCACTAATCCCATATCTGGGTATAACAATGTTTAAATATGCAACCCTAGTTGTCCATGTCTACTGTTGCTTCGTATTCTACCTTTTCATGAGCTGAAGCAGACAGTGGCAGCTTAATTCCTATTGACTGTAGAGGTAGGTATGCAGTCACAACAACCAAGAAGCCAGGTGTGAACCTTACACTAAGGCCTGTAAGTTTATAACACTATTACTCCCAGAGTTAAGATAATCAATGGCTAACTAGTAAAAGACTTAGCTGTAACATATTTTTATATATTTAAAGGGATAGTAATACTTGCAAATTACTAATCCCCATATTGTAGCTTTGTTAAAAAGAAACTTATTGCCCCCGGTGTCATATCTCAAACCTTTATGGTTTGAGAGATGATAGCACTCAAAGTTCCCCCTCCCCCCTTCCTTGACTGAACACTGACTGCAGGGGAAGCTGTTGTACGATAGTCTTATGTGCATCAGACGGCTCTGCAGCTGAGCCGAGATCGCGGTTATAACAAAGAAATCTTTCACTAAAATGGTCTTCTACGTGTGCTTGCAAACCAAGCACACGTAGAAGACCGTTTCAGTGAAAGAATTATTTTTTTATAAACGCGATCTTGGCTCAGCTGCAGAGCTGCCTGATGCAAGTAATACCGGATATCTTCAGTCAGCGTTCAGCATTCAGTCAGGGAAGGGGGGGGGGACTTTGACACTGGGGGCAATAAGTTTTTTTTAACAAAGCTAAAATATGGGGATTAGTAATATGCAAGTATTACTGTCCCTTTAATTGTGCCAGTTGCCGTTTAACAGTTGCTTATTAGTAGTGGTTATGGCTTTTGAAACCTCAGTAATATCCAGTTATAGTTATCTAAATCAGATAAATGCAACATCCTTTCATAACAAATTAAAGAAAAACGCCATAAAAATGTAATTGTACTTGTACATACATGGCATCACTCATAACTGCTTAGACTAGATTTAGTGGCAGTACCAGACCTGAAAGAAATCTCTCAGAAAGTAATGGAATCCGGGGTCTGTGTCCAGCTTCTGTTTATTTTCTTTCTTTTATAATCCCTGTGGAAATCCTTTTAAGGACTTTTCCTTATGTCAACTGCAATTACCATGCAATACTCTTAACATATTTGCATGATTCATTCCTGGCACCAAACGCTACTTTTGCTGGCAAAATTGACCATGTTCCTTGATATTTTTCAGTTTGATACCTATCAAGCAGCTGGCAGCAGTAGAACCCATATGCCATGGGCTGAAATGCCCATCTAGTTGGCTTGCCACCATTTTTTTACACCTGTTTAACTTTTTTCATTTCTTATTAATGTTATGGCCGATGTAAAGACTATGCCGTGTATTTTTATGATGAATATGTAATTTAAATAAAATTATATGTGCGAGAAAGATTTCAATGTTTTATAACCATTTAATCAATTGTGTTGAAGGCAATTATACAGTTAAAGGGATAGTAACACTTCGTTTTAACTTTATTTTATTTTGTAGGCATTAAAAAAACATAAAGAATGATATAAGTCTTATCTCTCAAACCTTTATGGTTTATGAGATATTCACAAGCAAAGTTCCCCTCCCCGCCCCTTTTACCTAGTGTAAGCCATCTCTTCTCAGATGTGAGTCTGGTTGTACGACAGTACAGATAACAGAAGGGGACAATTTTCTTTGTATGAAAACAATGAAAGCCATTCCCTCCTTGACAAGTTTTTCAGCTTTTTCCATTATCTTAATTGAAGATTGTCCCTCTCTGCAGTCTACCTGGGTATCTCCCTTCTGATCTGGTTGAACAGGGGGGGATACTTTGTTTGTGAATATCTCTTAAACCATAAAGGTTTCAGAGATAAGACTTATATCATTCTTCATGTTTTTTTAATGCCTACAAAATAAAATAAAGTTAAAATGAAGTATTACTATCCCTTTAAAGCAATGAAAAAATTTGGCAGTTTAATCTCTCATTTTGGACTGCTTTTCTCATCATATAGAATTAAATAAACCTCTTTTTTAACATACAAGAACAACAAAACAACATGTTGCATCTGTAAATAAGGACCATGTTGCTTAAGGGTGTGGTATTTACATTATTTGGTGCCCTGTGTTCAAAATGGGCTATTTGAAAAAAAAATATTATTAGGGTCCAAAAGCATAATTTGAAACTTTAATAGTATTAGTACTGTTTTGTCACTAAACACCGGAAAGAAACATTCTTTCCAATATAGCCATAGTAGCAAAGGCGTTGCCCATGCAGCTTTACCCTTTGAGTGGTAGAGGGGTATCCAATGTATTGATTAACAATGAGTTGGGTACCAATGCTTTTACCTTTTCAGTGGCAAAGAGGTATAAAAGACATTGCTGTTTGTTGGATATCTCCCTGGTACGCAGGGTTAAAAATTACCCAATGCATTCAGTAACCCCCTGCCATTTGGTAACCCTCTGAGTGCCAAAAATCCAATGCTATGTCATTGGGTACTCCTCTGGCACTCAGATGTTTAACAATTTAAGTGCAATGCATTGAATAGCTTTCTGTCAATGAAAGGGTTAAAACAAATGACCATTGTGTGGCACTGATAGGTTTAACCCTTTGATTACCAAACAGATATCTGTCAGGGGAGAAAGTGACAAATGGGAGGGAAGGAGGTCAGGGGAGAAAGTGGAGAATGGGATGCAGTGGGGACAGAGGAGTATGTGGAAAAATGGGAGGGTGATGAAAGTCCTTGCCCCTCGCCACTCCTCTTGGATAAGCAGTATGGAATAGATTAGCATACCTCCTCCTTACTGCCACCCCGGGGTGTGGCCAACATGGAGAGAGAACTTCTGTTACATGACGGTCTTCTCTTTAATGTGTCGGATATCCCCTTAGTGCTCAAAATGTTAACCTTTTCAGTAGCAAAGAAGCATGTAATACATTGCAATGTAATGGATACAACTATGGCACGCAAGGTTAAAAAAATACCAGTATGTTTGATGCCCCTCTTAAACTCAAAGTTTTAACCCTTTAAGTGTCAAAGATGTATCCAATTCATTGCCACTGGGTAATCCTCTGGCACTCAAAGGTTTAACACTTTAAGTGTCAAAGATGTATCCAATTCACTGTCACTAGGTAATCCTCTGGCACACAAAGGTTTAACCATTTGCGTGCCAAAGTGATATCCAATGCCAGTGTGTGGCAGTGATAGGTTTACCAATGCTGCAAATGAGGGAGGACAGGGGAGAAGTAGATGCGGTGTATGGGGAGGGCGTAATGGAGGGAGGATGGGGGGGTTGAGGTGAATGGGGATGGATTAATGTAGAAGGATAAGGGAGAAGATGACAAGGTGAATGAGTAGGGAGAAATGGAGGAAGGGCAGGGGAGAAGGCGATGAAGTGAATACGGTTGGAGTAATGGAGGAAGTACTGGTGATAAGGTGATGAGGCAAATGGGGAGCAAAGAAAGACGGGGGAAGGCCAGTGAGGCAAAAGGGGAGGGAGGAAGGACAGGAAAGAAGGAGATGAGGAGAATGAGGAGGGAGAACAAGGGAGACCGTGGTGAGTGTCAAAATCATGCCCCCAGTATCTCTTGAACGGGCAGTATGGATGAGATTACCATATCTTCTTCTTACTGCCGCCCCGTATTGTGGTCCACACAGACACAGAATTTCTGTTACGTGATGGTCTTTGCTTTTATAACTATAGATATATACATGCAACTGTGATCTTTATACTAACAGAATTTTTTACTGTTGAAACTAGAGTTAATATTTTCACTTTTTTAATAAATTATTTGTTTTGAAGTTACGTTGCACCACAGCCACTTTTAAGATCATATCTTTCACAGCTTTAACAGCAGCTGCATCCTTTTGGTTGTCCAGTGTTCTTAGCTTTTCTTCAGTATGGTCTTCAGCAAGAGCTTGGTCTTATATCTATTAAGGTCTAGATTTGCATTCCATCTATGTCTTTTCAGAGACAGATTGCATTGTTACCTGATGTGTATCCTTTGTGCAGGGTACTTAGTTCATGATTACCTAGACTCTAAGGATCCCAATCCTCCATGGGAAAGGACCTTGATTTGAGGACTGTTTCTGAAGGCTTCTTTTTAAGCCTCTGTCTTTCAACCTTAGGTTTTTTCTAAGTTTCTCATTGTCTAGGATTTTGTTCTTTCTTCTCCTTGTCCAGCTACTTCTGACAGACAGAAGTAGAAGCTTTATTGCTTGAACATTGTTAGGTGCTTGTGATGATATGTTCCTCGCACTAGCCCTTCAGACTTGCTTCTTGTCATTTCTGCAGGCCTTTGTGGGGGCCTAGTTGCATCTCATGTGACCGTGGTTTCCTGGGTTTAGGTGACCATTCACTAGACCTACGCCCTTAGAAAACAGACCTGTCCACCTTAGGCTTACAGCTCATTCCTCCACAGTGGTGGGTGTTTCCTGGGCCTACAGAAACCTGGCCTTTGTGGATCATTTGTGTCCAGCAGCAGTGTGTCCATCCATTCACACATTTGCTGAAAAGTACCATGTTAATGTTCTGGCTTCAGCTGCAGCCAGTTTTGGATGGAAGGTCCTTTAGACTGTTGGACCTGTGTGGGTAACCTTCTTTTCTTTTCCTCCACTCACTTACATTTCTCCTGTTACTTAGTTTGGTGTGTAGGTGTCTGTTGACACATACGGTTGCATCTGTTCTTCTCTGTTAGAACTGGTCTGTGTTTTGAAGGGTTTTTCTCTTTGCCTCCCTGGAATCTTCGTGGATAGCTTAGGTATATCTCCATGGTTCCTGTGTTCCAAATTGGCTGAATGATAAAGAGAAAGGGAATTTTTGTGTACTTACTAATAAATCCTTTTCTCTTAGTCTATGTGGAACACAGGTCTTCCCTTCTGGAGAAAAACTAGTTTTTGTAGTTCTGGGAAGGGGGTCCTTTGGTTTCCCTGGTATAACCTCTTTCCTGCCTTGTTTCTGTTCTTCTATCTTTCTAATCAAAACTGAGCTGGATAGTTGAAGGGCTGATAGTGCAAGCCATCCTCTAGCAGTCCCAGGTCCTGTGCAGTCTGCACTCTAGTTCAAAGCAACAATGTAGGCCAGAGATAGGAACCCATCTAATGTGGGATTACATAGATCTATTCCTATATAAACACAACAAAAAATGAAGGCTAACTAAGGGAGAAATTTTGCCCTGATCCATTTCCTTTGAGGTCACTTTTAAAACTGAGCTAGATTGGTGGAGTAGGATGGGACTATCCGCCTCTGGAGAGCCTTTTAAGGCAAGTGCCCTGCTCTCCTGCAGGAGAATACTTTACCCCATGATTCCTGTTAGATGTGTGCATGGAGAGAAAATCTGTTTCTTCTGAATTATTCAAACAAAAAATGTTGTTACAAATATTTGTTTCCATTTGATAACCATTCAATGCTATTTTCAGTGGGGAAGGCCTCTGCCACCTTCTCTGGACTGGTTCACTTTTGAACATTTTGGGGCCATAAGTCTTCGGCTGCAAAAGCGCTATATCAGAATCGTGCAAGATACAAAAGAGCGAGATTTGTATGGTGCCTCGTAAAATGTTGCCACTGCCTGCACTGCCACATACCTTCTTTAAAGGGATAGTAATACTTAAAATGTAAAAAAAAATATGTTGTAGGGTTTATCCCCTTGAGTAAAACAAGGGTATTCCCACTGCTGAAAGGTGTTTAATTCAAAAGTTATTAATTTTCAAAGTTGAATTTTTTAGGTGCAATATCACAGTGGCCTGAAATTGTACAGTGGCGCTGTTGCTACACCATCCTATGGAAATTTATGGTCAATTGACCAGAGCTGTCCATAAGATCATGTAGCAACAGCGCCACTGTACAATTTCAGGCCACTGTGATATTGCACCTAAAAAATTCAACTTTGAAAATTAATAACTTTTGAATGAAACACCTTTCAGCAGTGGGAGTACTCTTGTTTTACTCAGGGGGATAAACCCTACAACATATTTTTTTTTACATTTTAAGTATTACTATCCCTTTAATTAATTGGCTGTCTCTCCTGGGCGTTTGTGGGAGGAGGCTGCACCAGGACTAGAATGCAATGAAAGTTAAAATGACAGAGAGTACCTATCCTGAATTCCTTTTAACCTCTTGAGTATCAGAGGGGGTCCCCTCTGGCACTCAAGAGGTTAAAAGGAATTCAGGATAGGTACTTGCTGGTCATTTTAACTTTCATAGCATTTTAGTCCTGGTGCAGCCTCCTCCCACAGATGGATCCCATTGTCACAGGCTCTGAAACTTCCCAAGCTCCTCGGTGTGTGGAAGGGGAGGCTGGGTGCAAACAAGCTATAAAAGACTGCAGCAGTGCAGGCAGTGGCGATGTTTTACAAGGCGCCATAAGAATCTCGTTCTTTTGTATCTTGCAAGATTCTGATATGGCGCTTTTGCAGCCGGCGACCAAGTTATCGCCCCTAAATGTTGCACGCTCTTATGCGTACGATATTTCAAAAGGATACCTTCTGGACTGATATTTGAACAAGATTCAAATAAATAATATGAAAATTGGCCATCCTTTCAATTCAGGTTTCCATCGGTGCATGAACAAGTAATACAAATGAATATAAATAATAAAGATATCTTTGACTCTGTTCCATGCACAATATTGGGCTTCAGGAGGTGATGGAGAAGATGAGAGTTTCATTGCAATACTAAATGTTGCATGCTGTTATGCGTGCGACATTTCAAAAGGATACCTTCTGGACTGATAATTGAACAAGATTCAAATAAATAAAATGAAAACTGGCCATCCTTTCAATCCAGGTTTCCATCGGTACATGAACAAGTAATACAAGTGAATATAAATAATAAAGGTATCTTTGACTCTCGCTTCAGGAGGTGATGGAGAAGATGAGAGTTTCATTGCAATACCACCACCAGCAGCACTAAACCAAGCTAGACAGACTCACAGCAACAGCATGGGATAGACTGTTGACTGAGGAAGTACAGGTTGCTGTGTCTAACAGAAAGCCCCCAAAATAACATAAACTGTTCCCTGAGAGTACTAAAATGAATCAGCAGCATCTTTGACTGTTATAAGCACATTAAAGGGATAGTAATGTTTCACAAAAACAGCAGCTCCAATTAATCTTCATAGTATTAGAGCCACAGAGAGTGTTATTTCAATACTGTCAGAGTTGTAGTTCAAGAGTAATTGAATGATAAAGTATCCCCCTCCCGCCCCTTTTACCTAGTATAACACTGCTCTCGTCAGATGTGGAATCTGGTTGTAAGACCAGACAGATCACAGCAAGGGACAATCTTCTTACTCTGAGAACAATGAAAACCTTGACCTTCTTGACAGGTTTTTCAGCTTTTTCCCTTATCTTAATTGAAGATTGTCCCTCTCTGCAGTCTATCTGGGCATCTCCCAGCTGTTCTGAGGTGAGCAGTGTTATATCAGTAAAAGGGGCAGGAGGGGGATACTTTATCATTCAATTACTCTTGAACTACAACTCTGATAGAATTGAAATAACACTTTCCAAGGCCCAAATACTATGATGATTAATTAGAGCTGCTTTTATTATGAAATATTACTATCCCTTTAATGGGCTTCAGGAGGTAATGGAGGGGGATATTGTTGACATTGCAGTACTACCACCAGCAGCATCTGTGTCTGTGTTACAAACAAGGCATGGGCTTCAGTAGGTGATGGAGGAGCTGAGCTTGGGCATAGCAGTACCAACATCAGCAACATCTGTAACTTTGTTACAAGCACAGTATGGGCTTCAAGGGGTGATAGAGGAGGTGAGTGTTGGCATTACAGTACCATCAGCAGCAGCACCAGCATTGTACCATTTTGGATAGACATAGCAGCATGGCCTACAGAAGTATATGTACTGAGGAAGTATGGGTGGTGGCTTTCTAAAAGTATGGCCTACAGGCGTCTGTGTACTGAGGAAGAACTGGTGGTGGCTGCCTAACAATAGAAAGCAACCCCCTCCCACAACAAACATGCACTGATCTCAAAATGTATGGAAGTAGAAGCAGCTGTGACTGTGTTACAAGCATGGCATTAGCATCAGGAGGTGATGGATGAGGTAAGGGTTAGTACCAGGAGCAGCAGCAGCATGCAACCAGTATGGACAGACACATACAACAGCAGCATGGTATATGGGCTATAAAAGTCTGACACACTAATATATTAATTACTGTGTTATATATAAAACACAGTGATACACAGTGGCACTCATATCTAAACAACATGATAATGATTGGTGCATGTCCCATAGAATAAATTAACATACAAGTATACTCAGCCTCAGAGGTTCCATAGACCAAGGAGACAGCACTCAGGATACATCTCATAAGATAAAATGGCTTTATTCAATCCATGCCAAATGTTTTCGGTCTGCAGTCAGACCTTTTAGCCCTGATGAAGGTCTGATTGCAGACTGAAAACATTTGGCATGGATTGAATAAAGCCATTTTATCTTATGAGATGTATCCTGAGTTCTGTCTCCTTGGTTTATGGAACCCCTGAGGCTGAGTATACTTGTATATATATATATATATATATATATATATATATATATATATATTATACTCAGCCTGGGCTTCCACTAAGAGATAACACACAGGACATGATAATATTTAATGTGACAGTGCTTCAAAGCACCAAATGTTTTCAGTCCTTCACTGGACCTTCATTGAACATTTGGTGAGTTGAAACACTGCCACATTAAATATTATCATGTCTTTGAATATTCTTGTGTGCTGTCTCTTACTGGAATCCCAGGCTGAGTATACCTTGTTCATATTCTATGGAACGTGCACCTTATTATGGCTTTTTCTTATGTTTAGGAGTGTGCCACTGTGAATTCCTGTTTCTGTATATATATATATATATACTAGCAGAAAAGCCTGTGTGCATGGGCCACAGTGCCATCCGGCCGCGGGCCAGTCATGCACAGTAGGGACTGCCCACGCCGCAGCTGATACAGTGCCAGCTGGTCACAGGGCAGTCATGCACAGTAGAGACTGCCTGCGCTGCGGCTGGTACTTCGGAGCGCCCCGCTCAGTATGAGCCGTGTCACAGGCAGTCTCTACTGCGCATGACTGCAGCACGCACAGCAGTCTCAACTGTGTCGTTACAAACTATTTAGCGAATTGTTATATAGGATATGTATACATATATCCTATAATATAAAAGGCCATATGTATGTTTGTCCAAAGCAGTCATGCCCAGTAGAGACTGCCGATGCAGTCATGCACAGTAGAGACTGCCTGAACACACTAGTGTATATATATATATATATATATATATATATATATTATTTTTTTTTATTTTTATTTTTTTTGGGGGGGGGTGTAGGGGTGGCGCTCATATTAACTCTGCAACTCCAGAAGTGTTAACTCTGCAGCTCTGTAAGCTAATAGGTCTGCCAGTTGCCACCTAATAGGCATTGTTAGTAAATAGCTTTCACCTCCCAGAATTGTTGGTGTTAATATGGATAGACTAACCCTAACAGAGCTGTAAGCTAAGGAATCTGCCACTTAATAGGCACTGTAATAAGATAGCTCTGACCTTCCAGAACAGTATGAGTTAAAATGGATACACAGCCAATCTAAGCCTCCTGCAGGTGTTCTTGAAAATAACATTGGATCTCATTTCAGACTATCTCACTGTATAAACCTTTAATCTAGTTATTTTAATATACAAGAAGGCCACATACATGCCACACTACACTTTGGGGCTTATGCACAACAAACAAGAGGAAATATTCTGGGGCAAACTAACTGCACTGTAGGGAACAAATAAACTTCCCTTTGACTTAAATGGGGCTTTTAATGCTCTGAATGTTAGAAAGAACTCCAACACATTGCAAAGCAACACATTTGAGACCTTTCTAGCTTTCAGTGTATTAAAAACCCCATTTAAAGGGATAGTAATGGTTAATTTTAAGTTGATTTAATATTGTAGAAATTAAAAAAAGATTGACATCAATGTAAGTCTTATCTCTCAAACCTTTATGGTTTGAGAGATATAACTTGCAAAACTTACCTTTTCCTGGCTGTTTCACTCAAGTCTGCCACCTAGCTGACAGCTGTAGATTCCAGTCATTTGACCAGACAGAGGCTCTTCAGCAGAGCTGAAATCACGATATTTAGAAATAAATAATTCACTGGAACGGATTACAAAGTGTGCTTGCAAGCCAGGCACACTTTGTAGACCGTTCCAAATTAAGTATTTATCTTTAGATATTGTTATATCGGCGCTGCTGAAGAGCCACATCTGGTCAAGCGACCATAATCTGCTTCTGACAGCTTTACAGCTCGTCAAGCAGAAAGGGGAGGGACCAGAGAACTTTATTTTCCTATCCCTCTAAAACCATAACGCTTTGAGAGATACGAATAAGTGCAAGTACTCTCTTTTAATTGTATATACCATATAGTTAATACTTTTTTTCTGACATTGCTATCCCTTTAAATAAATGAGAATTTTGGGAATGTTTGTTTGTCCCTTAATGGTGCAGTTGGTTTTCTCAGAAGGGCTACTTTTTTTTTTTTCCTTTCTTTTGTATATAAGGTGCCTTTTTTGTTCTGCTACGAAAGCTATTCTTTTTGATGAAATTATGGAAATGTAGATATTTTTACACCTTCTTTCTCAAAGGAAATATAACCTAACAAGTGCCCCAAATGCTGCCAGGACTGAGATATGAAAATGTCATGAATAATGAAAAGGAAATCATAGCCTTTGTGTAATAGAGGTTTGATGCGTTATCTGTAACGCTATTTTTTTTTTCTTCAAATCATTTCTTGGCCTACAAAGCAACATAAAAATAGATGTTTATGGGATGATTTACTTGATTTCCATTGATGTCCCGTGCTCTGATATCACATTCTATATTGTTGTAGGGTTTGAAAGAGTCAATTTATTATACTGTGATAGAAAAAAAATTGCAACCGAAGAAATATAGCAATCTGTATTGAATTACACTGAACTGTTCTCCAGGGACCTTCTTCTCGTTGTCTTTTAGGTTCTACTGCAGATTATTATGTAGTGTAAAGAGAAAAAAAGAGAAATTTCAGTAAATAAATAAAATGTGTTCTCAGCCCCATTTCCATTAGAGACAGGGGAAAGTGTACACGGCCAGAAAAGCTGGAAAAAAAAATGTGGTGCATGGATACACACATAACAGTGGAGGGAAGTACCAGAGGTCAAGAGAGAAGACAGATTTTGCTTCTGGGTATTGAGAAATTTCCCTGCATGACGATGTACTGTGAGAAACTGGAGTAAATCTATGACAAACCAACTGCACTATAGAGGAGACATAAAATTGTCATTGACTGAAACAGGGATTTGAATTCCTTAAATGCTAGAGAGATCTTCCAAGCATTTGCGTCCCTAACAAGAGTGATTTAAAAATTGTTCACTCATAATATACTAAAATAAGATGGTATTAAAGGGATATACATATGAGCTTAAAATAAGAGGGTGTTAAAGGGATATACATATGAGCTTAAAGTGATAGTATTGTCTATTTAAAATTAATTGCCCGAGTCTTCTGTATATTAAAAGGAATAGATCGTGCTATGTCTAAGTGCTTACTTCTTTGAAGTTCAAAAGTTATAAAGCACTGAAGATCCACCGCCCACCCCTTTCTGGCCGCCTCCCACGGAATCTGAGATCTGGTCGTGCAACTCAACGGCTGCAGCGAGGGACAAACTTCAATAAGTAAGCGTAAGGAAAATCCTGGCCCCCTTGACGAAGGAGGGCAGGATTTCCCTTTGCTTACTGAAGTTTGTTCCTCGCTGCAGCCGTTGAGTCACACAACCCAATCTCAGATTCCATGGGAGGCGGCCAGAAAGGGGTGGGCGGGGGATCTTCAGTGCTTTATAACTTTTGAACTTCAAAGAAGTAAGCACTTAGATATAGCACAATATGTTCCTTTTAATATACAGAAGACTCATGCAACATATTTTAAATAGACAATACTATCACTTTAAGCTCATATGTATTTGTTTCACTGTCATGAGATAATGGTACTATGATTTATATTATTGTAGATATTATTATTGTTTTAATACTAATAATAATAACAATAATAATTATTATTATTATTATTTCAAAAGCAAAATGAAATGCATTCAAGGCTAATACCAGAGTATAAGTGACACAGCTTTCAAAACATTACCACATTATGAAAGCCACCAGGGCATAATCCAAAATTCAGTCAGATGCAGGCATAATCAACAGCATCTTTGATCCATATGTTACAATGGTCCCACTAGATGCCCTCATTGTTGTACCACAACTGGTATGTAGGTATACCATAAAAAGGCACACTATATGCAGTGTATAACAAAGATTTGTTACACTAAAATAATTTTGATACTGTGCATCTGATAATGTTATATTATCATTTGCATTGACATTCTTTTAAACTCTATTTATAAAATATTTTACCAGGAAGAATACATTGTCATTTCTCTCATTTTCAAGTATGTCCTGGAGAGCTTTTACATATATATATATATATATATATATATATATATATATATATATATTTATAAGTTACAGATTTATACAAAATTGAGAAACAATAAGAATATTAACACAAACATTATATACTGTTACATATTTTAAGGGGTTTTAGATTTGAAAATATCTGATATTTTTTAAAATGGAACTTTAATCAAAATTAAAGTGCCTGACAAATTTTATTAGCATAGCGATATGCATATAAATACTTTTATTATACTGAACAAGTCCAGCATTATTGAGAAATGCAACTTGTTCAGCAGGCATCAGCGGGCAACAACGCATACATCTTGACAAAAAGGCATCTGTGAGTCTGCACTATCCCGTTCACCTCCAAGATTAGTGAGTGGAGTTCATTGGTACCTTAAGGTACAGGAAGGGACTGACGATGCAGGCGCACAGTTGCGTCTACATCAAGATACCTGCCACTGGTGCCTGCCGAAGAAGTTGTATTTCTCAATAATGCCGAACGTATTTAACATAATAAGAGTATTTATATTCATATCGCTATGTTAATAATGATTTGGGGAGCACTTTAATTTTGATGAAAGTTCAGCTTTAAGGTAGGTTGTTCTAGGCTTTTAGACTTCTGAAGGATCAATTATCCTATATAGTAATATAGTACTTTCCTATATAGTAATTTGCTAGGATGTTTGTCAGAAGCCATAATGCGCAGTAGAGACTGCTCGAACGCACAGAATGCTGGGAGGTGTAGGAAAGTTGGGAGCATTCTGTGCTTTCAGGCAGCCTCTACTGAGCATGACTGCGTCGGCGGCAGGACGCAGAGCAGGATCGGCCTCTTAACATCATCCAGTCCTTGGCCTTGTTTACACTAGTTGTTTCATAATTTGCCATGTGATCTTTTTCATCTTATCACTTGCAGGAATTTCTGCATTCATTAACTTCCGGTCCAATTAAATCTGCAATCAAGGAAGGATTAAAGAAAAAGACTTTAACATTTCTTCCAACTTATGGAAGTGTGACATTAGAAATTTGGGATGGCCATTACTTGGATGATGAACTCTATGCTCTACCAGTAAGTGTGCTTTCACAAAAGATGTTATGAGATCAGTGAATTATACAGTTGCTGTATGTATATATGCAGACATCACTGCCTGAAGAAGACTAACTTGCTTAGTTTGGATCTAAAATGGAGAAGTCTGACACTTTACACAATTTGTAACCAAAATTGTCATAATGTCTTTCTGATTCTCTCAGGATATTTGTTGTTTTTTCAATCAAAATTGGCCTACATTGATAATGCTTGTTATCTGTTGGAGGCAAAGATATGCGTTCACTCTGTACATAGGCTCAGAGGAAATAGGAACGGTATGTGTCCTTTCATTTGTGGCTGGGCCTGTCAGGGGAAACCAGTGTCAAGAGCCTCCCCGTTTGCCACCTGACCCTAAAATCACTCAATCACCTTTAATCCTCTCATTCCTTGCAGTCTGTGTGGTAATGAATGGTCAACTAACTAAATATACTTAGCAATGTAGGAGCCCTTCATACAATAGGCAGGTATAATGATCTGTTTAATTTTTCCATCAAATGTGCAGTTTACTGTATATCGGGATCTTTGTTAAAGTCTGCCTCTAGGTCACATCAACTAATGACAAATAATAGCCACCAATAGAAGTCAATGGCTCATAAGGGTCACTAGCCTTTATGAGATTGTATACATAAATAAATAGCAGTTGACTACAAAAGACCCTAAAAAATAGCATTGTTTAAAATACACTTCTCATGAGAGGTTCTTGTAGCAACTTATTTCCATTGTAAAATTCTCCTTTTAAAAAAAAGTAAGTCCACAAAGACTAGAAGGATCTAATGACATCTAACACACACATTCTTCCCGAAGTAGAGGGGGTATGTAAAGTGAGGGGGTACGTGTTCCCCTATGATCCCACAGGGCTTGCCCAGATTGCTGGTTAAAAAAAAGTTAATCCTTTAATTACAATTGCAATTTCCAATCGACTGTCTGCCCTTCTGGTATTCAGAAGGTTAACTTTTTAAATATACAGACAAAGACATAAATCAGTCTGCATACTAAACGTCTTATTTTCCTTTTATTTCTAAAGTCCCTGCATGTCTAGGGGCAGGGTTGGGGGCCATTTTTAGCTGCTGCTGAACATTAAGTATGGTAAGACATTTTTTTTATCTCATTCATTCTTCATTGCTTACCTTTTGTCTCCTATAGGGTTAATTGATCATGAGCCTAGTTAAGACACCCAGCGTGCTGTTAATCTGCCAAATTATCTGTTTGTTACCTGAGGCCTAAAACCTATTGTTGCTTGCACCCTGAGGCAATATTTATTCATGCCTCATGCAGAAATCTAGGACTACTTATCACAGCAATCTTGATAACATTTCAGAAGTCATAGCGCAGCAATGTCTGTAAACTGTCAGAACTAAAGTTACAGAATTAAAAGAGGAGTGGATACTAATCTAAGTAAATTAATTGCCTTAGCTTTTGTCTCTCATGGAATGCCTCCACAAACAAAATAAACACAATTGTGTCTGTATAGGACAATATACAAATGCATTAGAAATGCACTTTTAAGTTGTTTTAGGATCAAGATTTAAGTGAAATGTTTGCAGATGCTAGTTTGGAGTGAATAATATTTAATATTTAGGTAGCAAAAACTAATTAAGATAAACATTTATTATATGGCTTTTCTTACTAATTAAAGCAAGGATACTCTCATGTTATTTCAGCTCAGGCTTGATTTTTTGGTTTTGGTTTTTGAGTTTGTGTTCAACATTTTTTGGGATTTGGTGGCACTGTTGCTATTGCTGTTTATGGAGAGCTAAAAGTAGCAGACACAGCTTGATGCTGGTAGTTACGTCAACCCTCCTCCTTTTCTGCTAGAAGTTAGAACATGACCCTAGTTTTTCTCAGTCAGGGTGCTGTGATACCTTGCTACTGCTTGGATACCTGCTAAAGGTGCTACATTTGTTTTTACTGAATACTGACTTTGTTACTGACCAATTGCATGAGATAATGTCAGTGTGTTCCATGTTTAGAAGCAATCAGCTCACCTGAGGCAGATGAATGGGTTACCATAAAATGCCCATTCAGTTCCTCTAGAGCTGACACATGTAACCCCCTGTTGCAAGTTCTTTACAAATTAAATATTGCTATTTATGAAATTTTTCATACATTCCAACTAATTTTTATTTGCTCATTCTAATTCTGGAACCTAGTATATATTAACTATTTATGTCCCCTTCATTAGTGACCCATAAAAAGACAGAGGTGCACTAAAAACACCAGGTTTAGTGTATTGGGTAACTTGCAGACCACTGCCTTAATCTATTGTCTTTGTGGTCACAGTGCATTTACTGTATAATAAAACATTTATTTTACTTTCATGTTTGCTGGAAGCAGTTGGTGGGTGAAAAACCAAGCAGCTCATGAGCTCTGCTTCTAGCCCAAAAATAATGAGTTACTCCTCTGTGTAAACGGCTGTATGTACAAAAGAAAACATGAGCAATACTGGAGCTGTATTCACAAAAGAAAACAGGAGCAATTCTGGAGTAAACCAAAGCAAACACTCCCTTGATTTAAATGGGGATTTTAAATGTCCCATTTAAATTAATGGGAGTTTTGGGAATGTTTATTGTTGCAGAATTGTTCCTATTTTCTTTTGTTCCCTCGCTACGTTGACTGTAATTAATATTGCTTCAGACATTAGGAACTTAGCTTTATATCATGAATAAATAACTTTTAGTCCAAAAGGTATCACTACACTCTAAGCAACCTCATTTATTTTTATCTTGCTACATATAAAATTCATTATTAAATAAGCTGTGTTTTCAAAAGAAAATACAGATACAATATTACTGGAAGCCACATAATTATCTTGACCTTAAGTTCTAATAATGAAGACACAGACAAAGCATGGTACCCTGTTAGCAAGTAGACTAAATGCAGGGACAAAATACATTTATAATTAAACAAGCAAGAATGTTGTAAAGGTAATTACTTTAATGGATATGGAAAAAAAGAGATTGCAAGCTTGTAGGATACAACTGTCTCTTTTACACTCATTAAAAATGCTTTGAAAACCTTTTTTTTTTTTTCATTTAACCCGTGAATGCTAATTGTGTCACCAACGCATTGCAAAGCAATATGTTGGCAACAGCCTTGGCATTTAACCCTTTGAGTGCCAGAGGGGTACAGAATGCATTGCTTTGCAATGCATTCTGTACCCCTCTGGCACTCAAAGGGTTAAGAGGCTAAACAACTGTGGTACACCTGCATCCATGAAAAAAGCTGCTGTGTAATATTGTTCTTGATCACATGATAATCTATGGTATCTTGTGTGTAACAAGTATTTAACTGCCGGATTTATTCTCTAAATTCAGGTGGACAATGATCTTCTCACAGTTGGCAATGTTAAGAAGTTTTTGGGTACCCAGACCAGCAAAAAAGGGAATGATATGTCTATGTTAGTTTTGCAAAGTCTGGGTAAAAAGCTACAGAAATTGAGAAAAAATAGCCCAGAATATCAACAGCATCAACAATTCTATGAAGAGGCAATGGCAGATAAATTTTATGATCTGGTTGTAAGTATGGAAATTTATGAACTAAAATATTCACAGCATGCTTTCCTTTTCCTCACGACTATCTGCAGAGTATTATGTGAAAGGGAAATGTAAATGCAATTTCTGAAATGATAAAAAGGGGAAAAAGCAAGGCTGCTTTAGAAAGGAGAAAAATTACTCATTTTAAAGAGGAAGGATCCAAGTCAGAAATCCATCACATACATCAGGAGTTGGCAATCTGTCACTGGTTGATGGAGTGTCAATGGCTAGCTGAGGATGGTGGGAGTTGTAGTTCAACAACAGCTGGGATAAGTTATAGAGTCCAAAAAAAATATTGCTAGGGTTTTCACTGCTTTAACCCTTTGAGTGCCAGAGGGTACGGAACACATTGCAAAGCAATGCGTTCCATACCCCTCTGGCACTCAAAGCGTTAAACACTCTATGCCATACCTCTCGAAATACCCACCCCTGGCTCCACCTATTGTCCATTCTGCTCCATAGGGCAATTAAAAAAATAATTGCAAGTTAAATTAATTGTTTCTGCAATTTTCTATAAGCTAATTCAGGGGCTTTCAATAATAAATTATAGCCTGTCATCTATTTTGAAACTATGGATTTATACAAAAGCAGCAAACAAAAAGTTTAGATCAACAAAAATGTGCAGAGTTATAGACCTAGTGCTAATCTCTGATCAGGTCACAGACAACTATTCTGGAGAACTTTAAAGGAGCAGTAAACTTTTTTTTATGAAAACACATATTTATAGAGCTTTTCCTGCTGAATAAAACAAGGTCACTCCCATTACTGTCAGATGTTTTAGTCAAAATGTATAGCAGTTTAAATAATCAGGAAGTGAATTTACTGTGTTTACTTCCTGATGGTTCTAACTGACAGGAAGTGACAGTCAGTTTCTATCACATTCTATGGAGAACTGTATGTCTCTGACTTTTCTGACTTTCCTCTCCATTAGAATCTAACAGGAAATCTAATTAGAATTTGACCACTAGAGGGCACTGCTAATGTAAAAAAACATGGGTTTAAACTGTAATAAATCTGGAAATATAAATCTCTCCGCAGTGGGAGTACCCTTATTTTACTCAATAGGAAAATCCGTACAATATATATTTTTTCATAACAAAAGATTACTGCTCCTTTGAAGTATTGGTGTGCACATGGTTAGTTCTTACTGACCTATTCATTCATGTGTCACCTCTCAGGTGTTCCACACCCAGAGGTCTGGCAGGCTGCATTTGGCCCACCAGCCGCACCTCAAATCTGAATGCCTATAGGCTAATCAAACTGAGAGCCAGACGTGATTATCTGACATTTTTCCAAAACACAACCTGCAGAGCAAGTTCAAGTCTTGCACACAGATGGCAAAATTACATCCAAATATATAATGTACTGCATTTTTGTGAGAGTCTCACATACACTACTCTCATCTGTGCTTTGATCACAGCAAGAAGGCAGACACAGGCTTTTAAAAATGCTAGAGATGACTGTAGTTTGTTAATTTACAGTCCTTGCATTAATGTACGCAGATTTGGTTGTGTCCTGACTTGACAACAACAGTGCTGTGCTTTGGTTGTGACTTCCAAACTTCTGTGTCTCTGCAGTTTTGGTGCTTACCTGATCACGCCTTCCTGATCTATTTGTAACTGCTGCACAGGCTTCCCTGTTCTCTGTCACTGGTTCTTTTGCCAGAGTCAGCTTCCTGAGCAGTAGGTATCAGGAGAGAACCAACACACAGTTCTGCAGTTTTGTCTATTCCCTGCATAAAGGGTCTTTCAGGATGCCTAGGAAAATTTGACATTAATATGCACAGACTAGAAGAGGCACTGGTTGCCTGTTTACTGACATATGTCATTGAGGCCAAACTGTAAAAAATGTTCACTGTAAATGCAATTTCAGCTACATTCAGCCCCTGATTCCAATTAAACTGGACTTACAAAAACCTAACTTTAAAGGTCAATTAACATGATTAAATTATTTATTGCACTACGTTGAGATCTACCGGTTGATCCCTAAGTGCTTACAAGTACACTGTGACAAGCTTCATGATAAGTAGTATTTGCATTGGATACCTCTAGCATTCAGTGGTTGAAGAGAATTTTCATTGAAGCAACTTAGTGAATTGCCATTAAAGGAATAGTATTGTCAAATTATTACAAACATGAATATTGTAGCTATTGAAAAATTAAACTAAATGACCCCAGTCCCATCTCTCAAACGTATATGGTTTGAGAGATATTCTCTGTTAAAGTTCCCCTATCCCTTCTTCTGACATCAGCTGTAAGCTAACAGCAGGAGTTCCTGGTCTGGGGCCGACAGACGGCTCTTCAGCAGAGCCAAAATAGTGTGATTTAAAAAGAAATACTTCACTGGAAAGTTCTACAAAGAGTGTTTGCAAACCAAGCACACTTTGTAGGCCGTTCCAGTGAAGTAGTTATTTTTCAATATCGTGATCTCGGCTTTGCTGAAGATCCTCCGCCGGTCCCGGGGCCAGATTCCCCTGCAGTCAGCTAGACCACTGATGTCAGGGAAAGGGGAGGGAGGGGGGAACTTTACCAGCAAACATCTATCAAACCATAAATGTTTGAGAGATGGGACTGGAGTCATTTCGTTTAATTTTTCTATAGCTACAATATTCATTTTTGTAATAATTTGACAATACTATTCCTTTAAGCAAACGAAGGATAGAAAATTGATTCCACTCCTGTTTTGTGTGGAATAATTTTTGAATATCCCTGAGGTACTTAGAACTGGATTAATTTGGGTGCAAAACAAGTGCACCATAAGAGGAAAAATAATTCCCATTGATTGAAATGGAGTTTTGCAAAGCAATGTGTTGCGTACCCGTCTGGCACTCAAAGGGCTAACTCCTAGGATGTTAGGTCTCTGATGCCTTGTTCCACACTGTGTTAGAGACCTTACTAGCATTCAAAGTGTTAGAATAATCATTTACATCAGTGGAGAATTTGGGGAAGTTTTATTTGTTCTATATGGTGCAATTGGTTTGCTCCAAAATTGTTCCTCTTTTCTTTTGTGCATAAGGCCCATAATTAGATGCCACGTCTATTAAAGCAAATATTACAGGGTTTTTTTACTCAGCATCGGAGAAAGCAGCATATAAGATACACTGAATTTCAACACTGTCCCTACTAATTCAAGTAATAAGCAAAATATTCACATATTAACTTGTCTTTTACCCTCTGTTTAATAAAGAGTAAATTAGCATTTTTTGCTGTTTCTGAAGTGCAAGTTGTTTTCACGTACATTCCAGTGTTCACAGAGTTAAGTTGGGTTCAGAGGAACAGCATGCCCTTACACTCCCTTATTGCCCACCTCAGTGCAGTCAGCACAGAACAGACATTATTTTACATAAAAAGATTTGTACATTGGCAATAGGCATGCACAGGGCATTAAAGCAGACCTTTGAGATACCCTCTCAGAAGGCCAGCAATGACATCACCATATAGTAAGGAACATTTAACTTAGGTTCACACAGGCAACTTCAGTGCATCCTTGTGAAACTCACATAGCTTGTCCCTAATAGTACTGTTCACAAACCTGATTTCTGATTGCATCATAATGCAGCATGCTACAAATTGAATGCCCCATGAGCTGGCCACATCCAGTTTTCAGCAGCTGATCTGCACAGAGGGCTATTTGCCATCTTGTAGATCATTCACACAGGAGATTTTGGGGATGTGATTCTGTTTGCATCATCCAGTGATTGACCAGTGCAAGTCGGCATCTACCAGTAAAACATGGCAGTCGATCATGTGGGCCAGCCATTTGACACACCTATGTCATGCCTCTAATGTGAGAAGATTGGCTTGGGATATGCAGGACATAGGAGGTAAGTATGGCATGGGTGGCTTGGTATGCACATAAATGGATCACAGACAAGTCTGACGTGTACACATTGCCTAAAGCAGGTTTTGTAAGAAAAGCATTAATTAATTAATTAAAGAAGGGTTTACATTTCACTAAATATATTAATGTGACAATTTATTTAAAGGAAGTTTATTTTAACCATTTACTGGCCATTTATATTGCACACCTCCCTGGCATTCAAACTGATAAACTATTCTTTTTGTTATTCTGTGATAAATATAATACTACTACATACAGTTTTGTTTTTGTACTTTTGTAAGATTTTCTGTTAGTCCACTGCACGCACACACACACTCGGACACAAACATATGCAATATACATACAACACAAACATTCCATAAACACACACACACTTATATGTACACATATACATACACACTGTATTCCTATGGTTTGTTGTCCTCTATTGAACCATTTTGGTTTGAATTCCTTACAGGAGATGGCCCTGCTGAATGCTGGATATGGGCCTTTATAAACCATCTGTTCATATTCTGCAGAGATACCTGGAAGAGAAATCAATCTGAAACTTATTGTGAAAGAAAAATGAAGCACTGCTTTACTGTGTCTTGGAAGATTCTTCCTTGTTTTCTGGGCTTTTTTTGTTTTATTTTTAATAAAACATACAAGATTCAGCATAATGTACAACTTAGTCATAATACAGAGGTGTATGTATACACTGCTTAGCATATTTTCATAGTCAGTGTTCAAATAAACATATTGCAAAATCAGTTTTATCAACTTCTTTTTAATTAATGTGGAATTAACTATGACAGCATATGTCCAAATTCAATTGAAAGAGTCTTAAAAATCACCTACATTTTATGTTAACCTTTAATTTAAAATAGTAGTTATGGGATATTTAGCTTTTCTTATGTGTCAATTTATGAAAGTTAGCCAGCACTTGCTGGCACAGTTGTGTGCCAAACCTTAAAATTCTAACCCTGCTATCCCTCCCACTTGCTAACATGACATGTACATAATTTTGAAAGCTCTTTCAATTAAACATAAGGTGTAATCAGGGGAGGAGTGACCTGGGGGGCAGGGGGACAGTTGCCCCCTGAGCCAGTCATATGTCTGGGCTGGTGGGCCATTCCCTCTTGATGCTGTAAATGGAGTTACACTAGCGCTATGAAATGGAGCTACACAAATAATACCACAGAGAGCTACAATCCAAATGGAGCTACACTAATAGCATAACCCATTTAGCGTGTAAGTTCTCTGGTATCACTAATGTAGATTTACTTAAATTGATTGGGACATCTCTACCTTTCAATGGGATAAAAGCAACCATTTAAATTAATTGAAATGTTAGGAATTTGCATTTGTTCCATGTGGTACATTTGGTTTGCCCCAGAATTGCTCCAGTTTTAATTTGGTTTAGACTTGGGCATATAGAAGGACCAAAGCATCAGAAGATATTGCCAGGCTGTTTTATCAGTAGGAAACAGATATAATTAAAATGAGCCAGCAAGAAAACAGCAAAAACTCAAAACACTTTTTTACAACTCAGCATTCCTATTCTATATGCCACAAAAGGTTTGCAAGTTTTATTATATTTCCCTTTAAAGTGGACCTGTTACCTATACAATATTGAGGCTCATTAATTAAATGTATCTATTTACACCAATGTTTTAAGCAAGTGGTGTGGTACTTTGGTGTGCCATGATCCCCTGCTTAGGTTGTGCCACTTTTTTCCATGAAGATTTGGATTATAATGTCAGTATTGAGTTTTAAATGTATATTTTAAGGGAATTGTTATGTGCAATATGCTTGTATTTGTACTGATTGTAAGACCTAAGAATAAATGTATATTTATGTATTTGTTAATATTGAATATAGAGAGAGCCTATATTAAATTATTACATTCTAATTTATTCTAATTCTATTCTAATCCTATAACATAAAGTGGTAGAATGTGTCGCTCACTGTGAGTCGTAACCACACATGCGCAGTAGAGAGTCTCTACTGTGCATGTGTGGTTTCACACACACGGAGCTTCGCTGTGAGCCGTCTGGAGCTCCCCGCAAAGGATCAGTGAGTCTCTACTGAGCATGACTGCAGTTATGCGCAATAGAGACTCGCCGACGCTCCGGACGGCTCACGTCATGTCTCTGCTCCCGGCTCCGCGGCAGCAGCCGGGGCAGCTGGGTGCACTTTAGCCCGTGTATACGGGCTTCCATACTAGTTTATTATATCACTACATTCCAATTTAATAAAACGTATAAGATCTTACAATACTGATAGACATCCTATATAATAATTCTCTAAAATGTGCGTAACTCCGCAGTCTTGCGCAGTAGAGACTGCTGTGCGTGCTGCAGTCATGCACAGTAGAGACTGCCAGTGCTGCGGCTGATACAGAGCGGGGCGCTATGAAGGAGCGTCCCGCTCTGTATCAGCCGTGGTGCGGGCAGTTTCTACTGCACATAACTACCCCGCGACCGGCTGCCAATGGCACTGTGGCCCGTGTAACGGGCTCTTCAACTACTAAATGAATAATGTATTATATTTACACTATATATAAAAAAAGAGTCTGTGGGTAGATAATATATAAAGGTGTAACAGAATTATCTCCTGTCTGTGCTTGAGCAACAATAATCAAATGTCACTACTTATGGAGATAACGAGAAAGCTTTATATGCCAGAAGATCTAAAAAGGGATACCACTCTCCCCAATTATATATCACAATAAGAAAACTCCAAGGGACTGATACATCACTGACAGGAGAGATGGACGTTACTCTGACCGCTAGCTGCATTTACCATTACAAGTACAGTACTGTAGACCCCATCTCCAGAAGGATATTGATACTCTAGAGCAGTGGTTCTCAACCCGTGCCCTCAGTGGCTACTAACAGGCCAGGATTTGAGAATTTCCTTTTAAGAGCACACGTGAGTTAATCAATATGACTGAACCTCTGATCAACACACTTGTGTTCTAGCAGTGAAATTCCTAAGTCCTGGCCTGTTAGTGGCCACTGAGGGCACGGGTTGAGAACCTTAACTCTAGAGAAAATTCAAAGAAGGGCTACTAAAATGGTGACTGGTTTACAGGAAAAGACATATCAGCATAGTGTAAAGGATCTGAACATGTATAGCTTGGAGGAGAGAAGAGAGAGGGGATATGATAGAAACATTCAAATACGTGAAGGGATTCAACAAAGTGCAGGATGGAAGTACATTTCAAAGGAGTAAAAATGTTAGAACAAGAGGTCATAGTCTAAAAATAGAGGGACACAGGTTTAGATGTAATGTAAGAAAGTTTTCCTTCACTGAGAGGGTAGTAGATAAGTGGAATAGCCTACCAGCAGAAGTGGTATAAGTTAATACAGTGACAGAATTTAAGCATGCGTGGGATAGGCATAAAGCTGTCCTGAACATAAGAAAAGACCAAGGACCAAATAAGGCTTGAGGTTTTTACTGTAGGAAAATGGACAGCCTAGATGGGCTGAAATGGTTCTTATCTACAGTCAAATTCTATGTTTCCATGTTTCTATATGTTGAATCCATGATTTCTGGTTATCTCCATTATTAGTGACTTTTGATTATTGTTGCTCAAGCACAGATGGGAGATCATTCTGTTACACCTTTATATATTATCTACTTACAGACTATTTTTTTAAACATATATTATAAACTTAATACATTATTCATTTATGTTTCTAGTATTGTAAGTTGTTAAATGTTTAATTAAATTATTATATCTACCTCTCTATACTCTCTCTCTATACTCTCGGTTAGCATTTTTGTACCTACTATAGCCAACAGATGGCAGCAGCCTCTATGTGATAGATGCATTAGCTGGACAGTATGTCAGTGGCATCTAGTGCCATTAATTTTTGTTTTTTATTTTATATATATTTTTTTATATAGTTTTATTCCATTTTATGTATTTGTCTGCTTGATTATTCCCTTGAGAGACTGCATGCAAGGGATGCCTTAACCCTTTGAGTGCCAGAGGCGTACACAATGGATTGCTTTGCAATCCGCATACCTGGGAACTTCCAGTTGAGGGCTACCTGGAGGGGTGTCCTCTGTTCAGCAGGGGGTGACAAAAATGACACCAATCGTGTCAAAAAGGGGTGGGGCTTCACACGAGTGGGGGGCAGGGCTTAAAGGTTTCACACAGAAGGCTGGGGACGGAGGAACAGTGGAAGAAAAAGCGGATGTGGCAGAGTTTCAATAGAAACTCCGCACATCCAGAGGAATTAGCCTCTGCCCCGGAGACCCGGTAAAGCTCTGTCAGAACTGGAGTCTCCGGGGCAAATCCGGAGAGTTCCCAGGTATGGCAATCCATTGTTTACCCCTCTGGTAGTCAAAGGTTTAAGTGGAAAAAATATTGAGAACACTGAAATACACTGTCTATACATTGTGCTTTTTGTTTGTAAATAGGGGTTGCTTTCCCATTTTTTGTCCATTGCTCTCGTGTCTGTTCCATTGGGCTCTGGTCTTATCTTCAACTGTTTAAATCAACATAGCTGCCTGCTATTCTCTGCGCTTACCACTCTGTGCAGAGGGAGTATTCAGGCAGCTAACAAAAATGCAAGTAAATTAATTAATCCATTCTTCATAAAACCATATTGGCTCCTACTAATTAGGTTGTTGGTCATCACATCTGCCATCCTCCAGTCACAGAGCACTATGCATGATCATAGTGAATCAGTACATTTTAAGAATAAGGGTTTTGCTATAATTGTACTTAGGGGGAGATTTATAAAAGTTGAGTTCATAGAAAAGAGGCGTTAAAATGGCTATAAGATTGCCGCTGGTAATTATAAAAGTATTAAGGACAGTTTAGGAGGACATAACGCTGTGTAGTATGTTTTTTTTATAAAATGGAGTAAGAAGGTTTGTAAAAAGTGTCTCAGCGAATGTATAAAGAAATGTCGATATTAGCGACAATCTAGCGAGGGGAACTCTTTATAATTTATTTACTCTTGAACTGCACATTGAACCATAATCTAATAATGCTGTAATAATGCATCTGTCGCCCCCGCCCCAAGAAGCAGAGACTAGCAAGTGAGACTTACTCAAAAAGACCTCTTATGAAACTTTTCAGACTTATTTTACATACTGCAAGTAGAGGGCATGCACATAAGTGGAAGAAAGATTAAAAATGAAAGGTAAGTATGCAAAGTTAAAGTATAAGAGAGGCGGCAGGTAGAATAAAATAATGTATACTACAGAAATAATAAAAGATAAAGAAATCATTACTGTTTCTTTAAAATATGATTTTGCTTACAATGGAAAATTGTTTTTAAATTACACATATACTAAAACTTGTAAGTATTTTTTAGCAAGAAAAATAAACTTGATGCATATGCACCCAACACCACAATATAGACACATTTGCATTAGAAAACAGCTAGCTTAATGTAGATGAGATGAGTTTCACTCTGTATAATGGGGGAGGGAAACTGCTAAACTGGATTTACTAAAAATAACATACTTGATTCATGGAATTAATGTAGTGTTTTAAGATTACTTAAGTTAAAGTTAATTAAATTGTGTTCTCTGCTCAAGGTAGATCAATTCCATTCCTCCCAAGTGCCCCTCTTTAGGAGGGACAGTCCCTCTTTGAGACCCAAATCCCTCTGTCCCTCTTTCCCACCCTGATGTCCCTCTTTTTAGAAGATCAGATTGTGTGGTGTGTAAATAAATGTATCATATTGCTCCACAGCAATACAACTCACATGAATGCTTGTATAAACTACAGTATATGTGTTTATAAACTAGTCTATGTAAATAAAATACTTTGGTCTTGTTATAAATAATTTATTAATTTACACAAAGATGTGTCAATAAGTCAGGAAATAACCTAAAAATTATCTGCAGTGCCCAGCCCGCCAGCCATGGCCCCAACAACACCACCCAAAACACAAGTGCCCCTCTTTGGCCATTTGAAATGTTGGGAGGCATGCAATTCAGTGAATCCCTCTACTTTCTATCGTGTACTACATTTTCGAATTTCCTTTACTGTTTCCATACACTGTAATAGCAACCTCCTCCCCAATAAAATGCATGGCCACAAGAAATGTAAGTTTGTCCTATAACCTGTAGGATGCTAGATATCTCCCTAATACATTGAAAAGTCTCAGGGGGTGAGATTCACTAAGCGTTGATAAAGAGGTGATAAAGTGGAGATGACTTTTCCAGTTTATCACTTCTCCAATTCTTATGTTATTCTATGGAGCCTACATACCTACCAAGTATCCCTCTTTAGGAGGGACAGTCCTTCATTGAGACCCAAATCCCTCTGTCCCTCTTTCCCACCCTGATGTCCCTCTTTTTAGGGGATCAGACTGTGTGGTGTGTATATAAGTGCATCACATTGCTCCACAGCCATAAAACTCACATTAATGTTTGTTTAAACACCATTATATGTGTTTATAAATTAGTCTGTGTAAATAACATACTTTGGTGTTGCCCTAGATCATTTATTAAGTTACACAAAGAGGTGTCAGTAGGTCATGAAATCACCTATAAATTCTTGGTAATGCTACGTCCACCAGCCCCGCCCCCAGTTACACCCCCCGTAAAACAAAAACGTCCCTCTTTGGTAGGGCCGGATTTCCCAATAGGCAGACTAGTCACCTACCTAGAGCTCCATATTTTGGGGGGCTCCTCGGCTGTGCTGGCCACACCCACATTCTGAATTGTGGGTGGGGACAGAGCAATCTCTGTATCCATGCAGTAGCTTATACACCCCTTTACAGGCTATTATTTGACCCCTTGGATGCTAGTGAGATCTCCAATGCATTGCGAAGCAATGCATTGGCGATCTCTCTAGCAACCAAGGGGTTAAAGCTTTTATGTCCTTGCTTGTTGTAGGCCAAAGGTGGCATGGTCATGTGAGGAGTGGGGTGTGGCCATCATACCTGGGAATTTCCAGTTGAGGGCTTCCCGGAGGGGAGTCCTCTGTTAAGCAGGGGGTGACAAAAATGACGCTAATTGCGTCAAAAAGGGGCAGGGCTTGACGCAAGTGTGGGGGGCAGGGCTTAAAGGTGTCACACAGAAGGCTGGGGAAGGAGGAACAGCGGGAGAAACAGCAGATGTGGGCAGAGTTTCAATAGAAACTCCCCACATCCGGAGGAATCAGCCTCTGCCCCGGAGACCCAGTAAAGCTCTGTCAGATCCGGAGTCTCCGGGGCAAATCCGGAGAGTTCCCAGGTATGGTGGCCATGGGTGGAGCTAAGCGTGCCCAGAGTGCCTTGCCTAGGGGAGCCTGGAATGTAAATCCGGCCCTGCTCTTTGGCCATTTGAAATGTTGGGAGGTATGAGCCTATGCACTAAGATTTCTTCAACTTTGGAGATCTTAGTGCATTGGCTCTATAGAATAACATAGGAACTGGAGAAGTCATATCACTGGAGAAGTCATCTCCACTTTATCACCTGTTTATCACAGCTTAGTGAATCTCTCCCACTGTCATATGAATACCAAAAAGGTGCAATACATTGTATATCTCTCTGACATTCAAAGGGTTAATAACCATACCTGGGAACTTTTGAAACAGGGCTACCCGGAGGGTAACCCTGTCAGTGCCCAGGGGGAGGAAAATGACACGAATTGCGTCATAAAAGGGGCGGGGCTTAGTCGCAGAGGGGGGGACAAAAAAAAAACCTGCAAAATTAAGGTAAGAGGGTGGGGAGTGGGAGGAACCAGGTGGGATGGAGCACAAGTGGGCAGAGTTTCTACTTAAACTCTGCCCACCCGGTGATTCACACATTGCCCCGGAGACCTGGTAATTCAGTCTAAAATCCGGAGTCTCCGGGGCAAAACCGGAGAGTTCCCAGGTATGGTAATAACACTTGGGACAAAACCCCTAATTTTACCCAGCTGGAAAGCCTAACAATATCCATTATATACAGTATATACATTTTTTTATATATATATATATATATATATATATATATATATATATATATATTAATATTCATGTTTTTGCACATGCAAAAGCTCTTTTGCAGCAGGATTGTGGACTTAACCTTTTGAGTGTCAGAGGGGGTAGGCAACACATTGCTTTCCAAAGGGTTAATAATGTATGTCTGACAAATAAAATGAGAGGGCAAAATAATACATAACACTGTAAGCTAGTGAGACCTGTGTGTCCTTTTTTTTACATACCCTTTTCCCACACTGTCCTCCCCCGTCTTGTGAAAAAAAGCATTGCTAAGCATTGTAAGCAATGAAAGAAAACATGTGCCTGCAATCTTCCTCTAGTCAGGAGATTTCTTGGCACATAAGTAGACAAAGATCGTGTAATCAGCCTCTTGTTTTCTGTTTTTCTCCAGGCTCCTCCCGAGCCTTAAGATAGCTGGTTTCATACTGAGGTCAAATTACACAGAGCCTAGTAACATTTTATACTATGAGACTCAATCTACATGGTAATAACAACATAAGCACTCTGATTAGTTCAGGTACCTCTTTAGATGCAATTAGGGACACCTAGTGTAAAGATGTTGCAGGCCTTGATTACATCTCCTACTGTTTGTATAAACTTCAGCCTCCTTCTGGGTGACTGCCAACTCATCCCATACACTTATATTTGCATATACAGTGCTTTGAACTGACACTTTATTTTAATACATCACTTAAGGATGTTTTGCTTGTTTAAAGCAACAGTGCATGTCATTCTCTCCCCAGGAAAGGCAACATACAGTGGAAAAGAACTTGATATTTTGCTCATTGTCATTGGTACAAAATTACTTGATTTAAGAAAGGGAAATAATTCCTACAAGCAGTTAAATTTTACTTAATTTAATATAATATGCATTCTTCTGACTATTTTTGTTTTCTTAAAAAAAAAAAAAAAAAGTCCATATGAAGAAGTACATATTAATTTACTTTAATCAATCCTTAAAGCGGAACTACCATGCGCAGTAAAGTCGCCCTGCAATAATTAGGCAGGTGGCGTCTTGCTTCTTAAGAGTTCTCTTACTGCTCGCAACAACAGGATGATAGAGAAATCCTTAATCTTGCGAGACTGGAAGCTAGGTATCAGAGCAGACATCTTGTCTGCGCACCTGCACTGTCAATCCCGGTCTCCCTACAGATGCATTGCACTGGCCCGAATGGCACCGTAAGGGACGGCACAGGTGCGCAGACTGCACTAACCTGCCCATCAGTCTCGCATGATTAAGGATTTTTCTAGCATCCTGTTGTTGCAAGAGGTAAGAGAACTCTTAAGAAGCTAGTCACCACCTGCCTAATTATTGCCGGTCAACTTTACTGCGTATGGCAGTTCCGCTTTAACTGTTTTAGGTATAGTTTCATTTGATACTTTTAGATGATAATTTAAGTAACAATGGCAACTGGCCTTATGGAGATAGCATTTTAGCCTATTATGTATGTAGCTAAAATAAACACTGACCAGCAAATACATATATATGCTGGAGGCAGGGCTCAAAATTTCCACTCTCCACTAGCCAATGGCGAGTGAAAATGTAGCCCTGGCGAGTAGAAATTCAGCCCTGGTGGGTATGTTTTGGCTTGCAGTGGCGAGTAACTTTTCAGGTCTGGCTAGCAGCAAAGTACTTCACATTTTAAGCCCTGGCTGGAGGTATTCTATAACCTGACTATTGAGCATAGGCAGTAAACACTTACTCTGAGCTCGATCAAATACCCACCAGTAAAAAAAAAAAGTACCGTTGGTAGTTTGAAGTCACAGTCAGGTATGTAATTACCTGCACTGTGACACACTATCGAATGAAAAAAATGCACTATGGGCACTAAATTTGCACCCATAGGAAGAAATGACAGAGTAGTTGAATTTCGATTCAATTACATGTGGTGGCTAATAACATGCGTCAAGGGTTCTCACTTTTATCGCCAAAAATTACCGGCTAACAGAGTCCCCTAACGCGTGTGCCTAACCACAGATGTTTAACTGAAGTGTAAAAACAAAAAGTAAGAAAAATGTTAAAATAGGGATCCCTACACTAGTGACCAGTGGATGTATTGATATGGGGTCTTAAGCCCCATATCAATACATCCACAGTATCCTGAAAATGTGCATAAAGGAAAAATAATTAACCCTTTGAGTGCCAGTGGGGTATGCAATGCATTACACAGCATTCCATACCCCAATGGCACTCAAAGAGTTAATCACCCCAAAACTAACACCATACAATTAACAATTAAAATTAAAACGTCCCAGTAATCCTGATGTCCAGTGAGGTCTTCTGCACCCTGGCCTTGTTTTTCAATTCTTCTGTAGGCTTCTATCTTCTCTTCTTTCTTCGGGTCTTTATCTGTGCTCTCCTTTAGCCTTCTTCTTATAACTTAGTGTTTTTAGCCTGTAAAGAAAAAAATATAGTTAATAAAATGAATTTATCATTAAAGTTACTCTGCCGCTGCCCCAGGTGGCAGGAAAAAAGAGCAACAGAGCCCCCTCCTTGTACCTTTTGGCCCATTGCCCGAGGTGTACTTAGGGAAGTTTGAATAGGGACTGCCTTTTATATGGCCAGTCTCTGTACAAATTGTCTCCCGTGCTCCCATTGACTATGATGTGGGGTTACACAGGGCACAGAAAGTGTCATGCAGTAACCACACCTCTTAGCCAATCAACTTCTAGTGCATTGAGTGATCCCTCCAGCTAGAAGCTGATTGGCTGGGAGTTGTGGTTACTATAGGTACAAAGAGGGCGTTTTTGAGCTCTTTTTTCAGCTAAGATTGTACCAGTGGCATAACTAGAAGCCACCGAGCCCTGGTGCAGAAATTGCCATGCCCCCCCCCCATCTTCACATTGCACCATGTCCATCTCCTACCTTCATCACCCGCTCCCGCGCGGCTCTCAGTTATGCAGAGCGCTGGGAGATGCTGTCATCTCCCAGCGCTCTACATTACTAGAGAGCCGGGAGATCAGCTGAGCTGCTGCGGGCACGGGCTGCGGGTGAGTGGCAATGGGTTCGCAGGGGGCACCCGGGCCCCTGGATTGATGGGCCCGGTCACAGGTGCGACCCCTAAAACCCCTCTTGTTACTCCACTGGATTGTACAACTGACATAGTGCAACTAGTGGTACCACAGAGCTTGCAAATGACATGGTGCAACACAAGTGGCACCACAGAGCTTATGGCTGACATGGTGCAACACAAGTGGCAACACAAAACTTTCAACTGACATTGTGCAACACAAGTGGTACCACAGAGCTTACAACTGACATGGTGCAACACTAGTGATACAGAGCTTACAACTTACATGGTTCAACACCAGTGGTACCACTGAGCTTACAATTGAAGTTGAGCTACATTATTGATACCACAGTGTTTACAATTGAAGGCGAGCTACAGTAGTGATACCCCAGAGATTCCAATTGAAATGGAGCTACTAATGATACCATAACGTTTACAATTGACATTAATTTACTTTAGGGATATTACAGAGCTTACAGTTGAAATTAGGCTACTCTAGTAATACCACATGGCCTACAATTGAAAGGGAGCTATACTAATGATACCACAGAGCTTACAAATGATATGCAGCAACATTAGTGATACAACATAGCTTAGAAGTAAAGTAGATCCACACTAGTGACCAGTGTAGGGTGGCAAAGGGAAGAGGGGGTATAGGGTATGAAGAAAAACCAGGGGAGGAAGAAAACAAAAATGAAAGAGGCAAAGGGGCAATGTGGGAGAGAGAGAGAGATGCAAGAGGCAAATGGGGGGGAGGACTGCAGTGAAAGAGTGTTGCTGGGAAGGGATAAGCAAGAGTGGACTGAGGGGTAGTAAATGTGAGTCTGAAGGGGAAAGTAAGAGTGCGGGGTTAGGGAAGTAGTTAATTAGTGGCACTGAGAGGAGAAATGAGAGTTGGGACAGATGGTGTGAGAGTTTGCTGAGGAAGGAGATGTCAGAGGATGGTACGAGTGGAGAGAAGTCAGAGGCTTAAACAGAAGGGGATGCAACAACACATAAATGGAGGGCAGGAGCAGAAGTGTTTGGCTGAATTGCAGCAAGTGAACTGAACATGAGGTTCTTGAATTGACATGTTGCCCCTTTGTTTTGGTGCATAAACTTGCAAAAAATACTAATTGAGCTGGCCCATGTGATTACATAGTGTATACACATAGAAAGTGTATTAATTACTTCCTTCCTTTAGGCATCTCTTGCAAGCTTTTGCACTGGAACGGAGCAGCAGTATATCAGTTTGAGACATGATTGGGTGACAATTATACATGTTTACAAACTGCCATTCTATTAATGGGGAAATTAGGAAACATAGCTGGATATACTCATGTTGTAAATCAATGGTGTAGTATTTGTCCTTATCCTCAGTGCAACTGATGGGAAGCCAAGTACATTGGTTATGAAAAACACACCAAAATGATAGGCACATTAAGTATTTTCAAGGATTAATATGAGCAAAGGAAACACATGCTTGCAGAACAATAGGGTCCCATTTTCATGGCCCTTAAAGGGACAGTAATGTCCCAGAAAAAATCTTATAAATATAGTTTTGTAGTGCTTAAAAAATTCAACTGTATGAAATAAATCCTATCTCTCGAACTGCTATGGTTTGAGAGATTTTCGCTTTCAAAGTTCCCCCCTCCCTCCCTTTCTCTTGATGGCAGCTGTAAAGCTGACAGCAGGAGATCCGTGTAAGCCGACACGAGGAGCGAAATCGCGTTATTTAAAATGAATTACTTCATTGGAAAGGTCTACAAAGTGTGCTTGCAAACCAGCAACACTTTGTAGACCTTTCCAATGAAGTAATTATTTTCCAATAACGTGATTTCAGCTCTGCTGCAGAGCCGCCAGTTGGTTCCCGGACAGGATTCCTCTGCAGTCAGCACAATGCTGATGTTTACATCATTTAGTAACGTAATATAGTAAATTAGGTTGAAAAACACACAAGTCCATTAAAATACAACCTTTGCCTCATAACCCAAATAAGTTAGACTTTATCTGAACTTGCTCTTTTGCCTAATATTAAAAAAGTACAACCCTGTATGTTCCCTCTTGAAAGAAATGTATCTAATCTTCTCTTAAATGTATCCATTGTATCTGCCATTACCATACTTGGGCAAGGAGTTCCACAATTTAACAGACCTTACTGTAAATAACCCCTTCCTCTGCTGAAGTTGAAACTTTCTTTCCGCTAATCTCAAGAGGTGGATCCTGGTTATTTGATCAGGCCTTGGAATGAATAGCTCAGCAGAGAGATCCTTGTATTGAGCTCTCATATACTTGTACATTGTGATAAGATCTTCTCCTAGTCGTCTTTTCTCTAGAGTAAATAAACAAAGTTTGTCTAGATGTTCTTCATACATCAGGTCTTCCATTCCCTTCGCTGTACTCGATCCAGTTCTATAATACCCTTTTTTAGAACTAGTGCTAAAACTGCACTGCATATTCCAGGTGAGAGGAGGTGTTACCAATGATTTGTACAGTGGCAAAATGATGTTATCCACTCTTGCTTCAATACCCCTTTTTATACAAGAAAGGACTTTGTTTGCTTTTGCTGCTGCTATTTGACACTTGTCACTGCTTCCAAGTTTGTTGTTTAGAAGGATTCCCGGGTCTTTCGTTAGCAACAGGTCCTCTAAAATTATTCTACTAAGTTTATAAGTAGCATTGAGATTTTTTTTCTTCCCAAATGCATGACTTTACACTTTCCTACATTAAACGTCATATTCTATTTGTTTGCCCAATCTGCCATTTACTTAATTCCCTGTATAGAGAACCAATATTCTGTTCTGAATTTATTACCCTGCACAATTTACTGTCTTCGGCAAACATTGATACTTTGATTTCTATATCTATTTCCAGTTCATTTATAAACATGTTAAAAAGCAGAGGCCCAATTACTGAACTCTGAGGTACTCCACTCTCAAATTTAACTGTATTGTAGGTTCTTTATTACAAACTTTTTTAGATTCCCAGCTACCTTTATGGGTACCACAGTAACAGCTTTACAATAGGCACAACTGAGTGATAGTCATTTAACCCTTGAATACTTACCCACTAGCCATCCTCTGGTAAGACTAGTCTCCTTGGTTCATATGGCACCTGTGGTCATGGGATCTTAGCAAGTATGGGCAGAACAGGTGGTGCAGATGCAGCTTTGCATGTTCTTCCATCTGGAGACTACCTCCAGGAGTGGTAACAGAACTACACCTGCATGTGGATGTACACCTGCATCAGCAGGCTTCACTTGCTCCATGGCTCTTATATGGCCCTTGTGCATATTCCTTAACAGTATACTGAGTGGGAACATGGTGCTATGAATGTCTGTCATTAGCATTGGAAACAAAGGTAGGCCAGATGATATTCTTTAAACGGGTGCATAGAAACACAGAAGTTAACAGCAGATAACAACCATTTGGCCCATCTAGTCACTGTATTAACCTCTACCACTTCTGCTGGTAAGCTATTCCACTAATCTACCATCCTGTCAGTGACATAAAACTTTCTTACATTACATCTAAGCCTCTGTTCCTCGATTTTTAAACTATGACCTCTTGTCCTAACATTTCTAATCCTTTAAAATGTACTTCCCTCCGGTATATTGTTGAGTCCCCTCATGTATTTGAATGTTTCTATCAGATCCCCCTCTCTGTCTTCTCTCCTCAATGCTACACGTTTAGATCCTTTAATCTATCCTGATATTTTTTATCCTGTAAACCATTCACCGTTTTAGTAGCCCTTCTCTTAATTATCTCCAGAATATCTATATACAGTACTGTACACAATATCCTAGGTAAGGTCTAACCAGAGGTCAATGGAGTGGCATGACTACTTCCCTCTTTCTGCAACTAATGCCCCTAGCTATACAACCCAGCACCATTGATAGCACCTGCTTGCATTCCACGTTGCTTTGTTACATTGTCTGTCAACCTTTAAGTTAGAAATAATTACTCTCAAATCCCTTTCATCTGTTGTCTATGACAGCATATTACCTATTTACTATAGTCTGCCTTTGGACTTTTACATTCCAAGTGAATTATTTTACATTTATCAACATTAAACTGCAGCTATCACACTCGTGTATATTCTTCTAATTTACCTACATCATTTGCCATTTGGCTTATTTCCCCAGGAATGTCTACCCTGTTGCAGATCTTTGTATCATCTGTAAAAAAAGGCATACCTTACCTTGAAGACCTTTTGCTATATCACTAATGAAAATATTAAAAATAATAGACCCCAGTACAGATCCCTGAGGTACCCCAGTAGTAACACAAACTCTGAATATTCTTTAACCCCTTCAGTGCCAGAGGCTCGGGCCATTTTCTGAACCCTGCAGGCCAGACACTTTTTCAACATTTTTGCTATCCTTCCGTTTAGGCTTGATTTCCTCTGGGGATTTTTAGTTACATATGGAAAACTATATATTGTTTTTTTCAGAACGAATTGAGCTTTCTTGTGATACCTTACATGAAGAGAATTTTACATCGTGCAAAAAGCTATGATGTCATAATGACAAAAAAAAGTGAAAATTTACTCATTTTGCTAAAATCACATACTATGTATCAAAAACATTTACCTTGATTGAAAAAGTTTCAATTATTTGAAAAAGCCTCGAGTCCCCCGAGTAAAAAAATACCAAATTTGTATAGTTTTACCTACGTCCATGGCTAGCGTAGAGCCCTAATCACCAGCAGCGCAAAATGACATTTTCAACTTTATAAACTAATATGCGCATTCTAGGGTTTTTGTGGTAAAACTACCCTAAAACAGTGGAATAACTATATAAAACTATATATTTCTGGAAAGTAGACAACCTGCTGCATCTAATGAGGGGTGATTTTCCTTGTTACCCCAAGCCTGGTGTGCACAAATGCCTCCAGAAGATGGCGCTAATGAAAAAAAAAGGCATTTTCTTACATTTCTGCCCCTTCAAATGAACTAAAATGTGTGAAAACCATGGCATTTCCAAATGTATTCATTAGCTAGTGCTCTTAGGAGAAAAATAACACCCCATTGGTATGAGTTCACCTACCTCAGGGGGCGCTACAAGTACAAAACTACACCTATTGCAACCTCTAATTTTTCTAACATTTTCTCAAACATTACCTGTCTGTACAAAAATGGTTATAACAAATACAGAAGTGAAGAAAGGGTACACAAACCATACCATTTTGAAAAGAAGACACCCTGCCGCATCTAATGATGGGTGACTTGCCTTGTTACCCCAAGCCTGGAGTGCACAAATGTCTCCAGAAGGTGGCGCTAATGAAAAAAAAAGGCATTTTCTTACTTTCTGCCCCTTCAAATGTACTGAAATGTGTGCAAACCATGGTATTTCCAACTGTATTCATTAGCTAGTGCTCTTAGGAGAAAAATGACACCCCATTGGTATGAGTTTAACTACCTCAGGGGGCGCTAGAAGTGCAAAATGACACCCACTACAACTTCAAATTTTTCTAACATTTTCTCAAACATTACTTGTCTGTACACAAATGGCTACAACAACTACAGAAGTGAAGAAAGGGTACACAAACCATACCATTTTGAAAAGAAGACACCCTGCCGCATCTAATGATGGGTGACTTGCCTTGTTACCCCAAGCCTGGAGTGCACAAATGCCTCCAGAAGGTGGCGCTAATGAAAAAAAAGGCATTTTCTTACATTTCTGCCCCTTCAAATGTACTGAAATGTGTGCAAACCATGGTATTTCCAACTGTATTCATTAGCTAGTGCTCTTAGGAGAAAAATGACACCCCATTGGTATGAGTTTAACTACCTCAGGGGGTGCTAGAAGTGCAAAACGACACCCACTACAACTTCAAATTTTTCTAACATTTTCTCAAACATTACTTGTCTGTACACAAATGGTTATAACAACTACAGAAGTGAAGAAAGGGTACACAAACCATACCATTTTGAAAAGAAGACACCCTGCCGCATCTAATGATGGGTGACTTGCCTTGTTACCCCAAGCCTGGAGTGCACAAATGCCTCCAGAAGGTGGCGCTAATGAAAAAAAAAGGCATTTTCTTACATTTCTGCCCCTTCAAATGTACTGAAATATGTGCAAACCATGGTATTTCCAACTGTATTCATTAGCTAGTGCTCTTAGGAGAAAAATGACACCCCATTGGTACGAGTTTAACTACCTCAGGGGGCGCTAGAAGTGCAAAACGACACCCACTACAACTTCACATTTTTCTAACATTTTCTCAAACATTACTTGTCTGTACACAAATGGTTATAACAACTACAGAAGTGAAGAAAGGGTACACAAACCATACCATTTTGAAAAGAAGACACCCTGCCGCATCTAATGATGGGTGACTTGCCTTGTTACCCCAAGCCTGGAGTGCACAAATGCCTCCAGAAGGTGGCGCTAATGAAAAAAAAAAGGCATTTTCTTACATTTCTGCCCCTTCAAATGTACTGAAATGTGTGCAAACCATGGTATTTCCAACTGTATTCATTAGCTAGTGCTCTTAGGAGAAAAATGACACCCCACTGGAATGAGTCGACCTACCTTAGGGGTGCCAGAAGCACATAACTACACCTACCTGTTTGCTTCTTCGAAAATGGCTGCTTGTACTAAAATGTCCATAACTGTTAGAGACATGAAGGAAAGGTATAAAAGGTATACCATTTTGGAAAGTAGACATTCTCCCGCATCAAATGAGGGGTCACTTGCCTTTCTACCCCCTGGGCTGAAGTGCACAAATATTTCCAAAAGGTGGCGCTATGGGAATAAATACAGGTTTTTTTACATTTCCACCACTTCAAAGATACTAAAATCTTTGAAAACCATAACATTTCCTGCTGTATTCAGTACTTGCTACCATCATGAGAAAAATGGTAGCCCATTTGTGTGGGTTAACATACAATATGTGGGTGCTAGGAACACGAACGTAAACCTGACACTTTTGTTTTTTAAATTATCTGCTTGCACTAAAATGGTTATAACCATAATAGATATGCAGGAAAGGTAGAGAAACAATGCCATTTTGAAAAGAAAACAACCTGCCGCATCTAATGAGGGGTCACTTGCCTTCTTACCCAAAGGCTGGTATGCACAAATGCTTCCAGGAGGTGGCGCTAATGAAAAAAAATGCTTTTTTTTACATTTCTGCCCCTTTAAATGTATGGAGCTCTGTGAAAACCATGGAATTTTCAACTGCATTTGTTTGCTAGTGCTCTTAGGAGTCAAACGACACCCCATTGATATGAGTTGAACTACCTTAGGGGGTGCTAGAAGTAGAAAACTACACCTACTACAACCTCTGATGTTTCTAACATTTTCTCAAACCTGACTTGCCTGTATAAAAATGGCTATAACACCTTCAGAATTGAAGAAAAGGTAGATAAACCATACCATTTTGGAAAGAAGACAACCTGCCGCATCTAATAAGGGGTCACTTGCCTTTGTACCCCTAAGTTATTTGGAACAACTATTTCCAGAATGTGGTGCTACAGGAAAGAAAAACAAACATTTGTTTTACACATCAGTCACTTCAAAGATACTAAAATGGTTCAATGGCGTGGGATTTCCTAGGAGGACTTCTTGCCAGCCAAAAAAAAATGGTACCCCACTGCTCTGGGTTCACATACCAATTTACGCTACAAGAGCGTAGCTACCAGTGAAACAGAAATGGGAAAACAAACAGTGTATGTGTGATTTTATGGCTAACAGATGAAAGAAGCTAGGACGTCAGCCGGTGTATGTGCGGACCTGTGACTACAAGTCTAACAAAATGTGTGAGAGGGTGAGGGATTAGGCAGTGTGTGTGGGTATGAGCAGAGGAGCAAGGATGGTGGTGATGGTGGGGCAGTGTCTGATAGTGTGTATGGGAGATCTCTGACTACCATTGTGCACTGTATGTCCCCTCATACAAAGCACTGCGTTGGACCCCCTTCCTGTTGCACGTGCATTTTTTTGGGCTTTTTCCCCCAATATTTTTGTGTAGACCTCGTTGGGGGCATCAGAACCCATACAATGAGGTCTAAATAAAAAATAAAGGGGGAAAAAATCCTTTATGTGCCACAGGGGTGTCCAGCACACAAAGGGTTAATTTTTTTTATCGTTACTTTGTATTCAGATGGCCACCAAACAAGCTCTGATCACAAAGTAATGATAAAAAGTCCTGTGTGTACCACAGGAAGGGGGTCTGCATTGAACCCCCCCTCCCAGTGGCACACACATGGTTAATTTTTGATTTAATTTTTTTTTATTATATACCTCATTGAGGGGCATCAGGACCCCCTGATCCCTCCCCAATGAGGTCTTAGTAAAAAAAATATATATGTCCACAAACAGAGTGACCCTGTGAGTGCCACAGGGGTCTGCAGCGCATTGCAAAGCAATGCACTGGATCCTTGTGGCACTCAGAGGGTTAATTTTTTTTTTATCATTACTTGGTAATCAGAGCTTGTTGGGGGGCCATCAGGACCAATCATGATGGCCCCCCAACAATCTCTGATAACGAAGTAATGATAAATGCCCTGTGTGTGCCACAGAAGGGGGGCTGCATTGGCCCCCCTTGTGGCACACACAGGGTTAATTTTTTTTTCTTTACATTTTTTTTATTATGGACCTCATTGGTGGGTATCAGGACCCCTCTGATTCCCCCCAATGAGGTCTTAAAAAAAATAAAAATAAAAGGAATCAAAATAAATGTCCCTGTGAGTGCCACATGGGTCTCCAGGGCATTGCAAAGCAATGCACTGGATCCTTGTGGCACTCAGAGGGTTAATTTTTTTTTTATCATTACTTGGTAATCAGAGCTTGTTGGGGGGCCATCAGGACCAATCATGATGGCCCCCCAACAATCTCTGATAACGAAGTAATGATAAATGCCCTGTGTGTGCCGCAGAAGGGGGGCTGCATTGGCCCCCCTTGTGGCACACACAGGGTTAATTTTTTTTTCTTTACATTTTTTTTTATTATGGACCTCATTGGTGGGTATCAGGACCCCTCTGATTCCCCCAATGAGGTCTTAAAAAAAAAAAATAAAAGGAATCAAAATAAATGTCCCTGTGAGTGCCACATGGGTCTCCAGGGCATTGCAAAGCAATGCATTGGACCCTTCTGGCACTCAGAGGGTTAATTTTTTTTTTTATTATTACTTTGTAATCAGAGCTTGTTGGGGGGCCATCAGGACCAATCCTGATGGCCCCCCAACAATCTCTAGTAACAAAGTAATGATAGAAGCCCTGTGTGTGCCACAGGAGGGGGGGGTGCATTGGACCCCCCCTGTGGCACACACAGGGTTAAAAAAATTTTTTTTTTTTTTTTTTTTTTTTTAATAATAGACCTCATTGAGGGGCATCAGGATTCCCCCTGATCCCCCCAATGAGGTCTTTAAAAAAAAAAAAAAAAAAAAAAAAAAAAAATGACCCTGTGAGGGCTACAAGGGTCTCCAGCACATTGCAAAGCAATGTGCTGGGGACCACTGCGGCACTCACAGGGTTAGTTTTTTTTTTTTTTTTTTTTTTTTTTTTTTTTTAACATATTCAGACCTCGTGGGGGACATCAGGACCCCTCCTGGTGTCCCCCAAGTAATTGATCTCCCAGCCGATAGGCTGGGAGACCAATTTGGCGACTGCAGGAGAGCAGAAGCTCTCCTGCCTTTCACTCCTACCACCGGTAGGAGTGAATGGGACCGGGGAAACTTCCCCAACGTCATCAGTGACATGTCACTGATGACGTTGGGAGGCTTCCCCCGGTCCCGCCCACTCCTACCCGGAAGTTCGGGTAGGAGAGAAGGAAGAGGAGAAGCTGCGCTTCAGCTGCGCTTCTCCTCTTCTTGTATTGATCTCCCAGCGCGATCGGCTGGGAGATCAATAACAGGGGGGACATGAGGAGTGATCCTCATGTCCCCCCACGATTGCCCAGCTTTTTTTTTTTTTAAATGCGGCCACTGCATGCCGGTTATACCGGCTCATGCAGTGACCGCATTTTAGTGGGTACATCGTACGAGCTTGGCACAGCGGGTACAGCTGTCCAAACTCGTACAATGTACCCACTTGGCACTCAAAGGGTTAATAGCTACAACCCTCTGTCTCTTGTCACCCAGCCGCTGCCTTATCCATTGAGCTTTTTTTGAGTCTTTTATGAGGGACAGTGTCAAATAACATACTGAAATCTAGATATGCTATATAAATTGCTCCCCCTGGTCTATTATTTATCCAGTCAAAAAATCTATAAGGTTAGTTTGACAAGATATCCCTACTATAAACCCATGCTTTATGGTACCTGGTAAGTCATTTCTCCTTAGATATTTAACAATTCTTTTCTTTAATACAGTTTCCATTAATTCCCCACTAGTGATGTAAGACTTACTGGTCTGTAGTTGCCAGACTCTTCACTGCTATCTTTTTATGAAGAGGTGCTACATTTGCTCTCTTCCAATTTTCTGTAACTACTCCTGTCAATAGTCACTGATGGAATAATTTTGTTAAAGGTTATGACAGAACATACATCAGTTCCTTTTGTGTATATCCCATCTGGTACCATTGATTTATCTGTTTTTACCTTAGAGAGTTGAAGTAGAACTTCCTCTGTAAACATGCATGCTTCCCATGTCTCGCTATTTCTTTTTTTTTTGCAGAAGTCCCATCCCTTCACCTTACTTTGTAAAAAACTGAACAAAATCTTAATTGAGACAGTCAGCTAGAGCTTTATCTTCATTTACATAACTTCCATCTTTCGTCCTCAGTCTAACTATTCCTTTTTTCATTTTTCTCCTTTCACTTATATATATATCTAAATAGAGTTTTGTCCCCTGTTTTTATTGACTGCATGTGCTTATATCTAATAATGCATTTAGACTTGTACAAATACCAACCTTTCTCCTTCTGTATATGCTTATAGTCCTTAAATGCTCATTTTTTCCCTTTTACTATATTTGCCACTTCTGCAGAGTTCCAAAGTGGTTTCCTTTTTCTCATACCCTTACTGACAAATCTATTGCAATACTCTTGTCTTAAATAAAACCCATTTCAGATAATCCCATTTCTCCTGACTCCATCTAAATATCTCCATTCTATTAAAGACTGACATAAATCTGTTTCTATTTTAGAAAGTTCAGCCTTTCTAAAATCTAGAACCTTTGTTTTAGTGGGCTGCAACTAAATCTCTGTCCACACTGATTGATGATCACTGGAGCCCAAACAATCTCCTACAGCTACATATGTCTACTCCTGGATGAACCTGCTGCTTGGTTTTTCCAGACTATATAAAGCAGATTAAAGTCCTCAATAAGTGGTATCCTAATCAGCAAAATGATTCCTGATAAGGCAAATCTGATGCCAGGGTAAGCAGAATGCTTTCAGGAATGGCTTACAGGATGCAGAGACTATTGAGAGGGCAGGGAAGATGTATATGAAGTTATGGGGGTGGAGCATGCATTTTTCTTAGAGGAAGGGTATCCTCCACAGGTTTAACATTGAATGCAAAAGAGGTATCCATCCAACACATTGCAAGATATATAGCTGTCAGGTATTCAGAGAGTTCAGGTGCAGTGCACAGGACAGGTGTGTGACAGGAAAACACTGGTAGAGGGGTGTCTCAACAATCAACAATACCCCTGAGAGGCTCCTATAGACTCTCTAGACGTAGCTTCTAAACTGGGAAAGGGAACATTTTTCAGCTCCAGCAAAGCATTCAACAAAAATAATACATTAATATAAAATATATGCACCACTGCAAAACCCAAAAGGGGTTCTAAATTAAGTGATACACATTAGACTAACAAATAAGAAAATATACACAGTAATTCAAGCAGCTCTCAGACCCTTAGTTACTATGCAGATCTGAGAAGGGTTTACTTTTGAAATGGCACACTCAAAATGCTGCAAATGCGCCATTCGGAATGACGCGGCCAAAGACATGCAACAGTTTAAGAAGCAACATTTCAAGTGCACCATTTCAAAATGATACCCAATTCCACAACCTTCCTGCATTCATTATGGAATGCCAGTGGGAAACCTATATGTTGTTGGCACTGTAGGGGTATCAGTTTTCAATTAAGCACCATACTGGTGCCAAAAATGCAAGTGCAGGAAACATTTTGCCCACCCCCATCCCAGAAGTCCAAAGCAAGCTGATGTCATACCAGATGTGGCTTAAGAGAGGTCGTGGGGATATATTTGTTTAGCAGAATAAATGTGAGAATTTTTTCTTCTAGAATTGCCAAGGGGAGATATTCTTTAGGGCCTGCTGGTGGGGCAAGGCCCACAGGTCCTAAATGCTGTATTCTGCACTGCTGGCCGAGTCTTCCCACAATAAGGTATTTCTCAGATCTGCATACGGTATCCTTTTGAAATGGCGCACTTGAGATGTCACTTCTTAAAGTGTTGCATGTCTTTGGCTACGTCATTCCAAATGACGCATTTAGCACGTCATGTATTAAAGTGTCACAAATTCTACATATCGCATCATTCCGAATGGCGCATTCTCCATATCGCAAGTTAACATGTCGCAGCAGGGCTTAAGGGCTCAATAAGGACACAACTTAAGGGTGTAAATTGTAGACAGTTTTGACTATGAAAGGGCCCCATACAAGTATGGCTGCTGCTTCCTCAAATCCAGACAACTGCCCAGCACTCCCTTTCAGTCACTGGACTCTTCTGCTGTCTGGGCAATAGCTTCCTAGAAAGGTACACAAAATGCATATCTTTATTGTGACTCCTTTCATCCCTTTGGCTCAATAACAGTCCTATTCCTTTCTCTGATTTATATGTCTGTACATAGAAGGGCCTTCCCAGATCATTGCTATTAAGGACAGACTCCAGGCACAAGATATTCTTGAGAGAGTCAAAACTATCCTGGTAGGTAACAACAACTGGCACTTCTGTGCTGTTACTCTCAAGCCAGCCTTCTGAATATGAGCCAGCATTAACTGAAGGTTCTGGTGTCTAACCCCAGTTGAGCCAGGGCCCTGACCAGGATGGGTGACCTGTAAACTGAAAGAGAACCAGACAGTAGGCCCCTAGATGCAGATGAAGGCTATACTAGTATGCCCTATAAAGGTAACAAATATAGATAGATATGCCTAATACCCAACAGATGACCTCCAGGACAGGATGGAGAGTAAATGTGACTGAACACCTTAATAGAATGACAGAGAGATCAATACAGGAAAGTAGCAGAGCAAGTGGGGTTCCTGTAGAACTCACCACAGAGAACCTAAAGCAAGCAACAGGGGGTTGGTGAAAAAACCTGCACATAAAGACCCAAATGATCAAACAGGGAGAATCAGAAAATCCGCTGCATACATTCACCACAATTCAATGGTGACTGTATGCAGGGACCCAGACAACCCCCAGGGAGGAGAGGGAGAATCAAGCGGGGCAGGACCGCAACAAAATGCCCAACCAAAAAAACAGGTGATTGCAAGGAAGGGACCTATCAGCCTGGAAGCTATAGCGGGACAAGCCCACTATAACAAAATTATGCCGAGACAAACAGGCCAAAAGGAGAATGCCCTCTGAAGAGAGACCTAATCCAAGGTGGCACAGGAGCAAAAGAGAACCAACCTCCAGATGATCAAAGTGGGCAGGACCACTACTGGCAAGTAACGGTGGAAAGACCATTGACAAACACTGAACAGTAGGGCAGGACCGCTGACAAGGAGGGTACAAGCGGCTGACTTCAGGACAAAAGCAGCAGAACTACTGGGAGCCAGAGTCAAGACCGCTGGGGGAAACACAAGCAATGAAGCTGATGAGAGCAGAGGACCAGCTAGGCCACAGGCAAAATAAGGCGGCAAAGCCTCTGGGAAAAATACAAATGCAGCAAGGCTGTTGGAACTGAGTGTCGAGGCCACTGAGGCTAGTATGAGCAGTGAGGCTCCTGGGGATATAATGTGCAGCAAGGCTGCCAGGACTGAGCAGCAAGGCCTCTGAGGATGATATATGTGGCAAGGCTGCTGGGCATAAGCCGTGAGGCAGATGGAGAGAAATATAAGCAGCAAGGCCGTTAGAAATGAACAGCTAGTCCGCTGAAGGAAATAGGTGGGGAGGCTGCTGGGGAAAAATATGTGCAGCAAAGCCACTAGGACTGAGCTACAATGCCGCTGGGGAGAATCTTATGCAGAGAGGCTGCTGGGCATAAGCAGCTAGGCTGCAGGGTGCTATAAGCAGCAAGGCCGCTAGGCATAAGCGTAGAGGTCTATGGGGAGCACAAACGCGGTGAAGCCACTGGATAAAAGCAGCAGGGCAGAGAGGAATGGAGTGGGACAAGACTGAAGCTAGGAATGCAACAGGAGACCAAAGGCAGAGTGGGACCACCACGCTAGGTGGAAACCCACCTAAAGGATAGTCAAGTGAAACCGGGTGATACACAGGAGGTCAGAGATGCAAGGTACCAAAGGAGCAGGCCAAAATCGGAGTCAGAAAACAGGAGGCAAAATGAACTGGACAAACAGTAACAGGAAGAGCAGAATAATCAGGTAAGGAGAAGGTAGGGGCGAGACACCTATAGCCAGTACAGGACCGTATGAGATCATCTGGCTTCTTCACTAGAAGAACAGGGCTAGACCAATCACTACTTTATTTAGTGATGATGCCCAGCTCCAGCATTTCCTGTACTTCTCTATGTACAACCCTTAGAGCAGAAGGGCTGGTTATGTAGGGGTGGGTATGTATTGGCATAGCCTCCAGTGTCCACATAATGCTTATTCGTCCTCACTCTTCCAGGTAAGCTAGAGAAAATATTTTGTAGAAGAAGAACCTGCTGCAGCTTGGCCTTCTGGTTGGCTGTCAGGTCTGGGGAAAATGCAAGGGCTTCAAAGGCGGAGCCCCCATTGCAGCTCTGCAGGAGATCGGGGACTTAATTTCCATTCTCCAAACAAAGCCACCTCTTCATGTCAGAGATATGGCTTTATCATATTGACATTATAGGTACTGTGGGTGCCTGGCTTGTCTTGTTTGTCTTTTACATAGTTAGTATCACTTACCTTCCTAACAACTGTAAGGAACCCAGTCGTCTTAGCTTGCATCTTTATCATGCCGTGCTGGGACTAGCAGTAAGATTTCCTGCCCTTTCACACTGAAGTGGATGCAGGCATTCTTGTCAATGTGGCCAGAGATATGAACTCCTGTAGGAGGACTTGTATTTTGAATGAATGAATGAATGAATGAATTAATATGTTTATTTATATAGTGCTACAAGTGTAATCATTTTACAATTTAAGGGTTTAGACAATATAGGGTTACAAGTGCTTTTCAAATGAAACACTGGAATTGAGGGCCCTGCCCGAAAGCTTACAATCTACAGTTAAGTGCTGGATACAGTGCTAGAGGTCTGGTCAGGATAGGGAATGAAGTAAATAAATACAATATAAGAGCTTTAGTTGTACAAAGACAGCTTGTTAAGTTTTGTTGAGTGAGGATGGTATAATTTAAGATGTGACGTGAAGACTGTAAGATATGTACAGTGACTTAAGGTGGGAGGCAGCACATTCTACAGATAAGGAGCAATGAAAGAAAATGTTTTGATGCGAGAGAGCTGTAGACAGAAAAGGAGTTGTGAGAAGACTGTCACTGGCTGATCATGAGTGGAGGGATGGGGGTATAGTGGGAAATCAGAGTGGAAATGTAGGAAGGGATAGAGGAAACGTGTCTTGAATAAGAGAAGCAACATTTTGTAAGATATCTGGCTTTTGATTGGCAGCCATTGGAGAGATTTCAGTAGGAGGGTCGGCAGGAAAAAAACCTAAGTGACAATAAGGTAATTTGTGCTGCAGCATACTGTATGGATTGAAGTGGATGGAGTTGGGAGACAGGAAGGCTGGAGAGAAGAAATTTATAGTAGTCCTTGAGAGAAAGGATGAGCTCTTGTGTAAGAATTTTAGCTTTGGAGGAACAAAGGAAGAGACAGATTTGTGCTGTGTTACATAAGAGAAGGTAGCAGGATTTAGTGTTGGCGTGAATATGAGGAGAGAATCAGAGAGCAGTGTCAATTATCACCCCTAGACACGGTACTTCTGGATTTATGGGTAGTGCCATTTACGGTCACCTGGAAGCGTACTACTGGACCAGACCTAGGTGGGATGAGGATGAGCTCCATTTTAGACATATTGGGCTTGAGGTGCCTATGAACCATCCAGACTGAGATAGCCAAGCGGCAATCTGTGATTTTAGATTGAATATTCAAAGTCAGTTGAGGTGCAGATAAATAAAGCTGGGTGTCATCTGCATAAAGATTATATTTGAGTCCAAATGAGTCAATATGATCACCAATTGTTATTGTGTATAGAGAGAACAGAAGCGGTCCAAGAACAGAACCTTGAGGAACACCAACAGAGAGATGGATGGGAGAGGATGAAGAGATGGCAGTGGAGACACTGAAGGATTGGACAGTTAGATAAGAGTATAGTTAGTCCAGTGCTAAGTTGCAGATTCCTAAGGAGTGGAGAATTTGGAGGAAGTGAGCATGCTCAATAGAGTCAAAACCAGCTGAGAGATCAAGCAGGTTAAGTATTGAATAGTAAGAGCAGTTTCAGTGGAGTGAGCAGTGCGAAAGCCAGATTGTAATGGGTCAAACAGATTGTGCATCTTAAGGAAGTCAATCAGGAGGGTAATAGACTAGGTGTTCCAAGAGTTTAGAGGCAAAAGGCAGGAGAGAAAGTGGTCAATAGCTGTCAAGAGAATTGTTCCTGATGATCTGTAATACTCGGGATTAGAGTGGGTGAAAGGGACTGGATGAGGTGAAAGGATAGCGGATTGAGTGCACAAGTATTGGAGAGAGGGGAGTATAGCAGGTTAGTCAATTCCTCCTCCTCTGTGACTGGTGAAAAAGAGTCCAGAGTGGCAGAAAGGGAACAAGGGAGGATAGGAGGGTATTTACAAGGGGGGATATTTTTCCAGATGGAGTCTACCTTGGATTTTTTGAAGAAGTTAGCAAAGTCTTGTGGCTATATAGACTTTGAGAGGGAGGCAGATGAAGTGCAGAGAAGGGAGTCAAAGGTACAGAAAAGGCAGTGGGGGTTGTATTTATGAGTGGTAATTAATTGCGAAAAGTATCATTTTTTAGCCAGGGATACAGCATAGTTAAAGCAAAAAGGAGAAATATGTAGTGGAGAAAGTCTGCCATAGAACCCAACTTTCTGCAGAGTTGTTCAGATGAACGTGTACAGGAGTGGAAGAAGCTGGTGTCCTTATAAAGCCAAGGCAGTGGATTTGTTTTTCAGGTGTGTCATAGAAAGTGCGAGAGAGAGGAGCATGAAGGTTCAAAGAGGAAGACTGTAAGGAATTGCCTTTTGGACCCTTTTGGCACCTCTCCACCTCCATACCTTGTCACCTCCTTGCTGCCTCTCTGCTGAATGCAGCAAGAGAAGTTATTAACCATCCAGTCCTTCTCACTAGCACTCAATTATTTGTGTTAGTCTATTAGTTGTTATTTGCTTGGATCTGATTATTTTCTACTACCGATTTTTAGCCTGCTTAGTTGACTTTGTCTGTTTCTTACCCTCCAGCTTCCTGATGCTCCTGGTGATTTTTGGCTAGGCCTGACTATTCTCTGGTACTCCTCCATTGTCCCCGTTTGCTTCCAGTGACCTTAGCATTCCTTGACTACAGCTTCTCTGGCAATATATCTACCTCTTGGATTCACCCATTCATTCCCGTTGACCCTGCCTAGCCTGCCTGGTATCAGTTCTTTGTGCCAGTCCAAGTCTACCGGTAAATGGTGAATTTACTTACCCTTTTGGAGGGTGCAACTGTGGTTTTCCCTTGTCTCCAGTATTCCCACTGTATGTGGGCTTCTCTTTCAGTTCCTTGGTTACTAAGCCTCTGTTTTCTCAACAGGCTATTCCCTGTCTCGAGGCGGGGCCTTCTTGTATTGTATGGTTTCTCTGCTAGCGAGTCAGTATTGTGCTCCAGCTGTCTCACAGGCCTAGGGTACCTACCTCATTGTTGGGATATTGGTTAGGTTTGAAATGTCTCTCTGTTTTGCCTCTCTGTCTCCATACCTGGGTACACCATGGCTCATCTCCTGGTTGGTAGGCTATGTGATCTCAGCCCGTGGTGTCACGGCATAAGGGTGATTGTGTTTCCTATGTGGAGGGCTCTGTGAAGAGAGCCTGGGGATCGGTTATCCTGTCACTGCTATTCGGAGCCCTCATTCCACTGCGCTATTCTCTCAGGGGATTATTTCCAGCAGGGAACCTTTTCCCTGAATGGCGGTCTTAGCCCAGGTTTTTGGGGGTCTTGTCTACATAGTTTTCCAGGAGGTGTTAGATGCAGGTCAGCAGGCCCTGGCGAGTATCCAGGGTTTCAGACTCCTTTTTATTTTGGGGCTTGTTACCATCCTGTCCCTACAGGGTTATTACATGTAGCTCAGGGGCCCCGCTTCTCTGGCTACCTCAGCTATTAGGATCTAGTTTGTTCACACCAGGCCCAGGTTCCCTCTGTTTCAGTACACCTTTATCCCTATCCTGGTCAGGGCATTTGCTCAACCAAGATCAGACATCTGGCATTGCAGCCAGCATCTTTATTCTGGCCTAGGTTTCAGCAAGGGAACAAGCATTGCTGACTTCGGTCCCAAGCCACACACTCCAGCGTCGCTGACCAACATCTTTAACCTGGTCCTCCCTAGAGTGAGCCATGACAAGGACAGGTCAGAATTGTAGGTTTTGACAAGGCTGTTAGTGACAGGATTACTGAGAATTGATGAAAGTCCAGTAGCCAGGGAGGACTAGAGAGCAGTGAGATTAAGTGATTTAAGGATCCCTGAGAAGTGGCAAGATGAAGCTGGGATTTATGTACAAGCAGTGCTGAATGTTAGAAGATGGTGGTTGGATAGTGGAAGAGGGGAGATATTAAAATCAGAAAGTGCATAGCCTCTAGTGAACACAGGGTATAGGAAATGACCATCCATGTCACTACTAGCATCTGTCCACTGGTTTAGTCCAAAAGCAGATTTTAGAGAAAGAAAGTGGGCTGCCCAAGAGTCCGAGGTATCATGCACATGGCAATTGAAGTCCCTCAGAAGAAGGGAAGCTGTGTCTGATGACAGGAAAAAGGAAAATTGCAAATCAAAGTCAGAAATAAAGTTTGATATTGTACATGTAGGTGGGCCTGAGAGTCCAGAGGGGGGCAAGGTATCACGGTGCTTGTGATCTTCTTATGTCACTCCTTGCTGTGGTGCGCTCCCATTGGCTGAGCTTGTCTGGCCCACCCATTATGGCCTTTTTATACCTGGCCATGGCACCTGTCAGGTGCCCTTTCATGGTGTTCCTGAGCCAGTGTTGCTGTTGGTGTGTTCCAGTGTTTCTGCTTCCTGTGTACCGACTTGGCCTGTCTGACTACGCTCCTTGTCTCCTGCTCCGTGTTCTGATCCGGCCTGACTGACATTCCTGTTTCGTGACCTGACCCGGCTTGTCTGAGAATCCTGCTCCGTGATTGACCCGGCCTGTCTGACGTTCCTGCTTCGTGACTTGACCCGGCTTGACTGAGTATCCTGCTCCGTGATTGACCCGGCCTGGCTGACTTCCTGCTCCGTGACCTGAACCGGCTCGTTACTGACCCTGCCTGTGTTCCTGCCGTTTGCTGCTTGGTGTCGCCTAGGCGACATTCTGACTTCCGCTGTGCTGTGGCAGGGCTGATTGTGTCATTGCCTCCGGTGTACTGGGCCTCTCCATTTCCTCTGCTGAGCCTGCTTACTCCTTTTACTCCTCAGAGCATTGTGCAGTACGTTAACCCTTGCAGAGCCATGCCTCTGTTCACTGAGCCTCCGCTACACTTGCAGAGCTGTTATCTCCATTCCCTGAGCCTCCGTTTACACTTGCATAGCCGTTGTCTCCATTCACTGAGTATCCAGTAACACTTGCAGAGCCGTTGTCTCCGTTCACCGAGCCTCCATTAACACTTGCAGAGCCGTTACCCTGAGTCTTCCGCTACATTTTCCGAGCCTAGGTGATCTTGCTGTGCCTATGTAGGTGGCTGTGGCTCTTTCTGTTTGCATTGCAGTGTAGTCAGTCTCCGTTACCGCGCCCATGGGAGGTGCCATTGGCTCTAGCTCTTGCAGTGTTATTAGTCTCCATTACTACGCCAGTGGGGGCTATTGGCTCTAGCTCTTGCAGTGTTCTTAGTCTCCGTTACTACGCCCATGGGGGCTATTGGCTCTAGCTCTTGCAGTGATTTGTCTCCGTTATTACGCCCGAGGGGGCTATTGGCTCTAGCTCTTGCAGTGATTAGTCTCCATTACTACACCCGTGGGGGCTATTAGCTCTAGCTCTTCAACACTAGCAGAGTATTTGGCCTCAGCTCCTGTTCAGCATAAGCAGTAGTCTCTGTTCTATAAGACTGCAGGTGTTGTCTCATTTAGCACCACTTACTGCTCCTTTACCACCTTATGGGCGTCAGTCACACCACAACAGAGATTTACATGTACTTTAACCATTGTATACCCTTAAGTTTCTATGCCTGTCCTGTGACAGTATATGTATATTTATTTCCTCTGTATACTGGGCCTGAGAAGGCATCTACACGCCACTGTTCTTTCAATTTACCTGTATTGTCTATAGAGGGCGGTCTTTCTTGTTTTATTAATAAAACTGTGTTTTATTCTAACCTGCTGGTCTGAGTGTCTTACAAAACCGTTACGCAAGGGGAGCTTTGCCCCTCCAGAAAAATGTTTGTAGATGCCCCTATAGGTGGGTGATAAATGACAGGAGAGAAAATGCGGACAGCATGCGAGGAGAAGCAGAATGAGGTGCAAAGCACTGTGTTACACAGCTCTCCAAAAGTGATATGTGTATGAGAGTGTGTGAGTGAGAATGAGTGTGTGTGGGCGTTTGTGTCCGAACGTGTGTGTGAACATATGAGAGTGTGTTTGAGCAACTGCGTGTGAGAGCATGTGAGAGAGAGTATGTGAGACCATGTTGAGCTTGTGTGTTTTGTGTGTATTACATATTGCCTATAGCATTGTGTGTTCTGCGTTTTGAGAATAGCATTTTGCCTATAGTGTTTGGTGTATTGCGTGTATTGTTTAGCATTTGCATATTGCATTTGGCATATGGTTTAATGCGTATAGCTATGGGGTATTGTGTAGAGCATTAGGCGTTTCATGTATGGCATATAGAATGTGGCCTATTGCCTTTGCTGTATTGCATATAGCATTTGGGATATGGCATATAGCGTTCGGTGTATAACCTATAGCGTTTTGATTATAGCGTCTGCCGTTGTGTATTCGTATGGCGAATAGCATTTGGCATATTAAGTACAGCATATAGCATTCTGTGTATAGTGTTTGGCTTTTCGTGTATATCATTTTGCGCATAGCGTTTCATGTGTAGTGTTTTGCACATAGCATTTGGAGTAGAGCATTCGTTGTTTTGGGTATAGCGTTTTGCGTATAGCATTTGGTGTTTTGTGTATAGCAGTTTGCATATAGCATTTGACTTTTCGTGTATAGCGTTTTGTGTATAACATTTGGCGTATATTGTTTGGCGCATATCGTATGGCGTTTTGCTTCCAGTTGCTTCCGTTATCACGCCCGTGGGGGCTATTGGCTCAAGCTCTAGCAATCTGATTGCTTCCGTTATTATGCCCGTGGGGGCTACAGGCTCAAGTTTCAGCAGGCTCTGGGTTGCAGGTCCTTTTTACTGAACAGTTATCTCCGTTTTATGAACTTTGAGTGTTGAGTTCTCTCCACCATTCACTGCCTATTACCACCTTGGGCACAGGGCCAGATTTACATCTCAGGCGCCCCTAGGCACAGCACCTTCTGGTGCCCCTAGAACTGCCTTTGCCCCACCCCTGACCACACCTCCTAACTTAGCCACACCCCTTCACTTTACCACACACCCTTTGTGGCCGAACCCATTTTTAGATTATTATTATTAATACTGAAGTTAGAGATCATGGAGCTGATCCCAGAACCCGAAAGTATGAGCAATCTGCAGCATTTTTATATGGCAACCAGAAGGGTTTTCTTTCATTTTACAAGGGACTGCTGCTCAACAGTGGCTTCCCCAAGACGAATGAAGGTAGGATGAGACTGGGGGATATGGTTACACGAATTTTAACATTTCAGGTGGGCTTGACAGCAGGAAGATCAATCAATCCGTTTTATTCAAATGAGCCATATGATTAGGATTGCTCCAAGGAACAACCATATGGCTTAATTATCTGCAGTGTTAGGGAAGTCTCTGCTTACCTGCAGGGTCAGTTTTAGGCTTCGCCTGGTGTGCCACTGCCACCCGTCCGGCAACAATTGGCCAGCCTACTGTCTGTAGCGCTCCTAACCCGCCTCTGAGCCGCAGCTGACCAACAACTGCTGTCTATACCGCTCCGCTCCTAACCCGCCTATGAGCCGAACCACGATGCAGCGCTCACTAACTCAGCCGACAGTCACAGCCGCTAAACGCGGGGTGTAGGCCGTTTCCTGAAGCTTTTATTTTGGCTTTTAGTTCAGGTCAGCGTAGCTTCCTCTGCTCCCAATAGGTCACAAGACATCCCGAGGTGACCAATGAGAACAGAGAGCCTCTACCTCTGTTCTCATTGGTCACCTCAGGACGTCTTGTGACGTCAGATGCAGCAGTGGGTCACGTGGGGTGGCCCCGGTGGCACGGGCTACTAGTCTAGAAGGTAACAGCGCCTGCGCCCTCGTTATTTGCGCACCCGGAGTTGTGGGCGTGACAGTGGCATTGCAAGGCGCCCCTGAAAATCGGGCGCCCTAGGCAAGTGCCTTGTCTGCCTATTCAGAAATCCGGGCCTGCTTGGGCATGCCAAACACCACAACTGAGACAGACTGATTACTGTGTTAACCCTTGTATCTCTGTTCTCAGTGTCTGTTATGTGCCTGAGCTGTTAAGTAATTATCTGTATATTGGTCCTATTTTTGCCTCCTTGTTATTACTCAGTGCTGCCTACAGAGGGCGATCCTTTCTTTTATTTTTCTGTTTAATAAAACTGTGTTTTATTTCACCAACTGGTCTGAGTGTCTTGAAAACCGTGACAATACCCCTCTATCGCTCCAAGGCTTCTATGGTTGATATGAATATGTTTAAAGTGTTAGTAATGTCTAAAAAAACTCTTTTGCATTTAGAAGAGCTTAAAAAGCTGATCTAAATGCAAAAAAACGTATCTGTCAAACCGCTATGGTTTAAGAGATACAGACGTTTAAAGTTTGATTTCTCCTACTGACAGCTGTAAAGCTGTCAGCAGGAGATCCGTGTCGGTCGACACGCTGGCGCTTGAGAAGTGCCGGGATCTCGTTACTTACACGGAATCCCTTCATTGGAATGGTCTAAAACGTGTGCCTAGTGTTCAGGCACACGTTTTAGACCATTCCAATGAAGGGATTACGTGTAAGAAACGACACGGATCTCCTGCTGACAGCTTTACAGCTGTCAGTAGGAGAAATCAAACTTTAAACGTCCGCATCTCTTAAACCATAGCGGTTTGAGAGATACGTTTTTTTGCATTTAGATCAGCTTTTTAAGCTCTTCTAAATGCATAAAAGTTTTTTTAGACATTACTAACACTTTAACTCGAAATCTGATTTTTTTGCTGTTAGTTAATGTCAGGAATATGATGAACATAGGCAATCGGGTGTACCAGTTTTCACAGGGGGATAGTTGATATCCCTGAAGTGCAATGTCATCATGTCTGAGTAGAATTCCAGATGTCATTTGAATTCAGCCTCCATTAGACCCAAACATGGCATGTTAGCTGCATGTGTTCATTAATGTGCCAGCTCTGTTGTTGTGATGTTGAAGCAGGTAATTTCATGTCTGGAGGTTTACATGAATCTCAGACAACCTGGATGATCCTCATGTTGTCATCACACACCATATGTACATTGATGGAGTGGAATTGCTCTTGATTGATGTAGAGATGCCCCTCATGTGGAGGAGCTCTAATGCACACATGTGTGCAGTCAATAACACCTATGACTCAGGGTATGCCTCCACTTGTGTAGAACTCCTGCTTAACACGTGTCCACTCCATCTGGCTGGAAGGGAAGTGGATGTACCTCCTGATGTCCCTAGGGATGCCAACACCTGAGACAACACCCTGGAACATGTGGCCTGGGTTATCCCTGATGCATACCCTTCTGTGGAATGGAAGGAACCACTTGCCATGAAATGTATGGCACACAGCAGCTTCTGAAATCCATATTAGGGCATGGTTGGTGCTGTATATGAGGTCTATGTCAATTATGAGCACTTCATATAGGTCGATGATGCTATTCAACGGCAACCTGTAGCAGGTGCTTGTAAAACTACTGTTGGCCGTTTTTTTTGTTTTGTTTTTTTTTTACCAGTGGTCACTGAATCAGGCTTTCTAGAATCTACTTTCTTTGGAGCATTAAATTTTACTATTTCCAAGATCTCAGGTTGAGCTTATTTCAAAATTTCCCAGGTATGTGTATGTATATATATCATCACAATTAAATTGCCCCCCAGATCCAAAATGAACATAGTAATAGGCATATACATACTTTGATTATGCTAAATAAGTCCGGAATTAGTGAGAAATGCAACTTCTTCATCAGGCATCAGCAGCAGGGATCCTGCTGTGGGCACTTTCTGAGCCTGTGCCATCAGTCCCTTCCGGTACCTTAAGGTACCAAGGAACTCTACTCTCCAATCCTGGAAGTAAACGGGAAGCATAGCTCAGACTCGCAGATGCCTTTTCTGCAAGATGTCTGTGCTGATGCCTGTCGAAGAAGTTGTATTTCTCACTAACGCCGGACTTATTCAGCAAATAAATGTATATATGCATATCGCTATGTTAATAAGGATTTGGGGGGCAATTTAATTTTGATGATAGTTCCGTCTTTAAGTTTTGTGGTTTAGACGTAGTTTCAGTAAATTATAAATTGTCTAAATATTTGTGGTCAGGGCTTACAACAAGCCAAAAGGAGAAGAGTGATGAATTGTGGTGAAAAACCTAGATGATAGAAAACCTAGGTGCGGCAAGTAACTGTGACCCTGATTAGAGGGCTCACCTTAACAGAGTGATAGAAATTGAAGTGAGTTGGAGGGCAGGATTCACAGTGATCAGGCACGTGCACACATAGACACCAAGGGGGTCTTGAGCACTTGCCCTTTTTGTCCAAATGCCCTCGTGCCCTTTTAACAAATAAAAAATAATAATTATGAGAAGCGCCCTTTTTTTCATTTGAGCCCCGGCCCCCCAAAATATCTGTGCACGTCCCTGACAGTGATGACCTGAACTGAAAGCAGCTGGACTGATGGGTTTATAAAGGCAAAGTATATTTAACTCTTTGAGTGCCAGAAAGGTATCTAACGCGTTGCAATGCAATGCGTTGTATACCTCTCTTGCACTCAAAGGAATAAGTCATGTGACCTTCAATTTGCAGGGTTTCTGATTACATGTGGGGGCAGTTTTGCTAACCTTCAGAAAGATTGTACATCTCTACAGTGCTATTTGCCATTACATAAGATATGTAGACAGATACAAATTGTCTTGATTCATGCATTGACATTTATAGAGTTAAAAATGTGATAAATGAATAAATGAATACTCAATTATTTCTATAAATTCTTCTTTGTGAATTTTTATAACGACCAGGCGTTGCCCATGCAGTGAACCCAATTTTTTTTTTTTTTTTTAATATATTATTTTTTTTTACATCAGACCTCATGGTAGGTCATCAAGACCTCCTGATGCCCCCCAGCTACTGATCTCTCAGCTGATTCAGCTGGGAGGTCAATAGAGGTGATGCAGGTATGCAATAGAGCTCCCCTACTTGCACCCTACCCAAATTACTGGGTAGGATTAGGCAGGTTTGATAAACCCTGTTATGTTAATGAGGGAGGCATTCTCTCATTGACTTGACAAAGTTTCCTAATCCCGCCTACTCCTACCTAGTACTTTGCGTAGGATGGAAGCAGGGGAGCTGTGTTGCTTCCATGTTTTGCCTCTATTGATCTCCCAAACGAATCAGCTGGGAGATCAGTAACTGGTGGGCATCAGGAGGTGTCCTGATGTCCCACCACTAAGTCTGAAATTTTTCTTTTACATTACCTTTCACCATGGTAAGGGTGGTCACCCTGGTAAAGAAGAGGGGTGATCCTGTTATCCTTTGTCACCTCTATTGATCTCCCAGCCAAATTAACTCGGAGACATCAGGAGGGAGGACATCAGGAGGTGTTTTACATTTGCAGTGTGTATTTGGTTGAGTAGCAGGGGCTGCTACTCATGAGGCAAATCACACTGACCCTTTGGCTTTGCCCCCAGCCAACTCAACTTGTGTGAATGGTCAGCAGGCGGCACCATAGCCTGCCATGCAGACCTTATTTACTGTAACTTTACTGCATACCTGAGCAAGAGTTTCCATGAGAAAGGCACCATTGCCCAGCATAAAATCTTTCACAGTTGACAAAACCAACACAGCATTGGGGCCTAAGTCTATAGATAAAAGGACATAAAACTACCAATAACTAGGTACTTCATCCTCTTGAGCCCCCATAGAGGGGGTCATGTGCTGTGACCAGGCGGATGCCAATGATGCAATTCGAGTTATAATGGTGGCAGGGCTTCATTTGGTTAGTGGGGCTTACTGGGTGGGTGGGGCTTACCATCATTGTGCCGTGAAGTGGGTGGAACAGGGTAGGGAGGACAAGAAGTAGGTGGGAAGGAGGAGGAATGGGTAGAATTTCACAGGAAACTCACATCTGCCAGAGAAACAGGGTCCCAGAGACCCTGTAATTAACTCTAAAAAATGGAGTCTCCCTGGGCAGATCCGGAGAGTTCCCAAGTATGATAATTACCATGAGGAGTATCTCACTTCCCACTAGAATCATGTGTGGGACTCTCTCTTCATAGCTCATTTAATTCAGACTCTTAGGGAGAGATGTTCATTAAGTGATGGTAACTGGAATTGTAATTGTAATTAGAATAAAACATTTCTCACACCATGGTCCGTTAATTCTCAGACATGTTTCTGTTGTTTTTTGCATCCAATTCCACCATCACCGTCAAAGGGAAAAAGCCATCTTAAAAGTGGGTGTGGTTTAATTTACTGTCATATTGTAAGGCATTTTCAGAAAAAAATATTTGTTTCAATGTCACTTTTTGTATGATTAATGCTGTTTTTTTCCGGACAAAATAAAAATGGTCTAAACTTGGAGAAGACAAATTGAAGTACTGTTAGCAGGAGTCAGAAGCAATTTGTCGTTTCAAAGACAAAAATGTATTTGTTTTGTTGAAAATGTTCATTTCAAAGACCAAAATCAAAGACATTTTTAACAATAGATTTTTTAAAGGCAATGTTCGTCAAGATCTTGTTAACGTAATTTTTAATTCTTTAGACACATTTTCAAACGTGACGGATTTACTTCTGAATATTGTCTTTTACCACCAATTCACAATACAACAATTTTTTTCATTATGATGACTTTTTGAGCATCTCGCCCATAAAGTCTATTATTTTTTTGGAGGTGAAAGCTAAATACAGACCTAAATTGAGCACAGCAACTTAAGGCAACTGCATGTGCTATGCAAAAAATGTTTGAGACTGCTTTGTGATGGACTCCTACCTAGGCAAGTGCTTTTGTCAAACACAAGATGGCCCACTCATTTCTATATGTATAGTACAACCTTAAGCAGATATGTTGCTAGTGAACCTCAGAGACAGGTAATATATTTCTGGTAAGTGATCCTTGAAGGGTCTTGGAAAGATTAGCTTCTGGATCACTTTCTTTCATCAGTATTACACTGGAAACAATTATTCGGACCAAGGAACCATAGCCCTGATTTGCAGTGATAGGTGGTCAGGGTGTAGTATTAAAATATATTCTAGATCCAATATGAATAGTTTATGAGTTAATTTTATACTTAAAATACAGATACCGGGTAACGTAGAACCAAACCCATTCTGGGTAAAACTAACTGCACTATAGTAAAGAAATAAAAACAAGTCCCATTACATTTAAATAGTGCTTTTTAACATCTTGAATGCTAGAGAAGTTTCCAGCATGCACTGCTTTTCAGTGTTCCCCAGTATTCAAGGGATTAAAGTCCTATTATATTTCCAATATGGCACAGCTAGCTTGCTCCAGAATTAATCTGTTTTTTTTTCTTATTACTGCAGCAATTCTGAGGCAAACCAACTGCACCATAGGGGGCAAATAAACATGCCTTTTGATTTAATTGCATTGATAAACATCTCTATCATTGAGGGGATTAAATACCTAATTAAATCAATGGGCATTTTCAGAACTTTTTATTGTCTCCTATACTGCAGCCTTACTGTCATGCAACATCCATGCCATTAAAATCCTTTGTGCGCCAGAGCAGTATCCAGCGCACTGCATTATAATGCATTGGATACCCTTCTGACACTCAAAGAATTATTAGTGTACTAAGTACTAGCCTTGTGAACATTGAAACTGCCTACTAGCACCACCTCCCCATGCCAGTCTGATTTCAGTTAAATGAAAAAGGGTTCTCTGTTCATTAGGGCATAGACACTTACTAACGGTGCATAGGCAGCATATGGAAAATAGCTAGTTTTCTTATATATGGTTCAAGTTAGGTATTCTGAAACATAAAAAGGCACTCACAATTATGCAATCCTTTGAATCTGCTGTTGATTGCCGTCAGGAGTTTGGCTACAACTCGCCTTCGATAGTATGGAATAAAGTAAATCATACTCCTGGCTACAGCCATCGGGGCAAACTCACTAGTTTTAGTTTTGAAGTTGTTCTCAATGGGGACAACGTCTCCTGGATTTCACTTGGAATGTGACTGCCTTCATTCTTTACTTGTCACTGAAGAAAAGTTGAAGTTGCTCCTTTTCTAGATTTTCCAGAAACACATTGCAAATTTAGGCCTTTCCTCCACACCAGTTTAGGAGGTGTCAAGAGCATCCAAATAATACATTTAACCCTCTGCTACTTAATGAGGCCGATATACTAAAAAGAACTGAAGCAATTCTTACCAAGTGCAAATAAAAATTTGGTTTTGGAATTTAGAGACCTCTGTAGCATTCAAGGGTTTAAATGCAAAATTTAAATCAAGGGTCAGTTTTAATTCCTTACTATGGTCCTGTCACGTCCCCTGTGCCTCTGCCTCGCTACGGCTCACCTCTCCGGCAGAGGCTTCTTTCTCTCCCGTGACGCCTGCATGCTGCGGCTCTCCTCTCTGGCGGAGCTTGTTTCCTCCGCCTTTGTCTCCTGCCCCATGCGGTGTCTGCCTGGTTTCCTTCTGAGGCGGCTCTGTGCTTCCGGGTTTCACCCGTGTCTTGGCCTGTGACGTCATCTTCCTGCCCCTATATTTGGCGTCTTTCTCTTTGCCCGGTGAACTTTCACTAGTGTTCTATGCTTTCAAGATCCCTGCTCTGTTCTCTGTACCGTTTGAGGCTTGTCTGACCAATCTTCTGCCCAGTCCATTTGTCCAGTCTTGACCTCCAGTTGCTGACCGGCTCGTCTGACCACTCTTCTGCCCAGTCCATTTGTCCAGTCTTGACCTCCAGTTGCTGACCGGCTCGTCTGACCACTCTTCTGCCTAGTCCATTTGTCCAGTCTTGACCTCCAGTTGCTGACCGGCTCGTCTGACCATTCTTCTGCCTAGTCCTTGTGTCCAGTCTAGACCTCCAGTTGCTTACAGGCAAGTCTGACCATTCTTCCGCTGGCTTTTTCCATTTGCCTAGCGCCATCTCGCTCTAGGGGTCTTAGTATTTATTCTGTTGGGGAGTTTCAGCTACCTAGTGGCCTACGCACCCTAGCACCGCTCCCTAGTCACTGCCCTCCAGCCTTCGCTCCCCCTGCAGGGGAGTTTGTACTGTCTGCGGTAAGGCCATCCTGGTCTGGATCCAGGCTCAACTGGGGTTCAGACATCTGGCTCTGCGGCCGCAGCAAGACTTCAGGCAGTCACCGCTCTCTAGCTCCCTAGCCCTCGTTCCCTAGCACTCCCTCCCCTGCAGGTGTTAACCTGCACTTGTCGGCCCTGACAGGTGCACCCGATTGCTTCAAAATTCCTCCAGTTCTTCTTAGTTCATCAGTCTCTTTGTCATTTGCACTATAAAAACATAATCATTTAACTGAAAAATGTTGCCTGCAGTTGTAGCACGCCAATCAAGGATTGCAGCGGATTTTAGGGGTCAATACAAATGGCAGGAGAGCAAGGGAAAACTGACAGAGGATTTCCAGTTTCCCCGAATATCCTCTTTTCTGGAAGCCTTTTGCATTGGGTGGGTGCTCTTAGTACTAGGAAAGGTACATGAATTATTTGATGCAATGAGCCTAAATGTTGTGCTACCGCTGATGCTATTTTGCTCTACCACTGTGGATGTAGATATACAATGACAGCAATGCAAAACACAGTGAGGTAGATGGGCTAAGAAGAACTGGGAGAAAAAGCATTATACTTCTATAAGGGTCTTGTTTGGTGATATTGTGGCAAATGTGACTTTGTTCCATCTCATAGTATGCACTTTGCAGTCTTTGCAATCTTATTCCTGTAAATAGCCATACCTCAAATATGTTTATATCGCCATGCTATTTCCATGCCTTTTTCAGGCTTATGATATTTCAGTGTCCTCTTTGCTAATGGCTCATTAGCCTATTGAAATCTGCCACAGAGAGCTTCTTTTATATTCCTGAGGCCATGTTAATATGTCAGCACAAGAGATGGTGTTGCCGTTGGAGCTCATAGAAACAAATTCACCTCCCTGATGTTTAAAAATTGGGGCTCTTGCCATAGCTTTCAATACAGCCTCAGATTACACATGGCGTTCACTTCACCTTATGGCACAGTTCTGCACATTCCACAGGAGAGCAGAGTCATGATGGTGTCTGAGGGGGAACACGGTGAAACTGCCTGGGATTTCCATGGTTCTTGCTGTCAGCGCAGGATTTAAACATGCTCCAAAGCACAGACATGAAGCATGTTGGAATCTTGCGTGCCCACAATCCTCTCCATGTAAACCCCAGGCAGGTTTGGGGCAGATTGGGAAAATAGGCAAATGAGCCATTGGAAAAGAGGACACTGAAATATTGTAAACCTGGTGAAGGCCTGGAAATGCCATGGAGATATAAACATATTTGAGGCATAGCCATTTACAGGGATAAGATGGGAATGACTACTTAGTGAATACTATGAGATTGAACAGAGTCAAACCAACTGCACCATAGGGCACAAGTAAGCATTCCCCCAGATTTCCATTGATCTAAATGGGTATTCTAACCTCTTGAATGCTAGAATGGTCTGTAATGCATTGCAAAGTAATGCACTAGCGATCTCTCTACTATTTTGTGGGTAAAATGTCTATTGAAATCATTGGAATGTTTGCAGTTGGCTTACTCCACAATTACTCCAATAAAAATATCATGGAACTTAATACAAAAAAGTGATTATTCACCCTTTGATTGCCAGAGAGGAATCAAACATGCATACCTCTCTGGCATTCAAAGAGTTAATAAACCTCAATCAGTGTTTCATTTCCTGAAAGAGAAAACTAGGCACTTCCAAACCAAGTTCTGGGGGCCATTTGCAGCCCACAGACCATTCATGTAAATTCTAATAAATAATTTAAATGAGGCCTGCAGTAAAACATAATCCTCCTTACTTGACCTTTATCTATCAAGCAGACTTGAAGCTTATTATGTAAATGTATGTAGAAAATGTAAAGTAGCTAATTATATTAGCTAAGATTTCATATAATGGTCAGTATAAACTATACCCTAGGAATAAGTGGTTCTTAATTTAACAGAAGAACTTAACTAGGTAGGTGATCTTTAAACAGCAGTCAGGTATATCTACATATGTAAAAGAACAAAACAAGAACAGGGGCGCATATGGTGAAGTAAGTATTGATATATACTCAATAAAAAATAGAAATACACTCACATTTGGATGTTGTCAGAGCTCTGATATCAAAGTCCTCTGACTCATAAGCATACGGAGGAATTATCCCCTCTCTGTTAGGGTCACTCTCTCCTCCCGTTTCTCCGTGAGAATTTTCGATCTTCCAGATTGGAAACAACAAACACCAGGCGGACTCCCGTTGAAAATTTATTTAAAATTCTTATAAAATTTTCAAGTTTGATACACACAAGGGGCGGCCCTTGCCTTGTTCCTCCCCTTCTTTTTACAGGTATATCTACATAGTATTTCATAGTTATTGTTGAGCTCAAATAGAGTCCGCTGAAAATTGCCTGTTTAACATTGATAACTTGGGTTCATATGACCTATTCAGATCTATGGAGGCCCATTGTTTGCTGTTAAGGGATGTGACCAAGTGGAAGACTTGACTAGAGATCACTACATACCAGATCTTTCAAACATTATTATTATTCTTTATTTATATAGCACCAACTAATTCCACATCGCTTTACAATTAGGAATAGATATACAGAGGTATTAAATAGTACAATCAACTGTGGAGAACAGAAGGATCAGAGGGCCCTGCTCGTGAGAGCTTACAGTCTAGAGGAAGGTAGGTTTGATACAGATGTTTTCCTCAGGAAGAGGGGAATACAACACCTAACCATGGAGTAGGTGTGCACAAGTGTTAAGGGTGTTTTATACTCTTTGGATGGTGATCGTGATATCTTTCCTCTTGTTTGAGAAAATATTGGATTCTAACAGAGGAATTGGAGTGGAGAGTGATTGAATTGCTACTTGTGAAAGCAAGGTTCCCACAGTGTAAGTACATACTACTTGCTTGGATAAAGTGATTGATATATTCATTGACTGGATCTCGCATTATATATTCCTCCTGAGGAAAACATCCACATTGTGTTTGTTTGATGATATGGGTGAAAGGATACCGAATACAGCACTACTAAATGTGAGTGGATATTATTTATTTATATGAAAGGTGAATGATTAACTGAGTGGCTCTCTGTTCTGCTCTTCCTTCATACCTTTGTGGTGTGAGATCTTGGAAACATAAGTTTTCTTGTTTGTCTCTATGTAATGTGAGTGTGCGGGTTATATTGGGATGTGCAACTGTTTGTGGTGGGTAAGATCTCCTAGGAGGGTCATCTGTGTTTGTGAATGTGTCTGTGAGTATGTGAGTGTGCACTGGAGAGGTCTGAAGAGGTGACACAGACATGGGTAGAAGGGCAGGGAAAGAACTATGATTAGAAAAAGCAGGACATGGCTGAAGTGTCAGACGTTGAATGTTTGATTCTGTGACTACGAGTGTGACAAGTCTGGGGTACCAGACAATGTTAAAGGGATAGTAATACTTCGTTTTAACTTTATTTTATTTTGTAGGCATTAAAAAAACATGAAGAATGATATAAGTCTTATCTCTCAAACCTTTATGGTTTATGAGATATTCACAAGCAAAGTTTCCCCCTCCTGCCCCTTTTACCTAGTGTAAGAAATCTCTTCTCAGATGTGGAATGCAGTCTATAGACCAGACAGATAACAGAAGGGGACACTCTTATTCCTATGAGAGCAATGAAAGCCCTGCCCCCCTTGACAAGCTTTTCAGCTTTTTCCCTTATCTTAATTGAAGATTGTCCCTCTCTGCAGTCTACCTGGACACCTCCCTTCTGCTCTAGCTGAACAGTGTGACATCAGTAAAAGGGGCGGGAGGGGGACACTTTGTCATTGAATTACTCTGGAACTACAACTCTGACAGAAATGAAATAACACTCTCCAAAGTCCAAATACTATGATGATTAATTAGAGCTGCTTTTATTATGAAACATTACTATCCCTTTAAATATTTGGTCTTCAACTGCATATTAATTTAATGTCCCTGCTATATACATAAGATTTCAGATATAGAAAAATATATAGACAGATATACCTGACTGTTAGTTGTGAAGAATGCCTAGACAGATAAATTAAATCGGTTAACCCTTTAAGGATCAGAGCAGTGTGCAAAGCATTGCTTTGTAGGGCACTGCACACCCCTCCGGTCCTTAAAGGTTTAAACAAATTAAGAGCCACTTATTCCTAGGGCATAATTCCCCTCAAATTATTTTATTATTTATTGCACTGTCACACCAACACATTCTGCTGTGCTTTACAAAACTGGGGTGAGAAGATACACTGACATACAGAATCTGATCTAAAGAAATGGTAATGAGGGCCCTGCTCACAAAAATTTACAATAGTCTTGATTAATTAGTTGGATTTGGTCCACAACACACTGCTCTTTTCTTAGTCTGTCTCTTAACTCCTTAAGGACTGATGAAGTGCCAGGATCATCATGTGTGTCCGTGCCTTAAGCTCCATTGATGGTCCTGGCACGTTATGGCTTTTGTGATCACAGCTCTCCTTCAGAAGTGCTGTGATCATTAGGGGATTTTGAAACCAACTGCTCCAAGACCAGAGTGATCAGTTTCAGCCCTTCTTTCGGAGAGCCAGAACACGTGCTTAGTCACGTGTCCCGGCTCTCCGAATTACATCTATGCGGTGCTTAAGGGTAATCTTACCCCGGAACTGCGAAATGTTAAGAGTTTAAGAAAAAGATTGCAGAAAGTGATTAGTGAAAAAATGTGTGGCCCTACTGGGCAGGAGTATTTACAACAACATATATGGAAGTACATGAAACCAGTTAGTATAATACAGAGACTGACTCAATGAAATGCACTGTGTACAGTGAATTCATCCCAGTGTACAGGATGTATAGATATTAAAATCAAAGTTTTACGTGAATTATGTTAGAAATACATGATCAAAAACAGAGTGTAGTGAATGTGCAAGTCCTTCTCCACAGCTCATCTGATGTTAGCCTCCAACACCAATGGCTCCACTTTAAGGTGAGCAGTAGACCATGGCTGAGCAACCTGAGATCTTCCAGCTGTTGAGGAAACACCACCGTTCATCCTTGGCCAGCCAGTAGCTGGTCGAGATAATGAGATTTGTAGTCCGCAATAGCTGGAGGGTCTCTGGTTGGCCATCCCTTCACTAGATTGTCTGATCGCTCTACTGGTGCACACAATCAGCGATCTCTAAGATGTTAATACCAGCAACCCCCTTATTATAGGAAAATGTGCCTTGTTTCCGTTGTAAAGTAAATTAATGTCCCAGAATACCCACAGACTGGCCCATTGCCCTACCATTGGTGTTAAGGAGAGAATCTTCAGCATAAGCAGCCTACAAAATGAATTGATTCTAACATTTGTTTTGATCAGAATTGTACTTATACATTCACCTCATTGACCTTTAAGCCTGAATGGTAGCGAGGTCTACAATGCATTGCTATGCAACACATTGGTGTCCTCTCTACAAGTCAAGTGATTAAATGCCTAGTATAAATCAGTGGGAATGTTTTGCTGATCTGTGTGGCACAGCTGATTTGCTTTGGCACAGCCCAGTGAGGGAGCATACACAGCCTAATTAATGATCATACACAACACTCGCCCAATGAGGGAGCATAGACAGCCCAATGACACAGCATACACAGCCCAATGAGGAAGAATACACAGCCCAGTAAGAGAGCATATACAGCCCAGTGGCTGAGTATACACACATAGCCAGCCCAGTGACTGAGCATACACAGCACAGTGACCGAGCATACACAGCCCAGGGACAGAGCTGTTCATACACAGCCCAGTGACTGAGCATACACAGCTCAGTGGACAAACATACACAGACCAGTGAACAAGCATACACAGTCTTTGTGAACGAGCATATACAGACCTGTGAACAAGCATACCAGTGAATGAGCATACACAGCACAGTGAACGAGCATACCAGTGAATGTGCATACACAGCCCAGTGAAAAGTGAACAAACATACACAGCCCAGTGAAAGCGCATACACAACCCAATGAAACAGCATACACAGCCTAGTGAAAGAGTGTACACAGCCCAGTGAAAGAGCATACACAGCCCAATGAATGAGCTGACTGGTCAGTTGACAAACACAGACAGCTGAGTTGGGAAATACAAACCAGTGAGTTGGCATACGCAGCCTAAATTAGAAATTAGAAAGTTTAAGCTCTACTGAGCAATTTTATTTATCACCATGTATGCACAACGTTTCGGGGGTTTGCCCCTTCGGTGGCACCTGACAAAGGGGTGAACTCACAAAATGTTGTGTCTACATGGTGATAAATAAAATTGCACAGTAGAGCTTAAACTTTCTAATTTGTGTGCAGACATCATCCTTCTACTTTATTCCTGTACAGCCCAAAGAGTTGGCATACACAGCCCAAAAAAGTGGGCATACACAGTCTAATGAGCTGGCACACACAGACCAGTGAGCTGGCATACAGAGGGTAACGGGCCATATGCCGTTACTAGGAGGCCTTCTCAGGACTGGAATTTACAAACTGTAGTGGCCCACAGGTCGAACTACTAAGAACTTGGAGCGCTTTATTTAAAAGTAGGCCCACAGCGGATTGGCAGCTGGGCCCTGATGATGTGGGAGCTGTCATTTGGAACATGGACTTTTGCATAGGGCAGGTAGGCAGCCTCCTCATTGGTCACCCTCTTTAGGATAGTTGTTGCTCCCCTGCCTATTGGCTGAAGAACCAGCCCATCTGATTGGACTGAGGGCGGACCCAGGTAATTCAATCCTCCCATAAAGGATAGTGGCCCGGGTCTGGATTGGTCGCTGTATCTTGTTGGTCCGGTTCCCATTGGCCTTTTGCGGTGTTTAGTCCCCTTGTTCCCTTTTGTGCCTATGTTTACAGTCCTATTGCACTCCCTCTGTATTCGGCCCAGCCACTATTGTTCCCCATTGTGTCCTTGATAATCTACCCATTGTCTATTGTATGTCCAATTTGCTTAAAAGAGCTGTTACTTCACAATAAAGTGTGTTACTTGTTTTGAACCCACAAGGAGTCCTGTATCATTATTCTGGATGGTTTAAAAGGTCCTCTTTGACCCCCATTCAGGATAAAGTTGTGATTCTGTTTTCCAGATGCACTCTTAACTCTTCACCTGGCTGCAGGAGAGGGAACCCCGGACGATGGCCGAAGTCAGCACAAGGACTTGGGTTCCCGTTACACAAAGCCCAGTGAGTAAGCATACACAGACAAATGAGTGAGCATATACAGCAAAAAGAATGGGCATACACAGCCCAAAAATTGGGCATACACAGTCTAATGAGCTGACATACACAGAACAGTGAGCTAGCATACACAGCCCAGTGAGTGAGAATACACAGTTCAATGGGATAAATCTATCTATCTATTTTGTTGATCCCTGTGGCACAGCAGATTTGCTCTGGAACAGCCCAAAGTGTAAACATACACAGACCAGTGAATGACCATACAAAGCTCAGTGAGTGAGCATTCACAGCCCAAAGAGGGAGCATACACAGCCCTAAGAGTAAGCATAAAACGCCCAGTGAGTGACCATACACAGCCCAAAGAGTAAGCATACAATGCCCAGTGAGTGAGCGTACACAGCTTAATGAGTGAGCATACACAGCCTAGTGAGTGAGCATGCACCACACAGTGAGTGAGCATGCACAGCATAGTGAGTGAGCATGCACAGCATAGTGCGCAAACAAACACAGCTCAATGAGTGAGCATACACAGCTCAATGAGAGCATACACAGCACAGCTCAATGAGTGAGCATACACAGCTCAATGAGAGCATACAAAGCACAGCTCAATGAGTGAGCATACACAGCTCAATGAGTAAGCATACACAGCTCAATGAGTAAGCATACACAGCTCAGTGAGTGAGCATACACAGCTCAGTGAGTGAGCATACACAGCCCAGTGATTGAGTATACACAGTCCAATGAGCAATCATACAAAGCCTAATGAGTAACCATACACAGCTTAATGAGTAGGCATAAACAGCCCAGTGAGTGAGCGAGCATACACAGCGCAGTGATTTGGTATATATAGCAAAATGAAGGAGCATAAATAGCCCAGTGAGCAAGCATACATAGCTTAATGAGTGAGAATACACAGTCCAGTGAGCCAGCATACACAGCCCACCAAGCTGGAATACACAGCATAATGAGTGATCATACACAGCCCAAAGAGTGGGCATACACAGGTCAATGAGCGAGTATACACAGCCCAAAGAGAGGGCATACATACACAGCATAATGAGTAAGAATACATAGTCTAATGAGTGATCACACACAGCGTAATGAGTGAACATACACAGTTCAATTAGATCCATATGGCACAGCCCAATGAGTAAGTATACACAGCCTAATGAGTGATAGTACACAGCCCGGTGATTGAGCATACACAGCCCAGTCAGTTGGAAAACAGCCTAATGCGTGAGAATACACAGCCCAGTGACTGAGCATGCACAACCCAATGTGTGAGCATGCACAGCCCAGTGTGTGAGCAAACACAGCTCAATGAGATAAATCAATGGCATTGTTTTGTTGATCCCTGTGGCACTTTTAGTTTGCTCTGGCACAGCCCAATGAGTGATCATAGACATGTCAATGAGTAAGCATACACTGCCCAGTGAGTGAGCATAATGGTCCAATGAGTGATCATAGACAACCCTATAAGAAAGCATACACAGCTCTTGGAGTGAGCATACAAAGCCCAGTGAGTGAGAATACAAAGCTCAGTGAGTGAGTGAGCATACACAGTCCAATAAGTGATCATGCACAGCCCAGTGAGTGAGCATGCACAACGCATTGAGTGAGCATGCTCAGCTCATTGAGTGAGCATGCACAGTCCAGTGAGTGAGCATGCACAGTCCAGTGAGTGAGCATACATAGCCCAACTTACGCATGATTGGAGGATATCCCCTTAAAGTCTTCCTGGTTTTGGCTTCCCACACCCATTATTCCAACTAACCTGCATACATAACTAATCTTTGATACTGATTTAGACCCCGGCTTTGTTCCTGACTACCATTCCTGTCTGCTCCTTCAATTCCTGTTACGAACTGGCTTGGTTCTCTGACTACGACATTCTCTGCTGTTATCCTGATTTGACCTTGGCCTTCCTCCCTGACATCCATTGCGGTCTACTCTCCTTGGTACTTGACTGGTTGATCTCTGACTAGGCCTGCTTCCACCTCCCGGCTTATTGGATTGATCCCAGCGCAGCAGGTAGATCTCCTGCAGGATAGATATCCAACTGGGTCTACCACTGTACGAGGGCCAGCTGAATTGATCCCAGTCCTCATAGGCTCCTCATTAGTGGTTGCTGTTGGTGTCAAATGTTCCAGTGGTCAGTTGACAATCTAACAGCTAGTCACTCCTTGACTGTCTCATCTTCTGACTCCGTAAGTTTCCTCGACTTACAGTCGACATTGGACCTAGTGTGCCTCCAACTGCTTTAAGAGCCGCAGACCTTTGTTACCGACATCCATTCGGTCCTGACTGATTGCTACTCGACAGTGTGACATTCTCTGGCCTGCAGCTGTCATTGAACACTCAACTGCTCTAATCCTCAGTGCTGTACATTCAGACTCTGCATAGGGGTCCTCCTCATTTTCCTTCTATCCAGTGAGTGAGCATACATAGCCCAGTGAGTGAGCATACACAGCCAGGTGAGTGAACACACATTAGCCCAGTCAGTAAGCAAAGGACTATATGTATAAAGTCAGAAAAAACGGGTACGCACTCTCAGGAATTTTTTTAAACTTTTACGTGAAAGATGTCAATGTTTCAATGTGTAAACCACATTTTCATCAGGATCAAGCCCTGATAAAAATGTGGTTTACACATTGAAACGTTGACATCTTTCAAGTAAGAATAAAAAAAAATTTCTTGAGTGCTTACTCGTTTTTTTTACTTTTATCTATTGATCCCTATTAGTACTTGCACCCAGGTGATATTTTGAAAAAGTCAGAGTGCTTCCCAACAGGTCTATATATATATACTAGTGTAAAAGCCTGTGTACACGGGCGTATCAAATAAAATATAAGGCCAGCGCAATAGAGACTGCCCGAACGCAGCACAAGACCTCCCAGCATTCTGTGCTTTCAGCCTTTGTCTACTGAGCATGACTGCCTGCATTCGGGCAGTCTCTACTGGTCATGACCGTATCAGACAAACATACATCTGGCCTTTTATATTATAGAAGATTTATATATAAAACAATGAATATCACATAATAAAGAGCAGTGACATGCATGCCCTCACTTGAAAAAACACATAATAAATAGAATTAACAGAATCCAAAGCAATTCATTGACATAAGAACCAGGGTCTGGGAGTTACTAAAAGCAGCTCACTAAAAAACAAGTGTGACAACTGGATGTAGTAATTAAAAATAAAATGCAAAAGAGAGGTCAAGATAAATATGTTTTTCTATTCTGAATATGTCAAAAAGCCGTAAAAGTCAAAAAGTGAAGGGGAAAAAAAGCAGAAAATGTATTATTTGCCCACAGCTGATGGTGAAAATGTCATAACCTCAACTCCTAGTGAAGCTAAAAAAGTGCAATTCTTGAGCAAACCAACTGCACCACACAAAACAAATGCCCTAAAGTGGACTGGTCACCTTGATTTTTTTTTGCATATATGAAAACTTCATTCAAATCTGCTTACCATAAAATCTTGGGTATAATACGCAATTTTTTACCCCATTTCACCATATGTGAAGTGGGGGGGGGGGTATTATACACGTGTAAAAAAAAAAAAAAGTAAAAACAAAACCACACAAAAAAACCCATAACTTTGCTTCCATGTATTCCCTCTTTCTGATACGCTAATATCCTTCCTTTTCTGTACCTCCATGTCATGTAAATCCGTTCAACGGGCGCATGCTTGTCTTTGCTGCCTGCTTCCTCCTGTGCCTCTCTCCCCTCCAAGATCCTTGGCACTGTATAAACTGCATGAGTGACCTGTTAGGAACTTCACATTGCACTACCGTACTTTCAATACATTTGAATGTACAGTAATGCAATGAGAAGGTCCTAACAGGGCACTAAGGCAGATTCTACAGTGCAGAGGATCTTGGAGGGCAGAGATGCATGGGAGGAAGTGGGCAGCAAAGACAAGCCTGCCACCCACTGAAAGGATCCACAGCCTGCCTTCACAGGAGTTGGGGAGAGGGAAGGGGGTTTGATTTCCAGTGAAATAGTGCAAAATGTAACTATATTGTGGCAATGAAGAGAACCCGGATAACATGGCCTTCAAACAGCAGCGACTCCCTGCCTGGCAACCTATCCTTACAGCTGGCACTGTCCTGATGGGCCAGTTTATCATTGAGATCTTCGTTTCCTCCAACATCAGGTAAAATTATTTTGACTACAGTATGCTGGAATAGATCCCAAAAGAAGAAAGGAAGCAGGCACAGGGAGGCAAAGATTTGGAGTTTTTTGTGAGGACAGGGGCAGAAAGGCAGTGTGTATTATATATATAGGTACTTTCGGTTTTTGTAAAATCTTGGGTATAATTTACACCTGCATATTATACATAGGTGCGTATTATACCTCAGATTTTATGGTATGTGCAGTGTTAATCAACAATCCAGCAGATGTATTATTTAGGAAATATTCACACTTTTATTTCTGGGAACAGTGAAAGTATCCTGGTGCAACACAGCTCTTAATTATCATATGAAATGTCACTGAAAATTTTCTTTATCATGTGAAACATCACTGAGAGGCTACATCAACATATGAAACCTCACTGAAAATCTTAATTAGCATATGAAACATCACTGGTACCGCATGGGTACCGTAATAGCACATTAGTGTACAGTACCAAGTATGAATATCTTCTTAAAGCGGGACTTTCATCCAATATAAAGTCGCCCTGCAATAATTAAGCAGGTAGTGACTGGCTTTATAATATATATATTACGTCTTAAACGTAGCCAATTATAAATAAATCCTTTATTTTACGAGACCAGAAGCCAGGCATCAGCTCAGACACCTTGTCTGCGCGCCTGTGCTGTCAGTCCTGGTCTGAATCATTGCAGTTACCACAAGGTAACCTGAAGGGACTGATGGTGCAGGAGTGCAGACTGCACTAACCAGGCCATCAGTCTCCTAAAATAAAGGATTTATTTATAATCGGATACAAGTGAGAGGTAATATATATATATATATATATATATATATATATATATATTATAAAGCTAGTCGCTACCTGCTTAATTATTGCACGGTGACTTTATATCAGATGAAAGTTCCGCTTTAACTGTATATTTGCTGGTCTTTTGGTTAACATGACACACAGGCAGTTTTTAATGAAGTTTTCAAATATGCAAACTTGATTCAAGGTGAAGTCCACAGGCTGTTAACCCCTAAAATGCTACAGATGTTTCAAAAGCAATGCAAACAAGTGCTTTGAGGACCTCTCTAACAATGAAGGTTAAAAGTCAAATTTAAATCAATAAACATTTTGGGAATGTTCATTTATCCCTTTGTGGTGGAGTTGGTTTGCTGAAGAATTGCTCGTGTTTAGCTTTCTGAATACAGTTCATGGTGTTCATCTTGGGAAATCAACAGTGATTCATTTACAGTGAGAGATGGAACAGTCTGTATGGGTCTCATCCAGCAGGCTCTGCACAAAACTGATGTTATTTGGTTGCCACCTAACCTCAGAGGAAGAAGGTTGTTAGCTGCTATAAAGCAGTGGTTGTTAATATTTTTATTATTATTATTATTATTATTATTATTTTCTCAAGGCACCCTTAAGGTGGTCCTGTCACCCAAAGACAACTATATTTTTGGTTTAAAAAAAGGTGACTTCAAATATGCCTATAAATTGTACTAGCCATTTTATGTATAATAAATATTTTTGAGAAATTAACCTTTATATTTTTTTGGCAAAACACATCACTTGTACTGTTAGACATGCTCCCAATGTGATATAATATAGGCCCAGTACATAAACTAATTAATGTTGTGCCACCAAAACATTAATGTTAATTTCTCAAAAACGATCCTATATAATAATTCGCTAAAATGTATGTAACAACGCAGTCATGCACAGTAGAGACTGCTGCACGTGCTGCAGTCATGTTTAGTAGAGACTGCCCGTGACATGGCTGATATGGAGTGGGGCGCTCCAAAGTATCAGCCGCGGAGCGGGCAGTCTCTTCTGTACATAACTGCCCCACAACCGACTGGCACTGTATCAGCCGCGGCACGGCCAGTCTCTACTGTGCATGACTGCTCCACAACCGACTGGCACTGTATCAGCCGCGGCACGGCCAGTCTCTACTGTGCATGACTGCTCCACGACCGGCTGGCACTGTGGAAGGTGTACACGGGCTCTTCAACTAGTTTATTTTATAAACAAATGTCAAGTACAACATTTAGGTAGTTTTTACATTTTCTTCAAAAATTAACTAAACAACTCTTAAGATAACCATTAGACTTTAACACAGAATTTAGAATTTTGAAGGCAATTAGATAATTTGCCAATGGTCTAATGAGAGGTACAAACATTATAAATGACCTTAGATCAGTCAGAATGACAAAAAGAGCATATAGTATATAACAATTTCTATAAATGCATATTTAATACTCAACACTCGCATTTTTGTCAGTGTCTTCATGGAATAAGGCTGGTGACCAATCACTTTAAACCCTGAGAATGGCACACTGATTGACACCCACTGCTTTGGTGCATTTAAGTAAGGGCCTCATTTAGAACCAGAAAATGCTGTTCTTGCTTTTTCTGACCTTAGAGTTCAGATTTCACTAATTAAAGGGATAGTAATACCTAAAATGAAAAAAATATATGTTGTAGGGTTTATCTCCCTGAGTAAAACAAGAGTACTCCCACTGCTGAAAGGTGTTTCATTCAAAAGTTATTAATTTTCAAAGTTGAATTTTTTAGGTGCAATATCACAGTGGCCTGAAATTGTACAGTGGCGCTGTTGCTACACGATCCTATGGACAGCTCTGGTCTCAGGACCATAAATCTCCATAGGATGGTGTAGCAACAGCGCCACTGTACAATTTCAGGCCACTGTGATATTGCACTTAAAAAATTCAACTTTGAAAATTAATAACTTTTGAATGAAACACCTTTCAGCAGTGGGACTACTCTTGTTTTACTCAGGGGGATAAACCCTACACCATATTTTTTTTTACATTTTAGGTATTACTATCCCTTTAACATTTCGGATGAGACAGATGTCTTCAACTGTTACATGTGTCTGCCATCCATGGTTTAATCCTTTCAACCTTCCCTGCATTTGCAACACAAAACTCACCTGTATTGAAAATTTTAGACATCTTTCCATCAGAGGTGGCTATATGGCAGATGTGCGTGATAACTTATGGGACAAGGGAAAACATTTATTATCCCAGCGTTGGCATATAAAGGGCGACAAAATTACATTTATGGTTTATTGAAGTAATTTTGGTACTTTACAGGTCCATCAGAGACAGGAAGTCAGGTCACAGACAGCTGTTTCCGTGAGGTGAGAATCGAACCTCAGTGATCAGAGAAGGGAATGTTCCACTATATCTGTGGTGTCAATAATCCCCTCTGTGGGTAGCACGACTGTACATATATTTACCAAGCAGTCACAGCTGGTCAGGTAAATACAGACAAAAACTATAAGCCAGATTCACAAAACAAAACAGATGAAGTTCTGGGGCAAACAAAGCACCATGCGGAACACATAAAAACATCCAGCTGGTGTACACTTAATTTTTAACTCCCTGACTGCTAGAGAGAGAGAAGTTTGGAGACTTTTCTAACTTTCAAGGAGTAAAAAACCTCAATTAAATGAATGGGAATTGGAGGAATTTCTGTTAGTTCCCTATACTGCTGTTGGGTTCACCCCAAAATTACTACTCTTGTTTTGTGCATATGGACTTTAGTCTTCAAATTAGTAGTTTTCTGAAACATGTGCCTCTAAGATTAACACTTTGAGTGCGAGAGGAGTATCCGATGCATTTCAAAGCAATGCTTTGAATACCCCTCTGGCAAGCAAAGGCTTAAAGTGATAGTCATACTTAAAATAACTTTTGAATAAAACACCTTTCTGCAGTGGGAGTACTCTTGTTTTACTGAGGGGGATAAACCCTACAACATATATTTTTTTTACATTTTAAGTATTACTATCCCTTTAAACCTAGTAATGCACATTAGGTGACATTTATTATTTAGTAACTGGTGTAACAATGGTCATTTCTTACTCTTATGACCATCAACACCCCTTTGAAGACGTGCTCAGCACCTTAGTTAGCAGGCTTGGCTAGTGACCGGTCTGCGATTGGACGTTTGGCTTTACTACAGACTGAGGCTGATGGACCTGGTAGAACAGGAGTAATTCTGGAGTAAACTAAATAAATCAGTGGAGAAAAATAATCACAATAGCCTTTGATTTAACCATTTGAGTGCCAGTAATGAGTTGGATACCCCTCTGGCACTCAGAGATAAATGGGACTTTTAACCCCTTGAATGCTAGAAAAGTATTAATTTATTATTATTAATTTACATATTCTGCAGGTTCATAATATATTACGTCAAATTGCCTGTACTTTTTTACTATAATTTTTTTCCAACAACCTATTTTTTTACACCTTTATGGCCCTGGGATCATAGAACTTCTGTTTACAGAGTTTTCTGGAGGAGACTGTGAAAGGAGGGATAGTGACACAATGTAATATTATACCTGCAGCACCGAATGCTTTGTATACTATATTTAAAGTGACAGTCAACCTCTGTTTTTTGACTTTACATAGTCTGCAAGTGCAAAGTACGTAAAGTCAGTCTGCATACACTTTTTATCATGTACTTATTTCATCTTCACCTATTTTTTTTCTTTCTATAGCGCTTTCTATCAGGGAAAGCAGGGATAGTAATAAAATGTAACACTATCCCTGCAGCAGACTGGAGGGAGGCTTTTGCGTTTTTTATATTTTGTGTTTTTATATAATGCAATTGCAGAATTTGTAAAGTCAAAAAAAAGTGGGCTGCCACTTTAATAGGCTGAGATCGTTTTTCTGCTTCAGGAATTGTGCTACTTTGTATCACTATGCCTGCTTTCATGTTTTCTGACATAAAACTTTTTGGAAACAAAGGTCCAGGGAGCTCACTGCCAGTGACATAAAAGTGTAGCCCTCACACTCCCTAAAAAATAAATACAAATGTATAGGCAATTTGACTTGCAGTATATGTAATATCAAAAGGGAGGCTGATTGTCACTTTAAGCTTTGCAAGGTGTTGCATACCCATCTGGCACTCAAAGGGTTAAAAGTGGTTACCCACTTACATTTAAGGGGATTTATTTATCCCCATGGTGCAACTGTAGATGACTCCCTGCTGCTGGAGCAAATCTGGGAAGTTTTATCAAGCAGCCACAGTTGATTCTATACAGTTTGAAATTAAAAAAAAATGCTATCTAGAAAACTTGTTTTTGCTAAATGTGTCACAAGTGTTTTTCTGCAATTTTATTCTTTAAAGGGACAGTAATGTTTCACAAAAACAGCAGCTCCAATTAATCTTAATAGTATTTGGTCCATGGAGGGTATATGTCAGAGTTGTAGTACAAGAGTAATTGAATGATAAAGTATCCCCCTCCCACCCCTTTTGCCTAGTGTAAAACACCTCCCCTCAGATGTAGAATCTGGTCACTTGACCGGACAGATCACACCGAGGGACAATCTTCTTACTGTGAGAACAATGAAAGCCCTGCTGCCCTTGACAGGTGTTTCAGTTTTTTTCCTTATCTTAATTGAAGATTGTCCCTCTCTGCAATCTACCTGGGCACACCCTTCTGCTCTGAGGTGAGCAGTGTTATATCAGTAAAAGGGGCAGGAGGGGGATACTTTATCGTTCAATTACTCTTGAACTACAGCTCTGACAGAATTGAAATGACACTCTCCACGGCCCAAATACTATGATGATTAATTAGAGCTGCTTTTATTATGAAACATTACTATCCCTTTAATCTCTTGGATAGTAGAAAGGTCTCCAGAATAACTGGACATATATAGAAATTCAAATGTAGAGTAAATTTGGGACAAGATTATTGTACCCTATGAGGAAAAATAAAAATGTTTGACACCCCCCATTAGTTTAAATGGGGATTTAACCCTTTTAAAGCAAACCAGGCCTCCATCACGTTGCTTTGTAATATGCTTGAGACCAAGATGTTAAAAACGCCATTTATGTCAACTGGAATTTTTCAATATTCGTTGTTGTCAGGGGCAATGCTAGGTACTGATTATCAGGACTAAAGCCCAAGGCCTCATACTCATAGCTATGACCACCTAGTAATAATAATGCCCCCCACATTTACCTTACAATGGCCAGAAAATCCAAATGGCCCCTATGAACTGTACCCATGTGCCTTGGTGCAAGAAACATCTTTAGTAAGTTGTGGATGTCATGTCCATGGAAGAATGTACCACTATCCTACTATCTTCGCTAAAGAAGAGTCTGAAGGGAGAAAACTTAGGGCACTCATAGGGTTAATACCACCCCTTGGTAAAGGAGATCTCCTTTATGTGCCCCTACTTGTGTGTCCTCCAAACCCAGTAAGCATGTTCCCTCATTGTGTCCTCTCCTGTTTCAGTAAATATGTGCCCTTCCATGTCTCCTCCTACCAGAATAAGCGTGCCCTGCCATATCCCCTCCTGCCCCAGTAAATATGTGCCCCTTTGAGTATCCTCTCCTGTCTCAGTCAAAGTGTGTCCCTCCATGTCCCCTGCTGTACCAGAAAATGTGTCCTCTAATGTCTCCTACTGCCCCAGTAAACATGTGCCTCTGTGTGTGTGAGTGTAGGAGGAACTTAACCCATTGAGTGCCAGAGGGGTACGGAATGCATTGTGAAGCAATGCATTCTTTACCACTCTGGCACTCAAAGGGTTAAACGTTTCCTTTGCAGAAATAAACAAATAAGCCTTACACTTGTAACCAGAGATGCTCCTGTCCTACTGCTCTGCATAGCGCCAGACCCATCTCACAGGACAAATGGAACTGCGCTGGTAAATTCATAGTGCCACACCACTCAGCTTGACAAATGGGACATGTGTGCTCTCCATCTGTCCCAGTAAATGTACCACTCCATATCCCCTCCTGACACAGAAAATATATGCCCCTCTAAGGGTACACTATGGAAATGTTGCCCATAATTTGGCGACCAACAAAACAGCACGTTTAAAATGTCGCCTGCATGAAAAGGGAGACATCAGAATGTCACCTGCATCAAAAGAGCGACTTTCTGAGGTCTCAGGGTTAAGTGTCACCAACATCTGTGCCTTAACTCTCCAATAAATAATTTTGCATCACTGTCACAATAATAAGAAGAAAAGGATAGATGCACCAAATGAAGTGAAGTGCCACTCCAAGGGCTAAGATGCATACCCTCCATCTGTGCCTTAAACCTTTGAGTGCAATGCATTGAGAACCCTTCTGGCACTCATAATGATAAGATGCCCTCTTCTACTCACAAGCCCGAATCAGCACGTTGGCCACATAACAGTCACGCCTAATTGTCGCAAATCTGATAAGGTACAGATGGACACTTAAGCGTGACTCTGATGCGGCTGACATGCTGATACAGGCTTGTGAGTGGAAGAGGGCATCTTAACCCTTTGAATGCCAGAGGGGCTCTCTGGCACTCAAAGGGTTAACGCACAGATGGAGTGTATGCATCTTAACCCTTTGAGCGGCACTTCACTTCATCTGTGCATCTTTCCTTTTTTTCTTATTAGCATGACTGTGATACGGACTAAATTAATTATTGGAGAGTTAAGGCACAGATGGTGGCGACAATTAAGCCTACAACATTGGAATGTCTCCCTTTTGATGCGGGTGACATTCTGATGCTGCCCTTTTTATGCAAGCATTTTAAACGCACTGTTTTGTTGGTCGCCAAATAGTGGACGACATTTCAATAGGATACCCCTCTAAGTATGCAGAAGGAACTCATTCTTCCTCTGCAGAAACAAATACATAACTCAGCCTTAAACTTGCTCCCTCCCCTGTCCCATTAGTCAGATTGGGCTGTGCGGTGCTAGATGATATCTGGGGAATTTTAATGCACGGGTGTACATAGTTGCTTGCTGGGACACTAATCTCAGGAGGCCTCTTCTTGGCTTCATAACAGTACCATTTCTACAGGAAGGAACCAATTTAATTATTGGAACGGATGGCCAGTGAGGAGTGAGAGTTCTGGGTGCACAATGTGTATATGCCTGGGAACTCTCATGTTTGACCCAGAGACTCAGGGTTTTGAACCAGATCTCAGGGTGAAGGGCCAAATTTTATGGGTGAGTGGGTCCAGTGCTTCCTACTACATGATTTACAGCAATGTACTGCCTATTTAATGTCCAGATTAGAGACATTTCTACCAACAAGGCAAAGGGAGAAGTCTTACTTGTCCTGTACGTGTTTAATAAGTGATATCTCAGAACTGTAGAATGTTAAAGGTTCCTTGAAGACTGACTGGATCATCTCTAAGTTACAGTAAACATTGACCGTACCCCCCAAATGTCCCTCTTTAGGATGGACAGTCCCTCTTTGAGACCCAGATTCCTCTGTCCTACCCTGGTGTCCCTTTTTGTAGGAGATCAGACTGTGTGTTGTGTATATAAGTGTATCACATTGCTCCACAGCAATAAAAGTCACACTAATCAGTGGCCCCCCCTACATTTTACTGTGCCCCCATGTGCCCCCCCCCCCACACACAATTTTCTTCACCTCCCAGTGCTCTAGCTTTTTTTGCACCTCCTCATGCTCCTGCTTCCTGCTCCCTCGCACCTCGTGGCGTTTTTCATTCGGGCTCTTGAGTCTACTCATTCGGGCAGCCTGAATGAACAGAGCCCGATAAGAGCTGAGATGCTGGAGCACTGTACTGTAGCGCTCGATGAATCGCCCAGCGGTGGATTAGCTGGTAATGTCAGATGCAGGCATGCAGCTTAACTCACTGCGTCTGCGTACCAGCCACCAGAAGAGCCGCAGCCGCACCCAGGGGAGGATGCAGTGGATGACGGAGCTCTCAGAGTAGGCCAGCGGTGGGGAACTGGCCTGGGGCAGCAGCCAACAGCAATTTGAGCAGCCAGTGACGAGTCACGGGTGAGGGTCACAACCCATGAACCCATGACAAACAATTAGATATATATCTATATCTTCAGTGGCAAATCTCATATTGAATGTATCAGTTTAGACCACTGATAGAGTATCAATGGTCTAAACTGATACTTTCAATATGAGATTTGCCACTGAAGATATAGCTATATATCTAATTGTTTGTCATGGGTTCATGGATTTCATGTATCAATACATATTCGCTAACTAAGCTACTTTACCCAACAACCTATGATGGCAGCAAAGGAAAAGGACAAAAGAAAATAAGAATTCAGAAAAAAGAAAGGAGGGAAATACAGCAGGGGAGGGAGGCACCAGGACATGGTTATAAAAAACACCCTATTACTAGGAGGAATGTTTGTAATAAAAATATTCAAGGCCAAAATAATTTTCTTTAGTTAGAGGGTGAGACCACTGAGCCTCTTCTCTAACTTGTTTTACTGGTGCAAGCCAGTAACCAGTCCGCCATAATTTTTCACACTGCCTATCACGGAGGTCTTCTGGTCCACGGGGTGAGGAATTGGAGGGAGATGGAGTCCTACATCACCGTCCATGCGCCTAAGGAGGAGAACTCTGAGATGCTTGCCTCAGCATGGCCCTGTTCTGTCTGAAAGAACACCATATCACAGGAAGGCACTGCAGGTCTTAAGGAGGACTTCACCAGCTCTCTCCCTCCTCACAGAAAGAGGCAAGAGGGGGAAAATGGGGCAAAGGGGGATGGGTCAAGACCAGATGAGGAGACAGAGGTAAAAGGGGGATCAAGACAAGAGCCAAGTAGAGGCGAAAGCAGCAAAAGGGGGGAAAGCAATAGTCAAAAGGGAGAAAAAGAGGTAAAAAGGGGGGATCAAGAGGCAAAAGGGTGAGACAGGCAAAATGGGGGGCACAAGAGTAAAAAATGAGAGAAAAAGACAAAAGATGGGCTCAGGAGTCAAAATGGGGGAAAGAGGCAAAAGGGGGGCTCAAGAATCAAAAGGGAGAGAAAGAGGAAGGGGAGTTCAAGAGTCAAAAGGGAGAGAAAGAGGTAAAAGGGGGCACAAGAAGAGAGATAGAGTCAAAAGGGGGAAGAAGCAAAAGGAGGGATCAAGAGACAAAAAGGGAGGTGGAGTCAAGAGGGGGAGAATGAGGCAAGACTGGAAGGAAGATGGAAGAGTGGGGATCAAGAGAGGCGAAAGACTTTCTTTCCCTTGCCTTTTTCTCTTTATTCCATATTTAACTCTTTCTCCCTCTTACCCCTTTATCTTTCTCCCCATTTTGCTTCTCTTTTGTTCATTCTTTCCTCTTTATCCCACTCTTGCCTCTTTCTCTCCCCTTTCATTTTTCTCTTTATCTCCCTCTTTATCCCTTTTGCCTCTTTCTCCTACCCCACATGCCTATTTCTCCCCCTTCTTTCCTCTCTTCCTCCCCTTCTCATTTCAACCAAATGGTTTGGGCTGGGACAGTGGGCCAGAGTAATTGTAGAAATGGGCCGCTTGATGAAATGTGGGACTGGTATCCAGGGCTGGTTGTTATTCTAAGTCAGGCCCTGCTCCCATGTATATGACTGAATTTAAGCCTCAGAAAAGAAACTGCATGGAGCTATTTAACCTTTTGAGTTCCACAGGAGTGTCCAGCGCATTGAAAAGCAATGTGTTGGGCAAGTACTATGGTACTCAAAAGGGTTCAGGTTTGAGTGGCAGAGGATTGAGCAACACATTACTTCTCAGTGCATTGCATATCCCTCTGGCACTCAAAGGGGTGAGTGTATATGATTTCAGAGGTAGTTGAGGGCTATTGTGGAGGGAAAGTGGCTGATGGCTCCTCTGAAATGAGGGTGATGATTATGGTTATTGCATACTCAGTGGGGAGGTCTGATAAGGGATGGGGCTGAATGCCATAACAGGGTCTATAACCGGGAGAGAGACAATGAAGTGACTGATGATTATGTGATGGCGGAGGGCTGTGCTATGGGTTTTTGGTGTTAAGGCCCCAAATGGCATGTGGTCTGAGGACTCGGATAGGGTGAGGATTGCAAGGGACTTAAGGCCTAATTCCAGGTCCGGACTGGCCTACCGGGATACCAGGAAAAATCCCGGTAGGCCGCCAGCACTGGGCCACCCTGTGGGCCGGCTGGGGAGGCTTAAATAAATGCACTGTTTGTAAAGCAAAGCCAATCATCAGACAGCAGCCGCAAGGTAACAGGCAGCCACATCTAGACAGTGGAGGCAGGCCGGGCCTAGACCCAGTAACGTCAGAAGCATTGTGAAAAGCACACTGCGTCTGCGCACCGGGTAGGCCGGCCGCTCCTACCTTAAGCAGTGGTGTGGTCTGCCGAGACGGATAGAGCTGAGCGGGAGGCTGGGAGCAGAGACCGCATGAGCAGACGCCAGTCACAGGCAAGAGGGGAGCGGGAATCAAGACAGCAAGAAAGGCAAAAGGGGGAGCAAGAGGGTTTATATAGAGGCAAGAGGGGGAGAAAGGGATAAGGGGAATCAATAGCAGGTAAAAGATGTAGAGGGGGGCAAGAGAGAGAAAAAAAGAGGCAAATGGGAGAAAAAAAATTGACAAGAGGCAAAAGGAGGGGGGACCAAGATGCAAAAGGAAGGGGGATCAGGAGGGGGAGAAAGAGGCAAAAGGTTGGGATCAAGGGTGAAGAAGGGGAGAGAGAGAGGCAAAATGTTGGGATCAAGGGTGAAGAAGGGGAGAGAGAGAGAGGCAAAAGGTTGGGATCAAGGGTGAAGAAGGGGAGAGAGAGAGGCAAAAGGTTGGGATCAAGGGTGAAGAAGGGGAGAGAGAGAGAGAGACAAAAGGTTGGGATCAAGAGTTAATGAGGGGGAGAAAGAGGCAAAGGGGAGATTGAGAGGATAATGGGGGAGGGGAGAAAAAGGCAAAAGGAGGGGGGATCAAGAGGGGAAGAAAGAGGCAAAAGGGGGGAATCTGGAAAGGGACAGAGGGAGAGAAAGAGGCAAAAGGGGGATCAAGACAAGAATCAAGGCTGGATTAAGGCAAGAGGTGGGAAGAGGCAAAGAGGGGGATCAAGAGGAGGAGAAAGGGGGGATGAAAAGACAATGGGGGAAAGAGGCAAAATGGAGGATCAAGAGGGGTAGAGTGGCAAAAGGAAGATCAAGAGGGGTAAAGAGAGGTAACTTGAGAAGAGGGGGAATCAAGACCGGGTGAAAGAGGCAGAGGGGGTCAAGAGTGGGAAAAAAAGAGGCAAATGGAGGGGGGATCATGAGGTGAAAGGAGGGGCAATCAAGAGGCAAAAGGAGGGACCAAGAGGCAAAAAGAGTGACCAAGAGGCAAAAGGAGGGAGGATCAGGAGGGGGAGAAGCGCAAAAGGGGGGCTCAAGAGTCAAGGAGGGGGAGAAAGGGGGATAAAAAGGGAGAAAAAGGCAAAAGGAGGGGGCTCAAGAGTCAAGAGGGGGAGAACAAAGCAAAAGGTGGGAATGAAGAGTGGGAGAAAGAGTCAAGAGGTGGTGTGTGTGTGTGTGTTAGAGTATATATATATATATATATATATATATATATATATATATATACACATACATACATACATAAAACTCTTTATTACTCTGGTGGTGATATAACTCTATATTGCTCTGGTGGTGGCATTCAGATGTGTTTTAAAATGCATGTTTTCCCCTTTTATAAACAAGAAAAAAATGCTATGAGGCTGGTATAATGACGCAATGCTGTGGGGTTGGTCAGCAATTTTTTCCGGGGCTGGTTTTTATTCCCAGTCCGGCCCTGCCTAATTCAGCAGGTTAAAGTGGTGCAATTCTGGGGCAAACCATCTGCACCATAGGGGTAAATGAAAACCTCCCAAATCTCCACTGATTTAAATTGAGCTTTTTAACCTCTTGAATGCTAGAGCGGTCTCTAATGCATTGCATTCTAGTGGTTAAAATCTCCATTTAATCCAAGAGACTGTTTATTAGCCTCTTTTATGTAGTTGATTTGCTCCAGAATTGCACCACTTCAGCTTGCTGAATTAGTCCTTAGGGTCACCTTATATTCAGGCTTTTTCTTTTTTCCTTCATGAAAATCTCATGTTTGTGTGGGTAGGGGGTTGCCTTATATTCAAGCAAATGCGGACACACCTCTGGCATTTAAAGAGTTCAATTGCTTTAGTTTTTGTGACAAGTACGGACAAAATCACATCAAAATATACCCCTCAACATCAAATATAACACATGCCATAACAAAACTCCCTAATCATCATTCGTCCCCCCTGCAACATCAAAAGCCCCCATCAACATAACACATCTTCCTGCAAATAAAGAGCCCCCACCACATCAAATCACCCAAGTAGTAGCAAAAGAAATCCTTACAACTTCAAAAGCCTTATCAAATAAAATGCACAGTGGGATGGGGAACATTTTCTACCATCAGCTATTTCCTTGCACATATTTAAACCAGTAAGCAGCACTGGTCAAAAAGTGTTCTCTCTGTTGAACCCTTCCCCTTTCCTTTAGTCTCCCCTTTGCCCTTTATTTCCCTTCTTTGCCCTTTCTCTCTCCACGTTTACTCTCTCTATTCACCCAGCTGAAATATAGCTCTGTATTGCTTTTTGCTCTGGTGGTGGCATAAAAATCTGTATTGCTCTGGTGGTGGCATCTAACTGTAGTGATCTGGTGGTGGTGTATTGCTCTGGTGGCGACATAAATATGTATTGCTCTGGTGGTGGCATGTAACTTTGTATTGCTGGGCTGTTGACATAACTTTATTGCTCTGGTGGTAGTATCTAACTGTAGTGCAATGGTGGTGGTGTATTGCTTTAGTGGTGACATATAAATCTGTATTGCGTTAATAGTGGCATATAACACTTTATTGCTCTAGTGGTGACATTTTGCTGTGCTGGTGATATAACTATTCTGGTGGTGGCATATAACCTTATTGCTGTACTAGTGACATAACTTTATTGCTCTGGTGGTAGCATCTAACTAGTGCTCTGGTGGTAGTGTATTGCTTTGGTGACATATAACTGTATTGCTCCAGTGGTGACATAGCTCTATAATACTTTAGTGATGGCATCTAACTACAGTGCTCTAGTAGTGGCGTGTAAATTGGTATTGCACTGGTGGTGACATATAACTCTGTTTTGCTCTGGTGGTGGCATATCTGAAGCTGATTAAGACAAGAATACAAATGGACCAGTGATGAGATGTATCATTCTAGAGCTTTAACAATTGCTAGGAAAATAAATCAGTATTTTACCAGTCTACCAATGTTTTCCATTGATATAGTGTGCATAGACACATACCCAGTGGCCTGAATGTCATTATTTCAGTTGTAAAGACTTTGTTACTGCTCATTAAATTGGCCCCCCATTTTTTCTTCTGGCCCCATGTGTGCCCCCACCCAAGTAGAAATCCTAGAGTCCCCACTGACATTAATGTTTGTAGAAACTTCAGTATATGTGCTTATAAATTAGTCTGTGTAAATAAAATAATTTGGGCTTGCTCTAAATCATATATTCAGTTACACAAAGAGGTGTCAATAGGTCATGAAATAACCTAAAAATGCTCACTAATGCCCCGCCCACAGGCAACACCACCTAAATCTAAAGTGTCCCTCTTTAGCCATTTCAAACCTTGTGAGGTTTGCATTCAAGAAACCTAGCATTCAGAGGCTTGAGCTTCATTTAAATCTATGGGACATTTAATTTATTTCCCAATGTGCAGATAGTTTGCGTCAGAATTTCACTTCTTTAGTTTACTAAACTACACCTCATCTGTTTTAGAATGTAACGCTGATCTATATTTAGTGATGTAATTTTCATAAAATGCTCAGGACTGCAATGCCAAAGTACTGCCAGCGAGTGGCGCGGTACCTCCAAATAATCGTCGTATCACAGTCTTGCCACCTAGTGGTCACTTTCCATTACAACATACCCGCTCCTCCCCCACTCACCTTGTCTCTAGTCCCCAGCCTGCACCGACTAATCAGAACTAGTAGCGCACGGTCACATGACAACACCCAAACCAATCAGCGACGAGAGGCCGAGCAGGCACCTCGGCCGCCATTAAAGAAAGGAATCTGTGAATTCAAATGGGAAACATACCCCGAACCTGATCCTATTATTTATTCTTATTTCTATTAATCTTTTATTATATGCGTTCCTGTAAGTAAAACTGGATCGGAGAAAGGAAAAGCAAGAGTAGCAAAAGCTGTGACCACTTGTTTCTACGCAGGAGGAGAGACAGAAGAGGAGGAGGGGAAAGGAAAATGGCGAACCTGTGAGAGGAGAAGCGGATAAACAGCCGGAGTCTGAGTAGCTCTGGTGTTGTTCAGACTTTTCTTTCTTCTCTGAGGCATCGAGGTGACCTTCCGCCCTTCGCTGCTGCCCCGACATCGTCTTGTGTACCGGTGTCCGGGCGGTTCCCGCCATGCTCTGCGCCCCGAGCCGGGGCACCAGCGGCGGGGGAGGGAGGACTGAGACACCGCCCGGATACCGGCGCTCGTAACGCCCGGACACCGCACTGAACACACCGATCTACTGTTAGGACAAAGAGCCTGATCTTCTACCACTCGCAGGACTGAATACATCGCCACTTACCGACAGGACTAGCGAATACCACCCTGTACACCCTACGGACATTGGCTCAAACCAGCATATCCATCCGATACACACCCGTGCCACCCTCCTGCCTGCATTAAAATGTCCAGGGGCGGACAATTATTCGAATTATTTATCAAGTCACTTTCATCAAGATGATCCAATCTTGAATCACGACTGATTGATCCTTGTCGTTTTTCCCCCCTGCTTCCTTCCCCAGTCCTATTTATTTGGATTATTGCTGACTGATAGGTGTTTGCTTCTAGCGGCAGCTGTTAGTCTTCTCTCGTCTCCTTTTCTTGTTCGGAGTGGGATAATGGCGTGTGTTCTCTGGCTGTGAGGATGAGTTCATGTTTTGTGCCGAACGGGGCCAGTCTGGAGGATTGCCACTCCAACCTCTTCTGTCTGGTGAGTATCCATGTGCAACCAATGCTGTCGTATCTGCTCCCGTAGTACACGTGTGTGTGTGTGTGTGTGTGTGTGTGTATGTATGTGTGTGTATATATATATATAAATATGACAGTGCAGACTCGTCTGCCTGGATCATGTAAGTGTGTGGGTGTGCGACCATGTTAAATCACTGTTGATTTGTGTATGTTAACCCTCAGAGTGTCTGAGGCTTGTACAACGGAGAGCGAACCAGTTCTTTGCACTCCCCTCTGGCAGTCAAGGGGTTAGGTACTACAGATTAAACACATATGTTTGTGTTGGTACTTACTCCTGTACCTATACCTACAGTTGTCAGACCTGAGTCAGCCTGTCATTTACACATGCACACAGTACTTTAAACACTCTGTGCACTATGTATGCAAGTGTAGTGGGTCAAACTAATCTCACCCTAGGGGACACATACCCATTTTATAGATCTTATCCTATTTAATTTGGGCTTTTAAAACCCCCTTGAGTGATACAGAAGTATTCAACGCATTGCGAGCTCTAAAACATTTTTGTGGTTAAAAACCACTTATGTGTGGGATCGCTTTATTCTTCATGCTGCAGTTTTTTCCACAGAATTGCTCCATTTTTCTTTCATACATAAGGGCAACTGAGTGTAAGCAAAACTTATCCAATGCTCGTGTGTATGACAGATCTGCATGTGTTCATACTCATAAGTAGCATGCTCCATTCCGGAATGTCTAAATCAAATTATACTGTACATTATATTGTTTGTACGCCATGCTAATCTGTTAAGCGTGGTATTCTCCCTGTCAGTGTTTGGTACTGCTGTCCTATTTCTGTCGAGCTCTGCTTGTCTTATCTCATATTTCATTCTGCATAATTTGAGGCCTACCTACTTCCAGACATAACTGTGTGATTGTAAAATGTTAACCCCTTGGATGTTCTCCAACACACTTCAACTTATTTGAGGTATCCCTAGCATCCATTGACTTTAAAACATGTTTTTGAGATATTGCCACTGACTACCAGTGTATCTGAACTATGCCACTCATTATCCACATAGTTATGTTATACATATTTCCATGATTATGTCAGTTGTATTCATAGTCCCAATACTACTGTATTGCTACACAGATTTCTGTGTAGCTATTTTTGTGTTTATCTCTTTAACTGCTAGGATTACTGTTTGTAATCATGCATTTTATCAGTCCCTCAAAATAATAGGGTTATCTATATCTGGGGGTGTTCTGTTTGATTACATGTGGATCTCTGTATTGCCATCTTATGTTTGCAAAGTAGCTTGGCCCAGAGCTCCCTATACATACAGCTGTCTACGCTTGTCCTATTTTCACTGTCTGTGTGTAAACCTGCAGTTTCTAAGTCTGTATTTAGCCCTCCCTGTCCTCTCTGTGGGAGTGGAGCCTGGGAAGGAGGAGGCAGGAAGCAGCCATTTTCCTGTCTTCCCTGCTGGGTAGACCCTTGCTGTAGGATCCATAAGTCTCTACTCCTGGCACTTCCCCCGCCCCCACCCACTTCATTTTGTGTCCCAACTGTCCTCACTCATCTATCGCTTCTGGTTTTCAGTCATTTTTTTTTCCTCTTAACAAGTGCAATGTTTCTTTCCATTCTACACCCTGTCTCCATCTCTGTCTCCATTTCCCTTTGTCTTTTCTTTAGCAATAATCTCATCAGTTTTAATGGTTTCCTTTTCTTAACACCTTTCTACAGAATTATTTTATACTTTTTTTTTTTTTTTTTTTTTTTTCTCTCCTATTACCTGTAAAATCTATATAGTTTGATTCACTAGTTTAATATTTTATAAGCTGCTGGGCGAAAGTTTTATACAGTCTAAAACTGACCTCTTATGCCAACCATCTGCCAGTGTAATTTTATATATAATTTTATTATTATTATTTTTTTTTTACCTGAATTTTATTGCTGTTTATAATCAAACTAGCACAGAGAGAACATACTATTTTTATTCATTTTTTTTAGTGCCTTGTAATTATTGACATTCATATAACTTCCTTCCTTGTATAATCATGTAATTGGGAGCATTAGCGTCTCTAAAAAGTACCCATTGGGAACCAATATTAAATCCAGTGCTGATGTGGGGAATATTTAGTTTAGTCCCTGTGTTGCATCTGGTCTGTCATGGAATTGCTACAGGTTATGGCCCAAGGCCCTTGTTAAAGTTTCTCCCAGGAAAGCTTCATGAATGACTGAATACATCAGTGGGAGGAGTTTGGAGTCCTGCAGAAAAGAAATATGCTTCTGTGGATATAAAGTAAAGTACTATTCAAATATTAGTTTGAGACCCAATCCACAAAACAAATTCATAGCTACTGTTATGCATATGAACTTGGCAGAAAATCCCATTAGTGCTATGAACCATAAGATAATTCCAAGAACGGAAACATTAAAACTTCTGTATATTTTCCAAAGAAATGTTGTCACTTAAAGCTGTAAAGTTTTTAAACTATATTGCATTATCACAGTATGCAGGGTTGAGCAACAATATAAAGAAACTTGGAGCCAACTGGGAATTTTAGTTGTGATGCTCGTGTGTATACAAGATACAACAAAACAAAATTAGCAGTCAGCAGGTAAAGTTTTTCATTGGCTTATGGTTTTGTCCTACCACTGATAGTGACTTTTCATTAACACTTTACCAGATGTTGTGCATATGCACACTATTCCTTGTTCTCTAAAATAGTTAAAAACTTACTGGGGTTTATAAATGAGGGAAAACTAAGTGACCCTTTGAAAAGCATCTTTTTGTTTAAAGGGATAGTAATACTTAAAATGTAAAAAAAAATATGTTGTAGGGTTTATCCCCCTGAGTAAAACAAGAGTACTCCCACTGCTGAGAGGTGTTTTATTCAAAAGTTATTAATTTTCAAAGTTGAATTTTTTAGGTGCAATATCACAGTGGCCTGAAATTGCACAGTGGCGCTGTTGCTACATGATCCTATGGAGATTTATGGTCAACTGACCAGAGTTGTCCATAGGATCATGTAGCAACAGCACCACTGTGCAATTTCAGGCCACTGTGATATTGCACCTAAAAAATTCAACTTTGAAAATTAATAACTTTTGAATGAAAGACCTCTCAGCAGTGGGAGTACTCTTGTTTTACTCAGGGGGATAAACCCTACAACATACTTTTTTTTACATTTTAAGTATTACTATCCCTTTAAACACATGGTATATGGTAGTATTTATAAGCTGTATCCAGATGTTATACGTCATTCCACTGTTTGGAAAATATTCCAAAAGTACAAACGATGATGCCTGGACTTTGTTTAAGGAATGTGAAGGGACCACTAAGCAGCCTAAGCTCCAGCTGCCTAATGCTTTTAACCCTTGGAGTGTCAGAGGGATGCACAATGCATTGCAATGCATTGTGCAGCCCTCTGGCAGTCAAAGATTTAATAGCCTCTGTAACAGTGCCAGTAAAGCTATGTTTGTGGCTAATGCAGCCTTAACATTTTATGACCTGTTGTTAAATTGCACTTGCTGATCTCAGTATTTGAAACAGAGCATGTTTTAGGGATCTCTGAAGAATAGATATAGTCTGTTGCAGCCATCTAATTTGGCTATCTGTACTTTTGATTAATGAAATGAACACACTTGCACCACCACCCCAATTGGTGTCCCTAGAAGGGAAGTTGAAATGAGGCCAGAATTCCAGATGTTAATAAGTGATCACAGCGTTAAACCTTGAAATCTTTGTACTGTTGCCTTCTAAATAATTGTAGTTCAGGAATGTGCTTCTCCCAGTTCGGCAGCTCCTCTTTCTGACCAGTAAACTGAGCATATGAATCCTTTTTTTTTTTTTTTTTTTTTTTTCTTCCCCTTTTCCACCCATCTTGTATTTCCACTTTCAGTTTCATCCTAAGAATTGGTTATCAAATTACAACGTTTATGTAATCAATTGTTTAATGTTGATAACTGCACAGTCTAAAGTACTACTGATACTCCAAAGTAGTAAATTAATTGGGGGGGGGGGGGTGTTTAATACCTAGAGTCTTCTGCAGTGTGTTGCGTATCCCTGTGGCACTCAACGGGTTAACACATTGCTAATCATTGTGTGTGCACACCTCTGTCTTTTAAAGGTTTAAAATATGGGAGGACCCCACACATGAGAAATTGGGGGAATTGCAATTGCATAAATTGCATAACATGTTTGTGTTTACAATTGGGGGGTTGGTACCAGATATGAATGAAGGGTTATGCTGTTTTATATTGAATAACAAGTGGAGCTGAAAATGTATTGCAGTTGGGTAAAACAATACTTAGGAAAAAAAAAAAAGCTCTGTGCTATTTGTTTGGTGTAAACAGCATAAACCTTCAAAGCTTTTAATCAATGTAAACTTTTTTTATTTTGACATTGCAAGTTCTTTATGTGCATAACATATGAAGTTAAATTGCCTTTACTTTTTATTTCATGTTTCCCTGGTCTTCAGGTTGTTTAGAGAGATCCTTCTTTCATGGTTTGTTAAAGTATTATTTTATTGTATAGATTTAATGGTCAACTGACCAGAGGTATCTCTAGGAACAGACCTAAGCAGGGACATAAGCGTTTAACATCAACTTTCTTATAGTATTATTTTAGTTTTATGCACTTTTCAGAATATGTACAGTCCAAAATACAAGATTACGATAGCTTTCAGCTCAAACATAAAATTGCAACATACTCAAGTGGGAGACCAAGTACATATTGTGTGTGCGTGTACCAATATGTTATGATATACATAAAATCGGCCAACATGCACTGTGACCATTGACGTGGCCATCAATATGTATAAATCAGTGCATGGATTGACACTCAACAGGAATGTGTGTAAATGACTCTACTAAATATAAAACTTGTCAATGTTTAGTCTTATGAGTCTTTAACAGTAAAACCATGTACTAAAGTTCCTGTTGAGTGGCAATCCTTGCACAAATTTATATAATGTAAGGTGGTTATTATTGGAAGAACACGTTAACAGGTGTCTGCTTTCTCAAACCTCCACGTGCACTGTTTTCAAGGAGATTGATGATACGTGTGTGTGTTAGTCCTTGCACTTTTCAGGATATCCCTGCTTAGAGCTGAGTAATAAATGGTGCAGATATTGGGACTATGCTGCCTGTGCTTAATTAGGGATATCCTGAACTTCTGCTCTCTTGGCCTGTCCCAACTACTGGAGCTGAGAATCACTGCTCTATGTATGGATGTTTACACCCTTATATGCAGGATTTTTTTGTGTGCCATAATGTTGTAAAGCCTTTAACATGTTTAAGCCTTGGTCACTAGGTTAATTTTCTCATGGTCTTGTGTTGAACATGATATTTATGAAGCAAAATGTTCTTTTTTTGTTAGGCTGATCTTACAGGGATTAAATGGAAGCGGTACTTCTGGCAAGGCCCTACATCTGCCCCAATCCTCTTTCCTGTGACAGAAGAAGATCCCATTTTGAGCAGCTTCAGCAGGTGCCTAAAGGCAGATGTATTGAGTGTTTGGCGACGGGATCAGCGTCCTGGGCGGAGAGAGCTGTGGATATTTTGGTGGGGAGAAGACCCAAATTTTTCTGACCTTATACATCATGACCTAGCAGGTAAGTGAATATATTGGAAATAAATAATGTCCACATTTCCTGATCCTTTTTAAGATTTTGGTTGCTACATGATTGCAAATGAAAATGAGGCATATTGATAGACTTACACATACTTTTACACAAGGCCAGTGAGTAAAGCTATATATTTCAAGCTTGTTTGCTGATTATCAACTCCAATCATCCAGGCATGTGCACACAGTTCAGGTTTTTAAGATATTTCTTAAGAACATTCAGCTCACTTCACAATGACACAGCCATTGATCCGTCTTTGATAAATCAGCGATAGGATGAAAATATGTGTGGGTCTGCCATGTGGAATTAACAATGACAAACACTTCTTTAGTTGGTGTAGCTCTTCATTTAACTTTTAAATTATACATTCTATATATCTGTTAATGATGGACTACTCTTAAATGGGGAATTATCAAGCCATACGTCTGCTTCTATAAGAACAGGCTTTTGTAAAAAGTGAGGAGCTTTACTGTTCAGGCCCAAAACAGCCCTTCTGTAGAGGGGGTGATGATCAGAAAACTGAACGCAGTCCTCCAGCCGCAAACTGTTTGTGTTGCATGCACACACTGTGTCGGACTGTCAAGTCCCAAAGCAGAGGGTCTATGGGATCTGCTTCAAACAAGATAAGACTAAAGTTTTTAAAGGGTTAGTAATGTCTTAGAAGAATAATTAATATTGTAGGTAATGCAAAAAGAAATCTGTACAAGTCCTATCTCTCAAATATGGTTTGAGAGAGAACGTTTTAAAGTTCCCTTTTCGCTGACATCAGTGTCTAGCTGACAGCAGGAGATCCTGGTCTGGGAACCTTCAGGTGGCTCTTCAGCAGAGCAGTGATACCGAAATCTTTAATAATTGGAACAGTCTACAAAGTGTGCCTGGTTTGCAATCGCACTTTGTAGACCGTTCCAGTGAAGTAGTTCTTTTTAGATTTTGGTATCACAGCTCTGCTGAAGAGCCGCTTCAAGTTGTACGACTTGAATCTCCTGCTGTCAGCTTTACAGCTGACAGCAGGGAGAGGGGAACTTTAAAATGTCCTATCTCTCAAACCATAAAGGTTTGAGAGAGAGGACTTGCACTGATCTATTTCTTTTAGCGTTATCTATAATATGTTTTCCTTTAAGACATTACAATCCCTTTAAGATATCAGTCTTCGCGTGTGTGCGTGCGTGTGTGCGTGCGTGTGTGCGTGCGCGCGCGTGCGCATCTTAGACCTCCTGTCAGACCCTGTTTTCTCACTTTACTTGCCTTCATGACTTGCATCTCTCCTTGACTTTGTAGTGTTATAACTGTGGCCTGGATTCCACTGCAGTTCAACATTTAACCAAGGGCTTTATCTACAAATTTCTCAATAGTTTTCAGTAAAAATCTGTTAGCCATGATACCGTATCAACTGCTTGGAATCTAGGCGTGTATTTGGTGTAATCGAAGTTGTTTTCTGGACAGATTTCTAAACATGAAAGAAAATGGGCATTATATTTAAATCAAAGTACAGGTCTATTAAGGAACAACAGGATCTGAAATTGAACTGCGGTTATATACATTTAAATATCACCTATTTCAAACAAGACTCTAAAACTTTTGTTTTTTGTTGCCTAAAATCTAGTCAACAAATGTAGAATGTGATGGCAGATAAGAACCATTTGGCCAACCTTGTCTGCCCATTTTCCTACTGTAAAAACCTCAAATCTTATTTGATCTTGTCTTATGCATCACATGCATGCTTAAATTCCGTCACTGTATCAACCTCTACCACTTCTGCTGGTAGGCTATTCCACTTACCCACCACCCTCTCAGTGAAGTAAAACTTTTACATTACATCTAAACCTGTGTCCTTCTAGTTTTAGACTATGGCCTCTTGTCCTAACATTTTACTCCTTTGAAATGTACTGCCTTCCTTCACTTTGGTGAATCCCTTCATGTATTTGAATGTTTGTTATATCCCCTCTCTCTTCTCTCCTCCAACCTATACATGTTCTGATCCTTTTAGTCTACCCTGATATTTATTTTCCTGTAAAGCAGCGCACACACAACATATAAATATATGTTCTCTAACTAGGACAGTTCACACATCTGTTAAAAAGCAAGTTTAGTATAGTTTAATGATGTAATATGAAAATGTTTTATGCTAGCTGTTAGTACATATTTAAAATTATGCCAACCTATTTCGTTGTTGCTGTTAGTGTCCCTTGAAATAGTTTTTTCATCTGCTTAACATTTGACAACACTTTCATAATTAAAAGGTTCTTTATTTTAAAATTATATGCAAAGCTTTGTAATTTTTGCTTCTGTTCATTTTCTCTCATTGGCTCCTAATATAACTGCTTTCACATTTCATGAATTCTTGGTGTGTTTTGTTGTCCATTTCCACACCTGCATTAAGAGCGCACACAACTAGATCTTTGTCTAATTTAAAATGGAAGTAAAATGATTTCACAGTTATCAATATTCCATAGTGTCAGGTATTGTAAATAACCCTATGGGGCTCAATTACAGAGTACAAATTGTCAGGTGTTACTGCATATTTTTTTTTTTTTTTCCTTCTCTCTTCTCCCCTCTCCCCCCTCTTCATGTTGCCTGTTTTTATTCTTGCACTTGCTTAGTTATTTGAGTGAATGGGCAGATGCTCCACTCAAATATCCCCCTCCTCCATGAATACAAAAAAAAAATCCCCTTTCCTTGTATGAGAGGATAGGCGTGCATTTACTAGCAGATGTTTTTTTTTCTCAATGAATAAGTTGAAGAGCATTGATCAGCATACTAAATATGTTGCTGGCTCTGATACTTGGTAAGTTTAATCCCTGATTTCCTCATCTGGGGAACCCGCTGGTTGTCTTCATCCATTATTTATTTATTTTTTTTTCCCTTCTCCTCCCCCTTCAGTTTCTCAGAAGGCACAAAGCGAACACCTTTTGAGCAATGCGATGCCTCACATTGTGTTTAACATCTCTCTGGTTCTCAAGAGGTAGTTCTGCAAAAATTAATCAAATGATTCAAATAGTTGATATTTTATTATACTTAATAACTAGTACTTTCAACAAGATAAAGCTCCGTTATACACAGTCATGGCTATGCAAATCTGTGTTATGTTAATTCTCTTGGTGATGATCTAATTCTGTCTATAATGAAAGCAACAATCTGTAGACTACTTGATTTGAAATATTCCAAACTTGTACTCCTACATCTCTTTGAACAAAATTTCCCTTTTTTATTTATTAGTTTTTCTATTTTCCCTTGTGAATAATCAAGCTGTGGGGAGGGGGGGATATGAACTAAGGTGAGTGCTATTTATACTCTGAAGCCTTTTCTGATTGGCTGTTTTAGTACACTGGTTACATAACCTTACCTGTCATGCAGAAGCTAACTTATGACAGTTGATGTGGTGTTAATCAACACACCTACTTTGTAGGTATGAATGGCCGGTTATACCGTTCATGCAGTATCCATAAAAAAATTAACCCACTGGGCACAAATGATCACAAGAGAACCAATAAAAATTGTTGTGGTGTTTGTGTTTCTCTTCCTATTTTTAAAAACATTGCAGATTATCCATATAGATGTGGTAGCAAAAGAGCCCTACTTGTGTGTTTGGAAAAAATAAACTTCTATCATTTGTGTGGCAGGAATAAGACTTGGAGGGAAAACACTGAGCAAAGACATAGTAAAAAAAAAAAAAAAAAAAAAAATTCTTAATTGCTCCGGTCCTTAAGTGCAAACCACCCCAGAAAAGTCCAAGAATACTGTGATCCAGGGCTCCTTAAAAATGTACTGTTGACTCCTACATTTTGGAGCAGTTTCTGTGCATTAACCGTTCACTGGCTACTTTAAAACACTCTTTTTGTGTTCAGCTCCAAACTTTTTGTCCACTGCTTCATAACTCTTATGAACTTACACTTCAGATGTACACTGTTCTTTACGTGTTTTAGATAAATAAGTACAATCAAATAATGTCTGTAGTGTGCTTTTAGAACCCCGTTGTCTTATCGGTACGCCTGGCAACATTAGTGCAGCGTTTTCTTTGTTGTGCAGATCACCAGAAGAAAGAGAAAAATGTGGGCTGCAGTGTGGAAGTTCTGCATGAAGCAGTGGAATGTATCTTTCTGCAACTGCCCTGTCCTTGATATGAAGGGTTATGGGGCAGTCATACATTGATCATAGTATTTGAGCCATATAGAGTGTAGTTTCAATATTGTCTGAGTTGTAGTTTTAAGAGTAATTGATAAAAGTTCCCACTATCCATGGCCCAAATACTATGAAGATTAATTGGAGCTGCATTTATCCCTTTAAGCTTGTTTTGTTGACTTTTCTAAGTTTTGAATTCCATATTGGAGGAGAGAAGAAACAGGGAATCTAGGGAGTGAAGCTTGTGTGAGGCTGAAGAGTGGAGTCTGAAACTAGAATCCCCTTATTGTGGTTGAAACTGTATTAAAGGTGCTGTCAGCGAAGCCAGATGTCCCATCCTGGGTTGAGCCAGGGGCTGGACCAGGGTAGGTACACAGGTAGTCCAGGGAAAGCAGAGATGCAGGAGACTGAGTCGTATTCGAGGCAAGCCAGAGTTGGAGTGGGTGAAGTTCAAGTAAAGTCTAGGTACAAGCAGAGGATGAGACAGAGTTCAGTCAAGGTACAAACTGAGGTCAATCAGAGACTGAAACAAGCAGGAAACTGAGCAATGGTACCTCATTCAGGTTGGTTTAACTTAAATGGTCTCCAGCTACCTTGTTTAGAGACTGTCAACCATTAGAGAGTAGAAAAGGGCAATGTTGCTACAGAACAGCCTGCAGATTAAATCCTCTGGTGGCAGTAATGGAAGTTACAGGACCCAGAAAATGAAGGTCGCTGGCTTGAGCTCCTGTGAGAGGCAGGTCTAGAGGATAGACTGTGACACACCAGTTATGGAAAGAAGGGAGTGCTGATGTCGTTACTCTGGAAATATGGAGGGTATGGGAAAGAAATCAGATGGTTGGGAGTCTGCACTGTCAATGTGAACAGTTGAGGGTTTTAAGGTGAGATACTCTTTTACACCCCCCCCCCCCCCCCCCCCCCCCCCATAACTGCTATGTTTTCCTCTCACTGGAGCTCCCGGAGAGCTACAGTTACAGTAGAAGAAGCAAATGGGGAGATCAGCAGAAACACACCTGACAGGAAGCTTGCTGGTGGTTTGTGACAAATGTTCCCTTTAAGGGGAGCAACCAAACACTGAGAGTGAAAAGAGCAATTTAAACAAGGCAGGGCTGCAATGATACATCTGTTATTCCTCTGCAGCACTTCAAGCACACATCTTTAACTCTCTTTATGCTGGATTGCTCATTGCTACTCACATTAGAGGACAATGAGTTGGAGGTGTATTAAGTTCTCCCACGACTACAGGTTAGCTAATTTTAACTTACTATATGTTTATACACTACTTTATTTTGCTTTTTAGATGACTGTTGCTACAGAAAACCCTTAGGTCAAAATAGTTGCTCACCCCAGGTCTAAAGAGCCATAAGTGGGATTTCTCATTGGCTGAGTAATAACTTCTGTATAAATCACCTCTTAGCAGTGAGTATGCCCTTGTTTTACTGTGGGGGATAAAACCCTACAATATAGATCCTTTAGGTATTACTGTCCCTTAAAATTCCTTTTAGCAGGAGCATTACTTGTTCGCATTTAAGGTCAAAAATGATCATCCTGTCTTTATGCATAAAATAAGTGTCTTCCATAATGCTACTGACATGTTTGCTATATGATCTGTCCCTATATTAAAAGGCTGATGTATCTGAGAATGCCTTGCAGTTTGGATCGCTTAATACCATATGTTACGCCGGTGCCCAGTTGCATAGATTTTTAGGTAAAACATGCCAATTCTTTCACTAATAGTAATTTTCGTTTGTTCTGTCAATTTTAACCTTTTTCCAGTGTTTTTTCATTCTGGTATTTTCTACGAAAGTTTAAAACAAAATTTTACATTTTATTTATTAGATGCCTTCAATAATTTAGAAAAGATCATTTGGACTGTTAGCTATTTACATATAGTTTAACTAGTTGAACAGCCTGTTACACTGGCCACAGTGCCACTGCCACCCGGTCGCGGGGCAGTCACGCGCAGTAGAGACTGCCCGCGCCGCGGCTGATACAGAACTGGACGCTCCTTCTGAGTGCCCAGCTCTGTATCAGCCGCGGCGCGGGCAGTCTCTACTGCGCATGACTGCAGCACGCGCACCAGTGTCTACTGCGCATGTCGCGGCGTTACGATTTAGCGAATTATTATATAGGATGAGAGACGCATATGGGAAAAGTGCCAAGTACACTGGTTGGCGCTGTATAATAAAAATATACAATACAAGATGGCTTTTTAAAACCAAATACTATCCAGTTAAAAGTACTTGAAAGTTTTCTCAACACACTTCACATCAAAGGGATAGTAACACTTAAGATGTAACAAAATATACATTGTAGGGTATACCCTCTTGAGTAAAACAAAGGTACTCCCACTGCTGACGTGGTTTATTCAAAAGTTATTTGCTTCTACTGTAACCGTATCTCAATGGCCTGAAATTTTATAGTGGAACTGTTGCTACACTATCCTAGATATGGCACTGGTCACTTGACCATAAACAGAGCCACTGTACATTTTTAGGCCATTGCGATATTGCCCTTAAACATCCAAGTTTGAGTTGTGTTCATTTTTGAATAAAATATTACTATCGCTTTAATTAAAAAAAAAAAAAAAAAAAAATATATATATATATATATATATATATATATATATATATATATATATATATATATATATATATAATATACACTCCAGTGGAGATCATTTCCCACCATCTGATTGCAGTCCTCTGTTCATTCTGTATTTCCTTGCTGTTCTGGTGTTGAAGTTTTCTATATGTGTTAGCACTGGTGTATTTTTTGTTTGTGTATCTAGGTTACATTTGAGGAATGAACTCTTTCTATAATGGTGTGGGTGATTTTTGAAAGTTGAGTACTAGAGGGGTGTCTAATGAGTTGCAAGCCCCTCTGGCACTCAGAGGGTTAAAATAGTTTGCTATATTTAGTTTGTCAGAGAAAGCCGATTAGGCTCTACTAGCTGGCACAACTCTTACAAATAAGTATCTGAAACTATAGTTTTAAATAAAGAATTGCTAACAAATTCAGTTGATATTATTATTATTATTTTTTTTTTTTTTTTTTTTTTTTTAATGCCCTTTCAAAATCACTCAAGTCATTCATACAGTGTTCCACTTTAAAGGGATAGTATTACTTAAAATGTAAAAAAATATATATTGTAGGGTCTATCCCCCTGAGTAAAACAAGAGTAGTCCCACTGCTGAAAGGTGTTTCATTCAAAAGTTATTAATTTTCAAAGTTGAATTTTTTAGGTGCAATATCACAGTGGCCTGAAATTGTACAGTGGCGCTGTTGCTACACCATCCTATGGAGATTTATGGTCAATTGACCAGAGTTGTACATAGGATCGTGTAGCAACAGTGCCACTGTACAATTTCAGGCCACTGTGATATTGCACCTAAAAAATTCAACTTTGAAAATTAATAACTTTTGAATGAAACACCTTTCAGCAGTGGGACTACTCTTGTTTTACTCAGGGGGATAAACCCTACAACATATTTTTTTTTACATTTTAAGTATTACTATCCCTTTAAGAGCAACTCTGGGGCAAACCGACTGCGCTGTAGGGGAGAAATGAAAATTCCCCTTGTCTTTAAGACTTATAGCCGCTTGAATGCCAGATGTTTTCGGTGCATTACTTCAGAATGCATTAAATCCTTGGTATTCAAGGTGTTAAAAGCCCCATTTAAATCAATTAGATCTTTTAATTGTCCTGTGGTGCAGTTGATTTGCTGTGGATTTGCACCTTGCACACTCTGGTCATTCATACGATTAAAAGAAGGGTGGAATTTATTTTACTGGCAACTGTATTACTGCACCTTATAGGTTATGTTGGAATTTTCAGGGCTTATTAACGGAACAAGAACACCTAAAATATCATCTGGTGTTGTATACCTTGCACTCCTTGCTGGTGGTTTGGTTTTTGATTAGTTGGCTATGGATAAAGTTGGAGTAGTAAAGTCCTGGCTCCTGCACACAGTCCTACTTCTGTGTGCAGGAGCCAGTCTCCACCCTGGTCAGGTCTCAAATAGATTTTTGGGGGTGAGACTTGCCTAGGCCCCTATACTTCACCACACTGTGTTCCCTCACACCATATGTCTGTCTTCACTTTACCTTTTGATTGGTAGCAGTGCATTTGACACTTTACACTCAGTGTTAAATGCTTACAGGCTCCCCAATCTGTCGTCTTTGCTCCACTCCACCTCCCTCACTCAGCATCCTGTTCAAGCTTGTTGCTAAAATAAAATATTTCCTGACTCGCTGCCAGACGTAGTTTATTTCTGCAACACATGCAGGTGGGTCTAAGTCTGACACCAAAATAAAGTACTTCCTGCCTCTGCAGGAAGTAATTTATTTTAACAAAAAACTTTGCTAGTCCTCTTCTGATGCAGAGCACAACAGTGCACTGCTAATATTGAGTGAATTGCGCATAGCAGGAGTCTGTAAATACACCAGAGGGGTGCTGCAAGGCCCTATGGAATGACACTGCTAAAATATAGTGAGGAGGGGGGGTTTGTAACATATGGGGCATGTTGTTAACGTGCCAAAGTGGTGTTCAGCACATTGTAAAGCAGTGTAATGGACACCCGTTTGGCAGTCAGAGGTTACTACACCCATTAGTCTCGTTTGTGATTCTATCTGTCTACCAGTAGGACACTGGTACAACGCTGGGGTGCCAGACAGTATATGCGTCAGATCCCATTACTATAGCAATCCTGAGAGGATGTCTCAGAAGTGATGTTTTATTTCTCAATGTGCTTGAGATAATGTAATATCTTTTCTGAATAGAGGAGCAATGCATACTAATCTCACTCAGTACATTAACTGCATTTGATCAGCTCAAACACAATTAACCGAATTGTCTGTATTCGATTGTCAACACAAATTATAAATGCAAGTTTAGGATTTGATTTTACATTTCTAACAAAAACATATAGATGCTAGTTGAAAGTACAAAACATTTTTAAAATGTATGACCCAATTTCACATTTAGTGTTGGTGGTGTTACCTTTTTTGGTTAGTTAAATTTAAAGTATCATAAAGTGTCTGTTCAATACTGAATTCTGAAAAGGCTACATTTTCAATAGGAAGTACAGTAAATATTGCACAAACTGAAACGGCAAAAATGTAAATCACTTAACACTCAAATGATTTAATTTGCTTGCTACCTCTCACACAGGAGGACACTCTTCACCTGAAAGCACCCAATTGCAGTAGAGTGCAGTTGTACTACATTTTACGTAAGAACATAGTTTCAAAAGGGCTTATTTGCATGGTGGAAGACTTTTCTCGTGATCCACGTTGACAATTGTGATGCTCATCACAGCCTCCAGTGAATGTCTGTCAGCTATCTAAGATCCATATGTCTATGCTTCCATATACTATAGGAACAGATGAAGAAAAAGTTTACCTCCAAGAAATGCAATTTATATTGCACTTGATGCTTTATTTGTTTCTTTACATTAAAAGTGCCCTCTAGTGGTGAGATTTAAATGTATTCTGGTGCATTCAGAGGGAGAAGTGAGTTGCTAGCAAACATTTCCCCATGGAATGTGAGAGAAACTGTTGTTTTCAACTTGCAGGAAGCATGGACATTTGAATAAAATGCCTCATGGTAGGAGCACGCATCAGGAAATCATGTTTAAAAAAAAAAAAAAAAAAAAAAATATATATATATATATAATAGCACATTTCCAGAGCGGTTATAGTTTAACCCCTTAAGGACTGGGAAAATACTTACAAAATGTCATACTTACAAAATGGGCAGTTTTAAGTGGTCACTGTCCCCCCTGGGTGAAAAACCCTTTTTTCCCACTTTTTTAGTGATGACATGTGGAGGTGTATATAAATGTATTACATGGCTCCACAACAATCACACTTCCTATTTTGGTTGTTGACGTTTTGTTTTTTTTAACAAAAAAAAAAAATAGTTAATTTTAGCAGGTCAAAAATGGACCTGCGTTTAGCCAGCCTCCAGTACAGTAGTGAAGGGGTTAATACCCCCAGCTGCTGCATTTTATTTGTCCACTAGGTGTCTCCTTTCTGCTTCTTTGTCCCTTACTTTTAAGGAAGGGACAGACAACTGAGAAGAGACACTAAAGTCAGTGTAGAACACTGCCTCATTCATTCTTTCACAATGCCAGTACATGACCCGGCACTTGTTAAAGTGGCTGAGACTGGATGCTCCAGTCCCGGAGCGCTCAGTCTCAGCCGGGAATTAATGATAGCAGCGTGCCTCTGTGCACGCTGCTATCATTTTAACCCATGCTGTACCAGGACCGTCATGGGTCCTTAAGTCAAATCTACCCATGACACTCCTGGCACATCATGGGTCGTTAATGGGTTAAACTTTTTTTAAACATTAGCAGTGCCTCCTAGTGGTCAAATTTAAATTTTTCTGTTAACATTCTAATGTAGAGGAAAGTCGGTGGCATACAGTTTTATATGGAATGTACTAGAAAATGCGGAGTCATGCTGTTAAAACTTTCAGAATGTAAACTCCCTGATTATTTGAACTGTTGTAACATTAGAATAAAACAACTGAGTGGTACGAGTGCCCCTGTTTTACTCAGCATGAACAGTTCTATAACATATAGTATTTCTTATATTTAAAAAAAAAAAAAAAAAAAAAAAAAAAAAAGACTTCTCCTTTTAAGCTATTTTACTGCTAAGGACTTATTTAGTATAAGTCCCCAGAACATGCTTCAGAGCTGTTAAGTATGTAGATCGTCATGTCCAATGAGGGGCAGCAAATTGAACTTGCTTTTGTTTAAGTCTGTATTCCATGGTCCTGTGTCTCAGCATGTGCATGAATCTGCATATACGAGTCACTGGACGATTGCAGAAATTTTAATTTCAGGTGCCCTCACAATCATTCAGTGTTATACTGCAATACACATTAATAATGGGAAGGGTGGTGATGTGGGGAGGCAGTGCCACTTCAGGCCACCATGACACCAGCAAACTTTAGGACATTCTTGTTTGAAAGAGGGGAGACCCTCTTTCAAACAAGGCACTCTAAAACATTTTAATGTAGTGTGATCGCCAAGCCACTGACCAGTTAGATGGCATTGGGCGGGACTCTTACATTGCCCCTGTCCCACAACTGCTTGCTCTAAATCATTGGGTGCCCTTCCCTCTTTCATTCAGCGTACCCTTCCTTTGAGAGTCAGGGGATGAGAAACGCATTGCTTGGCTATCAAGCACTCCGTGCGTTAATACTGTGCATGTCATGTGATCTGGAATGGGCATATCTCTAGCTGACCCTCTTTTTGCTCCTGGCACCACCTGCTGTATCTCAGCCCATAACACTGTGGTATCATTTTTCTCGTACTAGCACTAGGTACTGACTACTGTAAGAGGATCCCAAATATTAGTATCTTTTGAAGTGATGGATTTGTTTAAACTATAAAAACAACTCTTCTGCACCCTTCTCCCCCCCCCCCCCCCCCCCATAGCACCATTTTCCAAAAACAATTTGTGTGCAAAGGGATAGGGGTTGAAAGGCAAAAATGAATTATGGTGGTTTAGAAAGATGAGTGAATACTAAACTTGGAACCATAAACATTTGCTGGAACATGAGGAAAATATACTCCAAGACAGTTGTTTGTCAGTCACTTCATGGGGGGGGGGATAAAAATGGCAAGGTGTGCTGAAAAAGTTTGTGAAGTGTGTATGTTCACAGAAAAGCCCCACAAAATTTAAATTTGTCTTTAGCTGCAACAAAAATGTGGAGGGAGGGAAAAAATGATTGGGTGAGTGAAAGTCTTAGCTGTGAGGTGGTTGGATAAGCTTGCTGGTTATATCTGAATGTAATGTAATGCTGAATGCTATGGCTAAATATTTGGTAAATGTCTGGTGTAGGGACAGGGACCATAGTCTTGGTCACTGCCTGTATTTCACAGTCCTGGAGTCAAAGAATTGTTTTTCCTGGTGCCCCAGCTAGTTTGTTACCTTGATCAAAGAAATTGCACTTGTTTTGTGGCGGTGCATGGGAGGTGGCATTGATGTAAATGGAATCTTTAACCCTTTGAGTGCCAGAGGGGTATGCAGCACATTGCTTTGCAATACGTTGCTTACCCCTCTAGCACTCAAAGGGTTACGTGCTTTTGAATGCGTTGATTACAATGGTGAAAGCTTTGTGTTAACTTATGGTGCTGCATAAATATTCATTCAATTCTAGCCCATCAGCTATTCAAACATGGATTTATTTATTTGTTGGTCAATGACAATACTGATATTTAACAGACCCCTATTCTTGAACTGTGCAGTACTGACTGGCAGGGGCTTAGGTCTTACCTGTCTCCTAGTTCATGCTTGCTATTTAATTGGGTTAAAAAAATTATTTTAAAATCTGAGGCAGGCTGTATTTAGCTCAAGGGCTGCACGGTGGACCCATGATATAGACAGAAAAAAAAAAAAATTAGGAGACAGAGATGGAATTTTAGGAGCCTGGGCTGCCTGCTCCTGGGTTTTTTCCATCCCTGCCCTATGGAACAGTTGGTTTATTTGCTGAATTGCACCTTTGCTGCATTAACACCTTGAAGACCAGACTGATGTTCAACATATTGTTTTGCAATGTGTTTATCCACCCCTCTGTTTCCAGAGGAGTTTTTGTCTCAGTTTTTCCAACAGTAACTAACAAAATATTGATACCACTTTAGTACAGGAGGTTGCTCGTCTGACGCAGGCTCTGTGCTGTTTTTTTAGAAACAAAATGACATTTCATGCACAATAAAATGCATTCTTGCTCTGAAGGAAATGCAATACTGTATCTGCAGTACACTTTGTGCTGCTGTTGTATATCTCTGACCTATTTAATGTTAAAACAGCAGTTGTTCTTACACAGTTATTTTTAGGCAGTGCAGTCATCTAGTAAGCGTTTTGATGCAGCACTGTACATTTCATGTGGAGAACTCTGCAGAATTCATGAGACAGATGGATAGATCTCTAATATATTATTAGTGTTTCTGAGTAATTATCATTTTGTTGGTGGCTCTGTCTGGTACCACTTACTTTCTGTAGTTTAGTACTACTACCACACATTGTAATATGAGAATCTAGACAGAGCCCACACAGATGGGTCATTTCTAATAGAACAGCTTTAACTTTGACCTTGCCTGTAACTAATTTGCATAAAGGGCCACATTCTGAACCAAAATACAAAGGTGGTTTTCTCTAACTATTTTGCAGAAAAATGGTTCGTACAAAGTATAAATATACTTTAAATCTCTCTTCTCTTAAGTTGGCAGGTGTACTTTAAAAGGGGTTGTAGTTTTTACAAGCAATATTTGCTATTGTGAGGACGACTTGTAATGTTCACATTATGTGGCATAGTTGTAAAAGAAAATTGGAACAATTCTGGAGGAAAATAATTGTTCTGTATTTGTCATATGCTATCAAAAGAAGCACCGTGTCTCACTGGAAAAAAAAAAGAGGTGAGGGAAGGGAGATTCTACTCTCCAACCACAGGACAATACATACATGATCACCCAGCCAAGCCTTGTACATTGTTTGACACCTCAAGCCTGGTTCCACTGTGCAATGGTAGTCATACACTGTCTGGCAGCTCCTACTGTGCCTTTCACTCTCTGCCCATTGCTGGTGTGCGTCTGTCTACTAAATGCTGTTACTACAAATGGAGAGACCAGAACTAACAGCATTTAGTGTCATTATTCATCTCAGACACACACACACCGCTCCCACCTTTCACCCAAAGGTTGAAATCATCCGGAAGCAGAGCTCAAAGCAAGGTCTGTGGCTTTGATAGGGCAGCCGCCTAGTGTCTGAAGGACAGTTGTGTTGGAATGCGGAAACTCTGGTTATTTAACACTTTTAGTGGCAGTGAAATGTGTAAGCGAGGGCACGTGAGGTGGAGGGAAGAGTTGGAGTGCTGTAGTGTGGAGGAAATGCAGCGGAGCATGATACAGTAGTGTGGAGGTAAGATGGTGGGTCACAATATGGAGGGGGATGGGGTCAGAATGTGTGTGGAGGGAACACGAGGGCCCTCTGATCCTTCTGTTCTCCACATCTGATTGTACTATTTAATACCTCTGTATGTCTATTCCCAATTGTACAGCGCTGCGGAATTAGTTCTCGCTCTATAAAGAATAATATGGTGATCCGCAGTGGCGGTAAGCATCGAGAATGCAGCAGTCCATCCGGTGGGTAGAAACGGGTGAGATGGCAGGACCCAGAGTGGGGCTGTCAGTGTAGTAATTTGGCCAAACTTCTGCCCCAGCCATCTTTTTCACTTATACTAAACAAAGTATTTTATGTGCATCACACCCCAAGCCCTGCCACTTGTTGGAGCAATGCTAGTTTGGAGGTTGCAGTTCAGTTCTGGCCTGCACTTTCTGTGGGAAGGACATACTACTGCACCACTCTACCTTACTCTTTCTCAAAGTGAGAGGATCTTGTCCTCTTTCCAAGGAACTGGATATTAGGTAAGTGAATGTGGAGGGGAAAATCTGTTTATCATTTTAAAGGGACAGTAATGTCCAAGAAAAAATCTTTAGTTTTATAGTGCTTAAAAAATTAAACTATATGAAAAAAATCCTATCTCTCAAACCGCTGTGGTTTGAGATACTCATATTCAAAGTTTCCCCCTCCCTCACCTTTCCCAGACGTCAGTTCTGTGCTGGCTGCAGGGGAATACTGTCCAGGGACCAACTCGCAGCTCTGCAGCAGAGCCGAAATCGAGTTATTGGAAAAGAATTACTTAATTGGAAAAGTCTACAAAGTGTGCCTGGTTTGTAAGCACACTTTGTAGACCATTCCAGTGAAATAATTCGTTTTAAATAACGCGATTTTGGCTCTGCTGAAGAGCCTCCTTGTGTCGGCCGACACGGATCTCCTGCTGTCAGCTTTACAGTTGACATCAGGAGAAGGGGAATGAGGGGGGAACTTTGAATACGAATATCTCTCAAACCAGAGTGGTTTGAGAGAGAGGATTTTTTTGGCATATACCTTAATTTTTTAAGCACTACAAAACTATGAAGATTTTTTTCTGTGACATTACTGTCCATTTAAGAGGACAGACAACAGCTGTGGTGAAAACTCTAAATATAACCAGTGGAATGTATATATGTATTCATTTAACTGTTTTGCATGAATATAATTTTATTATATACACTGTGAACCTGAACCATTATGTCTGATTAAGTAACTTAATCTTGGTCTCTGTGAACCTCATGCTTGTAGAAGAGTGATTTCTACTGTGATAAAATTTTTTACATTTTGGGGTTTTGTTTTAATCCGATCATAACCAGGTGGTGTCTTGAGTCTCCTTGGGTATCTATTAACCCTTTGAGTGCCCAAAAGGCATCCAATGCATTGTGCTGCAATGTACTAGATACACCTCTTCCACTGAAACGGTTAACCTTTATCAATCAACTTTTAAATATAATGTGGTGGTGAGACACCCCATTGTACTCAGACATACCTCTGTATAAGAGGCAAACTAGTCATGTGGTTTGTGTTGATATGCTGTTAATGGACCATTAAGTATTAAATAAATAAAGCTCCCCAGCATGATATCCATTGTTGATTGCCCATTCATAGCTACTGATCAAACAGCCAATAGTGCTGGGCAATCGGGAGGCAAGCATGTTTAGTCTAGTTTAGTTTTTAAAGGGACAATATTCACTTGCTTTGCATTGAAATGGTTAAGGTGTTTGTGTATATGTATGCATGTGTGTATATAGATATCTATATATTATAACTATATAGATATATAATATATAGATGATATATAGTGTGTGTTATCCGTTAATTAAACTGGAACAGAAATCTAATGATCTCTTGGGTAACTTTGAAACATTTCAACATATTTGGTAGTCATTCTTTAAATATACAGTTTGAGATATTTATCTTTGTGTTAATGAATATTAGCCACTGCTGCCTGGCACAGCTTATTGTGTCAGATACTAACATTCTACTCTTCTCCACTCCCAACTGCCATTTCCTGCCAGCAAGTACTGTCTAATTTGCATAAACTGAAAATAAAGCTAAATAATCTCTTAATGCTTTAAATGAAATAGCTTTCAAAATAATTTTTTTTTGTTAATATCACTTGACCCTTACGTTATGTATGTCTCCCTTTACCACTTTAGATTGTAAGCTTTAAGGCAGGGACATCCGTTCCATTGTTTCACTTTGCAAATCACTTGTAACCCTGTATTGTCTAGACACTTTATTGTAAAGTGCTCTTTAGAAATATAATCATTTATGATCTCCCAAGAAATTAAAAACTGAAACAAACTTTATAAAGGGTTTGTTAAAGGGGGAAGACATGCTGGGAAAAATGGTCAGGCCTTAGTCATCTAATGTTGCGGTGTTCATTACAGTAATACAATTACTTTGATTGTACAGTGGTCAGTGTGGCCAACATGCCTACTGTTAGCTGTAATAACTTGCTGGGGTTCACCACCAGTTGCAGAAAAGTTGTAGTATCCATTATTCACAGTAAAGTGTAAAAAAAAAAAAAAAAAAAAAAAAAAAAAATTGCCTATATTTCTCTACCTGTCATCTGTTTACCAGCCTGTCGTTCCCCTCACCTCCACCTATCTGTCTCTCTGCTCTTAAATTTGACTGACGTTTCTGTTGTATAAGAAGGGCAGACATTGTATGGGTACAGTTTTCAGATAGTATAGTATTTTTTTATTTTTATAGCGACAGTGATTTATAAAATACGATTAGCCTTTGCTTCTGATGCATGTTTAAAGGGATAGTATTGTCAGAAAAGTATTAACTATATGGTAGATACAATTAAGAGTACTTGTACTTATACGTATCTCTCAAACCGTTATGGTTTGAGAGATATAGGAAAATAGTTATCCGCTCCCTCCCCTTTCTACTTGACAAGCTGTAAAGCTGTCAGAAGCAGATTCTGGGCACTTGACCAGACATGGCTCTTCAGCAGCACCGATATAACGATTTCTAAAGATAAATACTTCCATCGGAATGATCTACAATGTGTGCTTGCAAACCAGGCACACTTTGTAGATCATTCCGGTGAAGTATTTATTTTTAGGTTTTGCTATGTCTGTGCTGCTGAAGAGCCTCCATCTGATCCAGGAACCAGAATCCGCTTCTGACAGCTTTGCAGCTTGTCAAGCAGAAAGGTTCGGGACCAGAGAACTTTATTTTCCTATCTCTCTCAAACCATAACAGTTTGAGATACGAATAAGCACAAGTACTCTCTCTCAATTGTATCTACCATATAGTTAATACTTTTTCTCTGACATTACTATACCTTTAAGATGGTGGTAATCTTTTTCTTAAAAAGGAACAATATAAATATAAAATTGTTTATAAATGGTTTATAATAGCAAAACTTTTAGATTTAATTTTCAGGACAAGCTTTTGAGAGCAACAATCTCCCTTTGTCCGGTCGAAAGCAAAATACATATAGAATATAAAAATAAATATGAAAATGAAACTTCTAAGTCAAATGCTTTGGTTAAGAAAACGCAAACTGATAAGCTACAGATCACATCTGTTTCATTGTGAGAGGAAAGTAGAGAAGGGTGAATGTCACGGAGAGAGAGAGAGACAAATCTATTAGACATAAATGTAAAATTAAAGGAAAAATCGCATGAGGAAAATGGGTCAATATGAACTAGAGTAACATAAAATGAAGGAAATGAAGTTTTGGTAATTTGAGAGGAATCCCAAGTCCTTAGTTATCCCAGTGTGTTTGGTACTGAAAAAAAAAAAAAAAAAAGATTTTGTCTGTCCTCCTAGGATATGTTTTTGAAATTCCCTCTGAGTATTTCAATTTTAAAGACATAGTAATACTTCAAAATTACCATCCCTTATATTGAAGCCCTTAAAAAACTGAATTAAATGCCAACAGTGGCATCTCTCAAACCTTTATGGTTTGCGAGATAGCCACTTTTAAACTTCGCTTCCCCCTGCCTCTCAGCTGACGTCAGCGTTCTTGCTGCAGCAGGGGAATCCGTTTATTGAATCAAGTGGAGGCTCTTCAGTAGAGCCAGATCTCATTATAGAAGAAACGATCCTTTGCTAAAACGGTCTTGATAACCAAGCACACGTAGAAGACCATTTTAGTGAAGGATCTTGTCTTCCATAACGAGATCTCGGCTCTGCTGAAGAGCTTCCGCTGGTCCCGGGACCGGATTTCCCTGCTGCAGCAAGAACGATGACGTCAGGGGAGAGCGGAGTTTAAAAGCAGCTATCTCTCAAACCATAAAGGTTTGAGAGATGCCGCTGGTGGCATTTCATTCAGTTTTTAAAGGGCTTCAATATAAAGGATAGTAATTTTGAAGTATTACTATCCCTTTAAAGTTATGGATAGAGTGTTTGTTTGTTTTCCCTGGGTAAAATTATATCCAACAGGGTGGGTTATTGTTTTTGTTTGATCGTATATATCTCTCTACACTGTTTGAATTCATTCTTAGATGAACTTGTAGGCTTGTTTCATATTCAGTGCATAGTATAAAATCTATAACATTTGCTGTTGATGGATATAATACTTTTAATTTTGTATATTGCGTTGTGCAATATTTTTAACAAGTGTGTTAACATAGTTTATAGTAAGATTTGTTGCAAGGTTTGGTTCCATTGATCGGTTTTCTGTTAACCAGTTCTTGTTTCAGATTTCATGGTTGCCTGAAAGCAAGAATAGGAGGTTGGAGAATGTATTTTAACCCTACGTCATCGGTTAGCAGAGAATGTAGCTCTTTGATTTTGCATATTTCTACTAGTACGGGTTTGTATGTAGTCACTAGTGGTATACATGTGTATAGTGCCTGCCTTCTCTTTGTTTTGCAACAGATGTTCACTGGGTGTATGCAATGCAGATGATGCTGCTTTCTTTGTGATTGTCCTTGTTTTCTAGGCTTTATGGTTGTATCATTCAGACAATGACTTTCATAGTTTTGCATAGTATGTGTGTATGTTTGCGAGCATGCTTAGTTTTCAACATAGAACTAGAAAGTTGCCTATGGGTTTCTTTAGTAAACAGATGGATAGCTGAAAATGTGTTCCACCTTCAGGGTACAAATAATTCCACAACTGTCTGGTCCTGAAAAGTTTGAAGGAGGAGTAAAACACCTTTTTTGTGTGTGTTTGTGTGCTTACGTGGCTTTTCCTTCCGAGCAAAACCAGGGCGCTTCCACTGCTGGAAGATTATTTGTTCAACTGTGAGCTGTAATAATGTTGAGTAGAAAATCTTATGACGATGGGAGTGACCAAGGTTTACAGGGAAAAGGTTACCACTCCTTTAAATATGCTTCTTTTCCATAAACCAAGCTATACATGTGTAAGCAGTCTGTACTGTAGCATATTCTTAGACCATGTTTGCTGCAAAGATTTTGGCAACTGTATATTTTACTGAAGTTATTTCACAGCTTGTACATGAGCTTTTTTTTTTTTTTTTTTTCCTCACATTCATTTTTTTGCACAATTGTGCGGTTAGCCCTTGGATGCCTATCATTGGTTTCTCTTGCTTCCACCATTTTAAACTATTTGGGTCTGTTTACAGAACACAAGGCTTTGGTAAAGATGTCTCGTTTCAACATTGCACAAGAGCATTTAGGATGCATACGATGTGGCAAAGTGGAACTTGTGTCAAAAGAAAGCAAGCTGATATCTACAGCCTCTACATGAGAGAGATGAGTCAAAACAAATGGTGTGTGCTGTATGGAAATGGCTGGGCAGCCTGAGGCTCTTCAGCTGTTGAGGACTACAATTCCTATAATCCCCAGCCAGCCAATGTTGAAGTCTTCAACAACTGGAGGGCCTGAGCAACGCCAGCCCTCCTATAGAGGATTAATACAGTGTTTGATATGTGAAAAGTGGGTTTCACATATTTGTGAATCTGCAAATCTCAGCTGGTTAGCTCTTTGTAATATGAAGCAGTATTCTTATTTTATGTGAATCTGTACTGTTACAGTTGGAGTGGTAGGCATGTGTATGTATGTAATATATAATCCACACTTTTGCGCATTTAGATAAAAAGTGTAATGTGTGTGTATATAATAATACACACACACACACACACACACACACACACACACACACACACACACACACACACACACACACACACACACACACACACACACACACACACACACACTGTGTGTGTGTGTGATTTTTGTAAACATTTTTAATTTTTGTGCTTTGCAAATGTTTGGCACACTATGAATGCTATTTAGAGAGCAAAATGAGGCCTTTAATAATCTTCTATCTTACTCTGCTATATTTAGATAGCAACAATACAGATGTCAAAATCAATTTGATACAAATGTGCAAAGTTCTAAGTGAATTATTTCTCACAATTTTAAATAGGATTACATTTTATATAAAATGTAGTGGCAATCTTACATGGAGCTATTGCTACACCATGCTATGGACCGCTCTAGTCAATTGACCATTAACATCCATAGGATGGTGTAGCAGCAGCGCCACTGTAATATTTCAGGCCATTGACATACTGCATCTGAAACTCAAATTTGTTTTAGTTGCAGTAACTTTTGAATAAAATACTTGTCAGCGCTGAGAATATCCTTATCCTACTTGGGAGGATAAACACCTGTGCGTGTCTGCGCGCGTGTTTCACAGTAACATAGTTTCCTATGGAGGACATTCCACTGCCTCCACAAAGATATCATGTAATTCAAAGCTGCTCCCCAACAAGCAAGCACAGGTCGCCTCAAAAAAATGGAAGACACCAGAGAGTAAAATTAGAATGGGGTGGGCTCTATCAAACTCAAAAATTCTTGACCATCTGATGATGATGATGATGATGATGATGATGATGATGATACAATCTTACTTACTCATTATATTGGCTGTTCTGTGTGTAAGACAAACCACCATACAGTATCCGTGGGAATTAACTTCCTTCTCGTATTCAGGCACAGATGATAAGCCAGAAAAGTCTTAATCCTTTGACTGCAAGTGGGGTATGCATCTCGTTGCACAGCAGTACTTAGCATACCTCTCTGACGGTCATAGGTTTAAAGAGATAGTAATACTTCGTTTTAACTTTATTTTATTCTGTAGGCATTAAAAAAAAAAAAAAAAAAAAAAAAAAAAAAAAACATGAAGAATGATATATGTCTTATCTCTCAAACCTTTATGGTTTATGAGATATTCACAAGCAAAGTTTCCCCTCATGCCCCTTTTACCTAGTGTAAGCCATCTCTTCTCAGATGTGGAATGCAGTCCATAGACCAGACAGCTAACAGAAGGGGACACTATTATTCCTATGAAAACAATGAAATCCCTGCCCCCCTTGACAAGCTTTTCAGGTTTTTCCCTTATCTTAATTGAAGATTGTTCCTCTCTGCAGTCTACCTGGGCACCTCCCTTCTGGTCTGGCTGAACAGTGTGACATCAGTAAAAGGGGCGGTAGGGGGATACTTTGTCATTGAATTACTCTGGAACTACAACTCTGACAGAATTGAAATAACACTCTCCAAAGTCCAAATACTATGATGATTAATTACAGCTGCTTTTATTATGAAACATTACTCTCCCTTTAAGAAACAGTTGTAAATATGAACTGTATGTTCTCTTAAAAATACATTGTAAAAAAGGCTAGCTGAAATAGCTGCAATAAACAAAATTTGAACCCCTGACACATTTCAGAACATGTGTTCTTTCATCAGAGAAAAACAATGGTCAAAACCTAAAATTTTATGTTTTGATGATTGTTTTCCCTCATGAAAGATTACATGTGCCGGATTTGCCATAAGGCAGCGTAGGCATCTGCCTACAGGTGCACCCCACAGAGGGGTGCCTGTCATTGGAATCAATTATTATTTATTTATTTAATATTTTCATTCACAGCGCAACAGTAATCCGCCGCATGGTAAGGTCTGTGCCTGCTTTGGCACAGACCTGTAGCTGCTGTTGCTCCCTCATTGGTTCTTTAGCAACGCAGAGTACTGGGAGATGACATCTCCCAGCACTCTGCATTCATAAAGAGAAGACCGCGCGGGAGCAACAGCAGCTACAGGTCTCTGCAGAAGGAGGCACTGGCGCTTTCCTGAGCAGGACATGCAGTAGCTACACTGGAGTTTGACTGTAGAGTATTTCACTTACAATATGTCTACTATTCAGAATTCACAGGTCCTTTTGAGTATGACCCTGCCTAAAGGTTGAGCTACCATATCCCCACTGTCATCGGTACTTTCACTAGCATTGCCCCCTTTTTTTTTTTTTTTTTTTTTTCTCTCCCCCCTACCTTTCCCGAATTCCATGACGTTCCAGGACATCACCGGTCCTTAATGTCTGGACTGGGGAGATGTACTGGCATGTCATACATGGTTAAGGGGTTAGTGGGTAGTTAGGGAAGGGCACCGCATGGAGTTGAGTCCATACTCATGATTCCTTTTCATTCCTCGCAATCCCAAGTACAGTTGTCTGTTTTTTGGTGCAGATGGCGGTACTTGTTCCATTTCAGGACAGGTTTACTGAATTCTACTCCAATCTTTAGATTCTGGCCTTAAAGATTCTCATCTGTTATGTGCTTGCTTTGCTGTTCAGGATAGTTCTTGTGCTTGCCATCATATGTAAGGGGGGGAATCATTGGCTTCCTTGGACATAAAGCATGCGTATCCGCATATTCCCGTTCTTGAAGATCATAGAATCATGTGGTATGCATTCCAAGACTGTTATCTTTCAGTTTACTGTCCTTTCTTTTGGGATAGCTTCCACTCCATGGGTTTTTACAAAGGACATGACAGACCTGCAGGCTCACATCCACTCTCTAGGGATCTTTACCTGGATAGCCTTTTACTGAGGACTCATTCTTAGGAGTCTTTGCTAGTTCATATTCAGACTTGTGTGTCCTTTCTGGATCAGCATGGTTGAGTTCCCTATTTCAAGAGATCATCTCTGGTTGTGTTCCAGATCCTCCACTTCCTTGCTATGAGGGGTGATACATTCCTGGAGTTGGGCAAGTTTGTGGGTTGTGTGTTTTTTATTGCTAACCGTATTGGTTCCAAACAAGTCTATTCTGACAAGTATTTAAGACTGCAGTTTAACCCTGTGAGTGCCTGAGAATAATCCAGCGCTTTGCTTTGCAATGTGTTGGATACGCTTCTGGCACGCAAATGGATAACTGGAAAATTAGGCAGAGTGGGTTGGTCATTTTTTTTCGGCAGAGAAGAACCATGTTTCTATAATTTTTGCAAGTTAAATTACCTTTATTACATTATAAAGTGAAGTTATTTTAAAGGGACATTGATGGACAGGAAGTGTGAACTAAAGAACACTGTGTATAGATTGGCCTACTGTCTAGTGGGGCTGGGCATCAGTCTACTTTGGAGACTGGCAAATATGTTTAGGAGCTGGTGTAGTTTATGAAGATAGGTGTGTGTGTGTGTGTGTGTGTGTGTGTGTGTGTGTGTGTGTGTGTGTGTGTGTGTGTGTGTGTGTGTGTGTGTGTGTGGGGACCATTTTTGGAGCCAGCTGTGAAATCATAAGTCCTGGCTCACAGGTTCATGTAATCTTTTTACCTGTTCTGTGTATGACCTTCTTGCATGAGACCTTCTGTGAGCCACATACTCCTGCTGGTGTAGTAACACCTCCCAGAAACATATGGTGTGATGGGATGCCACTGCTCTGAGTATCTGGATATATACAATCCAGTCCTGCCTTCCAGCTTAACTGTGTCCACGATATCTTTCAGGCAGGTGGCATTTTCAGCTTAATGTTGCCCCTCTGAAACCACTGTAATGGGTGTCTGAACACACATCATATTTGGTTCTGTCTCCATGCCACAAAGTACTCTTCCCCTCCCCTCCCCCAAACAAGATCTCATTATTTGTAATGAAACAATCAATACATATTTGCTATTTTATCTTATTAAATATAGCCTGTAATACTCATTGTAAGTAAGTCTGGTAGAAAATGGATCCCTTCTGTCAAGCAATTTGAGGTAAAATACTTTAAACACTGTATACAGGGTGCATAATGCTGCTTTTTATTTAACTACTTAAAAGTAAATGTATGTGTGTGAGTTCATTTTTGTCTTGTTTCAAATAATTCTTTTGCAGATGAAGAAGATGGAATGTGGGATAATGGGCTTTCCTATGAGTGTCGAACTCTTCTCTTCAAGGCTATTCACAACCTGCTAGAGCGATGCTTAATGAACAGGAACTTTGTACGCATTGGAAAGTGGTTTGTAAAACCCTATGAGAAGGATGAAAAACCTGTCAATAAAAGGTATGTATCTTTTTATTTATATAGATCTCCAACATTTGTATTTAGCCCTATATAGGTCACAGTGAGTGAGTTTTCAATAACTGCTCTGCTATGCAATGCGTGTGTGTGTTTTTGTTTTGTTGCTGCCAGACTCCAGGCTGCAAACTTCTCACACATGACTCTCCAGTACGAATTTAAATAATTTGGGTAGCCAATCCAGTCATAACTTTCATAGTGGTGGTCCTTGGTTTTTACCCAGATTAGGTTAAGTTCCTTTAACCCCCTGTGGGCCATATTGGCGTGCATCTGTGTCAATTTTAAAAAATATATTCAAGGCAGGGTTGATGGATATTAAAGCGTAACTTTCACTCAAATTACAGTGCCCCCAAATCATTATTGACATAGTCGTACACATTTCAATACTAATATTATCTTGAATAAGTCCGACATTGTTGAGAAATCCAGCTTGTTCTGAGACGTACAGGCAGGCATGAGAGCAGACTTCATGCTGAAGAGACATCTGTGCGACTGCAATGTTCGTCCTGTTCTACTCTAGGATTGGCGAGGGAAAGTTGCATTGTACCTTAAAGGGATAGTAATACTTAAAATGTGAAAAAAAATATGTTGTAGGGTTTATCCCCGAGTAAAACGAGTATTCCCGCTGCTGAAAGGTGTTTCATTCAAACGTTATTAATTTTCAAATTTGAATTTTTAGGTGCAATATCACAGTGGCCTGAAATTGTACAGTGGCGCTGTTGCTACACCATCCTATGGAGATTTATGGTCCCGGGACCAGAGCTGTCCATAGGATCGTGTAGCAACAGCGCCACTGTACAATTTCAGGCCACTGTGATATTGCATCTAAAAAAATTCAACTTTGAAAATGAATAACTTTTGAATGAAACGCCTCTCAGCAGTGGGAGTACTCGTGTTTTACTCAGGGTGATAAACCCTACAACATATTTTTTTTTTTTTTTTTTTTTTTTTTTACATTTTAAGTATTACTATCCCTTTAAGGGACTGATAGATCAGGCCCACAGATGTCGCTACAACAAGATTTTCTGCCTGTGCATCTTGGAACGAGTTGGATTTCTCAGTAATGCCGGACTTATTCAGGGTAATACTTTTACTGATGTGTAGTGCTTTGTGCATAATGGTGTGGGGGGGGCACTTTTATCTGAGTGAAATTTCCTCTTTAAAAACCAAGCAAAAATGCAGCAGTGAAAACTGTATAATGCTGATGGGATATTGTCATTGCTTACTTTTTTTATTTATTATTATTAGGAGTATAATCTTCAGATAAGGGGTTAGCAGCAGGGTAGGGTTGGATGACTGGTCCATGCCTCTTCCCCTTCTCTATCACTCTTTGCTGATGCAGTGTACTAGTGCATTTCATTTCAAAACTCCAACTTTCATCAGGTTTTGTTTGTTATAACTGCAGCCAAAGGACAAAATAAACACAGGAAGGCAGGCTGAGGTTTGAAATAATATGAAGGAGCATGCTCTGTTCACCCTTGAACGGTATTATTTTTGTAAAGGGGAGGAATAAGTGGACCTGTGTGTCCTACCTTGCACCTCATGCAGTATACTTGACTACTGTATTGACTATCTGGTGAAGGTTCTTACTTTGCTATATTGTACTAATAGTGGTCACCTCCATTTTTTTTCCCCACAACATGTGGGCCTTTTCAGTGATGGATCAGTGGACTTTGTGCTAATTTTGAGAGGGTGTCTTAGACTTCAAGTCCCTTCCCCCCTCGCTGTTGTATCCTGTCCAGAGTTCTTCGGGATCCAGATCAAAATAATCTTTTCCTAGATGTTCCTTCCAAATAGAGTTGCAGGTGTAGATCCCTGTTCCTTTTTAGTAATGCTTCACTGGATTTTATTCTCATCTTTGTGGTTCCCAAGAAATATGGTAGATGCTGTTCCATTGTGGACTTTGTGCCTCAAATGTTTTATGCTGGCCCCATGAATCAAGATGGAGACTTTGAACTCTATTATCAATACTATGTGTCCAGGGGAGTATCTAGTCTCCAGAGAATTCAAGGATGCTTATCTGCATATCCTGATCCATCAGGATCATCGGTAATTTCTGCACCTTGCATTTCCAGATAGTCACTTAAAATTCACTACCCTTCCATTTGGTGTCTAGTGTCAGTTCTGTGGTCCTTCACAAAGGTTATGTAGCCTTGGCGGTTAATCCGCTTTCATGGGGTCTCCTTGATTGGCTTTCTCAATGCTTTTTCAGAAGTAATTTGTTTGCACTCAGAATAAGGAGTGCATCTCCATTCTGGTGCAGCATGTTTGGGTACTCCATTTCAATAAATAATCTTCTCTCATCCAAGAGCCTTCATTTTCTCGGCATGCAATTCAGTATCCTCCAAAAGTGGATCTTTCTTCCAAAGAACAAGATAGTTTCTTTTCAGGCATCCCTGGCATTATACTGGGTGACTGTGTTGTAGAACATGAAGGTCTTTGGCTACCTGGCTATGCTCTGGAGGCAATTCTGATGCAGGTGTGTCCATTGTCATTACTGGTCCTGGTCACCACAGATGCCATCCAGCTGGGCAGGGTTGCTACAATGGTCACGTTAATTGCAAAGTGCCTTTGAACCAGATAGGAGAGCCTTCTGGCCATTCTAGTATTAGAACTATGTGGACAGTGCTGCATCATTGGTCTCAATCCCTGCAGAGGTGGTCCCTTGTGTATGTTCCGTCCAACGAAGCAAAGGTGTGGCTTACATCAGCCACCAAGGAAGGACCAGAAGCGCAACAGTTGGGTAGAGGTCTGGAGGATTTTCTTTTGAGCTGATGCCCACTTGCCGACCCTATCCCACAGTCACCAGCCCCTGGATCCCAGAAATTGGGTGCTCCGTGCATTCAACTACATCATACGCCAATGGGGGTGCTCCAGGTTGTAGGACCCTTTCACTCTTGTGGTGAATGTTATGGCCATCCTGTGGCACTTTCCTCTGGCATATGTTGCCTCCATCCCCAGGGTGTTGAGACCCATCAGGATGGAGTCACCCTGATTGCTCTGTTTTGGCCCCATTGGGAGCCGCCTTTTTGTGTCTTCCCTTGTGTCTGGACTTTCTGATTTACACGTTGTTCCATCCTTGGATGGATAAACCAGATTGACAACTTGGCTCTTAAGACCAGCATCCTAAAGGTAAAGGGTTTTTTTTTTTTTACTCTTGTTTCTACTGTTCTTCAGGCTAGAAAGTGGGGTTTCTTCTAAGCCTTCTTATAGGATGTGGTTCCTTTTTCAGGATGGTGTTCAGTAAGGGCTTAGTCTTCTATTAAACTTCAGATTTCAGCTTTGTTCTTTTACAGCTCTATCTCCTTGTTCCCTGATGTGCAAACTTTTGTCCAAGTAGTGGTTCATGCCTACCCTGTCTTTTGGGATTCCACTCCTGTGGGAACTGAACATGGTGCTGGGACTGTTTCAGAAGCCGCCTTCTGAACCTCTCTTTGGTTTCTTGGTGTGTTGACACTCAAAACCACTTTTCTTCTGGCTATTGTCTGTTCAGTGGGTAGCTGAACTACAGACTTTTTGTAAGTATCTTCCAGGGGGTGGCTTTGTGAACTCCTATGTGTCTTCTCTCCAAGTTTGTTTCAGACTTTCACATCAACAAGAAAATTGTTATTCCTCCTTCTAACAGACAGGACAGGAGCTTTGCCTGTTTGATTTGGTCAGATTCCTGAAGTTATGTTTCTCCCACACATCCGTATTGAAATCTAATTCACTTTGTCATCTGAGGGCTCCTGTGCAGGCCAGTCTGTGCCTGTTACTATAGGTTCCAAGATTATCCGGAAGAAACCTGTACCTTTTAGGATCATGGCTTATTCCTTCAGGGTGGTGAACCCACCTTGACCCCTTGCAAGGCTGCTGCTGAGCAGTTTTGTAAGGAAGCGATGTGGTGGTTTCCCCACATTTTTGTCACACTGCTATGTATGCGCTGACTAAAGCCAGTTTTGTCTGGGGCTTGGGTGGTCTTAGAGGCTGTGGTGCCTGTACAGATGTCCTTGCTTTGTCAGAGTTTGGTGTCTGACAACCAATGTTTAGTTTTGTCCATATTGTCTTTTTCTTTTCCTCCTTCCCTGAAATCTTGGTGGAAAACTTTGGTATAACCCCATGATTCCTGTGTGACACCTTGAGAAAAGAGGATTTTGGTTTACTTATAGATTAAATCCATTTCTCTAAGTACATGTGGAACACATTACTTCTGCCAGGGGTATTTGTATCCTCTGTACGGTGGTTTATGGTTTTGTTTTGTTTTTGTTTTGTTTTGTTTTTTTTTGTTTTTTTTTCTTCTTGGAGATGGGGGTCCCACTCATCTTGCTTTTCTCTTGACTTTGCTTTATGTTAAAACCGAACTTTGCAGGCGGGGGTAAAGTGGAAGGGAATAGGGAGTCTCTGCTTTGGAATCTTTTGGAAGTGCCCTGACCACCTGGAGGAGATTTATTTATTTATTTTTTAACTCTATGGTTCCTGTGTTCCACATGGACTATGAGAAAAATATTTGATGGTAACTACACTAAAACTCTCGCATTTAATTGGAGTTTGTATTTTTACTCTCTAGTTCAGCTGGCTTGCACTGGAATTGCGCTACTTTCTTTATCCATCAGCCTCTGTATCTTAACTCTCATGTGATCACCTCCCATGCCATAGTGTTGTACTGTATATAAAAGCCAGTAAACAAGGTCATTTATAAGTGGGTGCCTGATATGTTCAAACATGTGGGACATACTGACCTGTCCCCACTTGGGCAGGCCATAGTTACCTGCAAAACGTCACATTTACCCTTTCCTCCATTCAAATGAGTACAACTAATAAAGCTTCTTGTGTGTCTTATGAAAGTACACATGGTGTATTGCTCTAGGGCACCTCATGTTTGTATGTGTATTGCTTTATTATTAATGTATCTTGCAACAAGCATGTTTGTTCTTTTCTGCAAATGTGTAATATAGAGTTGCCTTGCAAGCCTGTTAGGCTTGTGGAGATAATAAAGGGTTTCTTGGTGAAAGTGTTCTTGATAGGAACATGTATTTGTACTTGACTTTTAACTGTTAATCAAGTCTCTTTCCCCACACTACCCCCGTTTTCATGTCCTATGAAGTGCGTGGGGGTGGTGGTCAGTGGGTTAAATATATTGTAATGGTGGTGTACTGGCTTAATCTTTGGACTTATCAGATGTTAGAATGATTACAATAACTCTAACGGGAACAAAGTGCATATTTTGACACTGATCATTGCATGTAAACTTGAGGAGAACTATGGCACTTAATAATTTTATGTATAACTTTAAATCTGTGAAGTCTGTGACCCCATGTTCTTAAAAATTTTCATCTGTCACGCATAGTATATGCATGTATGTTTATGCATATTTTCTCTGGCTTTTAAAATGACTAGTTGGTTACGAAAGGTATTTTTATATTTTTGCCCAACCCTGCAAACATTTTTTTTTTTTTTATATAGTCAGAGGAAGGGTTCAATGCCTGTGCCAGGTCGTTAATTTGGTTTTGGTTTATTATGGGTTCATTTATTTTTATAAACCGTGCCAACTAGTTTGGTTAATACATTTTGCTTTTAATGCACTCTATAGAAGAGGGCAAGTAACGGATTAATGTTGCCTATAGTAAGTGATGAGAACAGCACCACCTGGTGACCATGTTGGAAAATACATTTAAAAAGACAAACATAAGTTGTAGTATATATATATATATATATATAATATATATATATATAATATATTACATTTATAATGGTAATGAGCCAAAATTACTATAATTGATCAGGTAGAATTCTTTAATTTTGAAAGCTCCAGTGAGCGGTATCCAAATAAGCTTTAGCTCATGAACATAACTCTTATTTTCTTTTTTGTTTTTGGTAGCACTCCAGCCTTTGCTGGCAGCTGTCATGTTTTCATTTTTAGAAGCTGTAATAAGTAATGTTTTACATGATCAAGTGTGTTTCTGTTCTGTCAGAGCACAGTGCTACTAAATTGTTATTGCAGTATTGGTGTCTTTTTAGTAGAGCTGTAAATATAATTTTACAGCTAGGCATCATTTCCACTCTTTGGCTCTAGGACATGCAAGAGCATTGCCTTTTTTTATACATTAAACAATTATTTACCCCTTAAGTACTCATGATGGACCTGACACGTCGTGGGATTTCAGGATTCCCTGTGTGGCTGCGTATGCCAGTCGGGGAGCCCTGAATCAGATAAGCCAAAAAAAAAACCTTAAGGTGTTAAAACAACACTAGTACCTAAAATGATTCTTGCTTATAGACTTGTATATTCATGGTATCTTCAATAAAAGTTCTAATTTTGTTTCCGGAGGCCTAAAATCTATTCTAACATAGTCTTTCTGGAGTGCTTCCGTTACGATGGCTACCTTGATAGGGTCTCTCAGACATGATAGTGTTAAGTGTGTAAATAGGCTCATGTATTGACCTTGCTTAATAGAAGAGCAATGGATGCTTCTCTCAAGAAAACTGACAGCATTCTCTGCACAAACAACCAAATCGTGTCTATGTAAGATTCTACAAAAATGCAAGTTTAAGAATAGATTTGAGGGCTCGAACAACATATTTTTGCATTAAAACAGGAGTGCTCAATCATGCCTTCAAGCCAAACAATGCATGGTTTCAAGATATCAATTAAACACAAGTAAAAGTCATTAAATTTGAGCAGATCCTTCAGAATGATTGATTCACCTGTGTTCACTTGAGGGGTTTACACGCTTTTAACCCATTTTTAATTCTGTCGCTTCAAGGAGAATGCATAGTTAGAGGAGGAGTTTTCAACAAAATGCATTCTAATATGGTGATCTGTGTCCCGCCCTCCCTCATAAATGGGTGTTTTGAGAATATTTATTTCCTATAGTGTATTTGGTCCACAATTGCCCCAGTACTTGGCAGATTCACTTCAGTAACTCTTCAGCTGGAACATGAATTCAGAAAAGCAACTTTAAAGTTGGCCTAAGAATTTAAAAATTAAAAGATTACTTTAAGAATTATTTTTTTCTAATTCAGTTGTGTTTTTATCTTTGTTTGCTTGTGGACTTACCACCTTTCCAAGTCCTCCATTCTCTTGAAAAGATTTGTATGATTATTTTTATTTATTACACTCCACTGGTGGAAAGTGTTCAGTAGTGGGAGGCTAATATGTAAAGGCAGAATTGGAACATTTTACTAGTCAAAGAAAATGCACCTTCTAATTCAAATGAGTTTTATTTGAGCAAGCTATATTGTTTTAGAGCTGTATGGTGAATTTTCACCACCAAGTTGTGTTCCACATTCAAAATTAAACCTATTCTTACACAAAAAAAAAATCAAATGGGTTGATATATCTTCAAATATAGCTTATTTTATAGCTAGCATATATAAAATTATTCATGTTACATCCCTAAAATTCTTAAAGCGGAACTACCACCTCTTAAACACTTTAACTTCAGTAACCCCACATCTGGCGACTAGCAGCTTAGTAGCGCTAGTCGCCAGAATTATTACCTTGTTCAAAAGAAATATGCATTCTTACTGGGCTGACAGCAGCACGGAGCGCAGACATCTTGCCATAGCGACGTCTGCGCTCCTGCACTGTCAGTCCCAGCTGGGTCTAGGAGGCGTTGCTAGGAGTAGTCTGGCTCCAAAAGGGACTGACAGCGCAGACATCACTGTGGGAAGATATCTGCACTCTGTACTGCTGTCAGCCCTGTAAGAATGCATATTTCTTCTAGTCGCCAGATGGGGAGTTATTGAAGTTAAATTGTTTGAGGTGGTAGTTCAGTTTTAAATGTTTTAATGCATGTGTAAAATGCCCTTTTCTGAGAGCATTTATTTAATTTTGGTTGTGCAGTTTGTAGAATTAATGTCAGTTAATTGTTTACTGCCTGCTGCTCATTTGTATTATCTCAGCCCATTCTGAGATAATGGTGTACAAATCAAGGCGAGCCATTGAAATAGCAGCAATATCTGCTAACTCAGAGCATATGTATGATTTTTATGCCTCTGACAACAGAATTTTTACAGATGCTAGCATGAAGTACAATGTATTTAAGTGTATATAACCCCAATTCATTAGATGTTGGTGTCCTTTAATTTGCAGCTGTACACTTACTCTGCAGGTCAGCTGAGCATGCAGTAAAACCAGGCCTTTTTGGAAAGGCGTCTGAGGTGGAAGAGTCCGCTAATCTAGCATTGTATTAATATTCCTGACCTGCCAGGAAGCATGTCAATTTTTTTTTTTTTTTTCACCAGTTGTTCAGTGTCTTAAAATGTAATTCCTTAATGACTGAAATCATTGCACACCACTTTAGTCATTAAAAGGTTAAATAACATGAGTTATACCTTTTTGTATGGACATTATCAGATCCATCAAGTCTTGTTCACTTCTATCCAGTGAGTGTTTTGAGAAACAAGGGTTCCGCAATCTTGCCTAAACAGATTTGGAATGTACCTACATATTAGCTGCATTTGTTATCAGACTAGTTAAAAAAGATAGGTAAAACTGTAATCAGAAGTGAATACTTTTATACTAAAAGCCATCCTTTCCAGTTCAAAGAAACCCTTGCCTCAACCATACCATACATTTCCATTATCACTTTTTAGCTGCCTTTATAAGGAAAAACAGGGGTCATGTACAGCTAATGACATAAGAATAGGAAAAGGTAGCTAATGGTGGTTTAAAATGTCACAACGGTTCTTACGTTTTTGGGGTGTTCTTATGCATGCACATATTCTTGTGCACACTCCATTCAGTTGCTACTAAAATTCTTAATTGCAGCTTATAATTTTCTGGCTCCACCCCTTTTTATAGCTTTTAAATCATATAAACAACTTTTAGAAATTAGGATACTTTCTCTTATGTCCTCTGTGGAATACAGGAACATGGTGTTAAGTTCCCTCCTTCAGGAGGGCAGGGCATGTCAAAAAGACAGTCTTTAAGGAGACTTCCTCCTCTAGCTCAATATATCCAAATTCTGTGCTCTGCTAAGAAGAGAGGTGCAGTTGCCGTTCTTACTTTTTTAGGTTATTTTATTGTTTTTTCTTTAGATATGGGGTTGTAAAGTTTAAAATATCAAATTTTGCTACTTATTTTGAGTACATATTTAAAGGAGAGATTGTGGACAAAATAGTCTACTTATCTAAAACATATATGGCCACGGGATTGCCTACTGCTGTGACCTGAAGGTGCAGATCTGATCGGGAGGTTACACTCCTGACTTGTTGGTGACAGTATTGTTGTGTGTTTTAACAGCTGGCTTGTACAAAGTAGAAGATTGGAGACTGAATATTTCTCTAGTGTTGGTGCTCTTGTCGAAAATAAAAAGCCCTCTGGATCTGTTTGCTCACACCTTATAGAAAAGACCAGAAATATTATTCAAGTTAAAGTGCAAGTCTGAAGCAAACCAACTGTACCATAAGAGGAATGAAAACACCCAATTATGTGAATGTGTTCTTTTTTTTCCCTTTTCTCCTACAGTGCTAGAGAGCTCTCTCAATGCTTTGGAGATCTAACACTCAAGGGGTTGAGGGCTCCATTGAACCCCCTTAAGGACCGGCCGCTCACGCACGGTGCGGTCCCTTAAGGGCCAGGGACCTTTTTTTCCGTATTCAGATTCCGAATTCCCCGAATGGTGTGCAGCCGTGTGGGGAGCCCGGGGTCCTTAAGGGGTTAAGTGTCTGGGAAAAGGCGTTTTTGTTTCAGACCAGACCTATGGTGTAGTTGGTTTGTTCCAGAAATGCACCTCTAGCTTACTGAATACAGAGCTGGGGTCTAAGTTTATACAGACTCTTCCCTGCCTGAAAGCTATGAAAATAATATACTTCATGTGTAAAATGTATTGTGTAAGTTATGCGCTGTCGTTTTGCCTAATGCAAATATTAAATATAAAAATTTTTTTTTTTTTTCTCCAGCGAGCATTTATCTTGCTCTTTTGCCTTCTTCCTTCATGGAGACAGCAATGTTTGCACAAGTGTGGAAATTAACCAGCACCAACCTGTGTACCACCTTAGTGAAGAGCACCTCACTTTGGCCCAGCAGTCTAACAGCCCATTTCAAGGTAATGTTTATTATTTTAGCAATTTGTTAAAATATAATGTTGAAATCTGTCATCTCCAGTATCTGAACCTCTTTGGTACTAGAGACTTCTTCATTGCACTGACTGTGCTATAGAAAGCTCTAGCATCTAAAGGGTTAATGCTTTAAAGGCATAGTAATACGTAAAACGTAGGGGAAATAAGAGTTGTAGGGTTTGTCTTGAGTAAAACAATGGTGTTCTGGTCAGTTGACCATAACTCTCCAGAGGATGGTGTTCCAATATTGCTTCTGTGATACTGCACCTACAATAGTTATGTTGGACCTATAATAATAACTTTTGAATTAAATACCTTTCAGCAGTGGGAGAACAGTACAGTTTATGTACATCATGAATACAGAAACAGACTGTTCTTGGGCAATTTGATTCTAGTGCAGCATGCTCAGTTGGTGCCCTTTTTATTAGAATTTTTTTTTTTTTTTTTTTGAGACGTTCAGAAGTTTTTCATACACCAGAATCTTACTAGTTTTATAACTAGCAAACAGTTTGTCTATTGAAACCTACAAATGGAAAAGCATGTATAGGGCCACATTCAATGAAAAGTAAAGGCAGATTAAATCTAATAGGAATGAGGTGAGAGGTGCAGCATTTCAATTAAGTTAAAATTAAATCCAAACAAATACTGGTGAATGTATTAAATAAGCCAGTATTGTGCCATAGGGTTCTGTTGTCCAAATCTGATACTAAACCCCTTTACTCCTCAGATTGGTAACTTCATTACAATGCAGAAGCACACCATAATGTTACTTGTGCATTGCCCAACCTTTATGTCGGGGTGCTCTTCTCAGACTGGCAACTTGTTTTAGTGCTTCAGAGCTGCTTTCTGCATCTTACTCGTATTACAGTATGTCTAGCAAGATGCAGCATGGATTGTCTGAGTAGTGGTTTATAAAGCCACTCCGTAGCTATTTCACAAAGATGAAATATGAAGTTGCAGTCTCAAGCGAGAGTACAACCAATCAAGTTTGGCTGTGCATTTACTATTGAGAAAGGGGTAGATTGCTATTTTCTCTGAATGGAGACTCATGAGTGAAATTGTGGGGGGTCTGTATCACTAAACCCCCAAACACCTGAAAAGGGCTTTGAGCTGCTGAGAGATAATGCAAGGATTGAAATAGAACCATATGATTTCCATTTAATGTAAATTATCTAAATTCTGCTGTGGTTTTTTTTTTTTTGTTTTGTTTTTGTTCTTATCAGTTATCTTGAGTCCGTTTGGGTTGAATGGCACTCTCACAGGACAATCCTTCAAGATGTCAGATTCCTCAACCAAGAAACTGATTGGGGAATGGAAGCAATTTTATCCCATTTCATCCAGTGTAAAAGAATGCTCAGAAGAAAAGCAGGAAGAAATGGATTGGGAAGATGACTCTTTGGCAGCTGTTGAAGTATTAGTTGGTAAGAACAATAATTTTCCTCACTGTGTTAATGTTTTGCTTAACCCCATGACGGATGTTTAGTGTATTGCAAAGGGATAATTCCAAGAACAGTTTTACCTTCCAGATTCCTATTAAAGGTACCGTATTTCCTAAAAACAATTTTGGTTTTTAACCTTTTGGCAACAAGATTTTTTTTTTTTTTTTTTCTCTCACCAGAGGACAATAGTAGTTTGGCCTTTAGTGTATGCCTTTGTTAAACCATATACAGTGGATATAAAAAGTCTACACACCCCTGTTAAAATGCCAGGTTCTTGTGATAATAAAGAATGAGACAAAGATAAATCATGTCAGAACTTTTTCCACCTTTCATGTGACCTATAATGTGAACAATTCAATTGCAAAACAAACTGAAATCGTTGAGGGGGGAAAATAAAAAAAAAAACTCACAATAACCTGGTTGCATAGGTGTGCACACCCTTTTATAACTGGGGATGTGGCTGTGTTCAGAATTAACCAATCACACTCAGTCTCATGTTAAATAGAAGTCATTACACACCTGCCATCATTTAAAGTGACATCAATTAATCACAAATAAAGTTCAGCCGTTCTAGTAGGATTTTCCTGACATTTGCTTAGTTGCCTCTCAGAGCAAAAACCATGGTCTGCAGAGAGCTTCCAAAGCATCAGAGGAATCTCATTGTTGAAACATATCAGTCAGGAGAAGGGTACAAAAGAATTTCCAAAGCATTAGGTATACCATGGAGCACAGTGAAGACAGTCCTCATCAAGTGGAGAAAATATGGCACAACAGAGACATTACCAAGAACTGGACGTCCCTCCAAAACTGATGACAAGAAAACTGGTCAGGGACGCTTCCAAGAGGCCTACTGCAACTTTAAAGGAACTGCAGGAATTTCTGGCAAGTACTGGCTGTGTGATACATATGACAACAATCTCCTGTATTCTTCATATGAATGGGGTAGGGTGGCAAGACTGAAGCCTTTTCTTACAAAGAAAAACATCCAAGCCTGGCTGAAGTTTGCAATAACAAACATCAAGTCCCCCAAAAGCATGTGGGAAAATGTGTTATGGTCTGAAACCAAGGTTGAACTTTTTGGCCATAATTCCAAAAGGTATGTTTTGAGCAAAAACAACACTGCACATCACCCAAAGAACACCACATAACAGTGAAGCATGGTGGTGGCAGCATCGTGCTTTGGGACTGTTTTTCCTGAGCTGGAACTGGGGCCTTAGTCAGGGTGGAAGGGATTAGGAACAGTTCCAAATACCAGGCAATTTTGGCACAGAACCTTCAGGCATCCGTTAGAAAACTGAAGAGGAAGTTCACCTTTCAGTGCAACAACGACCCAAAGCACACATCCAAATCCACAAAAGCATGGCTTCACCAGAAGAATAGTGGAATGGTTGGAATGGCCCAGCCAGAGCCCAGACCTGAATCCAATTGAACATCTGTGGGGTGATCTGAAGAGGGCTGTGCACAGGAGATGTCCTCACAATCTGACGGATTTGGAGGGCTTTTGCAAAGAACAGTGGGCAAATATTGCCACATCAAGATGTGCCATGCTAATAAACTCCTACCCAAAAAGACTGCTGTAATAAAATCAAAAGGTTCTTCAACAAAGTATTAGTTTAAGGGTGTGCACACATATGCAACCAGGTTATTGTGAGTTTTTTATTTTTCCCCTCAACGATTTCAGTTTGTTTTGCAATTGAATTGTTCACGTTATAGGTCACATTAAAGGTGGAAAAAGTTCTGACATGATTTATCTTTCTCATTCTTTAACATCACAAGAACCTGGCATTTTAATAGGGGTGTGTAGACTTCTTATATCCACTGTATATACCAGTTTAAGGGTAAGCAGGGCTTGAGACCACATTTATACGTATAATGCAGAATTTAATTCAAGAATATAAAACAATTGCAAAGACCCCAAAACATTTTTTATAGGTTTTCCTGTGATGATTGTTGCTCAGTTAGTGCATTTGTAAAAGGGACTGGATAAAAGGTATGAACATTTGATCATACTTCCCAAGTGTCCCTTTTTAGGGGGTTACTGAATCTGAGAGGAAAATCCTTATGTCCCTCTTTCCCACCCTTGTGTCCCTCTTTTAGACTTTGTGCATAAGTGCATCACATTGCTCCACAGCAATAAAACCCATATTGCTTCAGTATATATGTTTATACATTATTCTGTGTAAATAAAATACTTATATTTGCTCTAAATCATATATTCAATTACACAATGAGGTGTCATTGTCATGGATTTTTTTTTTTTTCTTTTTGACTAAGCTCCCAGTACATCAAAAGTAATATTTTGCTATTTGAGGCACTGGTAGCTCTGGTCTCTTCGTCTCTCTTCCTCACAATCACAGTGTTAAGAGAGGCAGATGACAGTGACAAAGCCAATGTTGATATTCATTGCCTTTGTCATGTGGCTCCATTGGCACATGTGATCTCTGTAGTTATGATAACATTTGCTGAGCCACAAGAGAATGGCTGGAACTGACTGTTCTGGCCCTGGAATCTCTCCTCTCACTAATTCTGCACAGCAATTCATCACCCATCTCCCCTAGCACTGAATTAGTTAAGCATCAGTAAATGGGGAGGTAATGTAGGACTAATACAGGAAGTGCCTTCAGGGTATGCCTTAATTTGAATACTTTATAAATCTAACTCGCACTACAGTTAAAAATGGATAATAAAACATGGGTTATTTAGTAAGCCCTTTCAAAATTAAGTTGTTTGGGGTTCCTTTAAAAGGATAGTAATACTTCCAAATTACTAATCCCCATATTGTAGCTATGATAAAAATAAATGTATTGCCGCCTTTGTCATCTCTCTTGTAATTTGAAAGGTAATAGCACCCAAAGTCGTCCCCATACGACTGTCTTATGTGCATCAGGCGGCTCTGCAGCAGAGCCAAGATCGAAGTTTATTAAAAAAAAAAAATATATATATATATAATATATTTTATATTTATTTTCACTGAAACGGTCTTCTATGTATACTTGGTTTGCAAGCACACGTAGAAGACAGTTTTAGTGAAAGATTTTTTTTTTTTTTTTTTATAAACAAGATCTAAGCTCTGCTGCAGAGCTGCCTGATGAACATAAAACCGGATATCCATGCAGTCAGCTAGAATGCTGACTTCAGGGAAAGGGGAGGGAGGTGGGAACTTTGCACGCTATTATCTCTCAAACTATAAGGGTTTGAGAGATGACACTGGGGGCAATACATTTATTTTTAACATAGCTACAATATGGGGATTAATAATTTGGAAGTATTACTATCCCTTTAACATCTGTTCTGCAATTTGCTGAAAATAATAGTAGTAACGTCACCATGCAGGGGGTCCTTTTAACCTCTTTACTACATTGTTCTTAATGTAATTCTGGGCTTCCATGGGAATATTCAGGCATCCAATGTCTCTCTTGCACTGTGGCCTTTACTACTCCAGGGCCCTGCACTGCAGAACAAGAGCCATAGGCTGTTTTCCGTTCCTTCTACCTCCATCTATTCTAGGGGTCCTTCACTCTTTGCACCCCCTATAAGACAGGTTTACCTTTTTCTTTTCTGGCCAATCTCAGTTGGAGATTCCTCTGACGAGGCAGTTGACACTGATGGGGAGGACATGGATTCTTCACTGTCTTTTGGGGATGCATGAGGCTTGGCTAAGTGGCTTTTCTGAGCTGTCTTAGAGACTTTGCAGACTTCTGTGCTGGAGGTATCTGCTGTTGGGTGCACTCTTTAGGGTCCAATTGTACAAGACAACAGTAGTTGCCTATGTCAGTTGCTAAAGAGAAAATAGAAGCAAGTCTTCCTGGGCATAGCAACTTCAGTGGGCAGAAGCTCGCTTCCTAGCCTTCTCAACAGTTCACTATCCAGGAGTGGGGGAAAAAAATGGTTTCTTGCTTTGTCGCTAACATCTGCATCCTGGAAATTGGGAAGTCAAGTGTGTTCAACTAGATTCTACAGCACTGGTCTTCCATCAGTGAATCTCATTGTGTTTCACAACAAGTATAATGTTATGTTCTGCACCAAGAAGAAATACCTGCTTGTTTTTGCAATGAGCACAATTTCCGTTCCATGGAACCTTCAATCTGCCTTATGGGTTTCAACCGATTACCTTGATTTCCTGGATGCTGAGTGATCATGATCAGATCATTCTGATCACCCCCATTTTGGTGGTGTAGGGTTTGGTTCACGGATTTTCTCAATCTGTTCATAGTAGAACCGTTTTGCTTTCCTCTCAGGCCAGATCTCCTGACTCAAGGTTTACTTTGTTATTATTAGGTGAAAAGGTTTAGCTTTTTTTTTAACCACATGAATCTTGAAGCCACCATAGACACTAATTTCCACTATAGTTCAGATTAGGTAGCCTGTTTCGTTCAAGGCTCATCATATGATCTGGACTCTTTTACCAATGGTGTGCTGATTGGGAGGTGTCCCCTCAGTCCTTCCATCTTCCTACTATTCTGACCTTTCTTTACGAAAGTGTCAACAAGGGTCTCTAAGTTTTATTAAGGCTCAGATCTCTGAAACATTGAAACATAAAATTTGACAGCAGATGGGAACCATTTGGCCCATCTAGTCTGCCCATTTTTCCCCTGTAAAAACCTCAATCCATATTTGGTCTTTACCCTTGTTCAGGATAGCCTTATACCTATCCAGTGCATGCTTATATTTTCATCAGTGTATTAACCTCTGCCTCTTCTAATGGTAGGCTACTCCACCTATCTACCACCCTCTCTGTGAAAACGTTCTTGCATTACATCTAATCCTCTGTCCCTCTAGTTTTAGACTATGCCCTCTTGTCCTAACCTTTTCACTCATTTGAAATGTGCTTCCTTCCTGCACTTTGTTGATTCCTTCATGTATTTGAATGTTTCTATCATATTCTCTCTTCTTTCCTCCAAGATATACATGTTCAGACCCTTTAGTCTATTCTGATATTTATTTTGCTGTAAATCTTTGACCATTGCTAGTACTCCTTCTCTGAATTCTTGCTAGTGTATCTATATCCTTCTGGACATGGTGTTTCCAGTACTGTACACAATACTCTAGGTGAGGTCTAACCAGAATCTGTGGAGTGACATGACCACTTCCCTTTTTCTGCTACTAATGCCACTAGCTATACAACCCTGCATCTTGCTTGCATCCCCCCACAGCTTTGTTACATTTTCTGCCTACCTTGAAGTCATCAGAAATAATTGCTCAGCTCTGTTTTTGTTTTTAGGGGGGGGGGTTTGTCTGGTCCCCCCCCCTTCTCTCTTCCAGAAGCAGATGGCTTTCTTTCTGATGTCAATACCTTTTTCTTCTGTGTCCTATCCCCGGCTAAGAATGGGCTTTGTCTCCGCCCTCCAGCTGGGGTAGGACCAATCAGTTTCAAAGATAGAATTTTAAAAACGCGGCTCTGTCTGTGCTCACCAGTCTTTTTTTGTCCTGCGCGCCGGGTGTAGGATCGCTGCCCTACACGCCAGTAAGGAGCTAGTGGGGAGCATGTAAGCTTTCATGTAAGAAAAGGCATACCTGGAACGGGCCGCATTCAATGCTGTCCACATAGTGAGGAGAATCGCTTCTGCACGAACGGCCGCCTCCATTGAGCCGGGACAACATCGTGTAGAGAGAGTTGGCGTGGAGCCAGAATCGGAAGCCGCTGCAGAACCGGATGCGAAGGCAAACTTCAGACAGGAAGCAGGATGTGCGTTCCAAGGTGCAACGCAGGATGTTTGGGGGAAGTAACCATGTGGACAACAGGTAAGTAACCTGTTATATTTATGCCTTTTGTTCTCCTGATATTAGGGACTGTTCCTATATAAGGCAGCTGACTAGGCAGATTGTGTTTCTTCAGTCAGGGGTAGACCTTTTAGGTAGAACTTAGTTTTAGCAGTAAGTTAATAAAGTATAGTTTTAATCTTGTATCATGTCTGCCCCTCCAAAATTAGCCCCTAATAAAGATAAGTCTCCTGCTGAGGGTTCTGGCAAAGAGGATAATGTTGCAGAAAAACCAAAAGCTTGCCTAGCCTGTGGCAAGAAGCTTTCCCCTGCTGAAACTTCCAAACTCTGTCACGAATGCATTAGAAAATCTGTATAGCAAGATATGCCCATGCAATTTAAATACTTCCTTCTTTGGATGAAAAACTCCATGCAAGACACATTTACAGCCATGTAGGAAGCAGCAGTACCCAAGAAACGCCCTCGCACAGAAGACCCCGAAGAAGGTACATCATGCAGGAAAGAAGGTCTTGAGGATTTAGTTAGTGTCCATGAGTTAGTATCAGAGTATTCATCTTTTGAGGAAGGAGAAATCACTGAGGAATCAGGTGTTTTTAATCTAGACCATATGGATAATTTCTTAAAGGCCATGCGTAAAACTTTAGGTATTACTGAATCACAGCAGGAATTGGGCATTTTAGATGCTGCATTTATGGGAAGTCGCAAGTCCCCCCCGGTCTTTCCTGTGCATCACACGGTGTCAGGTCTAATTATTTCAGAATGGGAGAATGGGGACAGAAGGATTGGCCTCACTAAGCGTTTTTAATAGGATGTACCCCTTTAAGGAAGAAGACATCCGTAAGTGGCACTCAGCTCCCAAAGTTGATCCAGCAGTATCTCACATTGCAAGGAAGACTATTATTCCTTTGGAGGATGGATCCGCCTTGAAAGACGCAATGGATAGGAAGGTGGAATCTGCACTCAAAAAGTAGTTTTCTATTATTGGGCAAGACTTAAGAGCCTCTACAGCCCTGGCGTATGTAACTCGCACTATAAGGATCTGGCTGAATGAACTTGAGGAGAAAATTGATTCAAATGTTTCTCGTTCCAAACTTATTAAGGAGGTAGCCTCAATTAAAGAAGCCGTCAATTTTTCTTGTGATGCTTCTATGGATATCATTAGACTTTCAGCCAGGGCATCAGCCTTGTCGGTGACCGCAAGACGCGCACTGTGGTTGCGCTCTTGGGGGGCCGACACAGCTTCCAAAAACAAACTAGTGGCTCTTCCCTTTTCAGGTGATATGTTATTTGGACAACATCTGGAAGAGTTAATTAAGAAAATTACTATGGGAAAGAGCTCTTTTCTTCCACAGGAAAGAAGAACAAGATCTCCTCCATCAAGACCAATGGGTTTCAGGAGTAAACAGTGTAATTTTTGTGACTCCAGAAGATTTCAGTATGGGAGATATGACCAGAAAAGACAATCTTCACAGGCATTCAGGGGAGGGTTCAGGAAGGACCATTCCCAAAGATATACCAGTAAAAAAGATCCACAATGAAGAGCAGCGGGCCCTGTCCCTAATACCAGTGGGAGGAAGATTAGTTCACTTTCTTCAAGCTTGGGATTCAAACCCAATTGCAGATTGCTGGGCCTACAACATTTTAGAGGCAGGGTATCAGCTGGAGTTTATACAGATACCTCCCACGAATTGGTTAATAAATTCAAGTATTCCACAGAATCCAAAGAAGAGTTTGGAACTCAAGAGCATAGTTTCAGAAATGTTGCAGAAGGAAGTTATAGAACCTGTTCCTCTCTTCCAGAGGAATTCAGGTATTTATTCAAATCTATTTTTAACCCCAAAGACTTCTGGGGAGTACAGGGGTCTTCTGGATCTAAAGTACCTGAATTCTTTTGTAAAGATCCGCGTTTCAGGATGGAGTCAGTAGCTTCAGTATTGAGAGCAATTCAAGAAAAAGCTTTTATGACAACTGTGGATCTCAGGGATGCTTATCACCACATTCCAGTGGCTCTGTTTCACAGAAAATTATTGAGATTCAGACTGTTGAACCAACATTACCAGTTCAGGGTGTTACCCTTTGGGCTGGCATCAGCCCCGAGGGTATTCACCAAGGTATTAGCAGTATCTCTGCAAGCCCTGAGATTGGAAGGGGTAGTAATAATTCCCTATTTAGACGATCTCTTGATTGTGGCAAGCTGATCCTTTCGGGACCCTTTTGAGGCTGATCCTCACTGTGACCTTTTTCATCTTACAGTAATTTTGGCCTTTCTTCAGGATAATCTTCAAAAATTGCTTGGCTTTAGTTATATTAAAGTCCAGATTTCAGCTCTTTTGGGCTTTCCAGAGGTGTACCACTTTGCTGCCAGATGTGGCTTATGCATAACCAGTCTTTTTGGGATTACAGTCCTTCCTGAGACTTGACATTTGGTGCCTTAGAAGGCTCCTATTTGAACATGTCTTCAGTTTCTCTGCACCTCTTGATGCTCAAGACAGACTTTCAGCTGGCTATTGTCTGTTCAGCAGGTGGTTGTAATTCAGACTTTGCCTTGTAAGCCTCCCTTCCTGGCTTTCTACTCAGGGTTGTTTTGCAAAATACTACAGGGTTTCTACATAAAGTTGTTAGGGCTTCTTATTAAGCAGCAAATTATTGTTCTTCTTTGTCCTGTACACGTAGAAGACAAGAACCAGAGCTTTTTGATGATGATTTGGTGCTTGAAGTACTATGTTCATTGCACACAGTCTTTTAAAAAATCTGATTAGCTTTTTGTTGTCTTGAGGACCTTCGTGCTGGCCAGGCTGCATCTAAGGTGACAGTGGCTTCTTGGATTAAGGTTACCATTCATCAGTCGTGTGTTTTCAAGAAGCCTTCACCCTTACGGGTCACAGCTCGTTTCACCAGGTCAGTGGGTGCCACTTGAGCCTACGATAATCTGGCTTTTGTGGAACTGTTGTGTAAGGTGGTAATGTGGTCATCTTCAACATGTTAAGTACTACTGTGTTAATGTGCTGGCTTTGGCTGGAGGCAGTTATGGTTAGAAAGTCCTACAGGTGGTTGGGCCTGTATAGCTGTCCTTTTTCTTCTCCGTTGACATCTGAGGATCATGTTCCATTTCGTCTGTTAAAACTAGTCTTTTTTGAGGGGGGGTTCTCTTTCCCTCTCTAGAAGTAACGATAAATATTTTTCTCTTGTTCCATGTGGAAAACAGGACTTGCAGAGGAAAAAAAAAAAAACAGCTGAGTCCCGGGCAGGGGAGTCCACTTGGGTTCTCTAGGGGATTCTCTTTCATTCTTCACTTCACTAAATATTAATACTGGATTGCCATAAAATATTGGGTATAAAACTCAGGTGTACCCTTGATCCCTCTCTCTCCTCTTCTACCCCCCCCCCCACCTCAATACTGTATCTTGAGCACCCACTTTTCCTCTGTCTAACCTCCCAAATATGCCTCTGAGCCCTGAGGAGTCAGCTGAGGAGGTTTGCCACTGGTAAAATGCTTTAGTAGTTTCAATACTCTTTTCATCTGAGTTAATGCCCTGTTTTTTTTTTTTTTTTTTTTTTGTTTTTCTGATTATGTAATCTGCACCTCCCAATTCACACAAGGGGAAATTGGATAAAGTGCTTATTATACCTGATTACCAGTAGAGTGGTGGTAAAGGGAAGAAGGCAGGGAATCTCTGCCTCTCAGATTTTTAAGACTAGTACCCTGGCCTCCTGCAGGAGGCTTCTTTTGCCCCATGGCTCCTGTGTTCCAAGTTAACTAACAGAAAAAGATTTATTGGTAAGTACGCACACTTTTTTGTAAAATTGATATATACATTTTGTACTGAAAAATCTTGATGTTTAATGGTGTATTGTTCTTTAGTTTGCAATCAGCGAACTAGGAAATCTGTTTACTGACATACATACATTTTTAACTTTTTTTTTTTTTTTTTCCCTTCTCTCTCTTCCCTCTTCAGCTGGTGTCCGAATGGTATATCCAGCATGCTTTGTTCTGGTTCCACAGTCAGACATCCCTCCTACCAGCACGGTTGGGTCATCTCACTGTTCAAACACCTGTTTGGGTGTTCAAGTGCCTGCTTCTTCCAGAGATCCGGCTATGTCCTCGGTAACTCTGACTCCACCGACATCCCCAGAAGAAGTACAAACAGGTGGGAATGTGTTTAATCTTTACCTTTCTCTAGGGTGAGGGTTGGTAATCTGAATCCCTCTAGCTGTTGAGGAATAAATGCTAGTTATCCTCTGCTGGCGATCAGAATTATAGTTTTCAAAATCTGGAGATTCTTGCTTTGTCCAAACCTGCTTAGGATCCCAGCTCTATCATCCATGTTTATTTATGTTCAGGTATTTGGACACCATTGCCAGACCATCAAGTAATCACTAGTCCCTTAAAGAATGACACACTTTTGTACTCTCTGGCTGCTGCTTGTTTGCCATTGACAAATCGTAGTCACAGGCCTATTTACAAACCATTTCTCTGTCGTCCAATACAGGTAATACTGGTAACTTTGGGAAAGCGATCCTTCACTTTAATTAGGCAGGAACAATTCTAGAATTGGCTGCATCTAGCCAACCAGCTCCAGTAAGATTTGTTCCTTGGTGAAGACACAGGCAAGAGAACAGTTCTGCTATAGTTTTAGCTAATTTTTTTTATTTTTCTGTTAGAAATGGAATACCACAATTAGGCAGATTACCAGAACTGACAATGCCCTTAAATGTGGCTAGCTCAGTATCCAGGTGCTTTTTGTGGACCTTAAGCCCTTGGGGAAAATCTTGGGTTTAAGTTCTTTCCTCAGGAGTTGCCCACCGAGGCAGTGGCTTAATACATGGTAGTCTGAAGACAGAAGATCTGCAGGAAAGGTGAGCAACCCTTTGAGTGCTGCAGGTCCACATGTCCCACAATGCCCCTCCGCACAGGGGTTTTTCATTTGGAGTTCCTATTGCACACTCTGGCAGTCATTTGGTTTATCTGTATGTCTGTTGGGTGTTTTGGAGCAAGTTTATGTGGTAACTTAACCCTTTAGCTGCTGGCTTTGCATCTTTTGGGGGGGTTATTGGCACTTTCCCAACTGGGTTCAGTGTTTTTTTGGATCTTCTAACATGTTCTAGTGATGTTTCATGTACTTTTAATTCACAGTTTCAACTTTTAAAAAAAATTGTGTTCCTCTTTACCGCATAGACACCATTGCTCCATTCATTTCTATGGGACTATGCAGTTTGGGACATATCTCTGCAACCACTCAACATAGCGACTTCAGGGATGGCTCATTTTATTTGTCTGCCTTTGCTCTGTCATCCGGTTAATGTTTTAAGTGTGTTGGGGGCTCAGGGGGTTTCCAGGCACTCTTGGGGTACTTTTTCTGGGAAAACTACATTTCCCACAAGCACATGCTTCACACGCTCGTTTGATTCCTGCTGCAGCAGCCATTTTGTGCCTTTTCCAGAACAAGTATCCTACTCAGGGCTTGGACTCTCCTTCCCTTCTCTTAGCAGATTTAACCCTTCGCCTGCCTTGCACACTGTATTTGGGTGATTCCTTATACTTTAAATGTTTTTGACACTATGAGAATGTACCTATGTCCCCGATTGCGCATTGTTCCTTGTGTTATTCGGGGTTACCTAGAGAATTCTCAGGTCGTTTATGCCCAGCATGTTCTGTTGTTCCTGAGTGTCTCCCAGGGACCTCCAGCCATGCATTAGAGCCAGTTTGGGTGCAAGAGTTCAAGGCTGCTACTAGAGACCTTCAGTCTACATTGCAACTCTTTCCGTCCCAGTTACAGGGGGTCTTCCACTCATGGCAGACCCCTTCTTCCGTCTAATCTTCCCTGCCGTAACCGCAGGGAGTACCTGATGTATCAGATTCCTCTGAGGAGGAACTCTTGGTGGATTCAGATGTTGAGGAATGTTCTGCTGTGGGCTCCTCTGTTTTTTGGGGACCCTTTTGAGGCTGATCCTGAGCCCTCGGCTGAGGGCCTGATTAGGGCTGTCTTAACCACTCTAAACATTCCCTTAGTCCAAGAGGTTTCTTCAGATCCCTCTCTTTTTTTCAGGAGCCTAAGAAGCCCCTTACTTGTTTTCCACCTAACCCCATTCTTGACCGCCTTGTGTCTGATGAGTGGAAATCTCCGGTCAGGAAACCTTCTGTTTCCACGAAATTTGCCAAGCTTTACCCTTTCTCTGAGGTGGCGCTTGCTCAGTGGGTTCACCCCCCCCCCCCCCCCCAAAGTGGATGCTCCTATCTCCAGGCTATCTAAGTCTACTGCCTTGCCAGTTTCTGATGCTTCCGCTCTGAAAGACTGGACTGACAAGAAACTTGCAGTCTCCCTCAAGTCCATTTTTGCCGCTGCCATGCGTCCACCGTTCGCTGCGGCATGGGTGAACTGGGCCATTGCGGTCTGGACTGAACAGTTCACTCTGGCTGTCCGTCAGGGTGCTCCTACTACGAATATGTTGCAGCTTCTTGCCAACATTTGAGGCCCAGCACCATGTTTCTGCTGCCTTATTTGATGCCATCCGTCCGGTGGCCAGGGTTTCTATCATGTCTGTGATTGCCAGACAAGCTCTTTGACTCAAGATCTGGTTTTGACACTGCTTCCAAGAAAGCCTTGCTCTCATTGCCTTTTCAAGGCACTTCATTGTTTGGGCCTAATCTTAAGGATCCGTTTAGTGAGGCCACAGGGGGTAAAAGTACCCTTCTGCCTTTGGTCCCCAGGAAGAAAACACCTCTCAAGCATAATCGTTTTTTTCGTTTCTTTCAGACTGAGACACGTCCGGCGAACCAGGCGGTTCCCTCAGCTCCGCGTGCTTCCTCCAAGCCCAAACAGCAATGGAAGCCCAAGGTCTCTTCCAAGCCTCCTTCGGCATGACTCACTGAACCCAGGTCCCCACGCAGCTGTGGGTGGCCGTCTGTGTCACTACTAAAGTGTCCGGGAGGATTCAGTGATGGACCTGTGGGTTTTACAGGTGGTGGCGGAAGGGTACAGGATCCCTTTTGTCTCTCTTCCTCCTTTTCACTTCCCCCCTCCCCCCTATACGCCACAGGGCACAGAGAAAAGCAGTCTGTTTAATGGTGCTGACCAGGCCCTACTGGACAAGGATGTTCTAGAGCCAGTTCCAGTTCAGGACAGAGGTACAGGTTTTTACTGAAACCTCTTTGTGGTCTCCAAGAAGGTCTGCGGTTGTCGTCCGATTTTGGATTTGAAGGATCTCAATTCCTGTGTGATCAGGACTCGTAATCACCAAGAAGTCTCTAAGGACGGTGATTGCTGCCATGTCCCCGGGGGTATTCCTTGCCTCTCTGGATCTTCAGGAACACCTATTTACACATAACCATTCATCCAGGCAGTATCTCAGATTTGCCTGTGACCAAGGGCACTTTCAGTTTTCAGCTCTTCCCTTTGGTCTGGCTACAGCTCCTCGTGTCTTCATCTGAGTCCTGGGAGCTTTAGTATCCGTCCTCAATCTGGACCACATCAGAGTTACTCCATACATGGACGATCTACTTCTGAAAGCCCCATCTGCAAAACTTCATCAGCAGCTTCAGGACTGCATTCATGCTCTCACCCATCACGGGTTGGTCATCAACATGGGCAAGTCAGATCTTGTCCCATCCCAGCATCTGGTCTGGTCTTCGACACTCAACAGAGCATGGTGTTTCACGCGGACGAGGTGGCTCACCAGATCGCCCACAGGGTTTCTGCTGTTGTGGCTCACGGTCCAGTTCCGCCCAAGAAGCTGTCCTCTCTAGCGGGGAATTTCATCTCTACCATAGAAGCGGTCCCATTTGCCATGGCTCACACCAGGGAACTCCAGAGGCTTGTGATCCAGGTGTGCAGGGGTCAGCCGGACCTTCTGAAGATGTCCGTATCCCTCCCTCTTCATGTGGAACGGAGTTTGTCATGGTGGCTGAACCTCTCCAATCTACTGAAGGGCAAGTCCTTCCTAGTATCCTTCTGGACCAGGTGACGATGGATGCCAGCCTCTCGTGCTGGGTCGCCTCAGTGCTCAGAGTCGGTGGTTTCCGGAGGAAGCTCTCCTTCCCATCAACGTGTTGGAGCTTCGGGCGATATTTCATGCCCTTCGTCATTGGACACCCCAGTCCAGATTCAATCCGACAATGCCACGGCCGTGGCTTACATCAACAAGCAGGGCGGAACAAGAAGTCTTGCTGCTTGGTTAGAGGTCAAGGCTATTTTGTCTTGGGCAGAAGAACACGTTCCTGCCATATCCGCAGTACATATTCTTGGCATAGACCACGTCATGGCAGACTTCCTCAGTCGACACATGGTGGCCAGCGGAGAGTGGGAACTGCACCCAGAGGTGTTCACCCTTATTGTTTAGAAGTGGGGTCTTCCTTGCATCAACCTGATGGTGACAAGACAACAGGAAGGTTCTGAAGTTCTGCTGTCGCTGGAGAGATCCTCTAGCTCTAGCGGTGGGTGCCATGTCCATTCCTTGGTTATTTCCTCTGGCCTACATCTTTCCTCTCCTCACCATGTTGCACAGGGTGTTACGGAAATTGAGACTTGAACACTGTCCAGTCATTCTGATTGCTCTGTACTAGCCTTACCAGGCTTGGTTTCCGGAGCTTCTGGTTCTCTCAGTGGTGGAGCTATTCCGTGTGCCTTGCTGTCCGGTTCTTCTTCTGCAGGGTTACTTGTGGAAGGAGGATGTTTGACTAGCTTTGACGGCTTGGAAATTGAATCCTCAATATTGGGGTTTTTTTCTTCTGGTGTGGTGGCTACTATGCTCAGTGCCCGCAAACCTGTTTCTACCATCGTGCCTGGTCGACCTTTCTGTCTTGGTGTGCTCATAGGGACCTGTCTCAGGAATTTGATCTGCCCACGGTCCTGGCCTCCTTGCAGGATGGTGTGGATAACTGTCTCGGTTCGAGTTCCCTTAAGGTTCAGACATCTGCTCTCTCTGTTTTCTTTCACAAACACATTGCTATTCTTCCTGATGTCAAGGTTTTCTTCCAGGGAGTTGCTCATACTTGTCTGGTTTTCAAGACTCCTGCTCTTCAGTGGGATCTTAATTTGGTTTTGGGTGTCCTTCAGCTCCCTCCCTTTGAGTCTTTGGCTACTATTCCTCTACGCCTGCTGACGTGGAAAATGGCCTTTCTTCTGGCGATCGTGTGTTCGCCATGTCGTGGAGTTACATGCTGTGTCTTGTAGACCACCCTTTTTGGTGTTTTACAAAAACAAGGCGGTGCTTTGCACTTTGCAGGAGTTTCTCCCGAAGGTGGTTTCGGAGTTCCACATTAATCAGGAGATTGTGGTGCCTTCTTTCTGCCCTGACCCTACCTCTGTTAGATGTGGTGCGTTGTCTTAAGTTTGCAGTGCATTGCACTGAGTCCATCAGACAATCTGACACGTTCATCGTCATTCCTGAGGGCCCCAGGGCAGGAAGACCTGCATTCAAAGTGTCTGTTGCATACTAGATCAAGTCCACTATTCATAAGGCTTACAAGCTGAGGAAGAAGCCTGTTCCCTTTCGAGTCATGGCTCATTCTACTAGATCTATGGAGCTTCTTGGGCTTACAAGAATCAGGCCTCCGCTGATCAGTAGTGCAAGGCTGCCACTTGGTCGTCTGCACACCTTTTCGGAGCACTACCATGTTGATGTGCTGGCATCTGCTGACACCAGTTTTGGGAGGAAGATCCTGGAGGCAGTCTTGCCTGTGTAGGATCTTCTTTGGTACTTCCTTCTCTTTTGAGCCCTGCTGGCTCTAGTTCAGTGTGCTGTGTAACCGTTCCTGGGGTGGTTACCCGTGTTCAGTGTCTGACATTTCATTTATTTTGTTGTTATCTCTGATCGAATGCAAAAGAGCTAGTCGGAGATGCTCAACTAGGAATGAGCCTGCCCTCAAATTGATGAGGCTCTATAGGATAAGTATCCTACCCAGGGTGCAGTCTCTCTTAGCTCGCAAGTGCCTTTCACAGAGAGGAAATATCCTAAAGCACATCATACTGATCCTACCAAATGGCAGTCCAGTCACGAAGTGCCAGGCAATTCCTCTCTGAACAAGAGAAGCAGCCAACCCCAGGCGTACGTTTCGGCCTTGTTGGGCCTCGTCAGTGAGGTGCAGCTGATCTCTCTAGGCACTGTGAGCAAGGGGTCTATGTCTGGATTTCCCTGTTACCCTTAGGGTGACTAGTCCCAAGGGCAATTTGCATATGCAAAAATCTAGTCAGACGCTCAACTAGGAGCGAGCCTGCCATCGAATTGATGAGGCTCTATAGAAGTATCCTACCCAGGGTGCAATCTCTTTTAGCTCAATAGTGCCTTTCACAGAGAGGAAATATCCTAAAGCACATCATACTGATCCTACCAAAAGGCAGTCCAGCCACGAACTGCCAGGCAATTCCTCTCTGAACAAGAGATTGCACCCTGGTTCCAGTATGGTCAAGGAGATCTTGCTTTCACCACGTGAGAGAGAGGTCATTGACAGAGCTGTGACATCTTCTTCAGACTCAAGCCCCCGTATTCCAAGGATCAATCTACTAACTTTTTTCTTAGTCTCTATTTGCAGGCACAGTTCTTACAACAAAATATTAAAGAACCAGAGATTCAGTTCTCTGGTCATTCAAATCTTGCTCAGGGTTCGTTATCTGGTGTCTGCAAAACTATCACTTCATAGTTGGATAATAAGTTATTCTTTCAATTCTATCAAAGAGATAGGAAGAGGATGTTTCTATCTCAAGTACCTTTTAGAGTTCATGCAGGCCTAGAAAAAGGGTCTAAGGGTTAGCTACCTGAAAGTTAGTTTCAGCGCTGTCCGTTCTCCTCCACAGAAATGAGGCTTCTATCTCTGAAATTCAAACATTTCTTCAGGGAGTCAACAGGATGATTCCTCCATACCTTTTTCACCTTTGAGCTTTAATTATCCTCAGCCTCTTTCACAGATCTGACTTTCAAAACAATGTCCTCATGGCTTTGTATGTGCAACAAGAGTTCCAGAACTCTGCGCACTATTTAGTACTTCATCACATCTTATCTTCTATCAAGACAGTGTTTAATGAACTATTGCAGTATTTCAACCAAAAGAGATTCCAGCTTTGGTGATCAAGAAGTGATCCTACCCTTATTGTGTTCTAATCCACCTGATACAAAAGAGAAAGCGCTCCATACATTAGATGTAGTTGAAGGTCTAAGACTATATGTCCAAAATTTGCAATCTGTAGGCTAGCTGGAAGGCACAGTAAAGGGATAGCCATGCAGCAATTCTTGCTGCATGGCTTAATTTTATTTGGCATCTCGGTGTTCTAGTTTGGGCCACACATTACTTAAAGGCCATTGTTCACTAGTTCTCTTCCCTTCGGCTTTTTTGAGGACTGCTTTGGGACACCTTTAATGGTGCCTGCATCCCTCAATGACACCAGAGAAAATGGGATTTTTTTTTTTTTATTTATTTTTTTTTTTATTTTTTTTTAAAGGATGTCCTGCCGTTCTTAGCGACTCTATTTTTCCTGCTGTTCCTTTCCTGACTAAATGAAAACTGAAGCCAGTTAGGCAAGGGGAGGAGTTAGCAGCTAAGAAGTGGGAGGATTTTTTTCAATTGGAATGCCCTGCCTCCTATAGGCATTTGGCTTATTCCCATGGTCCCTGCATCCCTTAGTGGACTAAGAGAAAAGGATTTACTGCTATGCAAAAAATCCTATTTTCAGCCTCTTTAGAATTTTTTATTTTACTCTACAGTTAATGTGCACAAAGCAAGAGGAACAATTCTGGAGCAAACTTACTGCGCTATGGGGCAGAAATAAAAAAATCCTATTTCTTTAACCCTTTACCGCCCGAGGAAGTACATGTACATCCCGAACGGATGTCCCAGGTGGACAGAGGATGTACATGTACGTCCCGGAAGTCATTCTAAAAAATGCAAAAAACTATTCGGCGGGCATTAAGTGCAGTCACTGAGGGGTTAATTACTCTCGAGTGGTATCCAATACATTGCAAGTAATGTGTTGGATACTTCTCTGGTACACAGTGTGTTAATTGGGTCTTTTAACCCCTTGAATGCTAGATTGATTGGTAATGCATTGACATTGAGGGGAAAAAGATACTTTTAAATCCATGTCCATTTTAAATTGTCATGTAGAACTGCGTCTTGTTTGCTACAGAATTTTTTTTTTTTTTTAATTTTTTTTTTTTTTTAATTTTAGTAGAAATATCTAGAAATTGGTACAATAGATCAGTCATCTGAGTTACAAAATAATGTTAGTCTCTAAGTCAAGGGTGCGCAACGTTAGGCTTTCCAGTTGTTACCAGATTACAACTCCCATCACATTTAGGGAGTTAGAGCAGGGATGGCTCACATTAGGGCTGTCCCAAGTTCAGTCCTTAAGGGCCGCCAACAGGCCAGGATTCAAGGATTTCCCTGATTAACTCACCTGTGCTTAATCAGGGAAATCCTTACATTCTGGCCTGTTGGCGGCCTTTGAGGACTGAACTTGGATAGCCCTGGCATACTTGAAGGCCTCATGCTTCTGCGAAAGCACAAATGGTCATACACATTTTAGACAAGTCTGTATCCCTTGCTATTGTAAAATATTGTTGCCTTTAGGTAGGTTCAGATTCTTGTGTGTTTGGGTAACTGGCTGTTCCTTTAAAAAAGTGTGTTTTTCCTGTTTTTGTTTTACAGTTGATACCCAGTCGGCACAAAAATGGATGAAGTTTCTTTCTGTGTCAGACTGCTTTAACTCTGATAGTACTAGTCATCATGGTGGCAAGATCCCAAGAAAACTGGCTAATCAGGTGGTGGATAGAGTCTGGCAAGAATGCAACATGAACAGAGCTCAGAACAAGTAAGCATTTTGGACCCTTTGTTTGACGCTAATAAGGTGCAATTCTGGAACATACCAACTTTAATGTAGGGGATGGGAAAAACCCCATCTGGGAATTTTAACCCCTTTAATGCTAGAGAGGTTTGCAATTCATTGCACGTCATGTCTTTGGTGACTTTTAGCTAGCAGCCATGGGTTTAAATTGGAACTGTCACTGTGTAACAGGTTATTTTGAAAGCTTTCAGACCGAGACAGCACTCCAGGTCAGTTTAGAACTGAAGAAGTTTGGCATGGATTAAATACGCTTAATTCTTCATGGTTTTTTTTTTTTTAATGCCTACAAAATAAAATAAAGTTAAAACGAAGTATTACTATCCCTTTAAGTTTGCACGTCTTAAATGGTATTGAAATCTTGGCGAAATGTGAAATTTCCTAATGTATTAGCACTTCAAACAAATTGGCACTCCATTGGTATGATTTGACAGGGTTGCTAGAAGCAGAAAAAAAATACACCAGCTGCAATCTCTCGTATGTCTTTCAAATTACTTGTTTTTCTAAAATTGAAATAGAATGAATGAAAGACCAAGCTTACCATTTTCGAATGTAGACAACCAGATGCATCATATGAGGGGTCATTTTGCTTTCTACCCCTAGGCTTCCAGAAAATTGTGTTATAGGAAAAAAACATACTTTTTTGTTTTTATACTTAAATCACTGAAGACACTAATCTTTCAACACTGTGGAAGTTTTCACTTTATTCAGTACCTAGTGTCAGCACAAGAAAAATGGTATCCCTTTGGCATGAGTTGTCTTGCCATAGAGGGTGTTAGGAGCACTAAACTATACCTGTAATAACACTGCTACAAGGGTGCATTTATTATACTGATAAACGAAATGTGCTTGGTTTTCATGGCATATGGAACATACTATATAGATGCTGTGAATTCACTTTTAAGGTTTTGTTCAGCAGTTCAGTTAACTTTAAATGAGCAGTGAACATTTTTCTTAAAATAAATTCCTGCTGCATAAAAAGAGCACTCCCACTGCAGTGGAAGACTTTTTTGAATGAGGGGGAGAGGGAGGAATGACTATAGTTCACTCATCCTTATCTTCCTGAAACAAACATTTTCCTTGCAGTCTAAGACCATAAGAAAATAACAGATACATCGGACATTGTTTTGATGAACTGCCTTTATGATTTTTCTTATTTATACTATAATTATATCAAAAACTTTAGTATACAAGTGTCTGCTAGGTTCCTTTTATAGTTTTGTTATCTTTTAGACTGATTTTATAGGCATGGCTTTTTCTTTTCAGGAGGAAGTATTCTGCCACTTCAAATGGTGTTTGTGAGGAAGAGACGTCTGACAAAATGGCTTCCTGGGATTTTGTTGAATCCACACAAAGGACAACTTGTGTCTGTTCAAGGTGCACACTATTTCTAATGAACATACATGGCTAGTTACACCTTTTTTATGTAAGACTCATACGTAATTATGTAAACATATTTAGTGGTATGGTATATTCAGGATGTTTTTCCTCCTATTTTTTACAGGCACAAAAATCTTAAGCAGAGGAATTCAGGTCAGCCAGGGCAGGTGGTGCCTGCTGGTCCCCAACAACAGGCAGTTCAAAAGCACAAGACTAATGAAAAGCAGGAAAAGGGTGACAAGCCCCAGAAACGCCCTCTTACACCTTTCCATCACCGTGCATCACTTTGTGATGATAATATGGAGGCAGACAGTACGAGCCAGAGACTAGGTATACGATCCCAGGACAGTAGAGGCCGGTTTTCAAATATCCGGTCCAATGATGTAGCAAAAACTCCTCAAATGCACAGCAATGAGATTGCCAATTCTCCACCTCCCCCTCCACTAAGCCCTCACCCATGTGAAGTTTTGGAAGAAGGGGGTGAAACTATGAAAAACCCATCAACTCCTCAGAGTCAGCATTTTTATCAAATGCCAACCCCAGACCCACTTATTTCAGCAAAGGCCATTGATGAGCGAATAGACGGCTTATCTCAAACTTTTGCACCAACGTTCCCAGAGGTTTTGGAGCCAACTTTGTATGTTGGCACCGCAGTACATTTGCATGAAAATGAAACCGACAACGCCTGGAAGTATTACAAAGTCCCAAAGAAGAAAGAACCAGAGTTTCTCCCTCCTCAGCTTCCAAATGATAAATTGAGAGAAGACACACTGGGACCTTCTGGAAAGGAAAACATCACATCTGTCACAGAGTGAGTATTGATGTTTTGCTTCTGCTTTTCAGAATTATTTGTATGATCGCCCTCTGTTTCTGGTTATCGTATTTGTAAGTTTTTTGTTCTGGTGATTCATTGGCTTAAAAGTGATTCAAAGGACCACTAACACCTAAATTTAAGTTTGCTAACATCAGTGGTGGACACAATATAAAGATGTTGTGAGGTAGCTAGGAGTTTCAGGCGCAAGTGAAGGGGTGCATGTAACCATGTGCACATAAAATGTTCCCAAAATGTAGGAGCCAACAGTTGCTTTTTGGATCCCAGCCTCCAAGGATTTGCTGGTACTTTTATTTCAGACCTTTAAAAGACAATACGGCACTTTGTCAGACTCCTATCAAGGTTGTTTTTGTAACGGGCGTCATGGAGCCCTGCAAAAAAGCAACAATGGATGCTTCCGTTGATCCTACGTAAAGCTAGATCAGTTACTAGCATGTAGTACAGGGTGTTTAAGTGTATGTAACCCTAGTTCCTTTTTTAGGAGCTGGTGTTCTTTTAACATCAGCTTTAGATATAAATCACTATTTTTTTTCATGTATGCTTGGTCTGGTCACAGATGTGAAAGCCAGTGTGACGTTAGACTTCAGAATAGTGGAAAAACAAATTGACAAGATATTAGTAAGTTAACACCTGGCATTTCTCTGTAAATTATAGCAGAAACTGTACATTGAGGACAAGCGGTACATTTTAAGTCATGTGAGAGATCGGTGCATTTCATACATTTGCATTTGGGTGGCTTTGTTCGTTTTCATAGTGGAATGTTACGGTAGGAGCTTTAAAACCTTAGCTTAGTATTTGTATTTTGTGGGCTCGATTCTATTATGAGTAATGTAATCACATTTTATATGTAATAATACCTTAATATCACAGGTATAAATTATACACAAGATTCTTGCTAAAATATTTAAATGTATATAATAAGCACCCCCTTTCCCTCCTAACCCCAAAAGTATTGTCTCCCTCTTGATCTTTCTCCCTTTTTGCACCCTCCCCTCAACACAATACCACTACATGCGTGACAACCTCCATAACCAGGACAAGCCGCTGCCCCCTTTCCGGAGGCAATCATGACATCCTTGCATTAGCTGCCTGCCGCCTCCGCTGCTCCTCTGCAGTGCAAATGGGTTCAATAGATTAAATGTGCTTCTGGACCACCAACGGAGGAAACTGGTGGCTAATGCAAGAATGCGACCTGCTGCAATGTTACAGCTGCCTCGGGGGGGGGGGGGGGCTTGTTGTGATGATGATGGTGGTGGTACATGTATAGTGCGTACCCCTCACTTTACGCAATGCGGAGTAAAGATGTGCGTAATATATCCAGGATTTTATGGTACTTGTTTTAGCCTCTGGGAAAATTTTTAGATAAATGCAGTGCTACATTTATCATTTCCAATATAATCCAGCCCAATAAAACTTGTCTTACAGTCACCTCCTGCTGCTCTCTTTGTGCAAATCGCAGCTTTCTTTATCTGTTTAGTTCTTTTCATTATAAGACTTAAGAATATAAAAAACTGCTTTAAACTTTTGTCTGCTTCTCTTCCTCTGGCATAAATGGAAAAAAATATAGATTGCTTGGCTTTCAACGGCTTTTTGACTACATTTTACAACAAAATTAAATGTGTTTTAAAATTTAACCCATTAAGGGTGTATGATGTGCAAGGAAAGTCAGAATTCTGTCCTCTGAGAATGGGATGAACACATACGTTGAATTTCAGAGCATGGTGTGATTGCAGTGGAAGGCTGTAGCTAATGTTTGCAAGACCTGAGCAGTCTCATCTTTTCCCTGGTGGTTCCTCAAGTGATCACTTCTTCAGACATCACATGTACTAGTGGAGCCATGTGACAAAAGCAATGCTTTTGTTGCGTTTCTCCGCCTCCCTCCATCTCACTCTGATTGTGAGGCAGAGAACATGCTTCCCAATACTTCAGATGCGCAAAGTGAGGCGCTGGTTTAGGTGGTGTTACTGGGGCACAACTGGTAGGTTGGGGCATTTCATAATGTGTTGATAGATCCTTAAAACACTGAATAGATGATTTAGACCAAAGTATTTAATTCACACAGATGACTATATAAACACGGATTCTGGATTTTAACAATGTGGCGTTTATTGCTGTGAGGCAATGTGATACTTGTATTCACATTGCACATTAAATAACACAAACTGTTAACGCGGGTCAACACTTGTGTGAAAAATAACAGAACCAGGTTTACATAGATGCACCTATACCAATGATCTCTAGGATTGAGAGTCAGTTGTAGGGGGTGATTTTTTTAGATATGGTCAACCTTTAGGTTAAAACGTGCCTTTTATGCAGCCTTGTCTGAGAGCTGAAGCACTGATAAATCTACAGTAAACCAATGCTTTTGGTCCACTTTTAAAATGTATATTAAATTGTAATATTTTTAACCTTTTTTTCTGTCAACAGGTTAATGGTGCAGTGTAAAAAACCTTTAAAGATTTCTGAGGAATTGTTTCAACAGTATCAAAGCAAAAATCAGTACATACCAACAACTGTATTAGACACAGATCAAGAATCAGATCCCTATGCGTTTGTGGATGGAGATGTGGAATTCATATTTTCTGACTCCAAAAAAGAGAGGCAAAACAATGAAAGGGAAGCTGGCAAAAAACACAAGGTCGGTGACATTTTTAGTCCTCCTTTGTTGGAAGTGAATGAAAGCCTGTAAAACATTGTTAAAACTTTTACAGAAATAAAACTTAAATAAGCAGTAAAGTTTTATTGAGTATTGGAAAATGCTTCATTGAAGTTAGTAAAGCATATTATTATCTTTTGAGATTACTTAGTATGGAAAGTACTTATCTAACTCTCAGTTCTCCTGTAGAATGCAACATAAATACCATTATGGGACACCCAGCGGCAACATTACTAGCAGTTTAATTAAAAGCTTTAATAACTCTTGAATAAAGAATCTCTAGCAGTGGAAGTACCCCTTTTACTAGGAGGAAATGCCCAACGATATTTCTTTACATAATAAATGTAACTCTTCCTTTAACCCTTTGAGTGCCAGAGGGGTGCGCAATGCATTGCGTACCCCTCTGGCACTCAAAGGGATAACCGTTTCAGTGCCAGGGACTTAGGCCATTTCTTAGACACATTTTCAGCATTTTTGCTGTGCATCTGTTCTGGCATGATTCTCATAGGTAACTTCCTAGTTAAATATGGAAAAACATTTTTTTTTCTTTTCTCTTCTCCAAGAATGAATTGTTCTTTTACATTTGAAAAGTTATTTATTTTGCTAAAATCACAACTATATATCAAAAACTTGTTTGTGTATACAAAAAGGGGAGAAAGAACAGGAGGCACCCCTTGTGTTGAATCAAATGATTATATTGGACCTTCACCAAACACACAAGTGAGTTATACTCACAAGACTGTATGCTGTTTGAACACTTGTGTGAGCAACAGCTGTATTGCTTCAGGGGATTATTTAAGCTGCCCCAAAACCAGCAGCTCTGTTATTCTCTGGAATAAGTAGGTCTGCTCCTTCCCAAAACGCTCTCCCCAAGGCGGTCAACCATGTAAAAACAGACAGACAAGCGGAAGAGCACCCAATAGTGTATTATTGTCTTCAAAATATTTTTCTTCCAATAATAGAAGTGGGTACTCACAATTTTGGTGGTCAGTTCAAGGTCAACTGACAAACTCACATTTGGCGAAATCTAAGCTTTATCTTTGATATAAAAAAATCATGGATTTTTATCCACCCTGCAACTGATTGAGAGTGCAGTTTGGACTTACCTGTTTTAATTTTTAAAAATACACACAATCTAAAAATGTGTGTAAAGGGATATGTTTGTTACATTTTATTTCAGAAAAAACGTGGTGGTGAGAGTCACGGTTTGGTTTAAAAAAAAAAAAAAGAAAAACTGCTGAAAATGGTGCATTTATGCCCTTCCTTATATAAAGGGCAGTGTTCAGTTAAACTGCTTTAGAATTGCCACTTCTTTAATGAATATAAAGGGTTATATGCTCAAAGTAAGAGAAGGAAGTCTGGAGTAAACCAGCAGCACTAAGAGTTTAAAAAAAACAAAAACCTCATTTGGCTTAAATGGGGTAGTTAATTTGAATGTTAACGGTGTCTCTGCAAAAATTGCTGTGATGCTCTGAAGGCCTCTCTAGCATTCCATGGGATAAAAGCCACAACATTTTTGTTAGGCCACTTTGTCCAAAGTCTTCTTACTCCTCCCATCCTCTCATATACACCCCACCTTGGCAGCTCTGTCTGTACTTAAATTTTTGAGTGTCCTCCAGTGGTCCCCTCACTTCTTGATGGAATTTTTTTTTTATTTATTTTTTTTTCTAGGGATCATCAGTCCGTGTTTAGACACTAACAGAATTACTCTTACTTTCTGCAGAATGCCCCAAACATCCTTATAAGAAGAAAAGGTCCAGGCATCAGATGTTAAATGTGGCTATTTTTTACATATTGCACTTATTTTATTGTATTTTTCTTATTAACTAGCCCTTAACTTGCAGACTTGTGCATTTTTTCTCTTTTTCTAGGCGGAGGATGGCATGTCTAATGTTGCAGTCTTGTCGCAAGAAGGTGAAGATGCCATGTCTCTCTTTAGTCCATCAGTTAAACAAGGTATGTGTGAGGCAGTGTCTTCCGCACAATCTTTGTGGTTTTGATTTGACGTTCTGTAGTTGCTAAATTGACATTGTTGTTTAATAGCATTTTTGCCTGAAGCTTACCATAGCCTAGACAAAGGTGTTTAAAATGAATATAAGTTTTTCTGTTACGCTTTCTTCCTTTTGACATGGAGGATCTTATTTGAGATATTCATATGAGTTGTGCCTAATTCCTCCTGATGTTTGATTACTTTTTTTGGCAGAACTTTTCAAGAACTGCTCTACTTGCACTTAAAATTAATGCATCTTTTATGGGGACGATAAATGCATTCTTTCCCACCTTTATAAATCATCTTTGATAACATGCCACATACCTGCATGTCCTCTACACTCTGTCCATAGCAAACATTTCACTGCTCTTAACATCTACTGCTGTGTTTTGACTGAAGTCTTTCCCTCTTGTTGCTCCTTATCTCTGGAGCTCCCTCCTGCTCTACATTCGCCAGGCTTCAACCCTCCACAGCTTCCAAAGCAAAGTAAAATAATTCTCTAATGTGGCTGTAAAGTACAATATTTGATTCATAAGCAATATCAAAACTGTCAGATTGCACTTGCTCCTCTTCCTCATTATATCTGTATCTTGACCATTCTCTGCTTAGATGGTAACCTTTGTGGAACAGGGTCCTTCAGTGATGATGTACATAATTACAATGCTTGTATAATTACTACACTTGACGATTCTTACCCTATACTGTAATTTATTACATCCTATAGAGTACAGGAACCATTGGGTGAAGTTCCCTCCTTCAGGAGAACAGGGTACTGATGAAAAAAAAAAAAATGTGGTGGATATTCCTGTCTTGCATCACATGCTCAGTATTAACAGTGCTTTTCCTGAGGAAGAAGCAAGGGCAATGCTCTATTTGTTAGCCTTTTTTATTTTCTGCTGTAGGTTATATAGTCATCCATAGACAGGCTCCTATTCCTGGTCTTTGGAAGTATTGATCAATGCACAGCCTTTCATTGTGGGGGAAGGCTTGTTCTTTCAGCCAGTTTCCTCATACTTTATCTGAAGAGGTTTTTCTACTGAGTTCACAGGTGCTGTGTGTATGTGTCTACTTCTCTGTTTGAAGATCACATTTTTATATAGTTTTGTAGCCTGTATTGCACTCTGTTGCGTGTAGAACTCTTCTATAAAGGATTTAGCACTTCTGTGTTCCTATTCTCTTGCACTAATGGGACTTTTAATTCCTGCACTGCCTGTCTGTGGACATACCTTTGCTCTGTGGGACTTTTACCCTCATCTGGGAACAGTCTCTTGTAGTAGAGCTTACATACTTTATTTACTTTTAGCAACTTTTGCTTCCTTTTGAAAACTTTTTGAAAAGTTTAATGCACCTTTTTGAATGGGCACGAGGCAGCCATATTGCTTTAAAACATAGAACTCTGTTTAGGGACTCTTCGTGCATTTGAGAGGCACTAACAGAGACTAAGGTGGTTCTGTCTTTCAATACTAATTACTTTAGCCCCTCGGGGGGGAGGCACCGCTTAGCGAAGGCTGGAGGGACACCATACCATTTTTAATTCTAAGAAACTACAGTTCCATCATCTCATTCTTCCTACGTAAAAAGAAGGTGGTCTTTGACACACTTCCTTTTCGGTTCTACTTGCTTCTCAGAGTCTGGTCTCTCCTGCATGCTTGTCACATTGACCACTTGCAGTCAGATAAGTACTTTTAAGAGTTTAAAAGTATTTTATCTGACACTTATACTACTTTACTTACTTTATAGGTCTCCTGGTCATGATCAAACCCAAAGGGAGATGTGGGCAAGTCCAAGGCTACTATAAGGCATCAGGGTTCCCTCTAACCTTTTTAACCCCTTGCTTTTCATGTCAGATTGGGCTTCATAAGGAGTCTTTTAGTACTCTGGCCCTCTTGCTTTGAGGGCCCCTATTCAACCAATACCTGTCGCACATAGACCTACATGGATTAAAGCCCTTATCACTTTAGTTCTGTCACCCCATCTATTCAAGGGGCTTTGGGTTCCTGATCCGTGGGACATTGTGCACCCCCCCCCCCGGCAGCTTCTGGGTGCTGTCAAAGAGGATACACTCATGGAGGAGCTGTTTTTTGCAGCCAAGCTTTTTGAAGCCAATACTAATTTTAACTGAAATGCTCTTTGATGTTACTAAGCTCCACTGGAAACGCCTCTGCTTTCTGTGGCCACACGTCACATCTTGTGGTTTAAGATTTTATCAGTCGATCAGTCTTCAAGAGCTCTTTGGTATCTGTCCCCCTTTGTGGGCCAACAGCTGTTTGGCCTGGAATTGGACAAGGTTATCAGTCACACCACAAGAGGCAAGAATACAGTGTTGCCTCAGTTTACTCCTAAAAGTTCCTTTTTTTGACTGAAGAAGAATTTGTTTTTGTTACCCCCTTCCCATCCACAGGGATGCATGGCCAAGACATTTCTTCTCCCTGGCCACCCATACGTTCCACCCTAAAACCCAAACAGGCTTAGTCAGACAGTCTCTGCAGAAGCCCGAAACTGGCAAAGTTACATCTACATGATTCATTGGTGCCTGGACTGCTTCTGGCCAAAGGAGGCTGCTACTATTTTTTCTGTGGCATGTGGGCCATTTCCACAGAGCACCAGTGGGTTTTGTTGGTAGTTTCAAAAAGGGTATTATTGTTATTATTCTTTATTTATATAGCGCCAGCTAATTCTGCAGCACTGTACAATTGGGAATAGACTTAGAGGTATTAGATGGTACAAGCAAATGTTGAGAACAGAAGGATCAGAGGGCCCTGCTTGTGAGAGCTTAGTCTAGAGAACCATGGAAACTCTGACTCACATTGACCTGTTTGCCTACTCAAAATAAACATCAATGCACACATTCCATAAAAATTGATAGCCATGCAGACACTAACAAGATGATTTTTTTTTTTTTTTTTTTTTTTTTTTTTTTTTTTTTTTTTTTTTTTTTTTTTTTTTTTTAGAAATTTTATTTCATAAATTTACCCAATTATGTGCCTTTATCAAGACCATCAAGCCCACAGTGGGGTTGAAATGTTGACACTGTGAGTGTCTGTGGTTATGAGAATATCTGTATAATATATATTTACGAGAGATAATCCATACACACACAAACCCAAGTGAATGAAATAGGAAGTACAACAAAGAATGAAAAGACCCTAAATAGTCCAAATATTTTAAAAACAAACTAAAGACAGAAGACAGTCTTTCTCTGCTTCATGCAAATTAAATGTGAACCTGGTGTAGATCTTATATTATGCTAATGTACATACCAAGGAGCTGTCAGAGTTTTGACTCAAATGTCAGGGTGAAGGGCCAAATTCTCTGTGTGAGAGAGAACTCATTGTTAACAATTGTTAGGGCATTAGATTAGCTTTTAAAATAATGCATTTTTGCACAATAATGCATATTGATAGCAATATGTATTAGATGGGTCACCCTTTAAAATGAGGCACCTCGACAAGGTGCAGATAAACCTATTTTTGTCAGACTATGCAACAAAACACTCATTATTTGAAACAAGTGAATTAAATCATTGGTATAATATATGCTCTACACAGGGTTCACATTTTAATTTGGATGAAGCAGAGCAGGATTGTTTTCTGTCTTTCATGTCTCTTCCTCCATGCCCAATCTTAATGTGTATAGACTTCCTCGGGATACAGAGCAAATCCGTTTAATCATCCTATATAACAATTTGCTATATGTATGTTTGTCAGAAGCTGTCAAGCGCTGTACAGTGCGCTGCATGTGTTGCAGTCATGCGCAGTAGAGACTGCGCCGCTGCTGATAACGGAGCGGGGCGCTCCAAATTCAGACCGTAGTCCTAAGGGTGGCACTGTGGCCCGTGTACACGGGCTCTTCACTAGTTCTGGATATGATTTCTTCCCTGTTATAGGCATACAGTTGTTACTACTACCACTTCCTTCTTGGGAAATATTCGCAGGATTCTACACCAATGTTTGTTGTCTCCAAGAAAGATGGAGGATGCAGTCTTATTCCAGACTTAAAATATTTCAACCATTTTGTTCCTCCTTTTAACTGTTTAAGGACCTGAGAGGTGGGCAACACGTTGCTTCTCAATGCATTGCCCATATCTCTGGTCCATGTAGGGTTAAGCATATCCGTGTGGCTTTCTTTGTGTCTCCTCCTTATAAGGTGAAGGATTGAATCCTGCTTGTGAAAGAAGTAATTTAACTTTACATTACCCTACATTTAGAAAAAGATGTAGGGCAAAGAAAAGATATTCCAGTGTCTAAAAGTAATTGGGTATAGTACATTTAATCATGTGGAGAGATTAATGGCACATGCAATTCCACAGTGCTTTCAGTCCAAAAAAAGGGCATTATTTCTTTGGTCATTGCAGATTCACAGCGATCCGCTACACATGCCCGTACTGCATCAACAAGTCTCTTCCATGAAACAGACCTCGTTGTTTCTTACACAGACCTCGATAACCTTTTCAATTCTGATGAGGATGAACTTGCAGTAAGTGCTTGTTTAAATGTATTATGTCACCTACTATTGCAGCATAACATTCACAACATAAAAACTTATCCCAGTGTTTGCACATGTGAAGCCAGTTCTCATAATGTGTACTGGTTATGTCTGCAAAATTGCTGCCACTTCTAAATTTTATTTCTGTGTTCATGCACTGTAGGTTTGACAAAACCTGCTTTTTCATGTGCCTTTAGGGTGGCTCATGAAGTATTTATCAACCTACCCAAATTCTAAACCTGTATTGGGCAACTTAAGACCCTTCCAGCTTTTTGAGGACCACAACTCCCATTGTCCCCAGCCAACCAACTACTGGCCAGGCATGATGAGAATTGTATTATACAAGAGCTGGTGGGTCTCTGGTTGCCCATCCTGCTCTAAATTGACAACCATTTAATTTTTCTAGACACTTGTTTATTTTAAAATGATGACTGCAAATCATGTTACTTTATTTTTTATTTTTTTTTTCTTTTATATTCACAGCCTGGATCAAAGAGAGCGCTTAATTCTGATGAAAAAGCAAACAACAAAGAGTCAAAAGCTGGAAACTTGGACAATCTGCCCTGCATAAGTAATTGTTAATGTCTCTAACAGCTTAAATTACTTAGTAAAGTGTACGTTACTGTATAGCATGTTTCTGGGATCTTAAGTTTTCTGTGAAATGTCAGAAATCTTCAAGGACCTATGAAGAAAACAATTCAAGGGATAATAACAAGTAATATATAAGAAAATTTATATTGTGGTGTGCATCCTCCTGAGTACAAGGGTTCTCCCACTGCTGAGAGTAGTTTAATTACAATGTTGGTTCAACTTGAACTTGAATCTCTTAGATGCAGTATCTCAATGGCCTGAAATTATACAGTGGTGGCATTGCTGCATCACCTATGGAAGTTTATGGTCAATTGACCAAAGCTGTCCATAGGTTGGTATAGCAACAGCACAACTGTTAGATTTTAGGCCATTGAGATATTGCCTCTAAAATACAAGTCTGAGCTGCAGCAACATTAATAACATACCTCTCAGCAGTGGGAGTACCCTTGTTTTACACAGGATAAGATAAACCCAACAATATATTTTTTACATTTTAAGAGTTACTGTCCCGGCCATAACAGAGATAAAACCAAATCCACACAATGCAGTAGGCATGAGTTATTCAAATCTCCTCTTTCCTGCCTCTCCTATTGATCCAGCCATGAAGGTGTGTTGCGGGGAGGAGGCCCCCCCCCCCGGCTGGCTGCTCATGTCAAAATCTCTGCAAGGAGACAGAGACTACAATGAATATACACAATATGTACACAATGCTAAAATGCTATACACAACGCTATATGTACAACAGAGATGTACACCAAATGCTGTCGAACAAGTGATATACAACATGCACTGTACAGAATATGATATACACCTCTTTTCAAACACAATGCGCAAAAAGCTATATGCCAAATTCTGTTGGGCAATAAGCTATACGCATATTCAATACACAAGCTCACGAGTGCTCTCTCTCCCACATATCAGCTTGCATTCACACGCTGTTGCTCAGTCACACACTCGTGAGCATGCATTTGTTCACTGATGGAGAATTGTGTAACTAGTGTGTTGAACACCTTTTTGAATGCCGTGGCAATGTTGCTAGTCTGTAATAATTGCTTTGAAATCTGTAGGATCTGCAGAGTGCATACTCTTATTTAACGAGGTATGAAGGACATAGTAGGTAAATGTACTGACACAGAGTTGGAAGCAAGAATTACACGCCCTCTCCGTGCAAAACTAGGAAAGTCACTTTGGGTAGTATTGAGGACAATGAAGAGACACAAATTGACAAGTACAAGATACAAATTTCCCAAATATCCATGCTGTAAATGGGACTTCTTAATCCAGTGAACACTTGGAAAGTCTCCATTGTATTGAGGATAAGCAATTCATTGTTGACTTTTCTAGCATTGAAGGGTTTAAAAGGCCTGTTTAATCCCTGGACTGCCAGAGAGGTAGTCAAACCATTGTTGGACAATGCGTTGGGTACCTCTGGCACTCAGAGGGTTAAATTGGTGGAGATTTTAATTTTTCTTGTTTGGTGCAGCTGGCTTGTTCCAGAATTGCTGCCCTTTAGCTTGCCGAATACCACACTTTAGGTCCCTGTGTATGTCTTCAGATTTTGCATAGGAAAAGTCAAAAATAAAACTGTGCCTGGAAAATAACATTTACAATAATGCAATTACCTGAGCATTTAGTGTAGAGTGTGTGTCTATATAGATATATATATAATAAACTACATTCTTATAAACACACACCTCATCTTAAGATCCTACTTTAAGAAGCAATAATGTTTTTTACTTAGTTAAACAAGGTTACTGTTTGGAGATGATTCACTCAAAAGCTACTGGGTATTTCTCACGTAATTAACGAAGGTGTTTTCAACATTTGTTACAGGTACCGCCGATCTTCATAAAATGTATCCTACACCTCCATCTTTGGAACAGCATTTTATGGGTTTCTCCCCCATGAACATGAACAGCAAAGATTATGGCAATTTGGATACTAACCCAGGAACAATGCTTGATGGCAGTAGTTTCTGTATAGGTGCTCAGTTCAAAATAGAAGTTGATGAAGGCTTTTGTAGTCCAAAGCCTTCTGAAATAAAGGTAAGAACCCCCCTTGAATTCAGCTAGTCTATATTTTGTCTTGCATTTACATGGTAAACATTCTGCATCAGCTAAATCTGTATTTGATAAAGTGGAACTAGCTTGGAAGTGTTTTCATTTCTCATGGACCTGAACTGTGGAATATGTGGTGTTTGGATTTTTTTTTTTTTTTTTTTTTTTTAATAAAGTGGATGTCACCTATGGACAACATCCCATAAATAGTTAAGTGACACATCCAATACCATAAAAACTTTATTTATTTTTTTATTTTAAACTTCACTTTTGTTTAAATATAACTTACAAAAGTCTGCGCTGCAGCCACTTCCTGGTGACTGTGGTTCACTGTGGTTACAGAGCTCTGCCTCTGCTCTCCTCCTTCCTCCGATGACAGAGGCGTCTGTCAGTAAGCTGGAGTGGTCTCATTGGCAGAGATCGATATCTAGCCAATGAGACCGCTCCAGCTTCCAGACAGAAGCCTCCATCATTGGAGGAAGAAGGGGAGAGCAGAGGCAGAGCGTCGGGCTGCAGTCTATACGGAAGTGGCTTCAGCCCAGACTTTTGTAAGTTAAATTTAAACGAAAGCAAAGTTTAAAATAAAAAATAAATAACGTTTTTATGGTATTGAATGTGTCACCTAAGTATTTATGGGATGTTGTGCATACCACATCCACTTTAATACTTTCCTTACCCAGACTTGTTGAAGAATAGTGTTAAGATATTTGAGCTTTCATTAACCTTTCTGGTCCTCAAGGGTTTAAAACACCAACTTAAAATAATGACCTTACAAAAGTATATATCTGCACTATCCCTCCCAAGTAGCCAACTGCCTACAGTATGGTGTAACAAGACATAGTGAGTGATAGTGACAGAAGTGTCTATAATAGATAAAAATACTATCCATGTGAAACGGACACCCTAGTAAACAGAGTATATCTCGATGCAGTGTCCTTTTTTTGGTCTCCACTGCTGCTTGTCTGTGGTCATGTCAGGTCCGAAAGATTGCTTGCATGACAAACAAAACTGGTGAGTAGATAGTGCAAAAAGTGGAGGAGGATGGGAAGAATAAAAGGAATAGAAGAGTGGGGAAAAAATACACTGTGTAGTATGTCCTGCTCATAAAAAAGATGTTATATGTACTACAAAAAAATTAAAATAAATATATTAATGTTTACTCAGATACCATTATATATAGAAAATATACGTAACATCTAGTACTAGAAAAGTGTACTGTTATAATGGCAGAAATGATAGACAGGGCTTATAATTTTAAGTCCTTTGCTACTAGCCAGACCTGAAAAGTTACTCGCCACTGCAAGCCAAAACATAACCACCAGGGCTGAATTTCTACTCGCCAGAGCTAAATTTTTACTTGCTGGTGGCTAGTGGCGAGTGGAAATTTTGAGCCCTGATAAAGAAATACATAGATAAAAGAAAATGAATACACTGTTTAATATCGACGTTTGTGTGTTGGTCCAAAAGTAACACAAATGGGGAAATTCACTAAAACTTTTATAAAGAGGTGATAAAGTGGAGATGACTACTCCAGTGTATCACTTCTCCAGTTCATATGTTATTGTGTGGAGCCTATGCACTAAGATTTTTATAACTTTGGAAAGCTTAATGAATAGGCTCCATAGAATAACATAGGAACTGAAGAAGTTATCTCCACTTTATCACAGCTTGGTGAATATCCCCCAGGGTGTGCTATGAATGATTTTAGGCAGATCCTACACACTGAAGACGTTTCTAATAGCATGGTGAGGGGCAAGTTTGTCCTTGGACATAATATATTAATGTACTGTGCAGTGCATTAGCGTAACGTACCACACTATACCACCACAATAAAAAAGGCTTAATTGTCAATCTACTTAAATGAAAACTGGCTAGGACAATATGTAGGCAGATTTGAATTCTCTTAAAAACAATCTTATCTTGTTTTAAGGTCTATTTTAATGTGTAGAGAAGAGAAATTGTAGTTACCCAAGCTAAAACACAGCTGTGCAACACTGGTACGGACACTAAGAAAATCCAGCATAATGTATTGAATTATATGTAGTTCTTTTTTGTATTAAGTGATCTTTCTTTTGCTACAGGATTTTTCCTATGTATACAAACCGGAAACCTGCCAAGTGCTAGTGGGATGTTCCATGTTTGCGCCTCTAAAAACTCTTCCCAGTCAGTGTATGCCACCCATAAAGACACCTGATGAATGCATTTACCGCCCAAGTTGGACAGTTGGGAAACTAGAGTTGCTTCCACCTGTACCTACCATGCCATTTATAAAAGACGGGTAGGTATCCAGAGATTACGGACATTTGACTTTTTGTGTAGCATTGTATGTTTGGGAAGGTGGATGTTAAAGTGATTAGTAATGTTTCACAAAAACAGCAGCTCCAATTAATCTTCATAGTATTTGAGCCATAGAGAGCGTTATTTCATTACTGTGAGCGTTGTCATTCAAGAATAACTGAATGATAGTTTACCCCTCCCGCCCCTTTTACCTAGTGTAAGCCGCCACTCCTCAGATGTGGAATCCAGTCCATACACCAGACAGCTCGCATCAAGGGTCAATATTCTTACTGTGAGAACAATGAAAACTCTGCCCCTCTTGACAGGTTTTTCAGCTTTTTCCCTTATCTTAATTGAAGAGTGTCCCTCTCTGCAGTCTATCTGGGCATCTCCCAGCTGTTCTGAGGTGAGCAGTGTTATATCAGTAAAAGGGGCGGGGGGGGATACTTTGTCATTGAATTACTCTTGAACTACAACTCGGACAGATTTGAAATAACACTCTCCAAGGCCCAAATACTATGATGATTAATTAGAGCTGCTTTTATTATGAAACACTACTATCCCTTTAAACTCTTTAACCCCTTAAGATCCCATGACGGTCCAGGACCATCATGGCTTGTTATATACTTAAGGACCCATGACGGTCCTGGACCATCATGGAATTCCGGGCTCCCTGCGTGGCTGCATGCCGTTAGGGGAGTCTGGAATTGGATCCAGCGCAAAAAAAAAAAGTCCTTACGGGGTTAAAGACTCGTGCAACCCATTTAAATGGGAAATTTAATCCATTGAATACCTGAGGTCTCTGATGCATTACAAAAGCAATATTTGGAAGACCTCTGGCATTTAAGCTGTTCAAAACCTCATTTACATCCATTAGTATTATATGTTCTCTCTAGTGCAGTCATACTGCTTGTTTCATACTCACTGCCTCACAGGCACACAGGAGTAATTGCTGTCTCAAAGGGGTTTTGGCCATGCTGGCCTGCAAAAAGTGTCTTGCCCATGGACCCTACCTCTCGAAAGGGGGGCTGCCAACACTCCCTAGCTCTTGAGTGCTTGCTCTGTACCAAATATGCTTTTAGTTTTTCCCCTCCACACAATAATCAATAGACTTTCAGACTGTGAGATTAGCATTAGAGAGCCCTACCCATGATTCTAAAGGCTTATGAAAACTTCCTCAAAGTTCAAAATTTTCTTCTGTTCAGCTACACTACAGCAAGTTCAAAGTGCAAAAAAGCTCATGTATAACTGACATCTGTGTGACATTGCAATTCGAAAGCAAGACCTTCAGTTAAACAGATTAAGCCACTTATTTCAAGCGTTGCTTTCTCTTTGAACCATGACACATCTGCAGTATAAAATACGGTTACATTTTAGAAATCTGCTGCTGCTTGGCAGCTATGCTGATAACAGTCTGATGTTATTGTGATCCTTATTTACCTTTTAGGTTCTGAAATGAACCACCAGAAATGTGTGTGAATTAATTCATTTTGAACTGTGAATCTATAGTTAAAGAACAGGAACAACACCCTCAAACAATTGTATACTCTTTCATTATTCTACCCAATAAAAACATTGATCTGGATTTGTTCTGTAATTCAGTTGTAAATACCACCATTACTCAACCACTGTCTCTCTGCCTGTAGTTAGCCATATCGGTATTCTGCTTCTTTGTTGGAGGTTGGCATGCTGCCACACATTACCTCTCCCATCCAGTTACCAGAAATGTTAACATGAAGTATTTATTGAAAAGCGGCCTCACTGCTACTTCTGTCCATGATTTTCTCAATAGTTTTAGTTCCTAGTCTACCTTTTTGGGGAGTTTCAGCAAATGTTGGTTTCTGGTAAACAGAGTTGAAGTGAGTAGTGTATTGTAGTATTGTGCTGTGGCAAAACCAAAAAAGCTTTTAGCAGTATTAGCAGATGAGCATAAATAAGTGTTACTTATTCTTCCCAGTTGCGTTAATTGGACATGTTATGGTAAAGGGGTGTGGTGGTGCTCATTGGTGTTCATTTACAAGTAATAATTAAAACTATTGGTATTGCAGTTCCTAAGTGTTGGGGAGAGTCATGTTTTACTTTAAGGTCCAGCTATAACAGATTGTTTACAGCCTTTCGTACGGAGTACATGCATCAAAATAAGTAGTAAATATTTTGTAACACATTTGTGTCGACTTTTTTTTAATGTAATTTGTTTCCTTTCTGCAGGAATATTCCCAGTGTCGGCAGTGCTATGGATCAAGACTATGTTCAGACATACACCCCACAAACTCATACACCCTTTGGCATGTCTAATAGTGCTCCACCTAGTAATGGTGGAGCAGGCATCCTTCCTTCTCCTGCCACCCCACGTTTTTCTGCTCCCACCCCACGAACTCCAAGAACACCTCGGACCCCAAGAGGAGGTGGTGGTCCAGCAAGCGTCCAAGGCTCCGTGAAGTATGATAACTCAGATTTGTACTCTCCAGCCTCTACACCATCAACGTGCAGGCCCCTCAACTCTGTGGAGCCAGCAACTGTTCCATCAATTCCAGAAGCCCACAGCCTCTATGTCAACCTCATTCTCTCAGAGTCTGTGATGAACCTTTTCAAGGATTGCAATTTTGACAGCTGCTGCATCTGTGTCTGCAATATGAACATCAAAGGTGCAGATGTTGGAGTCTACATACCTGACCCCATGCAAGAAGTGCAGTACCGGTGTACATGTGGTTTCAGTGCAGTGATGAACCGGAAATTTGGTAACAATTCTGGTTTGTTTTTGGAGGATGAGTTGGATATCATTGGTCGGTACACAGACTGTGGTAAAGAGGTAGAAAAGCGATTTGAAGCTCTCAGAGCTGCTGGTGGAGATCATTGCATTCTAAACCAGCCAGAGAAAATACCAGATGAGTTGATACTCCTGCTTCATGACCAGTGCACTAATTTGTTCTCTCCTTTTGGAACATCGGATCAAGAGCCAGTAACCAAAACCAGCACAGTGAGTTATTCAGCTCGTGTAGAAGAACAGGACTGCTGTAATGATTGCTACCTAGCACTGGAACATGGAGGCCAATTTATGGATAACATGTCTGGGGGGAAAGTTGATGAAGCACTTGTTAAAAGTACTTGCTTACATCACTGGTCTAAAAGAAATGGTGAGTAGAACGTTGCCTGGCTTAAAAATGTAATGCAGTTATGTGTACAGGAACAATATATAATGTTTTGGAGACAAAAGTAACAACTTGGAGCAAAACTTAAAATGAAATGGTATTCAAGGTAAACCTGTACTAGATTGCTTAAATTGTAATTTATGTATAGTATATATTGCTGCCCATAGCACCCATGTATTTCATGTTTTGGTTGCATGGTCTGACCCAAATATGTACGAGCTTGGTTAAAGGGAAAGCAATGTCCCATAACATTTTTTTTTAAGTTTTGTAGAGCTTAAAAAATAAGCTATCTGCCCCAAATCTTATCTCTCAAACCGCTATGGTTTGAGGGATATCATACCCTAAAGTTCCACTTCTCCTTGTAGGCTCTTCAGCAGAGTCGCAATAGTGCGTGTTTTGTTTTGTTTTTTGTGGGTTTTTTTTAGAATTACTTTTTTGGAATGGTCTAAAACATGTGCTTTTAAACTAGGCACTCTTTGTAGACCATTTCAAAGAAGTAATTCTTTTTAAATCTCTCTATTGTGGCTCTGCTGAAGAGCCACTTGTTGGTCCCCAGACCAGGAACTCCTGCGTACAGCTGACGTCAGGAGAAGAGGAGGGAGAGGGAAACGTTAGCAGATACTATCTCTTAAACCATAGCGGTTTGAGAGAAGATTTGTAACATTTAGCCTATTTTTGTAAGCTCTACAAAACTCAATTTTTTTTTTTTTTTTTTTTTTTTTTTATGGTGCATAACTGTCCCTTTAACGAATACATTTTACCATCATATGGTTTACAAATTGCCACATTATTTTGCCTTTCTAGGTTTGCTGTTGATCTGACCTTGTATTCCAGGGCTGGAGAAACCCCAAGTCGCCATGGCAACTGGGAATTCAGTCCCTGGTGCTTGGGGTTTTAACTTCGCTGCAGACTTTTTTTTTTTTAAATTATTATTATTAATCATACTTCAGTGTGTGTGTGTGTGTGTGTGTGTGTGTGTGTGTGTGTGTGTGTGTGTGTGTGTGTGTGTGTGTGTGTGTGTGTGTGTGTGTGTGTGTGTGTGTGTGTGTGTGTGTGTGTGTGTGTGTGTGTGTGTGTGTGTGTCGGGGTGACTCGGGACCCTTTGATTCCCCCTCCCCAAGCTATTGGCTGCAGTGACGTGAAGGGGCTTTCCTGATCCCAGCCACTCCTACCCAAATTCGGGTACTGGGAAATGTATAAATATAAAACTAGAATGGTTCATACTACATTTAAAAAAGTTAAAGGGATAGTATTGCATATAATCCTATATATTGCTGTGGTTTATCTTGCTGAGAAAAACAAGGTACTCGCACTGCTGAGACGTCTTTTTCAGTTAATGAAAACACATCAAAATTACTTCAGTGGTCTGAAATGTATATGGTGGTAATGAGCAGTCTATGGACCTCTCATCTGTTGCATGGTGTCACAGTATGGATTCATTCCATGGGAGAGTACTGCAAAAAAAAAAAAAAAAAAAAAAAAAAATGCAAAATTGGGCTGCAGTAACTTTAGTATGAAACCTTTCTCTGCTGTGGGAGCACCTTTGTTTTACTTGACAGGATAACCACAGCAATATGTTTTTTTGTTTTGTTTGTTTTTTTTTTTATTTTTTTTAAATATGCACCATGTCAGGTAATACTATCCCTTTTTTTTTTTAAAGTTATTTTAAAAATAAATTAAATTGTCTGTTCTGTTAACTCTGTGCTTGACAAATCTGGTTTGATTCTAGGTGCCAGCCTAAAAAACTAAGTAGGGGCTAATCTCAGTGTCACACTGCAAAACCACCCCACAGTACCTAGTGAGTGGTTACATGCAAGGTCACGTGACCTTGTTACACTACATTGCTGACATAACTGGACATCGATGCATAAAATGTTCACATGTACAAAGAATCACTTGCCAGCACAACACCAACCAATCAGCATCTGTATATCCTCAAACCATACATGACACCACCAGTAATACAGCACCTGTGTTGTATACAACACTCACATAACATTGTTCAGCCACACCGCCACCAATAAAAAAAAAAAACCCTCAAACCACAGAGCGCCGACATATAATGCAAACACTGGTGAGTCCCTCCACTGTACATGCAGGTTAGCAGGAACGCTGAGGTACTGTGCATTTTCACTTGTTCCTGACCATTTCATCAGTGGAGGTGGATGAAGGTGTTGCGTGATGATTGTGGATGCTGCCTAGTCAGGGGGGCAGGCTACATGGTTGCTATCCTCTAGCCAGTCAGACAAGCTTTAACTCCTGCTAAGTTACATTTTTGGCCTTTCTGTTTAGGAAGTGTGCTCCTCTTCTAAACATGTATTGCAGAGATCTATACTGATTATGGCAAGATGAGAATGGAAGTATATGTCAAGGATATACATTCTTTGTCAGTCTGCCAAATAATAAACCACATTGACAATATGCAATGAGTACAGTCCAATAAAATCCCTGTACACTAGTGGCCCATTGTCGGGTTCTCCCAGTGTTTAAGAGAAACTGCCAGCTTGATCATTAAGTCATCAAGATGCAATTTCTAGGCTCAGTGGTGACTTGGTGTGTTGTGGTTTTGTGTTTTTTGTTTTTGAGCCCCTTACTTGAGATTTCTTTGTAAAATAGATTTATGCTAAATTTCTGTGCTTGGCAAATATTACTCTGCCTGCACACTGGTATTATTTTTAATTCTACATTGAGCTACAGTTTTGTCCTTGAACATAAGTATGCCAATTTCCTGTACAGAAAGCCAAATAAAGTGCTATGGAAACATAAAGGTTAATTTTTCAAAAACTTTATTTTACATAATGTCTATTACAAATAACAAGCACATAATTCTCAAGACTCAACTGGACCAGATTTTTTTTTTTTCTTTTTTTTTTCTTTTTTTTTTTTTTTTCCCTCTCATGCTGTTTAGTTTTTTGTATAATTGATTGTGAAATGTTTGATATCTTTAGCTAGTGTTTGTCTAGCAATTACTGAATAACCTGGTAGTGACCAAGGGTAAGCTGAAACACCTGTGTACCAGCGTTAAAGTTGCAAACATTCAGGTATTTCATGTCAAACATTAGATGCTCGTGGACAGAAATATATATTAATGTCCAAAAAGTTGCCTCAGTAAATGTACATGTGTTATTAGCATTAGTGCTTCAGTACCTTCATCTTCCAGTTTACGGTATGCTGGCAGGTATAATCAGTCCACGGCATTGTGAGCCATGCTGTGCAAGGGTTATAGCATCACTTAGTCGGCAAATGTGAACAAACTGTATTAGTCTAAAAACAAAATTGCACATCCCAACTTCTTCACAATGCCACTTGTTGGTGACAGTTATTTTGCAATGAGAGAGCCACAGCACACATAAAAAAGGAGTGTCCATAAAGACTCAACTTGGTTATTGGGTATACTTTTCCAGTCAAAGTTTTAACAAACTCTGCACTGAATGCCCTGTCAGGTGTGTAAATCTAGTCTGTGCTTTTTAACCACCAGTTGTTAGAGCAAATGATGGGGAAAGGAGACTGGTGTCTCACACACCTTTTTTTGACTAGGGTATTCCCTGGGGGGGATTTATGCCTGTTTAGTCTTGCAATCATTTAGACTAGGGGTGAAAAAAAAATTCGCAAGAGCCAGGGAGGCTGGGCTCTTAAAATTTTACTTCTGGGTCTTAAATTTGACACATGCACCACCTACACTGACTCCTACAATTTCTAGTTTGCTCCTAAAAATTCTCTTTGCCAACTAAGCTTATTATATTTTTGCCACCCCCGCCTTATTTCCACTGAGGTGTATCCTTGTCACAAACAGAGTATCATACGAGGTTGCTGGTAACCTAAATCTGGTTCTGTGCCTGACACACCCCTGAGTTGAGTATGGGAGCAGTAAGGCATGTGGCGTCTAAAGCACCAAATGCCAAACCCTGTCCTTACTTGACAAGGGCATTTTCATTTGCATAGTATTGGACTCCCCTGTATTCAGAAGAACTAAACACACAGGATCTTATTAAGCCTTTAAATGCCAGAGGAGCGGACAACTCATTTTGTAGGATACTATTATCCCTTGAGTGCCAGAGGAGTAAGCAAATCTTTGCAAAGCAATGTGTTACTCACCTTTCTATAACTCAAAAGGCTAAACAGATTGCAATCTATGGTGTCAGAAGAACCTTCTCTCTACCACCACCGTTTGGTCACTGGTGGAATTTGTTCCCTTGTGCAATTGTTCGTAATTCTTTTTCAGTGTCTGAGTACTTGGAACTTTGCTGTCTGTTCCTTTTTGTACTCTTAACACTGGAGCCAGATGTGTTAGGATTTTTAGACACAGGCAGCCAAGTGTTGTGTTTTTTTTTTGGTTTTTTTTTTTGAGACAAGGTGATAGCAGAGCGGACTATGATCAGATGTCCACTCCTCTAATCACCCCTGTTTTCCTACACAATGGTGATGGGCAATAGGCAGGGAGTGGTTGTATTTAGGCAGGTCTGACAGCTGTGAGGTAGGCAGGGGACAGAAGGAAGTAGGTAGGGAGTCAAGGGAATTGGGCAGGTGTTGGTGAAAGCCAGAAATACCATTTTTGTACACTTGATGAAAGTGTGTTTGTGTGTGCATATGGAAATGTAATAAAATAGTGTGAGGTTGATGTACTAAGTGAAAGTGGAACAATTCTGCAATTAAACCAATCTCAGGGAGTAAACACAATATTCTATTTATTTCAGTGGGATTTTTAATTCAGGTAGCCATAGAGATTTTTATTTGTTCCCTACAGAGCAGCTGGTTTGATCCAGAATTACAACACTTTACTTTATTACAGTGTTGTTTTTGTGTGGGCACACTGATGATAATGTACCATGGAAAATTGTGTAATTCTGGCACAGACCGTATCATAGAGAACAAATACAAATTCCCTTTGATTTAAATGGGATTTTAATCCACTTGAAAGCTAGATGTCTCGTGTTGAAGTACAATTCAAAGTATTAAAAGACCCATCTGAATTAGTAGGAATTTGTATTTGTTTCCTATGGCGTGCACATGCATTTGGGCAGCAGCACACAGATAGGGAGAGCACAGAAGCACTCATAGAAACACACACAGATAAATACAGATATTTGTGCACACGGGCAGGCGCACACACAGGAAGAGAGACATATGGAGACAAAGGGCCCTATATTCCAAAGAAAAGTGGAAGAATTCTAGTGAAAACCAATTGCAGTATAGGCGAGAACAAAAAATGCCTATTTTAAATGGAGATTTTATTCTCCAACACATTGACATCTAGCATTCAAGGGGTTATCCCCATTTAAATCAAAGGGAATTTTTAGTTCTCCTCTGTAGTGCAGTTGGTTTACCTCAGAATGCCTCCACTTTTCTTTCGAATATAGGGCCCAAAGTGTTCGTGAGACAAGGGAGAGAAGAAAATGTGCTTGTTGGCAAAATGGATAGACTGTCTCACAATGTGAGAGATGACAAGACTGACTGACTGTGTGGTGTCTATTTGTATATTATTCATCCCAGGCAATTCCAGGCCATTTCTGCTAGTTATATTCTGTAAGATGAATGCTCTTTTGGATACAATATTTATCCTGCTCTTAAACGCGTTCTTCTAGCTTGAATAGAAATGATATGCAGTTGTAAAAATATTTCTGCATATATTAATCATTGTCCTTATTTAACCCTTTAATGCCCACATGGCGTTCTATAACAGTGACGTGGTTTTTTTTGCTTTAAGGACCGGTGACTTGGCACGTTGCGTACATTTTACTTAGTGCTTCTCCGGGTGTGCTGTAAGTAAAAACGGGGAGTGAAATTGACTGGAGAGGTCTCTTTCAGTCCCCAGAGCGGCATGCCGGTAGCGTCACAGGTCACGTTTACCGACGCGTCAAACACCAGTGGTCCTTAAGGGAATGTTACTTCCCTGGACGGTAAGGGGTTAATAGATATAACACGTACAACATGGGGTATTTGCATATGCACATTCCTAATGCACTGTACCATTGTACCCAAACCAAGTTTAAAGGGATAGTAATACTTCGTTTTAACTGTATTTATTTTTTGTAGGCATTAAAAAAACATGAAGAATGATACAAGTCTTATGTCTCAAACCTTTATGGTTTAAGAGATATTCACGAGCAAATTTTCCCCTTCCCTCCCCTTTTGCCTAGTGTAAGCCATCTCTTCTCAGATGTGACTCTGGTTGTAAGACCAGACAGATAACAGAAGGGGACAATCTTATTTGTATGAAAAGAATGAAAGCCCTTCCCCCCCTTGACAAGTTTTTCAGCTTTTTCCCTTATCTTAATTGAAGATTGTCCCTCTCTGCAGTCTACCTGGGCATCTCCCTTCTGATCTGGCTGAAGGGGGGGGGGATACTTTGTTTGTGAATATCTCTTAAACCATAAAGGTTTGAGAGATAAGACTTATATCATTCATGCTTTTTTAATGCCTACAAAATAAAGATAAAACAAAGTATTACTATCCCTTTAACATGTTTACTGGGTCCCTAAAGGACCCATCACATACATGTACGTCATCATTTGCAGGGCTCCCTGTGTGGCAGCACACCATTCAGGGAGCCTTGAATCGGAATAAAATAAATAAATGCTCCGTGGTCCATGCACGCTGGTCCTTAAGGGTTTAAAGAAACATGATGTTATGATTATAAACCATAGGATTGTTTGGGACAGCACAAATTTGGTGATTAGTGCCACCATAATTGGTTGTCACTCATTTGACTAATATTGACCCGGTGAGGCAGGATGGCAAATGAACACTGTGACGGTGTGAATTTAGGACAGCTTGTTCCATGCTGTACTCAATCCTATTAATCCTTGAAGTGCTAGAGATCTATGCAGTGTGTTGTACACCCCTCTGGCCATGAGAAGATTGGATCTCTATGCTCCTTGTCAATTGTTCCCAGTATGAGTAGAGGCATCCTCTCTCTACATGATTTTTAAGGTTTCACACAAAGCTGCTCCGATTAATCTTCATATTTGGGCCATGGACAGTTATTTCAATGCTGCCTGAGTTGTAATTCAAGAGTAATTGAATGATAAAGTATTCCCCTCCCACCCCTTTTACCCAATGTAAGCCTTTTCCCCTCAGATGTGGAATTTGGTCCCATGACTGGACAGCTCATAGTAAGGGACAATCTTCTTACTGTGAGCATAAGGAAAACTCTGCCCCCCTTGACAGGTTTTCCCTTATGATCACTGAAGATTGTCTGGATGGATCGCAGCAAGGGGGGACAGTCTTGCCACTCTGAGGTGAGCAGTGTTGCATCAGTAAAAGGGGAGGGAGGGGAAAACTTTATCATTCAATTACTTTTGAACTACAACTCTGGCAGTATTGAAATTATGCTCTCCATGGCCCAAATACAATGAAGGTTAATCGGAGTTGCTTTTTTTGTGAAACCTTACTATCCCTTTAAGGTGCTGAAGACATCACTTCTCAATTCCAGTTTGTTGTGAAAGGTGGCACATTACTTGTGCTACTGCACAGCGTATGCAAGACGTGCAAGCAACATGTGAGCCAGCTCTACATATGATGGAAAGAGGCTATAATTTAGGCAATGCCAACAACCATAATGGTGTAACTCTCTGCCTCCCAGGGGGAGTGTTTGACACATTGAGAATTTTGGTTTTCTCCTGTGGTATGCTTTTTTAATTTTATTTTTATTATTATTTCTGAGTATGGCACAAAGATTATATGCACCACTCTTTGGAAAGTTGAATGTTTAGAAGTTTAAAGTGATACGAATGTGTATGGAAAATTATTTGCCCTTCTGTATATTAAAAGGAACAGATTGCTCTATGTCTAAGTACTTCTTAATAGTTCAAAAGTTATGTAGCACTGAAGATCCACCACCTGCCCCTTCTCCCCATGTCACTCAGAAGATGCAGGCTGGTCGGGACGGCTGCAGCGAGGTACAAACTACAGTAAGCAAAAGGAAATCCTTCTCTCCGTCATAGGGGCAGGATTTTCCTTATACTTAAGTTTTTTCCTCGTTGCAGCTGTCTAGTCGCACAACCCAATCTCAGATTCAGTGGGGGCGGGTGGTCGATCTTCAGTGTTTCATAACTTTTGAACTACAAAGAAGTAAGCTCTTAGACATGGCGCAATCTGTTCCTTTTAATATACAGAAGACTCGGGCAACTGATTTTCAATACACATTACTATCACTTTAAGTAAACCTGTCTAAACATTTTTTTTTTATATGATTACCTGGCAAATGGCACTTATAAAATATCTTGGATGTTTTGTATCAATTTATTTTTCTTTGTGATGCTTTTGCTAGTTGCTATTCCTGCATTTGCGAAGACCAGATATCAACATTATAAACTTTATAAAGCAGTAAACATTTAAATACATGCACACACATTTCCTGCACTGGAAATGTCTAGCTTACAAAAGGGGTTAAAAGCTTTGTTTAAATGAAAGGGAAATCTTACATGTTGCTTATGATGCAGTTGGCTTGCCCAGAATTGCTCCAGTTCTTTATAGTATAACTAGTAGAAGAGCCTGTGTACACAGGCCCAAGTGACGGGCGGTCGTGGTGCAGTCATGCCCAGTATAGACTGCCCGCGTTGCAGCTGGTACAGAGCTGGACTCTGAATTCAGACCTCCGGTCTGACTTCGGAGCGCCCAGCTCTGTACCAGCCTCATCACAGGCAGTCTATACTGCACATGACTGCAGCAAGTGCAGCAGTCTCTACTGGGCATGACTGTGTCGTTACAAACTTTGTAGCGAATTATTATATAGGATAGTGTCACAGTTTAATTTATGTAAGCAAGAGTTAGTTCCTTTTCTTGTTTGCAAGGCAAGAAAAGACAGTGCAAAATGAGCATAAGTAGCTCTTTCCTCTAGCGGGAATTTCTTCTTCGTTGATATGCAATATATATAATTGCTCAGTTGATTTACACAGGCTTTATCACCAAACCCTGGTGAGTATTATTGCGGTGCATCTTTGTACTTTCTCATTAATCAATGATTACAAATTTTCTCCCCACCCATTGATAGTTTGGTATGAAGTCATTTACTCTTTGATAAATAGATACCTTATTAAATGGGTAAGAAATTTTGTCAGCAGACAAAGCTTTTTAGTAACAATCTGTGAATTGAAAGGACCATTGAATGTGTGCATGTATACAAGTGTATAAAAAAAAAATAGCTCCATTCCATTGCTTTCACCTAAATTTTTGAAGAGCCCTCACTCCTGGGATTTTCATAATTCTTCCTTGTTATCTATGTGTGTATACACTTGAAGATTCTTACATGTAAACCTATATTTTTGGGGGGTTTTTTTCCTCATGGTAGAAAGTGGAGAATGAGCTTGCTAGTGTTGTGCTGTTCTTTGGGTCTCTCTTCCCTCCCCCACCATGGTGCCAGAAAATCACTAATGTTAATGTAACTTGTACTGAAATCAGGGGTGGAAAAAGTCACAGGATTAACTTCTGTCTCCTGATTTTTGTGGCTAATTTTATACAGCTATTCATAGGTACCTCCTTACAATAAATTAACTAGATTCTGGTTCTTCCAGGGTTGGGCACAAATATAAAGGGATTAGTAGCCAGTTAAACATTTACTGGATCCGGTGTAATGTGTGTAATGTGTGTAATGTGTGTAATGTGTGTGTGTGTACTGTGTATCTCTGACTAGTTAAAAAGATACTGCGTTGCCTGTAACCATGCCTGATTCATACAGACACACGCACAGAGATGCTGGCATGCATACACTGACACATACACGGAAGTGGGTGGAATTGCATATGTGAAATATGTAAGTATTTACCTTAGTATATGTGATTGAAGTGAATGAGTGAAATTTGTGTAATTGTAAGGGATGGTTTTTTGGTGATCTCCTCACGGTTAGTCGGGGGTTATACAGGTGAATTGCGAGGGGTCTGTTAGTGAAGTGCTTCCTGGTTGAGATGGACACTGATAAGATGAACCCTGATGTACAGAGGTGACTAAAATATGTTTGGGTAAAGCATGGTATCGTGCTAGCCATAGAAAAAGTAGGAGACTGGTAGAGTGTAAATTATGCCTTTATTGGCTGAGTGGCACTAGGATACATGCTTTCAAGATAACTTAGGTCTCCTCTTGAGCACTAAATCTCCTACCAGCCGTGAATGACCTCCCCCAGTATTGCTTACATTGATTGATGATAGTGATTCCAAAGTGGAGGGAACAGAGGAATTGAGGGTTGGGGGGGGGGGAGGGTGGTAATTAATGTGAGAGCAGCAACAAGTGGGGAGGTGGGGGTGATAAAAGATTCATCATTTGCCTATAGGGAATAAAATCATTCACCCCTGATCCCTAAAGCAAAGGGGAGGGTGTACTATAAGGCCCTCAAGTTAAAATTCCCAATTCCCCCCTCCCCCCCCCCCCCCTCCGCAGTTGGCTGTCTGGAGATGTTGGAATTTGTGGTGCTTAACAGTGCGAGTGCTTCATGCTGCTTGCCCATACCGGATGTGTTAATATTGATGGCTTTGAATCTCGGCAGTTTTTCCATTGACTTTGTTCTGACCCAGTGCATCTTTGTGACTTGGAAACATAGATTTTCATGGATGCCAGATAATCTAGGCCATCCAGTCTACCCGTTTTCTTATCTATTAACTATTCTTACATACTTGTCAGAATAGACACACCTCTATCACAGTGATTTTGAATTCCCGAACTGTATTATTCCCTACCACCTCCACTGGGAGACTGTTCTACGAGTCACCATTTTAGTAAAGTAGTACTTGCGTTACTTCTGAATTCTCCTCCCTCTAACTTTACATAACGCCCTCTTCATTTGTTCAGAATTGGGATGTGATTGATTTCTTGTTGGAGATGTCTGTTCCATTCACAGGGTTAACCCAGTCAATGTCAGAAGGGTATACAATGAGTTGCAAAGCAATGCGTTGCGTATCCCTCTGGCACTGAAAGGGTTAATTTTCAGAGTCACCACTGAGGAAAAAATATCTGAAATCCAGTCTTGAAGACTCATTGTGCAGCATTTAATATTCATGCAACAAAGTATAACCTGTTGGTACTGTGCTGTCTAAGAAAACAGTTGTATTTTTTTTATCAGTCAGATGGTTATTCTTCAACTAGGTGAAGGTATGAGACTGTCCTCAAGTTTAAACTTAAACCAAAGTATTTGTGTAATTATAGAAGTGTAAAATTTAATTTAAACACTTAAGCCTATATGCAGAAAGCAAAAGTGATGCTGCTCCGGGCCATGCCAACTTGTACCACAGGAGGCTAAAATTCCCACTGACTTAAATTGGGTTATTAACCCCATTGAATGCCAGTTGAAGATCTGTATAGCATTCAGGAGATTAAAAGGTAAATAAACCAGTGGGCATTTTTATTTGTCCCCTGTGGTGTGAAGATGGCTTGCTCCACTTTATGCTAGTGGTTTCCTCAACAAACTGCACTGGAGACCTTTGGGCACTCTAGGGTCCGTTAGGTTTGTTTGCTTATTTGAAAATTGTATTTAAAACTTCTTATGCATCATTTATCCAAAACATCTGTAAACGAGTAAAGTTATAAGAGATTGCTACTCTTCACCTCTCCCCAGATGAGGTCGGAGTGCCGCACTCTATGCTAATCTACCTCTGTTTAGCCCAGAACTTAAAGGGATAGTAATACTTAAAATGTAAAAAAATGTTGTAGGGTTTATCCCCCTGAGTAAAACAAGGATACTACCACTGCTGAGAAATATTTTATTATAAAATTATAACAGCTCAAACTTGAATTTTTTAGGTGCAGTATCACAGTGGCCTGAAACTTTACAGTGGCGCTGTTGCTACACCATCCTATTGAAATTTATGGTCTACAGACCAGAGCAGTCCATAGGATGGTGTAGCAACAGCGCCACTGTAAATTTTCAGGCCACTGTGATATTGCACCTAAATAAATTCAAGTTTGAGCTATTATAATTTTATAATAAAATATTTCTCAGCAGTGGGAGTACCCTTGTTTTACTCAGGGGGATAAACCCTACAACATATAATTTTTTACATTTTAAGTATTACTATCCCTTTAAGCATGTAGTGCTGCACTAAAAGATCAGAAATAAAAGTATCAATCTCTTCTAATCTGAGCATGAGCTACCGTTTTGGCTAACACCAGCAATTTCAAATGAGTGTTGCAAATATACCTACTTAATTCAGTGACAGGTATACTTTAACCCATTGAGTGCCAGAGGAGTACGGAAAGCATTGCTTTCAATGCGTTCCATACCCCTCTGGCACTTAAAGGGTTAAGGGGGGGGGGTGAAAGTAGGCATTTTGCAAACATACATTTTCCTGACTCCTGGCATTTGATAATCTTGATCTGTCCATCTTTACTTTTATAGCTGTAGATGCCAGTATGCAGTGTTCTCAGGACATCCTTCGCATGCTTCTCTCATTGCAACCTGTATTGCAAGATGCAGTTCAGAAGAAGAGGATAGTCCGATCTTGGGGAGTGCAAGGACCCTTAACATGGCAACAATTTCACAAAATGGCTGGCCGTGGCTCATATGGTAAACCACTTCGTGTTTGCAGGAATAGTATACAGTCATAATCTCCAAACAGTTAAATTAGAGCTTTTCTTTCTTGCACCCCACCCCCTATTTGGAATTACAATTTCAGTTTACCTTTGAAAATGCTCAGAATTGAGATATATATAATATTTAGAAGAAATTGGCACTCTCTAGGATACTTTTTCTAAGTGTAACACAAGTTTATTAGAAGATCGTTTCGAACTTGATAAAGATCCTGTCTGGCATCGAAATGTTGATATCTTAATAAACGTCTGTTACAGTTAGAAAAAGTATCCTGAGAGTGCTGATTTCGTCTACAGTATTCATCATTATATACGGCACCCAGGCATTTACCTATTTGCTATGGGTATATGCTTAGGCTGCATAGAATAATAAAGGGGTTGGAGAACTTTTTCCTCAGTGACTATGCTCTATTTGCTGAGTAATAAGTGAGCAGAGGCAAGGAAAATGGCTTCTCCAAGAATGCTATAAACAGCATATGGCAGAACTGTCCCCTTGATTCAAGTTTGTATATTTGAAAACTTTATTAAAATATGTTTGTCATTTAGCCTTAAAGACCAGTAAATGTACAGTTAAGGAGATATTCATATTTGGTACCATATTGCGGTGCCTGTGGGACACCAGTGCTGTTTCTTATGCTAATTAAGCTTTCATTTACATTTCACATGTTAATGAAGGTTTCCAGTGATGTTTCATATTCTAATGAAGCACTGTTCTGCAGAAGAATATTTTCACTTTTCCCAGAAATATGTGAATATTTCCTAAACTGCTGTACATTTGGATAAAATTACAAAAAGGTAGTTTTTAATGACATTTTCAAGTATTAAGAAAATCCACTTTAACGAATATATATTCTAGAATGTTGCAGCATGTTTTTTCATATAGGTTACATAGTTTAGTGTTCTGCGTATGTGTGTCCTCTGAAAATGTTTGTGTCATATTTATAAACAAAAGTGGTGCAATTCCAGAGCAAAATAGCTGCACCTTTGAGGAGAAATGAAAATCCCCATTGATTTGAATGTTGGATGTTCTCAAACACATTATGAAGCAATGGATTGGAGTCCTCTAGCCATCAAGAGCTTAAAAACCCGTTCAAAGCACTGGGAATTTCCGTTTCTCCTTTCGTACAGTTCGTTTGCCCCAGAATTGCCCCCCGTTAGTTTGCTTTCATATGGCCCTTTTTTCTTGTACTACAATGTTTGTTGTATATATTTATGAAATATACTGTCTCTTGGATTACATTTTTATCTTTTTAGGGACGGACGAGTCTCCAGAGCCGCTACCAATTCCTACGTTTCTAGTAGGGTATGACTATGATTTTTTGGTGCTGTCTCCATTTGCCCTGCCTTACTGGGAAAGGTTGATGCTTGAACCCTATGGGTCTCAACGAGATATTGCCTACGTTGTGGTTTGCCCAGAAAACGAGGCGTTGTTGAATGGAGCCAAATGTTTCTTTCGGGATCTCACTGCAATGTATGAGGTAAGAATAGACCAATCTGGTCAAACTTGAACTGTTTACATAGTTCCGTGCGGCTGTGCAATGCAATTCTTTGCTGTATGTTGTGTACCTATCTAGTATTCAAATGGTTAACAATCCATAAGGGCTGCACTCTTGATTGTTTTAATTTTCTACTAACTGAAATAATGTTAATATATCTGGGATATTGGATATTATGACTCACAAAGTACAAGACCAGTCCTCTACTCCAAATAAACATGCTTTGCATTCACAAGGTTTAATAGTAAATATGTAGCTGGCATTGTCCACTCAAAGTTTAAAAATTCTATGGTCTAGTCAACACAAAGAGGAAAACCACAAACTACCTGTAACATTGCAATCTTCCCATTATCTTATGCCAGGCACACAATGCTAGATCACTTGTTGGCCAGCAAGTTCAAAGTACATCCCTATAAGAGCAATTCAGAAACATGGTCACGCAAATCTGCTCTCTCAATCACTCTATAAAGTTTGTAACTACAAAAAATAAAAATCCAATTTAAAAAAAAAAAAAAAGTTTTAAATTACCCTAAGTTCAAACTCCCCAGCAAATACACACGTGTCAAAATGAGTGATCGCCAACATCTCAAAACTCAGTGCTGCTGATCATTCCTATACCACACATCACTCATAATCACACACAATACTAAACAAAGCAGAAAACACACACCCAATTCAAATATTGGGGGCGTCAGGTCAGGTTGTTTTTGTTTTCAAACAATGTTAATGTAAGTGTTTGAAAGAGAATCAATCAATATTATGTTTATTTGGGTCATATGGTCTTCTGTATCTAGTATCCGTGTGAGAGATTTGATTACTTTACGTCACTGCAGTTTCCAGCACTTTGGTCCTTTGTGTGCTATAAAGGAATCTGGCACGTTGCAATGCACGGAGTATCTCTGGTGCTCGAGGGGGATATATGTGTATCGTACCATATAGTGTATTGCAGAGTGGGTGCATGCAGTTTAGAGGATTCGTGATTTTTTTTTTTTTTTTTTTCTTCAAATCTTCAGTTTAACAAGTTATTGCATGCCTTTGGGTGATGTATGGTATAAGAATGATTAGCAGGATGGAGTTTTGTGTGGTTGGTGATCATTCATTTTCACACACACATCTGTGTAATTGCTGGAGAGTTTGATCTTGGGGAAATTGAATACATATTTTTATTGGATGTTTATTTTGTTAACTTGATAAGGTTGTAATGTTATAAGTAGTTTGTGGTTTATTTAAATGAAATGATCACATACCCCTTTGTGTTGATTTGGTTCCTTGAGTTGACAATGCTGACTCCATAGTTAAGATTTAAGAGTTGCAAACATGAAACATTTTGATTTGCAGTGGAAGACTTATCTTGGTCGTCTTGAGTTTTCCAATGTCCCAGACATGTTACGTTTTAATTTTTTTTTTTTTTTTTTTTTTTTTTTTTTTATTAAGGATGTTTTTATTTATTCAGTTGATTGATATTGTTTAACAGACCGTGCTACCAGTATGGCTTGGTTGCAGTTATATAGGGGATGTTCGGGTGTACTGGGCTTGCGCATTATATTCAGTGGTACATTCACTCATTTCTTTACAGTGTTAGTTTAGCTCTTTTGTAGCCACTAAACATTTTCCTTTTCAGCATACATTCAAGTGGTTAAGTGGGTCTTGTAACCTTTCTCTGTTGTCCGAAGCAGGTTACTGGTAACTTTGGGTAGGTGATCAGCCCCTTTAAGTAGGCAGGAACAAGTCTGAGAAGTGACTGCTGGGTGCAGCCTACCTCCTCTCTTTAGCTTGCAGCTAGCCAATCCCCAACCAGTAAGATTTGTTCCTTGATCAAGACACAAGGCATGAGAACATTTGCGCTATAGTTTTAGCTTTTTTTATTATTTTTCGGTTAGATATGGAATATCACCATTAGACGGATTACCATCACTGACAATTCCCATCACCCAAATGTGGATAGCTCAGTTTACCAGGTACTTTTGTGGACCTAAGCCCTGGGGGAAAAATCTTGGCTGTGAGTTCTTTCCCCAGGAGTTGCCCACTGAGGCGGCTTCTTGCTATATGGTAATCTGAAGACAGAAGATCTGCTGAAAAAGGTGAGCACCCTTTGAGTGCTGAGGTCCACATGTCCCATGCTTCCCCTCCACACAGGGGTCTCCTTGGAGTTCATATTACATACTCGTGTACTCATTGGGTTTTATTTGTATGTCTGTGTGGTGTTTGGAGCAAGTTTCTGTGGTAACTTATCCCTTTTGCTGCTGGTTAGCACCTTTTGGGGGGTTTGGGCACTTTCCCTACTGGTACCAGTGTTTGTTGGGTCTACTGTTTTATTCTAGTGTGCTTTTGAGTGGCTTTATGCTTTGGTATTCACTCCATTACTTTGTTCCGCGCCTTTAAGGCACACGTTTACTGCATAGACGCCACTGCGCCATTAACTTCTATGGGACTTTACATTTTGGGACATATCTCTGCAACTGCTCCACGTAGTGAGGTCAGGGATGGCTCATTTTGTTGGTTTGCCCTTGCTCTGGCATCCAGTCAAAGTTCTGGGCATGTTGGGGACCTTCGAGGGCTTCGGGCACTGGGGTACTCTGTTAGCAAAAACTACGATTCCCATGAGCACTTGCTTTGTGTGCTCGTTTCTGATTGGCGCCAGTCGCGGCAGCCATTTTGTGTATTTGCAGATCGAGTATCCTACGCAGGCCTTGGGCTCTCCTTCTCTCCTCCTCAGTTTAACCCTTCTCCTACCAGATAAGTATTTTAGCATTTCTGGGGTGATTTTATTTATCATACTCACTTCTTTGTGGGTGTTTCCGATACTTTGACCGTTTTGACTCTGTGAGAATGTCTACTCCGTTACCTAGAGAGTTCTCAGGTCATGTCTGCCAAAATGCGCTGCTGCTCCTGAATCCCCTGCAGGGGCCTCCAACCATGCACTAGAGCCAGTATGGATGCAAGAGTTTAAGGCTACTGCCTGTGACCTCCGGTCCACCTTTACAGCGCCTTCCATCCTCTTTACAGGGGGTCTTCCACTCGTGGCAGGCCCCGGCCCCTATCAGATCTTCCCTGCCTAAACCGCCGGGTGTACCTGATCTGTCTGACTCCTCTGAGGAGGAATTATTGGTGGACTCTGATGATGACGACTGTTCAGCTGTTCCTTCATCTCAGTTTTTTGGGGACTCCTTTGAGGCTGACCCCATTCCCTCGACTGAGGGCCTGATCAGGGCTGTGGTAACCACCCAGAACATTCCCTTGGTACAGTGGGTGTCTTCTGACCCCTCTGTGTTTCAGGAGCATGTTGGGCCCCATACTTGTTTTCCATCTAACCCCACCCTTGACCACTTGGTGTCTGAGGAGTGGAATTTTCCAGACAGGAAGCCATCTCTGTCTAGCAAGTTCACTAAGCTTTACCTGTTCTCTGAAATGGCCCTCATGCAGTGGGTCCATCCCCCTCCAAAGTGGATGCCCCAGTATCCAGGTTTTCTAAGTCCACTGCTTTGCCGGTGGCTGACTCCTCTGCTCTGAAAGACTGGAATGACAAGAACCTTGAGACCTCTCTCTCAAAGCTATTTTTGCGACGGCTGACTCTGCCCTTCTTTTGCTGTGGCGTGGGTGAATAGGGCTGTGGCTGTTTGGACTGAACAGCTCAATTCAGCTGTCCATCAGGGGGGCCCTACTGCTGACATCATGTGACTTCTCATTAACAATGCTGAGGGTTAATAATTGAAAAGTAATTGTATTGAAACACCTACTGTTTAAGTTTAACTTGTAAAAATTACAAACAAAAAAATCTGAGGGGGGAGAAATGTAAGTAAACTTTTTATAGGTAACGTTTAATAAACTAAATTGATAGGTGTGCATTAATTAATTGCATTGATTGATTCTTCAATCCTTTGAGTGCTAGAGCGGTATCCAGCCCATCCTTAGAGGTGGATACCCTTTTACACTTATAGGGTTAAAGAACCTAATGCAATTAAACAGTTACAACTCTTAAAACTCCAGCAACAAGCTAGCATTTGATTTTCTATTTCTCAATGTTCACTGCAATGCTTTAAAGTTATAGTAATGTTTCACAACAGCCCCAATTAATCTTCATAGTATTTTAGACATAGAGAGTGTTATTTCATTACTGTGAGCTTTGTAGTTCAAGAGTAATTGAATGATAGTTTCCCCCTCCCACCCCTTTTACCTAGTGTAAGCCCCCACTCCTTGGATGTGGAATCCAGTCCATAGACCAGAAAGCTCAAATCAAGGGTCAATATTCTGCTGTTAGAACAATGAAAGCCCTGCCCCCCTTGACAGGTTTTTCAGCTTTTTCCCTTATCTTAATTAAAGATTCTCTCTCTCTGCAATCTACTTGGGCACTCCCTGCTGCACTAAGCTGAGCATTGTTATATCGGTAAAACGGGCAGGAGGGGGATACTTTATCATTCAGTTACTCTTGAACTACAACTTTGACAGTATTTAAATAAAACTGTCCAAGGCCCAAACACTATGAAGATTAATTAGAGCTGCTATATTATGAAATATTACTATCACTTTAAGACGGGGCTCCGCAAAACCCAGCTTCAGCAACTAGAAATTAGCACCTGGCACATAACTTGCATCAGTAAAAGGGGTGGGAGGGGGACATTTTGTCTCAGTTACTCTGGAAGTACACGTAGAGAATAATACCACTCTAAACATTACTGTTTTTTATCTTAACCTATATTTTTTCAGTTTTATGTTACTGACATTCAGCTACCAGGATCTGTGTTTCCAGAGAGCATTCAGTGACAGTAAAAGAAACATTTTTACATTATTTGTTCAGCACTGTTTGGTGTGCTGTATGGGCATGCTTTTCTACATTGTTTCACTATTTTTGTTTACCTGTCTCTTTCTGGTTTCACTGTCCTAGATGAAAGTTCTTTGAAAATAATTTCAGATGGCGCGCTGTCAGATGCATAAGTGGGGGGAAAAAAATAGGCATTTTGACTTGACATATTCTGTATGTGCATAATATATAAAGTCAAAAAGAAGCTTGACTGGAAGTTTAAAGGGATAGTAATGTTTCATAATAAAAAGCGGCTTTAATTAATCTTCATAGTATCTGGAGAGTGTTGTTTCAGTTCTTGCAGAGTTGTAGTTCGAGTAATTCAATGACAAATTATCCCCCTCCCGCCCCTTTAACTGATGTAACACTGTTCAGCCAGAGCAGAAGGGAGGTGCCCAGGTAGATTGCAGAGAGGAACAATCTTCAGTTATCTGTCTGCTCTATGGACTGCATTCCACATCTGAGGAGAGATGGCTTACATTAGGTAAAAGGGGTGGTGAGGGGGAAACTTTGCTTGTGAATATCTCTCAAACCATAAAGGTTTGAGAGATGACTTATATCGTTTTTTTTTTTTTTGTTTTTTGTTTTTTTTTATGCCTACAAAATAAAATAAAGATAAAATGAAGTATTACTGTCCCTTTAAGATTAGATGCTGGTAGTATGTACTTCAGTCTTGTTCTGCTATGGTAATCATTTAAAGGTATAGTAATGTTTCACAAAACCAGAAGCTCCAATTAATCTCCATAGTATTTGTGTCAAGGAGAGTGCTATGTAATTGAATGATAAAGTATCCCCCTGCTGCCCCTTTTACCTAGTGTAAGCCAGTTCCCCTCAGATGTGGAATCTGGTCCTGGGACCATACAGCTTTTAGCAAGGGACAGTCTTACTGTGAGCATAAGTAAAACCCTGCCCCCCTTGACAGGTTTTTCCTTATGCTCCCTGAAGATTGTCCTTCCTGCAATCCATCCGGACAGTCTTGGTGGTCTGAGGTGAGCAGTATTACATCAGTAAAAGGGGAGTGGGGGATATTTTATCATTCAATTACTCTTGAACTACCACTCTGACAGTATTGAAATAACACTCTCCATGGCCCAAATACTACGAAGATTAATTGGAACTGCTTTTATTGTGAAACATTACTATCCCTTTAACACTTTACACACAAAGTGTGGTTACCTTGCAGGCACTCGGAGATAGTAACCCTTCATTTGACATTGCATATTCTACAAGTTCATAAAATGTTTCCATAGAGTTTTCAATAATCAAAGCAAGGACATTGTTACAATGTAACACTGCCCCTGAGACAATGTGTGCTGTGTTATGGTATTTTTTAAGCACTCTATAATTTCCGCTTTCACAGTCCCAAGTGAAAGTTTTCTGAAAACAGAGGTTCAAGGATCTTAATGTGTGGGACAAACTGTTTTGTTTCGCATAGAAATGTCTATAGCATAGTAAGTCTTTATATTGTTACCTGCAAAGAAATGTTTCTTGTTTTTAGTCTTGTAGACTTGGGCAGCATAGAGCGATATCGAAACAACTTACAGATGGCATCATGAGGGTTGGCTCTACTTCAGCAAAGAAGCTTTCTGAAAGGTCTGTTGCAGAATGGTTTTCTCAGGCCGCTACTGCTGGCAACGATGCCTTTTCCAAACTCCGGTTGTATGCACAAGTTTGCAGATATGAACTAGGTGAGTCCCCCTAGATTGTGTTAGCTCAGTGAATCTATCTTGTAATTATAGATGTTGAATGTTTGTGAGCAGTAATCTTTTATGTATTTACACTTATTTGTGAACTCTTTCATTTACAAAATTATCATAATCAACAGTGTTTGAATTGACCACAGGGTTGTTCAATGCAATATATTGCAAAACTTTCTGAACGTCAGTGTGTTGAAGTAAACTGCAAATAATTTGTTAGGCTAAATGCGAATTAAGCGAAATGTCACACATGTATATTTTAAACCTGTGTTTTACTTTTCTTTTGAATAACTGTACATTTGTCACCCTCTTTTTAAAGGTCCATATCTTGCTTCCCAACCACTGGACAGTTCTCTCCTCTGCCAGCCTAATCTAGTCCCCCCTGTGAGCCAGGCTACTTCATCTCCGCCACTGACAACAGCCACCACTGGAAACCCAAGCACTCCATCTTCCACAACTTCCACTGCAACAAACAGCTCCTCCACAACTCCAAACAATGCATTGCCCTCTGCAGCACCAACTTCAGCTTCGGCCGCTGCAAATGTGGCTGGTGGCTTAGCTGCAAATAAGGCAACATCATTTCCACCATATGGGAGCATGAGCAGTACCACTAACTCCATTCCAGCACAAGTCAACTCTGTTCAGAACAGCCAGGGAGTACAGCAGCAGCAACAGACTTTGCAACAAAACACTGGAATGTCTAGCGAACAGTCTGCAGCGGCATCTGCAGCAGCAGCCGAAGTTACGGAAAGGTGAGTGAGATTTAAATTTGGTTTTCCAGAGTCGAACTTGTTTGGTATAAAAATATAAATTCTGCACTACAAGCATTACATTGTGTAGCCTTTGTTGACAAAACAAGTAATAAGCTGAGACCTCTTACTGGCTTAACCCCTTAACGACCCTTGACGGTCATAGCACGTCAAGGGTCGATTTGAACGACCGATGACGTACTATGACCATCATCGAATTCCGGGCTCCCCCCGCGGCTGCACGCCGTTCGGGGAGTCCGGAATGCAACGGAGCAGTAAAAAAAAATTCTCCATTGTCATTCAGTCGCGTCCGCGCGCCGATTCCCTGGTCGTTAAGGGGTTAATATGTATTTTTGACAGATTATTTCATGTCCTGTAATTTAAAAAAAAAAAAAAAAAAAAAAAAAAGAGGGGGGGGATAATACAATGTATAGGATAACATTTTCTTTATGCATTTTAAAATCATTTACTTATCAATATAGTATTTAAAAACACATAGAGTATTGCTTCCTTGTTTGTTTTTTTTCATCCCTTGGTGGCAAGTGAGTTTTTTTGGGGAGGGGGTTTTCCTACACTAGAGAACAAGAGAAATGTTTCCCTTTTATTATATCTTTGTTCAGCCATATTTTCCCTCTAATTAATTTAGCACCCCCCCCCCTCAAAATATATACTTCTTTTTTCTTTTTTTTTTTTTTTTTTTTTTTTTTTTTTTTAAGCATGAGTAGGGCTTTCTTTTGATATTCATAGTTATAACACATCATTTAGTTTGCTAATGGAAAAAACTTAGGGGGAACCCCACTACCACCACCACATTTTATAGGTTTTCCTTTGATGGTTTGTTACTCCATTAATGCAGCATTTTTATTTTTTTTTCCAAATGAAGTATGGATGCGAAGTGTGACTGTTCATAAACCCCCCTCCCCTCCCCAAGTGTCCCTTTCTAGGGTTGTACTGTTCCCACTGAGATTCACATCCCTATATCCCTCTTTTCTACCATTTGCCTTCCTTTTTTTTTTTCTTTTTTTTTCTATATAACAATAGTCCTTATGCTTTCCCTTTAAAGGGATCATATCTGATAAAAAATATAAATCCCTGTATTTTTCTTTGAGTGTAATGCCACAGCTGAGATGTTTTAGTCAAAAGTTATTACATCTCAGTCTTGCAGACTTTTTTAGGGTACCTGACATCCATGGCCTTAAACTTTGCAGTGGTACTGTTGATACAGCAGTATGTGAAGGGTTATGGTCACTGACACTAGTGATCCATGAACTGGAGCAAACAGTGCCACCATAAAATACCAAGCTATGCAAGTACTTCAGCCAGAAAGGGAGCAGCAATTTATTATGAATAAGACTTTTCTCAGTAGTATAAACTCTAGTATGTGTGTATATGTGATTATTGTTAATATATATATATATATATATATATATATATATGTCATTCCCCCACACACTATTGTGCTACAATGGCTTTTATTATATTCTTGTATATATAGATTTTCATCTCCCACATGCACTCATTTGGTAGTGGCATCTTTTCTGATTCCTTTGTTTTTTGCCTTCACTGTTTCAGTGCCAGAGGTTGCCCAACTCATTGATTTACTTTGCATTTGGACACTTCTCTGGCACTTAACAGGTTAACTGACTTGGCTCTAGATGCACAGTTCTCAAAATGTTGTAAAGTTCTGTTTATTAAAGAAATGTTTCTTAATCTATATATTCTCCTTTTCAGCACCATGGATCGTGATAAAGTTGGGGTTCCGACGGATGGAGAGTCGCATGCTGTCACTTATCCGCCTGCCATAGTGGTTTACATTGTCGATCCTTTTACTTACGAAAGTAAAGATGACAACTCAAACTCTTCAAGCATGTGGACCCTCGGCCTTCTACGCTGTTTTTTGGAAATGCTGCACATTCTCCCACCACACCTCAGAAATACAGTTTCAGTGCAGGTAAAATGACTGTCACGATTGTTTTGACCCACTTTTTTTCCGTTCTTTGTTTTTATGAAACTATTGTTGACTTTACATTAAATGTCAAGGATTGTAATATAACATGTTTGCCTTTATGAGCGATTAGAAATGTTATAAATGCTGCTTGTACATTATAGTACATTATAGTAAAGCTAGAATATAAAATGTTAACTTTTGATTAGATTATTGGGGCTGAGTGTGTGTAATGTTACTGCTAAAGGGAGGTAGCAACCAGCACTGATAGATAGATATAAAATTTGGGAAAATTGGGCCAGGCTGCAGAGAGCAGGTGTAATTCCACTGCGGCCTTTGCAAAAACTGGTTTTCTCTAACTCCCTTACGCTGGTTGTTCAAGTTTGCTCACCTTAGAGAGAACACTGCATCTGAGTTTCGGCCCGGGTGCTTGGGTCTCGGTGTATCTTTCTGTCTTGATGCCTGGGCCTGGGTCTCTGGCCTGTCTTGGTGCCTGGGCCCTGGGTCTCTGGCCTGTCTTGGTGCCTGGGCCTTTTTCTGTCTGATGGCTTTGTAGTGATTTTGTCTGCCTTTTTTATGGTACTAACACTGCTGTTTTTTTTTTGTTTTTGTTTTTGTTTTTTTTACATTACACTGTATTTTGAATGAGTTATTTTCACCCTCCCATTGTTTGCACCTTTAGTTTTAGTCTATTCCCCCATGTTCACTTGGGGTTTTGTATCTCTGGGTGAATTTTACATTTTTGACCATTTTGCATGAAGAGGCCCGTTTAAAGGGATAGTAATGTTTCATAATTAAAGCGGCTCTAATTAATCATCATAGTATATGGGCCTTGGAGAGCGTTATTTCAGTTCTGTCCGAGTTGTAGTTCAAGAGTAATTGAATGATAAAATATCCCCCTCCCGCCCCTTTTACTGATGTAACACTGCTCAGCTTAGAGCAGCAGGGAGTGTCCAGGTAGATTGCAGAGAGGGACAATCTTCAATTAAGATAAGGGAAAAACCTGTCAAGGGGGTGCAGGGTTTTCATTGTTCTCACAGTGAGAATACTGACCCTTGATGTGAGCGGTCTGGTCTTATGGACTGGATTCCACATCTGAGGAGTGGGTGCTTACACTAGGTAAAAGGGGCGGGAGGGGGAAACTTTATCATTCAGTTACTCTTGAACTACAATGCTCACAGTAATGAAATAACACTTTCTGTGGCTCAAATACTATGAAGATTAATTGGAACTGCTGTTTATGTGAAACATTACTATCACTTTAAGAGCGAGAGCCCTCCCACCACCTTCTTTCCTCCATTGACTTGAGAAAAATGTCTGTGACATATCTCTGCAACCGTTTAAGATACAACAGTTAGACTGCTTTCTTCTTTTCCCCTCATGCTCCATCATCAGGACCACTTTCTGAGTGTCCTGGGGGGCAGCTGTGATCCGCGAACAGAGCTGTAGGTGTTGCTAGGTAAGAAGCAACTGAAGTGTCCCCCGAATGCCTGTTTCACAGGGTTTCTTCCGATCGGCTGTCAGCTTTGAAGTGACCATTTTACTTTTATCTTATCCTACACAGAGGCTGACTCTCCTCCATATTAACCATATGCTTGCCATATAAGTGTATTTCTGGTTTATTAAGTGTGCTGTTATTCTGGTGACACTCTAGTATTTTTCTACGTTTGGGACATTCTTTGTGGGCAGTATGTCTGACTCTAAGGGTCATGGAGGTAAATAAAAGGTAGAGGACTCGGGAGCTACCCTTACCCCCTTCACACATTGTTCCCCTTGCCACGTGATGATACCTAGAGATTATTCTGGGTCCCTATGCCCCTCATGCTTTGGCCCCCATTCATCTATGTGGGCCCTCCAGCACCTATCAAGAGCCATCATGGGTCAAGACATTACGGTCTTCAGTGGCCCAAATCCCTTCACCTGTCCAAGAGGTATTACATTCATGGAAGCCTTATTCCTACCTTCAAGCAGGTTTTCCCCCATTTCTAGGTTATTGTGATTTCCTCTGAGGATGAATTGTCCTCAGAAGGGGGAGGAAGATAGTAAGTATGTATACATGGAATCTTCATATTCCTATGGAGATTCCTATGAGGCTGATCAGCTCCCCTCTGTTGAGGGGTTTATTACGGAAGTCTTGTAAACCCTTCAGGCCTGATGCCCCGATGAGAGATCTCTCTCTCCAGATATTTTCAAGAGGCGTAAGAAGTATTCTCCCATTTTTCCTGTAAATAACACTCTTGATCAGATCCTTATGGATGAGAGTAAAACTCTTGATAAAAGGCTCTTCCTCAGTATGCACTTTTCTAAGCTTTATCCTTTTTCGGCTACGGCTTTGGCATAGTGGGTGTTCATCATTCTGATTGCTCTTCACATGTCCAAGAGGGCGTGGTTTACGGACCTGCTCAGCCTTGCCTGTTCAGGATCAAATCTGCCTATTTTCCTAGTCAGACCAGTTGCTCCAGGGTCCCCTGTGGCATGAGGATGTGGAGACATGAACTTTGACGGCATGACTCATGAAGCAAACATCCTGAGGTCATACCTACCATGACACAGGCAATGGAAGCCAGTCTCTTCAAAGGCATACCATACGGTCTGTCTTTCAGAAGTGGTGCACAGACAATGTGTATCTGCAGGCTTTTGACCTTGGTGTTGTATTTCCTCTAGGATTTGGTGAATAAAGGACTTCTCTTTAGCTCCCTTAAGGACCAGGTGCTCTCTGCTCTTTCCGAGAAGCATTGCCTTCATTCCAGATGTAAAGGTTTTTCATCAAGGAGTGGCTCGTGCCTTCCTTCCTTCAAGGATCCCACTCCTCCATTGGACCTTATCCTGGTTCTGGGTGTTTGCAACGGTCTCCTTTTGAGTCCCTTGCGTCTATCTCTACGCCAGTTGACGTCCTTGACAGTGGTCTCTGTGTGACGAGTCGCTAAGTTACAAACTCTGTCTTGTAAGCCTTCCTTCCTGGTGTTCCTTCAGGATAAGGCTGAACTTCATACCTCTTAGTAGTTAATTCCCAAGGTGGTATCCAAGTTTCATATCAATCATGAGATTGCTGTGCCTTCCTTCTGTACTGACACTGCATCTGATAAAGAGAGAGACCTCAATTTGTTGGACGTGGTGTGTTATCTTAAATTTTATGTGTACCTTACTAAGCCTTTTTGTAAGGCAAAAAGAAGAAAATAAGCTCATAGCGCTAACTCACCATAATATATACATGAAATAACTAAATTGAAAGTGATAAATAACTGGCATCTGGATAGCAGCAAGAGATAAGAGGGTTCCCCAGAACCCCCAAACATTGGGCTTTACCCAAAGTGCACAAACAAAACAAAAAAGTGACCCTGCACTCTTCCATACCAGAATGTAAATATGTGCCCTACCTAGTGCATATATAATAACTTTATTGATTAATAGGATTTAGTCCATCAAATGGCCAAGAGATGTTAAGCTCACCAAGGTACCTCAATTCTGGCAAGTACCTACTCTAATATACCTTTGCACCCTATCTAAATTAAAAAACATCCCTGAGGGTCTCAGAGCTGGTTGGTCTGCCTCCAAGATCACCATTGCCTCTTGGATCAAGGATACTATATGCAAGGCATATGATATCAGAAAGAAGCCTGTTCCCTTCAAGATCTCAGAACCCTCCTCCAGGTCAGTGGATGCTTCTTGGACCTATAAAAATCAGGCCTCTGAACAGCTGTTCACGGCTCCTCCTTGAATACTTTCACCAAACACTACCTATCCTGTGTGCATTTCTGTCTGTGTAAGGGACCTGCAAACTTTTTCTGTCAGTTGTTCAATGGATTCGGAGCACTTTTTGCTCTTGTTCCGTGTGCTGTATAAGTTTTCTGACACTTCTTTTCTTGATACTTCTTGCTTGGATTATTCAGATACTGGATAGTCCTAGGGAACTCTGGTGTCATGGGGACATGCATCGGGTCCTTTCCCTACCACTGGGAACCTAGCGTTGTTATATCTCCTATGTTCTATATTGGATATACGGGAAAATAGGATTTTAGTGGTCTTACCTGTTCAATCCTTTTCTGTTTAGTCCATATGGAAAACCGATCTCCTACCAGTTGTGGCGTTGCTTTACTGTGCAGAGAAGTCCTCTTAGAGTCTTTCGCTCAGCAGATTTTTCTTCTCTTCCCCACTTCTTTGTGTCGCTTCGATCACATGAATTCTGGGCAGGGTAGTTGAGCTAGTGGATTAGTGAGTCTCTACCCCAAAGACCTGTATTTTTGTGATGTGCGCTGCCCTCCAGGAGGAGGAGCTTAACCCCATGGTACCTGTGTTCTAGCTGGACTAAAGAGAAAATTATTTAACAGGCAAGAACACTAAAATCCTATTTTCAATTACCTGGACATCCAAAAGCTGTGGGGCTGCCACTTACACATTGCACTGTATTTCAAATTGGTGGTCGCTGTTTAACCAAAATGTTCAATAATTTGTTTTCCCAGATTGTGCCATGTCAGTATCTTTTGCAACCTGTCAGACAAGAGGATCGGCAAATATATACCCAGCACTTAAAGTCGCTGGCATTTTCAGTGTTTACCCAGTGCCGAAGACCGCTTCCAACCTCAACAAATGTAAAGACATTAACTGGATTTGGACCAGGTCTGGCAATTGAAAATGCTTTAAAGAGTCCAGAAGTAAGTGACCATTCCCTGTTGAAAACCATGTGTTATTATTGCTACACCATACTTATTTTACTGTTTTTAAACTGACTTTGTAGTTAAACTTTTAAAGACAAAAGGGTCATGCAGCGCATTTCTTAATGCATTGCACACACCTCCCGGTTCATAAGTGGTTAACGTGGTAGTCTGCAAGTGTAGAAAAAAAAACTTCTCTAGGGCCACTTGATCATTCCTCATTTTACAGGAATCAAATGAGCATCTTCCAACATTTTAATTTTGTAATTGTGTATGGGAGATGTCTACAGGTTAGATTGTTGCTTGTGGTAAAAAAAAAAAAACTATATAGACCAGAGGTTTTCAACCCATGCCCTCAATGGCCACTAACAGGCCAGGACTTAGTAATTTCCCTGCTAGAACACAGGTGTGTTCATCAGAGGCTCAGTCATATTGATTAACTCACCTGTGCTCTTAAAAGGAAATTCTCAAATCCTGGCCTGTTAGTAGCCACTGAAGGCACGGGTTGAGAACCACAGATATAGACATATGTTTATATATATAGATATATATATAGATATATATATATAGATATATATATATATATATATATATATATATATATAGATATATATATATATATAGATATATATATATATATAGATATAGATATATATATATATATAGATATAGATAGATATATATATAGATATGTGTGTGTGTATGTAAAATTTATTATAAAAATGCTTGTGGTTTTTTGTCTTTGTTTCAGAGGCCAGAATGTGTTCGACTCTACACACCACCATTCATTTTGGCTCCTGTTAAGGACAAACAGACTGAACTAGGTGAAACTTTTGGAGAGGCTGGTCAGAAATACAATGTTCTCTTCGTTGGTTACTGTCTATCTCATGATCAGAGGTGGCTCTTGGCTTCTTGTACCGACCTCTATGGGGAGCTCTTAGAAACATGCATCATTAACATTGATGTGCCAAACCGGTATGTGTTTAAATTTAAAGCTGTATTGCATATTTCCTATTGAAGCAACTACTTAAAATCTTTAAAAATTGGCTTTTTCTTCTTCTTCTTCTTTTATTCAATATCAATACAGCCTCTTGTCTTAGTCCATTGGGAGGACATGGGGACCAAGGGGTAAAGTCTACTAGGAGAAATAAATGGAAAAGTCTCCCTCTGCTGTGCTCTACTGTACCTCCCCCGCTGATTATACACGTACACATACACATACACACATACACACATACACACACACACACACACACACACACACACACACACACACACACACACACACACACGAGATAGTGTTGTCAAAAGTGGGCAGTGATCTGGAGTGACCCTCAACACTGTGTATTATCATGATAAAGAAGACAAAGAGGAAGACTAATATGAAAGCTTACCGATGTTGAAGAAACCGGATATGCAGACTGTCTTTCTCTGGATTCTGCAGGGAATCGTATAGGAAACCCTGTTATCCAGCTACCAATACAAAAAAAGAAACAAAACTAAGAAATAGAAGTAGGTTTACAGGAGGAGACTCCTCTTCTCCTTCCTTCAAGGACTCTTAAAAAGGCATAAATAAATAAAATAAACATTAAAACTAGATGGCTTAGTGTAGAGGAAAGGAAGCTTTTCTGTTTGTTTGGGGGGGAGGGGTTAAGTTAACTTAAAGGGATAGTATTACTTCAAAATTACTATCCCTCATATTGTAGCCCTTAATAAACTGAGTTAAATGACACCAGCAGCTTTTCTCAAACCTTTATGGTTTCAAAGTTTCCTCTCCCCTGCTGTCAGTGTTCTGCTGCCAGCAGGAGAATCCGGTCTCTGAATCAAGAGGAGGCTCTTCAGCAGAGCCGATATCTCGTTATGGAAGGAAAAATGATTCATTGAAACAGTCTTCTACGTGTGCTTGGTTACCAAGCACACGTAGAAGACTGTTTCAATTAATCATTTTTCCTTCCATAACGAGATATCTGCTCTGTTTAAGAGCCTCCACCTGTCCTGGGACCGGTTTCCCCTGCTGGCAGCAGAATGCTGACAGCAGGGGAGAGGAAACTTTGAAAGCGGCTATCTCTTAAACCATAAAGGTTTGAGAAATGCCGCTGGTGTCATTTAACTCAGTTTATTAAGGGCTACAATATGAGGGATAGTAATTTTGAAGTAATATTATCCCTTAAGTAGCCCGCCACCTGGTGGCAGATACTCTACTCCATGGTTCCTGCGTCCCCCAACTTGGCCCAAAAGAAAAGGCACTGACATTTCTAGTCTAATTATCAATTGTATATTATTCATTAGTATAATTGTATAATTTGGATTTTAAATTGCAGAGCTCGTCGGAAAAAAGGATCTGCACGTCGTAGTGGCCTACAAAAATTATGGGAATGGTGCCAAGGACTAGTTCAAATGAGTTCTTTGCCATGGAGGGTTGTAATTGGTCGCCTGGGAAGGATAGGCCATGGAGAGTTAAAAGGTAAGTGTCCCTCAGAGTGGAAAAAATTGCAGTATTTTTTATTTATTTTTTTTAGACATTTAAAAACGAAGCGGATAAATGAGAAGGCGTAACCTACCTATTTTGCCTAGGTCTCCAAATAGATTTCATGTGAGAATTTGGTTGACTGAAAATGCCATACACATTAATAATAGAATTAATTCCATTATTATTGGAATTATACTTCAAAGGCAATGTATTGTAGAAAATGAATAGATAAAGGAGCTTTCCTTTCAGTTTGCAGCACAGGGCTATTTACACAACTTGTGCAAATTTTTCCTCAGATTGGAGTGGTTTATTAAGCAGACGCAATCTTCAGTCACTCAGCAAGAGGTTAAAAGATATGTGTCGTATGTGTGGTATATCTGCAGCTGATTCGCCTAGCATACTAAGTGCTTGTTTGGTAGCGATGGAACCTCAAGGTTCATTTGTGATTATGCCTGGTAAGCAATATTCCTGCATACTTTTTTTTTATACTATTTTCACTTTACAGCTTTTGTAATGGTTGCAATGCCTCACTACTTAATACTTTAAAGACCTGAGAGGGAGTGCCAACGCATTTCTTAATAATGTATTGAACACATCTGTTTTTTAACCCCTTAAGGACCCTTGACGGTCCTGGTACGTCATGGCTTTATTTGAGTTAAGGACCAATGACGTACCAGGACCGTCATGGCTTAAAAGATAGCAGTGTGCCTCCGTGCACGCTGCTATCATTAATTCCAGGCTGAGACTGAACGTTCCGAGACTGGGGGCGGGGCTTTCAGTCTCAGCCTTTCTTGCTTGTGCCAGTTCATGTGATTGCCGTAGCAACGATCACATGTACCGGCATAGTGACAGACAGAGGCAGCAGAGAAAGAATGCTGTCTGCGCGTGTCTAGTCTGCCTCTGTCTCCCTTGCTATCAAAGTAGTGGTGAAAGAAAATACAGCAGCTGGTGGTATTAACCCCTTCACTGCTGGTGCCAGAGGCTTGCTAAATGCAGGTCAATTTCTGCAAAATAGGGTGGGAAAAAGGGACATGGGGATTTTCACCCGGGGGGGGGGACAGTAGCCACTTTAAACTGCACATTTTGTAGGTATGACTGACTGGTCATACCTTTCATGCAGTTGCCATAAAAATTTAACCCTTTGTGCCCAACTGATCCCAAGGGAAAAAACAAAAATGGTGGGGTCCTTAGGTGAAATCCACCTCAGATTTTCCCGGTCCTTAAGGGGTTAAAGGTTTACGAAGGGTCAAAAAAATGCAATATATAATTTTTACTTTTTCTTACACATTATAACCACTCTATAGAAGTTTGTTGGATAAAACGTAAAATCCAAGATGATGCATGATTGTTACTATATTCAATGACTTTATAGTGTTCAGTACTTTCTGCTTTTATACAGCATGTTTGTTTTTTGTTTTGTTTTTTCCTTTTGTAGACTCTGTATCAACTGGTTCAGTATTTGGCCGTAGTACCACACTAACAATGCAGACTTCTCAGCTAAATACACCACAGGATACATCATGCACACATATCCTGGTTTTCCCTACATCTGCCTCTGTTCAAGTAGCTTCGACAACATACAGCACTGAAAATATAGATCTGGCCTTCAATACAAATAATGGTGAGTAGGCTTGCAGGGTAGACTTTTAAAAAGTTAACTTACTGAATAAATGAAGTAATCTCCTGCAAAGTTCATGTTTTGCAAAAACCAAGAGCAAATGTTTGCATTTGTAATTAGTGGGTGTTTTTTTTTTTTTTTGTTTTTTGTTTTTTTTTTTTTTTGTTTTTTTTTTTTTCCCTCCAGTATTAAAATCACTTTATGGAGATAATGAAATAGTTGTTGTAGTGCCATATTTTATTCACTGTTAGCTCTTATTTTCTCTCTATGTCCAGTATGGAATACAAGAACCATGGGGTTGAGTTCCCTCCCCTAGGGGAGCAGGGCACTTCAAAAAACAGGTTCTGGGGTGGAGATTCCCTCCTCAAGCCCAATCCCCTGCCCACCAGATTCATGTACTCTGCATCCAATAAAATGAAGGTGCAGTGGAACCGCTTAGTTTTTAGGGGGGGGGTTTTATGTTTGGTATTGGGTTGTATAATCCTGCATTAGTCTGGCTTCCATCACTGGCTTTCCTGGAGTAGATTGCCCAGTTCACAGGCATTTATAAACCTTTTTGTGGAGGTTGACTTTGACAAGTCTGTTCCTCATGGCTGAGTCTTAGAGATTCTGCCCTTTTGATAGGAAAACCTGAAGACAGAAAATGTTGAGTAACCCTTTGAGCGCCAAGGTCCATTTGTATGTCCTATTCTGAGATATCCACACACTGTGATGATGCACTCATTCCTGTCTCTATTCTCTCCCTCTTAGCCCACTGGCACTGATGGCTGCATTAGTCTTTATTTGAAACCCTTTCTTTACTGCTTGGGTTTAAATCCTGAAGATTCCATTGTTTATTTCTGGGATATTTTTTTATTTATTTATTTATTTTAACATTTGTTTCAGAAACTTCGATTTTCAGTGCATGGCTTCTTTAACAACAGGAGCCTGCACCGCGGCCCTCTTTGCTACATAGATTTCTATGGGACATATCTACAACCATTCATGCAAAGAGGTGTCTTCACTGATCATGCTGTTTTTTTCTGATTGGTAGGCACCTTTTCTGGTTGCCTTTTTATTTCTCCATTACTTTACCTATGCAGAGGCTGACTCCCCTGCTCTGTTCTACAGTTTAACCCTTTGCATACCAAATAAACACTTTTTGGTCTTTCTGGGGGCTTTGCATTAATATACCTTTAACTAGTTCTATGTAGTTCTAAACCCTTTTCTCTGGATATGTCTAAGGGGGCATGTGGGGGAAATCCAAAATCAGGGATTATGGGGCTTTCTTTACCCTCTCACTGACTGTTCCTCATGCCATGCTGAGCTTCCAAGGGGATAGTTTAGGTCTCTATGCCCATCCTGTACTTTGTCCCCTGCTACTGTCCCTGGGCTATCCAGCAATGGGGAGCTTCCTTTTTCTTGTACTCTTAAGTTTGTTTATTTTTTTTCTTTTCAGTGGTACTTATTGCACATGATTCTGCATTGGGCGGGGTTGGGTGGGCTGGAGGAAGAGGAGAGAAGAGTCTCCAGAGACCCTGCCTTTTTGCATTGCCCTGCCATCTTAGAGGAGGGAGCTCAACACCATGGTTCCTGTGTTTCCATATGGTCTAAAGAGAAAGGGATGTCATAAGTTCATTAAAATCTTATGTTTAAAGGGACACACACGCACACCCAACACCATTCTTTCTGAGACACCTTTTGCCTCAGTTACATAATACTCAATGACCCTTATTTATAAAAGCAAATTGGAGTTATTACGGAGACAAAAAAACTTTCAAATTTAACCCCTTGAGTGCTAGAGAGGTCTCCAGTGCAGTGAAGCAATGCTATGGAGACCTCTATAGCATTAAATGAGTTAAAAAGCTCTATTCCAGTACATGGAAATTTAGGGATTTTTATTTTGTTCTCTGGTGCAGTTGGATTGCTCCAGAATAACTCGTTATTTAATAGTGTACCGATATAATTCTGGGCCATTGGTCCTCATGTATTAAGCAATACATTAAGCATGTAAAATGGCCAAAGAAGGGGCAATTTTATCTTTTGTGGTGATTCTTGAGCAGGACAGGTGGGCTGAGCTTGTTTGGTTACTTGTTTGTATAACTGAGTAAATGATAATTTAGAGCAAGATTAAAATATTTCATTTACACAGAATAACTTATAAACTCCTATCCTAAAACTTTGCTCAATTTCGTTAATTGATACAAGCAGAAGAAAAATCTAATGTAACTCAATATTTGGTGTGACCACCCTTTTCGTTCAAAACGGCGTCAGTTCTTCTAGATGCACTTGCACAAAGTCAGGGATTTTATAGACAAATTGTCAGGTGTACGATTAAACAATTATACCAGACAGGTGCTAATGATCATCAATAATATGTAGGTTGAAACACAATCATTAACTGAAACATAAATGGCTGTGTAGGAGGAATAAAACTGAGTGAGGAACAGCCAAACTCTGCTGACAAGGTGAGGTTGCTGGACCGTTTAATGCCAAGTCATACACCATAGCAAGACTGAGCACAGTAACAAGACAAAAGGTAGTTATACTGCATCAGCATGTTCTCTCCCAGGCAGAAATTTCAAGGCAGACATGGTTTCCAGATGTGCTGTCTAAACTCTTTTGAAGAAACACAAAGAAACTGGCAACACTGAGGACTTGTAGACTCAGTGGTTGGGCAAGGAAACTTAGTGCAGCAGATGAGACACATCATGCTTTCTTCACTTCACAATCTGAAAAGGTGTCCAGCACTGCCATCAGCTTAGAATTAGCAGAAAACGGTGGGACCCTGGTAACATACACCCAACTTCCACAGAAGTATGGTTAGAAGTTGTCTTCATGGAAGACTTGCAGCAAAAAAGCCATACCTCAGACATGGAAACAAGGCCAAGCAACTCAACTATGCACAAAAACACAGGAACTGGGTGTGGTGCAGAAAAATAGCAGCAGGTGCTCTGGACTGATGTGTCAAAATGTTAAATATTTGGCTGTCGCATAAGGCAGTTTGTTAGCCAAAGGGCTGGAGAGCGGTACAAGAATGAGTGAGTGTTTGCAGACAACAGTGAAGCATGGTGGAGGTTCCTTGCAAGTTTGGGGCTGTATTTCTGCAAATGGAGTTGGTGATTTGGTCAGAATTAAAATTCTCCTTAATGCTGAGAAGTACATGCATATACTTGTCCATCATGCAATACCATCCGGGAGGCATCTGATTGGCCCCAAATTTATTCTTCAGCATGACAACGATCCCAAAGTCATTAAGAACAATCTTCAGTGTAAAGAATAATGAGTCCTGGAAGTGATGTTTTGGCCCCCACAGAGCACTGATATCAACATTGAGTCTGTCTGGGATAACATGAAGAGAGAGAAGCAGCTGAGGCTGCCTGAATCCACAGAACAGCTGTGGTTAGTTCTCCAAGATTTGGAGTAACCTACCTGCCGCGTTCCTTACAAAACTGTGTGCAAGTGTACCTAAAATGCTGTTTTGAAGGCAAAGGGTGGTCACACCAAATATTGATTTGATTTAGATTTTTCTTCTGTACTTTTACTTTGCATTTTGTTAATTGATAAAAAATAAACTATTAGCATGTCTATTTTTGAAAGCATTGTTTTTTGTTCCCCCACCACCACCACATCTGCCTAAAGTTTTTGTATAGTTCTGTATATACAGGCCACATAGTCTGATCTCCTAAAAAGAGGAACACCAGGCTGGGAAAGAGGGAAAATATAGGTCTGAGAAAAATCACACATCTGTTACTGTTCTATGTGGGCATTGAGTGTGTGAAGTTGCCCGATTTGCCACTTTATCTAGGGTTATAAAGACTGTATTTCACTTCAGCTTGTTCAGTGACCTGACCGTTATTGTAAGATCATTTTGCTGATCATTATAGTATTAAAGGGATGTCTGTCTATAAGTTGGAGCGATCTCATTGGCTGGAAGTCGATCTCTGCCAATGAGATCGCTCCAACTTAGACAACCTCTGTCATAGGAGGAGGCTGTATAGAAGCTCAGACTATGGTACAGATCCAGTCACCACTGTCTGCCGGAAGTAGGTAGAGAGCTATATTTAATCTTTTAATTTATCCAAACGAGTGGATTTTTTTTTTTTGTTTTTGTTTGTTTTTTGTTTGTTTTGTTTTTTTTTGTTTAAAGGATACTTTCCTTTATTTATCATTTAAAAGGAAATGATTTAAGTTGTGAAGGGGTAAACATCCCCTTTAAGAAAGCATTTTATTGTAGACCCTTAATTGCTATTTATGATTCCTGTATGGGATGAATGAGTTAAAAAAGCAATCTTCCTTTCAGTAAGCTGTTCACACATGAACAAAGATCTAATTGTATTTTTTGTTTGTTTTTTTTCTTCCCTCAAAGCAAAATAGCTTAACCGTTATAGACCAAAGGGATGTTTTGCAATATGTTGTACACCCTTCTGGTGCTTAGAAGTTTAATTTAACCCTTTCCAAGCCAAGTATTGCACACTCCCTTGACACACACAAGATTTATAGCATCTTGTACCACATATGTGCATGCTTGCATTTTTTTTTTGTGAGAAATACAGAATACGTGCTTGAATGGAGTTCTGTGTACATCATATAAATTGTAATCCTGAAGTACACCAATCATGTTTATGATCTGCTTTTTCTCTTGTGTTTGAAGATGGAGCAGACGGGATGGGACTTTTTGATTTATTAGACACTGGAGACGACTTGGACCCAGATATTATTAACATTCTCCCCGCATCGCCCACTGGATCCCCAGGCCATTCACCTGGATCACATTATCCTCACGGAGGTGAAGCTGGCAAGGTAATGCTTTTAAGTAATATATAATAAGCCAAGTTATAGTAGTAAGAATATAAATTTTCAAATACACCTGTAATGCACACGTGTTTAACTTATAAGAACTAAAAATCACTTGGCGATTTCATAATAGACCTAAAATCAAACCAGATACACTGGCAAACATAGGTAATATATCGCAAGATCCTGAAATCTGGGGTGGTGGGGTCCTTATGATATTTGGGCAACAATACAGTTCCAGATTTCTCCTATTGAAATTGCTGCAGGATACAGACTTTACAGGAAGCGCCTCTAACATTAGACTTTTCTAATGACATCCCTCTGATAGGCCTCGTTAAAATGATAGTTACAAAAAGGAAATACATGATCAGCATCTTGGAGTGTGTACATCTGGAATACCACTGTCTCACTGCAGTTCCACCTGTGGGTTTGTTTTTTTTGTTTTGTTTTGTTTGGACCTTTTGCCTCCATGTAGCCAAGGGTGTTGTGCTAGGAATCATGCAGAGAATCCATAATAAACCAGCTCTCAACAGTTCGGCTTGTATAGTTAAAGTGGATTTCTCATATCCCACATTCCTTTCCAAGTCATTGATACTTTTCAGATTCACTAAACATGACTAGTTGGGCTTACAATTGTTTGTAGTGAAGCTCTCCAATTTCTTTACATGCTGATTCGCTCATGTGCTACACAGTAAATGTACTACAAAGGATGTACACAGTGGATTAGTTTCAACATACACGCTGGCTGTCTCTTCCACTGTGTAATTGCAAGATAACACAGCAGGGACTGTAGTGAGTTATGAGTTGATTATATCCCACCATATCAGAGTTTAACCCCTTAAGGACCATTGACGTGGCAGGACCGTCACGCTGGTCCGGCACTTAAGGACCAGTGACGGTCCTGGCACGTCACGTACTTTTACTCACCGCGCTCCTGTAGGAGCGAGGTGAGTAATACCGGGCACTGAAGTTGATCACTCCAAGACCGGAGTGATCTCTTCCAGTGCCCCGTTTGACGTGCCGCCCCACGTGATCAGTCACGTGGGATGGCACGTCAGTTTCCTATGTGGTCCTTAAGGGGTTAAAGGCATTTTGAGAACGACGTTCAAGTGAAGGGGAGCTAGGGCTTAATTTAAACTGCAAAAGAGGACATTTTTACAATTCATAATATAAAATTCAGCACTTCTGTGTTCTCTGGCTGTAGGGGATTTTAACTGCCCCTCTATGGACATTCCTTGTTCTATTGGACTTTTCATTTCATGTGAAAATGAGGTCTTGATGGCAGTGGTACTTACATGTTTAATGGCATTTAGCAACTTTTAATAACATTACTTTCATGAAACATAACATTTTTTGATTGTGGTGCCTTTAAGAACGGGCACAAGCAGCAGCCATGTTGCTTGGAACATAGAATTCTATTCTGCGACTTCTTTCCTGAATGTGTGTTTCAGAGGCAGAAAGAGGGGGCTAAGGGTGATTCTAGCCTTCAATGATTACTGGTTCTCCGTCTGCACCTATCTGCATGTTCCTATCCATGCAGATAATCCACATTTTCTGCAATTTGCATTCCAAGATACACAATTTTGGTTCACATCTTTTCTTTTGATTTGGTGTCAACTCTGCTCTCGGGAAGGGGGCGGGGGTTCGTTCGTATCTTGACAACCTCTAGCTAAAGGCTTCTCCAGAGAAGGCTTTGCATACTCCAATTCAGTCTTGCATATCCATTCTGGAGTAACACGGCTCGTCACTTGATCTTAAGAAATCTTCTCTGTATCTGTCCCAGTCCTTCCCTTTCTCCATTTGAGATTCAATGTCAGACGAAGGTTTTTCTGCAGATGACAGAATTTGTTCTTTGTCCCTTCAGGTGACTTGGGCAGTATCTCTGTTGTCTGCAATGGTGCAGGAATACATTGAAGGTACCTTTATTTGCCCTTGAGAAGACCTCTGATTATCCCATGTTGTGTTATAGTCACAGTGGACGACAGCCTGAAAGGATGGGGCACACTCTGGGTCTCCAGATGCAGATCTAGTTACAACGTGAGAGCAGAAGTTTACATCATCAGCCAGGAAGGGACTATGAGTGTGGCAGCGTTGGCTGAAGCTGATTCTTGTATGGGTGGGGTAGAAATTGTCATGGTCATGATCTGTAATATTGATGCAAATGATGTGAATATGAATTGATGCCTAATATGAGACTCTCCAATTGGTGGAGGGTATAGAGGGCAGAGAGTGGGAGAAGTTTTATTAGTGCCCTGCCTCCTGCTAGGAGGAGCTCTCTACCCATGGACCCTGCATCCTTTCTATAGACAAAGAGAATAGAATTTCAGCAAGTACAACAATCCCATTATCTTGGATTTGGTTAGGTGCTCCAACTATTATGTTTAGCGCACACAGCCCTTTCAGAAATCTAATTATCTGTTTGTCACCGCTGAGGGCCTCATGCAGGCCAGGCTGTGTCTAAGGTTACAGTGACTTCTTTGGATGACAGAGACAGGGCCACTTTAATAATCCAGTGCCTAGAAATGTGTTAAAAGATGAGTTTGTACCATGTTAGCCGTAGAAATACAGGAGGTAATTAAGGTCAAGTTTATACCTTTATTGGCTAACTAAGCAGATTTAGGATGCAAGCTTTCAAGACCTTTTAGGTCTCTTCCTCATATAACATGCCTGAGGAAGAGACCTAAGAGGTCTTAAAAGCTTGCATCCTTAATCTGCTTAGTTGGCCAATAAAGGTATCAACTTGATTATGATTTTACAATGTGTTAATCTGCAAATAATGTGTATAGTTTATACCAACACTTGTCTATTTCTATAATGTTCTAGGGCCAAGGTACAGATCGGCTCCTCTCCACAGAATCCCATGATGAAGTGACCAATATTCTGCAGCAACCTCTGGCACTTGGTTACTTTGTATCAACTGCAAAAGCTGGTCCTCTGCCGGATTGGTTTTGGTCAGCGTGTCCTCAAGCACAAAATCAGTGTCCATTATTTCTTAAGGTAGTCATGACTTGTTTGCTGTTTTACAATGTATGATCGCTACTGTTCAGAATGTATTTTTTATTCCTTTGCACATGTCTTTAGGACAAATTAATAATCTATATCTATATATAATTCTTTTATTACTTCAGGCCTCTTTGCACCTCCATGTGCCTTCAGTGCAATCAGACGAGCTACTCCACAGCAAACACTCCCACCCACTGGATTCAAATCAGACTTCAGATGTCCTCAGGTATTAAACAATGCTGTCTGTCTGTAGATGCTCCCTATTTATTTTGGTGAAAGAAAATGTATTTGAAATAAGAGGATGAGCCAGGATGCCTAAGTTTAGAATAAGTAGCCCTCTCAAATGACAGGACTCTAATGATCTATATACAGTCTGACTTTGATATATTGAGTTTACAATAAGCCGCCTTGAGAGTACAGAGGAAAGGTCTTTATTGAACAGGGTGTGTATATGTGCGTGTGTGCATGCGTGTGTGTGTGTGTATATGTATATATATAATTTTTATTATTTCACCCCTATGGTACACAATTGCTCTGCCTTTGTGTATATTTTACCAAGGTTTCACTTTTGGTGCTAAACCCCCTGTTGAAGAAGAATGATTTCTCCTGTGAAATAGATTTCATTTTTAAATAAAGCCAAACTTCAAGAAGAGAAAAGAGGCTACATTAAACCGTGTTTCTTTCTCTCTCTCTCTCTCTCTCTCTCTCTCTCTCTCTCTCTCTCTCTCTCATATATATCCTATATAATAATTTGCTAAGTTGTGTGTAACGCCCGACATGCGCAGTAGACACTGCTGCGTATGCGGCAGTCATGCGCAGTGCAGACTGGCCGCGCTGCGGCTGATACAGAGCTGGGCGCTCCGAAGGAGCGTTCAGCTCTGTATCAGCAGTGGCGCGGGCAGTCTCTACTGCGCGTGACTGCCCCGCGACCGGCTGTCAGAGGCACTGTGGCCCGTGTAACGGGCTGTTCAACTAGTATATATATATATATATATATATATATATATATATATATATATATATATATATATATATATATATATATATATATATATATATAATCTATCCCAATTTGTCTTTAGGAAATTTAATTCTATGGACGTGTGCATTTAAAGTAAACCTTGTTGCTTCGACAGCCTTTTCCTCTCCTTACTATGTCACTGCTTCTCCTACCACATCAGCATCTTTATTTAAATGTAGTACTCTAAATTTGACCCTCACTGCGTAGCCACTGGCATCTCCCAAGAGAATCCACTCATAGGGCTAGAGTAATGAAGGCATAGAGAGGATTGTCCTTCACCAGAAGCAGTACCTGCAGAAGCAGATATTTGGAATAAAAATGGTCCCTAGGACACACAGAAGCCTTTTCAAAACTCCGCAGTTAACCTAATCTTATGAATCCAGTCTTTGCTTGTATTCAGAAAGCAAAAAAGCTGAGCAATTGTGTTGCACACTAACTGTGCCTTGTTTTGCAAAGCAAAATACATATTGATTTAATAGGGCAATGCTTGAGACCTCTAGCATTCAAGAAGTTAGGGTACCATTAAATAAGGCCTTTATCACCTAAAATAACAGAATGTGAAAGGGCTTTCAGTTTTATTTATGGAACACAGGAAGTTCCCCCTCATGCTGAGGGCAGGGCACTTCAATTTTTTTTTTTTTTTTTTTTTTTTGAGACAGAGACTTCCTCCAGCGTATCCCCTCTGTTTTCCAGATTCAAATGACCTCTCAAGCAAGAGGAGCCAGATGATGCTGCTCTTAGATTTTAGGTTTACTTTTATCTTCAGTATGGGGCTTTTTAATCCCTCATTAGGCTGGTTCCCATTAACTGTTTCCCCTGGAGCTGGATTGCCCAGTTCACAGGAGTTTATGGACCTTTTTCCCTGTGGAGGTTGACTTTATGACGAGTATTTTCCTCACTGCTGAACTTCTATGAAGCTTCCTATTTTACAGTGGGAGCCTGAAGCCAGAAGACTGGTAAGAGAACAATTTGAGTGCCATGGTCCTATCTACTTAAGTCCCAGTACCTTTGCCACCCACTTACAGTGCATCCCCTTGCCTACATTGCACTGAATACTTTCCTCTTTCAATAGATCCTTTATCACGGTGGCTGCTACTGTTTTTATATAGTCCTTAGCACAATCAGGGATAGTTCCCAAATGAAGGCTTATTTCTCCATAGTCTTTCTTCTATGCCAGTAATCTTTATTGCAGAGATTTTTCTATGCATTTTGCTTGATATGCCACAATTTTTGGGGACTTTTTATACTTTTTAGTTTCATCTTAATTTTAGGTATGCAGTCCCTTTAAGAGAAAGGGAGCATGCTCTCAGGACATCTTGGTTCCCTAGAGAATCATGTGAGCACTAATGGGCCATATCTCTGCACCCACTTGTTGTTGCACAAGGGGCAGAGTGGGCTAAAATGTAATCACTGACCATTCTCTGTTGCTTAGTCAGCATGAATAATGTCCAGAGAACTGTTTGTTGTGGTGTTTCATGGCTGGAGAGCCATTGTTTGCTCAATATAAGCAATATAAAGGAAAAGCTTAATGACCCATAAACACCCCATTTCCTGGGCTTTTGTCTGATTGGATGCCTGGTGACTTGGCTGCCATCTTACTTTACCATTGCTTATAATACACAGAGGCTGACTCCCCTTCTCTCTCCTCCAAATTTAACTGCAGTCAGATAAGTACCCTTTTGGGGGGGTTCTATCTTAATCACCACATTGGTCTACTTTGTCTTAGTTTTCGCTGGTTTTCTCTGAGCATGTCTGATTCCAAGGAACATACTGAGAAACCTAAAGATTCAGTGGCCCTCTTAACTCCTTTAGCTTATTGTTCCTCATGGCACACTGGACTTTGAAGGGAATTATCTGGCACCCTATGTCCCCACTGTACTGTGGCCCTCCAGCGCTGAACAAGACACATTCAGGTCTCTAAGGCCTCTCTGTGGTCTTCCACACTGGACATCTTCCACAGATACAAGAGACACTACCTAATTTTTTTGTCCCAAGAACACATTTACAGTGGATATAAAAGTTTACACACCCCTGTTAAAATGCCAGATTCTTGTGATGTTAAAGAATGAGACAAAGATAAATCATGTCAGAACTTTTTCCACCTTTAATGTGACTGGAAATACTTAACCAGTGGCTACAGATGAGCCCAGAGACTGGAACCAAAGAAGGGCACTGTACGGGTGCCCCCGGGGCAGGGCCCTAACATACCATAATGGCCCCTACTTTCAGGGGCCTCCAAGTCTGTACCCCTCATCTGTTGCTTGTGGCTCTGCTTTGCTCTTCCAATGTATGTGCGCTCTAGGTCGTCGCCTATCTTGCCTATAGGTGGTGCTGGCCCTGGCTGGACATCTTCAGGTGCTAGTCAAGACCACTCCCATCTGACTCACACCATGTCTCTGTCCCCTAAGAGAAAAGGAGACCTACATTGGTGGCTTCATCTCCCTAATCTGACATGGGGATGCGCCTTTGTAATACCGGATTGGTCGTGTATATCAACTTTCAAGGAGGAACTTTGAGCGATTCAGCCTGGATAGAGGTTTGGGAACTCCTTCAGTGGGTGGAAGCATATGTACATGCCATCTCTGCAGTCCACATCCAAGGAATGGAAAGCATGGTTGCAGACTTAATAAGTCTCCAAGATCTGGCTCCAGGAAACTAGGAACTCAACTCTGAGTATTTAAACAAGTAGTTCACTGCTGGGGCCTCCCATCAGCAAACATAATGGTATCCCACAAGAACTGGAAGATTCCACTTTAATGTACCAAGTCAAAAGATCCTTTAGCCTTTTTGATGGATGTGATGTTCATCCCAACTGTCATGTGGCCTACGTGTTTCCTCTGCTGCCTCTGATTCCCAAGTTACTAAGGTAGCTCAAGATGGGAAATGCCCTATTGGGTCTAGTTTGAGGAAATTCTAAACTTGTTCATCAAGGAACTAGTTTGTTTTGAGACCGGATCTTCTATCATCTTGTCCCCTCCTGTTACCAGCACGTCTTGTTAAAAGTGGGTGGAAAGGCTGGTCTTGATGCATGGCTATTGAAGACAGCATCTTGAAGAGTGGGTTCTTGGATGATGTCATCTGCACCATGAGCCAAGCGAGGAAACACACTTCTTCCAAAGCCTGTCATGGGATCTATTCCCTTTTTGCCAGTGGTGCACTTATAGGGATGTGTCTTAGTCCTTCAGCCTTCCCATGATTTTGGCTTTCCTACAAGATGGTCTGAACAAAGCCCTGGTCTGAGTCCTAACAAGGTACAGATCTCCACACTTTGTCCTCTTCCAGAAGCAAATTGCTCTCTTACCAAATGTTAAGACCTTGTACAAAGGGTAGCTCCTGCCTTCCCCGCTTTAAGGACTTAACTCTTCCTTGGAACCTTAACTTGGTCTTGAGTCTTCTTCAGAGACTTCCCTGTGAACTGCTGTTTTTGGTTTCTTTGCATATTGTTTTTTTTTTTAATGCTTAAAATGGCTTATCTTTTGGCCAATTGTATCTGTATGAAGAGTTGCTGAGCTACAAGTGTTGTCTTGTAATCCTCCTTTCCTGGTTTTTAACCAGGGCAAAGTAGTCCTTTGTAACTATCGAGGTTTCTTAACTAAAGGTTTCTGTCTGTCACATCAACCAGGAATTTGTCCATCATTCCTTTGTGGCCCAACCCTTCCACCAGACATTCGATCTTCAACTGTTTGATGTAGTTCATAATGAATTATTATATGCATCTCGGACAACCAATGTCATTCTTGAAAGTCCTACAGTGGGCATCTAAAGTCGTTATTACCTCTTTCATCAAGGCTACGAATCCTACAGGTGTATGTGATCAGCAAGAAACATAAAAAGGCGAGGAATAGGAGGGAGTCTCTGACTCCAGAAGCCCTGCCGTTTTTGTGTCCTTCCCTCTGGAGGAGGGGGAGCTTTAACCTCATTAATCCCATGCTCTGTATGCACTAAGAAAAGTATTTAATGGTACGTTCACTAAAATCCTATTATGTTTCATTAGCCTTTTTATTTAGAAAACTAAATTTTGCAATATAGGTTTATATATTATGCTAAATAATGCAATCTGTACAGGTACTTCCAGTTGTAGCTCTACATTACCCCCAACACTGAAAAGTGCCTAATTAGTATAATCTATAAGAGTGTGAATACAAGGTTTTTGAAATCTCCACCAAATAACCGTTTAGGTGATGCTGTCACTTTGTCGTGGAAGCTGGGAAGAGTCCCCCCACCCCCCCTTCCCCCAGTGCTGCCTTCAGAAGGCAGCGGAATCGCTGATCAGGCAAGGCATAAAATTTAAAAAATGTGTTTTGTGTTTTTTTTCCATCTGTGAAAATCAACCCTTTGAGTGCCAGAGGGGGTATGCAGAGTAATGCGTTGAATACTCCTCTGGCACTCAAAGGGTTAAGTAAGAGACCATCCAATATCTTAACTCCTCAAGGACCAGTGGGGTGTACAATACTTTACACACCCCTTTAATCTTTAATGGGTTGAACAGAGGTTCTCACTTTTTTAATATAAATATCATTTGCCTTTGTGCCAATTTTACATTAAAACTTTCCACACTTCATAATTTAGCTTGTAATGCAGCATGTCCGTCAGTCGATGTTTTTCTCTTGTTGCTCTTTGTGGAGGCGTGCCTTTGCCTTTAGTCTATAAAAGAACTTTAGCCATGTTGCTAACAGTGCCTTCTGTTAATCTGTAAGTGAAAGCAAGGTCAGGTAGCCTATCTGAAAAAAAAAAAATGAATAAAAACCTGGTTATTTTTTTGCTGGCATTGACTGTGTATTTCTTTCAGGTTTGTTTTGGAACAGTACAATGCCCTCTCCTGGTTAACCTGTGATCCTGCAACTCAAGACAGACGTTCATGTCTGCCAGTTCACTTTGTGGTGCTGAACCAATTGTACAATTTTATCATGAATATGCTGTGACCTTCATGTGGAAAGCTTCAAGATAAAACAAGAGGATTCGTATTTCATCATGGGACAGAGAAAGATATTTTCATTTTCTTTTCCCCGCAAGCCACTCGATACACATGGATTTATGTTGCGCTGGTAATTAGCAGTGGTTGTTTCAGGCTGGGTTTTTTTTTTTTTATTATTATTTTATTATTTTTTTTTTTTATTATTAATATTATTTTTCTTCTTCCAACTCTTGAATTTTCTCTGGATTTGGAATATTGCTTTAAACACTTGGAAACAAATCTATTTTGAAAGTCTCAACGACACTTTGATAATCATCTCCAGTCTCAGTATTTCTTATAAATAAGATTGTCTACCTGCTGGCATAAAGTGAATACAACAAGCTCGGGGATGATATGAGGAACAATGCGAAGTTTCATCACATGACTTTTAAACATCGCAACGATGTTATGTGGATTATAAAACCTATTATCAATATTCAGAAAACAATGCCTGCATCTCTTATTTATTGTAAGTTTTTAAATGTATAAATTGTCTTATATTTCTTAATCTTTTATAAAAAAAAAGCTAAAAAACTTTTTTCCTAGAAGGTTTATACTGCCTTCTTGCTTTAAAGCAATTGGTCTAAAATATATGTACTCGTCTTAATTAAAAGTTGCAGTAGGTTGCTTTTAGAGTATTATTTTTTTGTAAGGGGATGGGAGGGTGACTTTAAATTTGTATTGTCTTGATGTACAGTTTGATGGGGAAATAGGAGGGTTAATGTCCATACCATTGTGTGTGGGGAATTTACAGCTAAGCTGTAGCTGCAGAGTACATGTACAGTAATGATCTTCACTGTGTTTATAAATTTGAAAAAGGTACCGGGTCTTAAAAAATTTTATAATCACACCTCTACAAACTGAATAACCTAATGGCAATATATCATTGAATATTGTAGGTGGTTTAACCTGTAGTGACAAATAAACTCTTCGGTTTAATTTTTGTAATTTGGTCCAGGGCTGTGACTGCTTTTGTTAGACCTGTTGCTACAAAAATACACTGCTTTTTCATAAAAGATAAAGAAAAAAAAAAAAAAACTTTTTGTATTTCCCGAAAAATACAGTAGTTAAAATATGTTGTTCTGATAGCTAGGTAACACAGAATGCCAACAGGACAATTTATTCCATGGCCATATAGGGTCTTATGCACAATAGAGTTTAGGAACAATTTTGAAGCAAACTAATGGCTTCATAGGGGACAAACATATCCATTTATTTAAAGTGAGATTTTAATTCCTTGAATGTTAGTGGTCTCCATCACATTGCTTTAAAATGCACTGGAGACCTCTCCAACATTCAGGGAATTAAAATCCCACTTTAAAAAAAAAAAAAAAAAAATTTTGGTTTGTTTCAAAATTGCCCCACGTTATATATCTGTGTACTCTTTCATCTTCTAAAAGGAAACATTTTTCATGCCACCTAGATATGCAAAAGCAGTCCATCTGGACTTTCAAAATTATTGTGTTATAAAGTGTGGTGTAAATAGATTCTTTGTGATTTCATAATTCTAATTTTTTTTTTTTTTTTATCGGCATATTTTTTTTAATCTTTAAAACTGATCTTGAAAAATTCTTTAATCACTAACTGCAAAGAAATTAAATTGTATTCAGAAAACTTCAATTTTTCTGTGGAAACTCAAATTTTGTAAATACAGAGTATTTACCTTAACCCTTTCATATAGAAAAAAGAGGAGGAATCCAGTTTGCATTGTATATGTATATATACATAGATATATATAAATATTTAAGAACATTATCTGCTTTTTTTGTTTAAAAATTAAACACTTGTGACAAAAGCTTTCAGACATTCTTTTTCAAAACCGTGCAATCAAAGTATTTTGCTTCACAAATTTGTTTCCTGTGGATAATCTGTGCTCATGGTAAATAAGTTAGCATTTTGTTTACTTGGTTTTATGTGGGACAGAGGGGTTTCTGATTTGCAGATCTGTAATTAAAGCAAAAATTTTCAGTATTGTTTAATATTTGCTATTTAACATTTAAGTTTACCATTTTGCTGTTGGTATTTCAGAAAAACCTAATTTCTCCCTAAGAGAACATAAGATATATTAATATTCCCACTGAAGCCCTGAAGGGGGTGGTGTACATGTATTGCTTTTGCATAACCCTCTGGTCCTCAAAGGGTTAAACTCTCCTGACTGATAATGCATTAATTCTACACTTGCCCCTGCTAAGTCTTAGGGCCCTATGGGCGCGATGTTCAAAAAGTAGTCATAATGAAAGTCTGCTTGTGACTTGGTAAAAGGACAATATATTCAGAAACGATCACTTTTGAAAATATAAAGAATTGAAAATGGTGGTCAAAGCTTTATGAATATGGCCTTTAAAATGTAATGTTATCAAATGTCTTTTGTTTAAAATGACAAATTTCCAGAAAGTCATTTTAGTTAACTCTATATTTTAACACCATACTATATCTGTGAATAGTAGATAGGAATAAATAACACAAATCAGACAAGGCCATGGCTTAAAGATTTAAAAAATAAAATACCTTCCGATAAGACCATACCTGGGAACCCTCCGGATTCACAGGTATGGCTCGGACTGTTTTTTGGCAAAATTGGCTGTAATATGTCAGAGAATTGATAGACTATGGCCTTTCACAGGCTAATTAGACCATTTCAGTCACCACAACTTTTTTAACATCTTGCCCTAGGTAATTTTGAAGCAAAACATCTGCATTATAGGGGACACATTAAACGATGTGTCACCTATGGACAGCATCGCATAAATAGTTATGCTATATATCAAATACTACAAAAACAGTATTTTTTATTTAAAGTTTTGGTTTTGAGTAAATTTAACTTACAAAGTCTGTCCCTCAGCTACTTCCTCATAGACTGTGTTTACCTGCTCTGTAACTGCAGCCCGATGCTCTGCCTCTGCTTTCCTCCCTACTCTGATGACGGAGGCTTCTGCCTGTAAGCTGGAGCGGTCTTATTGGCAGAGATCGATATCTAGCCAATGAGACCGTTCCATCTTACAGACAGACACCTCAGTAATCGGAGTAGGGAGGAGAACAGAGACAGAGCATCGAGCTGCGGAAGTAGCTGCAGCCCAGACTTTGTAAGTTAATTTTTTTTTATTTAAAGTTTTGATTTTGTGTAAATTTAATACCGTTTTTGTAGTATTTGATATATAGCATAACTATTTATGCGATGTTGTCCATAGGTGATATATCCACTTTAAATTTCCCTTTGATTTAAATAGGGCTTTTCTTTTTGAGTTGACTTCTGTCACATGGAAATGTCTATATCCCCATCGATTAGAATGTTTCAGAGTACACAGTGGGACATGTTCATCAGGCTAAAGAGGGGCAGCTTGTTCAAGCCAAATACACAGTGGGATCTGCTTTTAACCCTTTTGAATGCTAGCAGTCCCCATTTTATTGCAAAGCAATGGGTCGGGGACCTATCTAGCATTCAGAGAGTTAAAAACCCTCCATTAAATTGATGGGTATTTTTATTTCCTTTTATATTGCAGTTGATTTGTCAGATTAGTGGAACAGTGGAAATTCCCCAAATTGTGAATAAGTTTCTAAAAGGTTGAAATGGTCTCCTGTTGGTGTAAACTAAGCTGTTCCAGATAGATGTTTCATTATTAAATGAAAACTATTAATTTGTGTTAATTTGCGGTCTCAAACAAGACAAGAAAACACTATGTCCCAGGATCTGAAATTAAATGCCTATGTTGATCCAAGTTCCTGTTTTTAGAGAGGCAAGGACAATTTCTTATTCTTAATGGTTTGTTGCTCTTTCCTTCTGTCTCTGCAGCAGATGCTTGTACAATCTCCCTATACATCCTAAATGCAGCTTTAGTTGCATCCTGTTAATACACTACATTGCAAAACTGTTTTTACAGTTTAGGTTTCAGGTAATTTCCATTGAGTTAGCATTACTGTGGAAATTAGCGTAGTTCATAGCATGGCAAATGCTGCAAGCTTTGCAGTATGAAAGGGTTAGTAATGCTGAAATTTAAGTCTATTAAATATTGTAGATGTTAAAATAAAGTATATGAAGAAAGTCCTATCTCTCAAACCTGTATGGTTTGAGAGATATTCGCTGCTAAAGTTCCCCCCTCCCCTTCTTTTGACGTCAGTGCTCTACTGACAGCAGGCAATCCCAGTCCTGGGACCAGCTGGTGGTTCTTCAGCAGAACAGAAAGAGCAAAATTTAAAAATACTTCATTGGAACAGTCTACCAAGTGTGCCTGGTTAGCAAGCACATTTTGTAGACTGTTCCAATGAAGTAGTTCTTTTTAACTCGAGCTCTGCTGAAGAGCCACTGTGAGTCGCGGGTGTGGGGGGGGGACTTTAGCAACGAATATCTCACAAACCATAAAGGTTTGAGAGAGAGGACTTTATTCATATACTTTATTTTTTATTATGTCCTTAAAGTGGATAGGCACTAGAATATGTAAAATCACCTTTATTCATATATACCATAATGGTAGGGTGCTCTCTAGAGTTAAAAAACAACCAACTATCAGAAATCAATATAGTGGGAGTATAGGAGAAGGGACCACAAGAGAAATGCCCTCCCTCCTAAAACATCCACCAACAGCAACTCTCATAAAGAGGCACTCACACACAAGTGGCCAAAAATGTATCAAAAATATAAATGTTTATTGAATACACAGAAATTCACAGATCACATTTAAAATCATTTAAAACATATAATGGTCCAGATAGAGTTCCTAAGTACAGTGACAGTCAGTACATAAATATACTAAAGCTCATATAGTAATCCTATAGGATAGAACAGTTCAGAAGGGATACATCAATCAGTATAGATTCTATATTCATAAAGTGCAACGTGTATAAATATCAAGGTACAATTCCCTTGACTTAAAGTACAAAATGTATACCCGTGGACCGATATTAAACCAATATAATATGTAAAAATATACCAAAAATTAAAGAGAATATAAATACTTATCTCTCAGTATCCCTAACTGGACCGTCAGAGCAAGAGCACAGGAACCCTCATCTGATCCCCTGATGAAGCCGTTTGGCGACACGCGTTGGGATAGTTAGTTGCTCCAGATGAGGGTTCCTGTACTCTTGCTCTAACGGTCCAGTTAGGGATACTGAGAGATAAGTATTTATATTCTCTTTAATTTTTGGTATATTTTTACACATTTAATATTGGTCCACGGGTATACATTTTGTACTTTAAGTCAAGGGAATTGTACCTTGATATTTATACACGTTGCACTTTATGAATATAGAATCTATACTGATTGATGTATCCCTTCTGAACTGTTGATCTATCCTATAGGATTACTATATGAGCTTTAGTATATTTATGTTCTGACTGTCACTGTACTTAGGAACTCTATCTGGACCATTATATGTTTTAAATGATTTTAAATGTGATCTGTAAATTTCTGTGTATTCAATAAACATTTATATTTTTGATACATTTTTGGTCACGTGCGTGTGAGTGCCTCTTTATGAGAGTTGCTGTTGGTGGTTGTTTTAGGAGGGAGGGCATTTCTCTTGTGGTCCTTTCTCCTATATTCCCACTATATTAGTTTTTGATACTTTATTTTTTTTTTATTTTTTTTTTACATCTACAATATTTAATAGACTTAAATTCCGACCTTACTAACCCTTGCAAGACAATTTTGCACTTTGTAAAGTCAGATACATGCCACACAATGTTATGAGATTTGCCCCATTTGTATCTTTTAAGCAAAGCCCCTAACCCTTTGAGTGCCATAATGCATTGGTTCTCAAGCCTTTTGGCAAACAAAGGTTTATCCTTGTGTTTATACAAACGCTAATGTTTAAAGGAGCAGTACATTTTATTATGAAAAGTTTTCCAGTTCTGGGTGATGCTCCGTCCAGCAGAAGGCACAGGCGGCAGGAAGAGGACAGATTGTTATCTGCAGCACACGGAGGCACTCCAGCTGCCTCCATGTGCTTAACAAACGGGTTGAGAACCACGGGAAGGACACAAACAATTCAGAGGTGTGAAGATGGCAAAAAAAAATAAAAGAATACATTTATCTGCAGCATGTGCCCATTGACTATGCAACGTGACAATCTTGCGCTGTCATGCACTGCAAGATTGTCATGTTGCACTGTTTAGCCATGTGACCTGCTTAAAGAGTTGAATGGTCGCACGTGCTTCTGTGTGCGACCATTCAAAAGTGAACCCTGGAAACAGAGGTTCATGGAGCTTATGTCCTGAAAGTTCAAACTGACAGAAAGTGACCCAGCAGTAACTATTAAATACTATGGGGAACTGTTTCTCAGTGACTCTGCTTCACATAAAAATGAAACTGGGTATATTAAATCTGGCCACTAGATGGCACTGTTTAATATAAAAACCCAGTACCCTTGTTTTACTCAGCAAGAAAACCCTACACCTTTTTGTTTATTTAAAGGCTTACTGGTCCTTTACATTTTTGCAATTGCTGTTTAACAGCAACTCTCCCCATTGTTTTTGCTAAAGGGATAGTAACATTTAATGTTAAACACTGCAAACTGAAACAAGTGTACTTCCATTGCTCAGAGATATTTTATTATAAAGTTGTTACAGCTCAGACTTTAATTTTTAGGTGTATTATCTCATTGGCCTGACATTTTACAGTAGCCCTGTTGCTGCACAATCCTATGGACAGCTCTGATCAGTTGAACATACACCTTCATAAGATTGTGTCGCAACAGCACCGCTGTAACATTTCAGTCTGTTGAGATACTACACACACAAAATTTGACGTTATTGCTGCAATAACGTTTGAACGAAACCTCACCCTGCATTGGCCATACCCTTATTTTAGAACAGATCCTACATTATAAATAATTTGAAATATTTAGGGTTACTGTCCTTTTAAGCAGAACATTTTATTTTATTGTATATTTTTTTTTTTTTTTTTTTTTTTTTTTTTTATATATAAAGAGCCTGATAAAAATATTGACAAACATTGTATGCACATTGTTATGAACACAAAATTAGTGAAATTAAAGTTCCTTTCCCCAGGATGCAAAGGGAGAAAAAGTGAGCTCCTGTTCATGTATCTTATGTTCAAACAAGAAGTAGAAGCCTTTACTTTTGTTTTTGGGACTTAAAATATTTTCACAAATATCTTGAATTAAAGGAACACTTGAAATAAAATAGGGTTATATACATTGAAATACCTACTCAAAACTTCTGTAAACCTTGAGGTCTAAAATCTAATCTTGAGGTTCCCATATACAGGGCAGTCTTGATCATGGAGAAATGACATATCAGTGGCTGTATGCCGAACAGGTCGTAAAGATCCAGCCACACAGCTCAACAGCAGTTATTTAGTCTGTTCCCACACACACAATAATCTGAGCATTTGCGTGTAATTTTACTAACCAAACTAATCAACTCTGCCTACTGATTTGGTCAGACAGTAGCTGGCAACAGGGCCTTCTGGTTTTGATTGACCAAATTGGCCTGTGTATGGGCACCTTCATAAATGCCTGTGTAGGCTTCCATTCATGCTTTCTGCAGGACTCAATGACCCCATTAGCATAGGAATTTTTAAAAGGACTGGAAGTGACAATGAAGGTGGCACTAACTTTTAATATATATATATATATATATATATATATATATAATATATATATATATATATTATAAACACACGGAATAAGCTGTGCACTCAAGGATTTTAAAGAGTAAAAACCAATTTAATGGTGAAAAAAGACTGCAATGTTATATATATATATATATATATATATATATATATATATATATGTATATGTATATGTATATATGTATATATATATATAATATATAAACATTGCAGTCTTTTTTCACCATTAAATTGGTTATTACGCTTTAAAATCCGTGAGTGCACAGCTTATTCTGTGTGTTTATAATATATATATAATATTATGAAATCTCATAGGCCTCTGTGTGGAGGTGTGGCATAAATAATACTTCAAAAGCACATTACAGTAATAAGTATTCTTTGGAACAAGAACGTATAACATTCATTAAGGTGAAAGCTGTGACAGGCTTACCGATTTAAATCTATCAACCTTTTGTCTGTTTAAATGCGCTGTGGTACCATGATCAAAGGAGCTGTTTTGAGAATCCATTTTCTATTTTGGAGTTCTCAAAATGTATTCCTCTTCCATCTAAATGTACAAGATCTCATCTAACCTTTTGAATGCTAGCGATTGTCCCCTCCTGTTATGATATTAATTTCTGCTGTTTTAAGGGCTAACTTAACTAACAAATAACATTTATTCTAATATATTTTTTAATAATTTAAAATATTCATGATGCAGAAGCATATTTATTTGTAAATCACAAGATTTATTGCTACATATGTTCTTGTCATGTGAGGCAAGATTACGTTTGTAATATTTGAATTATTTTAGAAGTTTTTGAAATTGCAGGTTTTTTGGGTGGTGTAGCAAATCATTTAATAACTAATGTTCACACGAAGTGGCATCATGGCACTTCAGCAGATTGTGATACACATATAGAAACACTTGGGTCTCTACAGGAACTACTAAAGTAATAAAAGCTTCAAGACTTTGTGATTTTCACTTCTAATAAAGTACTGGATGTTCGGCAAAATTGAACTAATTGGAGCCCCTCCAGCTGTTGAGGACTAAAATTTCCATTTTCCCCAGTAGCCAATGAATGGCAGGGGGATGAGAATTGTAGTCATCAAAAGCTGGCAGGCCTCAGGCTGCCCACACATGATCATTTGTGGTTTTATGTACACACTTTTTGTAGTAGAAGTTTGTTTTCATCTAGACAATATATGGGAAACAATTTCTTTGCTAAACTAAAGGGTTATTACCAGTGAGTCCTTACAACGTATCTGTGTGTTCTCTTAGCTTGTGTAAAGGGATTATTGTATGTTTTCATTTCTCTAAGACAGGGGAGCCCAAGCCTGTCCAGGATTTTGGTATATCATTTTGAGATGATCAGTGCTTTGTTCATTTCTACCCAGCCTAAATGATTATGGTTAAATCCTGGTTCTATGTGAGCCTTAAGGCCAGGTTTGGACAGCTCTGTTCTAAGACATTTTATTTTCAAGAAAATTGTTGTGAGAATATTTGAGAATTTCTAGTCCAAATGGAATAGGAATTCAAGAGTTACTTCAATCTAGGTACCCGACTTGTTGACATGCTCTCCTAGAAGCTGGTCCTCACTTTGGGGTCTATCTTTATTTGTTCAGTGGTTACATGTTCACCCACTGAAATGGTTAATGGTCCAAGTGTAATATTTTGTTTTATTTCCCCACTTTAACGCAAAATGAAGAACAAATATTTTTACTGCCAAGTGCCATAAATAGAATTGTACAGAATGTGGTTAAGGAAATGAAAAGTTTATACTTAAAGAAAATAAATTATTCATGAAGCCTTCCTTGTGGTGTCTGTGATTTGAAATAGACTTTCAGAGCTGTTCTCGCTTCGTACCACGATAAACACACTGATACAGTTAACACTTTCAAATTAAAATAAAGCATTGTCAGTTTAGAGACTCTTTAATCCACAATCATAACACAATTTTAAGCAGAAGCCTTATTATACAAATTAGAATAAGCACCAACATATCAAAATGAAGTTTAATTTTCAAACTTCTCAAACAATATGAAAATGTTTACTATGAATTTACATTTCACTATCCAATGTGGAACACAAGAACCCATAGGGATAATCTTCTCCCCCAGGAGAGCAGGGCACTTAAAAAAGGTCTCTGAGGCAGAGACTCCCTTCCACTTTGCCCCTGTTTGACATCACTTTTAGGTTATTGCGAAAGGAGGTAGATGCAAGGGCACAGCTTTTAGCCACTTTTTAATTTTATCGCTTAGTATATGGGGCTGTATATTCCCCCATTTGGCATATCTGGCATCCACTGGTATGTGGACTGTTTCCTGCATTGCACTTTCTGTTCCACTTCCGTACGTTATACTGCTCTACCAGTGTATGATTTGGCTGCTAGATGGTAGTGTTTCAGTGATTTGTCTTTGCACTGACTTATCCACTGCAATGCTTTTCAAAACTTGGGTGCTCTTCCCCCCACTTGGAGTGTCTTTGACAGTGAGCTTTTCTATTGATTTGCTCACTTTTCATTGTTTCCAACTTTTATGTGTTCGGTACATTTACTGAATTTTGAAACGCCCCACTTTTAGACAGTGCCCATACAGTGGCTATTTTTTATTCACATACTGAACTGCTGAGGGACATATCTCTCTTCCAGTTGCAACTAGGAGGCTTTGACTGGTCTCATAGTGCTCCTTGACATACGTACTGTCTAGCAACACTTAAAGTAACCTGTTGCCTCTGACTCCTGATGATCCATCTGTCCCTGGGACAGAGATTCGTTATCGGTTTGGGTCATAATCACTGATAAGGCTGGGGTTCCATCATGGGACCTCAGGTGGGTTGTGCTTTGTTGTGGAGCTTCAGGTAATTCATTTAGCCTTGAGGCATTAGTCTCACTCTGGGGATCCCCTGTGCAGATCAAGTCTGACAAAGGGATAGCAATGGCCTACCTCAACTGCCAAAGCGTCAACACTTTGCAAGATCCTACAGGAGAGAGAGTGCTAGGAGGCAGAGTAGAACTAGTGAACATGTACTACAACTGCTTGACTGTGCTCCAGACTTGGCCGTATAAATGTGAAAGCTGTGAAGCTGGAGAGCACCCACTCTCTGTATGGGAGAGTGTAGGCTAGGATTCGTGCCTAGGGAGTGAGACTAGCTAGCAGGGCCAGCAGGTGGTGGACAACTCTGAGATAAAATAGATATACCACATGGGCCCAACTGCAACACAATGAGGTTGCAACTAGCACAATTCTTAGCAACAGGAAAAAGGTAGATGGAATGCCTATGAAGAAGCTCCTACTGGAAACTAAAGGGTAAGGGTAGTTGTACAGGATGGTCAAACACAGTGACAGCAGGGTAGTTGTACAGGCTCGGACAAACAGAGTGACAGCAATGAATTCGAACAAGGCAGGTCCAACAGACAGCTGGGTTGTCGTACAGGCAGCGTCGCACAGACAGCTGGGTAGTTATACAGGTTGGGATGAACACAGAGATCTGGGTAGTCGGAGAAGCAGCGGGGAAGTCGTATAAGCTGGGTTGAACACTAAGAACTAGGAACACTGGTCAAAACATAGGAACTCAAGACTAGGAACGGAAACGGCAGTGCACTAAAACCCCCATCCTTCCCCTCCAACGCACCACAGGAGGTGTCGAGAAGGAAAAGCCAGATGAAATGCCTGAACCAACACGCAGGTGTGGACATTGATAGCTGATGGCCAGAACCCAAGACTGTTCCTCAGGACCATAGCCCTACCAGTTATTGGAGTCTACCAGGGAAATTATGAGAATCCAAAATAACATCAATAATGTACTAATCCTGACCAGTAATGGAGACCGGAGCGGCAGGGAACGAATGTTGAAACTAAGAAAAGATAAATGGCTTCAAGAGGGAGATGTGGAACACAGGATGGAGATCCGACTTGTAAGTGAAGAAAAGCATTGCAGTACATTGAATGGGCCCAAGTAGAGTGGTCTCAGCTTGTCAGAAGACTGGCAAAGCCACCCATTCTTTCCAGTCAACCAAACCCAATGGCTGGGACGAAAAAGAGGGGACAAAAGAAAATGAACGATCAGCAGTGATTTTCTGATGCATCTGGGCTGACTGCAAGAAAGTCTGCAAAGAATTTCAATTGATCACCAGCAACTGGAAACATGACTCCGCAGAGGGAACCAGGACAGAACCCAGGAGAGAGAAGCAAAACCTTAAGATTCTACCCTAAAGCCACAAAGGCGGGTGAACAGCCCAGAAAGTAATGTTGGAGGGGATCACACAAGAAGTGTGTAGAAGTCCTACTTAATCGCTCTGCTGTGATTACAAAAATTAGGGAGGCAGTGCTCCAGAGACTGATTCGGGCGTTTGGTCTGACCAGTGTCTGTGGGCAGAAGAGAATTGCACACGGATGCTCAACAAGAAAGAAAAGGCTTGCCCAAAACCTTGAAATGGATTGGGAGCTGTGGCTAAAAGTGATGTGGAGTGGGAAGCAGTGCAGCCAGACTGTCTGAGACGACCTCCGCCAGCTCAATGGCAGTAGGGAACTTGGGATACGATATGAAGTGGTCCTGCTTTGAGTCGATAGATAACCACCAGCCAAAACAAGCAGATCTATGATAAAGTCCATGGACAATTGGGCCCATGGTAAGGTGGGTACAGGAAGGGGCTGAATGCAGAAATTTAATCCGGCCAGACTGGGCAAGAGGGCAGCATAAGTATGGACCGCCTACCTCCACCTAGGCAACCAAAAGAAATGGGAAATGTATGTTCCTCTCAAAGATAGCTTGCAAATGATGGAATGATTAACCCATTGCAGAATTTCAGACTGAAACTGTTCAAGAACGGTCAGCTGGGAACGATGAGGAGGAGAATTTACAGGAGTCGGAGGTTGTGAATCCTAATAGACCAGTGCCTGTGTTGAAAGAGAGGCCAAGATACATGAAGGGGAAACGGTGGATTGTGGTTCAGGAGCAGAAAGAGAAACAGGCTTGAATTGTTGCAACAGAGTGTCTACCTTGCGGTTCTTAGTTCCCAGTATGTAGGATACAGAAGTCAAACCGGGAGAAGAACAATGACCATCTGGCCTGACGGGCATTAAGGTGCTTGGCTAGAAAATACAGATCACTGACACCGTACTGCTCCTGGAGTTGTTTCCAATGCATCGACCTCCACAGTGAAGGGTAATAAGGGATCAGGATAAGAAAGCACAGGAGCAGATTTAAAAGCTTCCTTCAAGACTGTAAAGGCCTTAAGGGTCTTGAGGGACTAACACCTGCAATTGCCTCCTTTACAGGTCATCTTCATGATAGGGTGAATTAGTCAGGAGAAGTTCTGAATGAACTTACGATCATGGAGAACTCCGTGCTGGATGGCTTTTAGCCTTTTAGGAAGTGTGTGGCTTTTAGACCTTTTAGGAAGTGGCCAGTCAAGGCTAACCCGCCTATGGAAACTATGTATCTCAGGAACTGTAAATGTGTCTTCTTGAACCCGCACTTCTCCAGTTTTGCAGTAGGTGGTGGTCTTGTAGGCGGTATAAGACAATCTGGATGTTTTCGGTGCTCCTGGAGGGAGGATCTTGGAGAAGAGAATTATATCCATTAGATAAACAACCACAAAGGTCAAGAGGAGATCATGAAATAAGATTAGTAGCAGGAATCTACATGGTTTTATGAGGAATAGATAATGCCAAACTAAGCTTTTAGGTTTCTATTAAGTATGAAGTCAGCAACCTAGATAATGGTAAGGCAGTTGATGTAGTATATCTAGATTTTGCAAAGGAATTTGATACAATGCCACACAGGAGGCGGGGGTATAAAATAAGGAAGTTGGGGGGGGTAACCTTTTGCAATTGGATAGAAAACTGGTTGAAGGATAGGGAACAGTGTGTGGTTGTAAATGGACAATTCTCCAACACAGTAAAAGTTGAGTGGAGTACTGAGTACTTTATCCACTGCGTTTTAACGTGTGACCTGGTAATAGACCTAGAAATCAAAATATCAATATTTGCAGATGACACAACATTTTGCAGGGCAATGAATTCAGAAGAGGATACATGTTCTCTGCAGAGCAACTTGCAGAAAATGGCAGATTGAGCAAACGTAATATGAAGTTTAATGTGGGATAGTCATGCATTTGGGAAGGAAAAAAAATCCCAATGCTGCGTAAGAATTTAATGGAATCCTTTTAGGGGACTTGTTGATAAAGACTTGGGAATCCTTGTAAATTACAAACTTGGGAACAGTGAATAGTGTCAAATAACAGTAGCAAAAGCTAACAAAGTCCTGTTTTTGCATAAGAAGGGTTATTGAAGCAAGAGTGGATAACATCATTTTGGCATTGTACAAATTGTTGGTAAGACCACCACTTGATTATGCAGTGCAGTTTTGGGCACCAATTCTGAAAAAGGATTTTCTAGAACTGGGGAGAGTTCACCAAAGAGCAACAAAATTAAGGGATGAATGACTTGATGTATGAGGAAGGGCTAGACAAAACTGGTTTATTTACTCTAGAGAGAGAGACTAAGAGGAGATCTCACATATGAGATGTCAATACAAGGATCTCTGGTGAGTTATTCATTACAAGGCCTGGTGAAATAACTAGGTGCCACCCCTTGAGATTAGAGGAAAGGAGGTTTTACTGTAAGGTCTGTTAAATGATGTGATTCCTTGCCCAGGGATGTGGTTATGGCAGATACAATGGATACATTTAAGTGAAGACGAGATATTTCTTTCAAAAGGGAACATACAGGGTTGTACTTTGTATTAGTAGTCAGTCGGAAGGTTTGATAAAGACTAATTTCACTGTCGTCCAATATAGGTTACTGATACTTTGGGTAGGCGACCACCCCTTTAAGTAGGCAGGAATAATTCTTGAAGAGAATGCTGGGTGGAGCCTACCTCCTCTCCTTAGCTGCAACTAGCCCCCCCCCCCAAAAAAAAAAGATTTGTTTCTGTAAAAGTTTGCAAATTTGAGTTCCACGCCTTTAAGGCGTGCTTTACTGCTAGACGCCATGCTCCATTCACCTCTATGGGACTTTACAGTTTGGGACATATCTCTGCAACCGCTCAATGTAGCGACTTCAGGGATGGTTCATTTTGTTTGTCTGCCCTTGCTCTATCATTCAATCAATGTTCTGTGTGTAATAGGGGCCTCAGGGGCTTTGGGCACTGTTGGGGTACTTTTTCTCAAAAAAAAAAAAAAAAAAAATACATTTCCAACGAGCTCTTGCTTTGCATGCTTGTTTCGGATAGGCTACTGTCATGGCAGCCATTTTCTGTCTTCCCTTCACGAGTATCCTACGCAGGGCTTGGACTCTCCTCAGCAGATTAACCCTTCGCCTGCCAGATAAATGCAAATTAGCGATTTCTGGGGTGAAATTTTAACCTTTCACTCTGTATTTGGTTTATTCCTTGTACTTGGGACACTTTTTTGTTTGACACTGTTGAGTATGTGTACTCAGAGCTTGGGGCTAGACCAAAGACTAAGGATACAGAGGTGTCTGTATCCCCCATTGCGTACTGCTCCTCATGTCAATCAGGGTTACCTACAGAGTACTCGGGTCATTTATGCCCAGCATGTGCTGTTCCCAATGTGTCTCCCCCAGGAACCTCCAGCCATGTACCTGAGCCAGTTTGGATGCAAGCGTTTAAGGCCACTACTAGAGACCTGAAGTCTACCTTACAACTCCTGCCGTCCCAATTACAGGGGCTCTTCCAGTCTTGGCAGCCCCCTACTCCCATCAGGTCTTCCCTGCCAAAACCGCAGGGTGTACCCGATGTGTCTGACTCCTCTGAGGAATTACTGGTGGATTCTGATGAAGGGGAATGTTCTGCGGTGGTCTCCCAGTTCTTTGGGGACCCCTTTGAGGCTGACCCTGATCCTTCTGCTGAAGGCCTGATCAGGGAAGCTCCTGTTGACCCCTCTGACGTGTTCTAGGAACCTAAGAAGCAGTTTACCGGTTTTCCACCCAACCCCACTCTTGACCGGTTGGTCTCGGATGAGTTGAAAGCTCCTGACAAGAAACCATCTGTCTGTAAAAAGTTTTCTAAGCTGTACCCTTTTTCTCATGCAGCGTTAGCTCAATGGGTTTCATCCACCCAAGGTGGATGCCCTGGTCTTCTAGACTTTCCAAGTCCATTGCTTTGCCTATGGCAGATGCTTCTGTCCTCAAGGACTGGACTGACCGGAAGCTTGAGACGTCCCTGAAGACCATCTTTGCTACAGTTGGCACTTCCTTGTGCCCGGTGTTTGCCGCTGCTTGGGTGAACAGGGCCATTCCTGTCTGGACAGCTGACTCTGGCTGTCCATCAGGGAGTCCCTACTGCTGATATGCTGCTGCTTCTCACCAACATCTGAGGCTTAGCATTATGTTTCTGCTGCCATATTTGATGCCATCTGCTTGGTGGCTAGGGTTTCTACCATGTCTGTGGTTGCTAGACGAGCTCTTTGGCTCGAGATCTGGTCTGCGGACACTACCTCAAAGAAAGCCTTGCATTCCTTGCCCCTTCAGGGCTCTTCTTTGTTTGGGCCAGAACTTAAGGGCATGATTAGTGAGGCCACTGGGGGTAAGAGTACCCTCCTGTCCTTGGTTCCTAGAAAGAAGCCTCCTGTAAAGAGGAATAGGCTTTTTAATCCCTTTCAGGCTGAGGCATGCCCCAGCCGGTTCCCCAGGCTGAATGCAACTCCTCCAAGCCCAAACAACAATGGAGACCCAAGCAGTCCTCCACCAAGCCCAAGGGTTCCAAACCTTCTAAGGCATGACTCCACAGAGACGGTATCAGAGTCACTCCATACATGGACGACTTATTTCTGAAAGCTCCATCTCCAGACCTCCTTCAGCAGCATGTACAAGACTGCATTCACGCTCTTGACCCATCACGGCTGGATCCTCAACATGAACAAGTCTGATCTCGTACCATCCCAGAGACTGGTCTTCCTGGGGCTCCTCTTCAACACTGAACGGGGTATAGTATTTCTCACGGATGAGGAGACTCACCAGGTCATCCACAAGGTGTCTGCTGTTCTGGCTCACGAAACAGTTCCGGCCAAGAAGCTGACCTCCCTAGTGGGGAAGTTCATTTCTACCATGGAAGCGGTCCTGTACATCACACCAGGGAACTCCAGAGGTTTGTGATCCAGGCATGCAGGGGCAAACAGGTCCTACTGAAGATGTTAGTATCTCTTCCGCTTCATGTGGAGCGGAGTCTGTCGTGGTGGCTCCACTTACACAACGGATGCTAGCCTCTCTGGCTGGGGACCGGTCCTGGGTCACAGCAGTGCCCAGGGCCGGTGGTCTCTGAAGGAGTCTCTCCTTCCCATCAATGTGTTGGAGCTTCGGGTGATATTTCATGCCCTTCGCCATTGGACGCATCATCTGCAGGACTGCCCGGTCAGAGTCCAGTCTGACAACGCCACGGCCATGGTCTACATCCACAAGCAAGGCAGCACCAGAAGTCTCGCAGCTTGGTTGGAGGTCAAAGCTATTTTAACTTGGGCAGAAGAACATGTTCCTGCCATATCCGCAGTTCATATTCTCAGCGTAGACAGCGTGCTGGCAGACTTCCTAAATCAACACACAGTAGACAGCAGGGAGTGGGAACTGAATCAAGAAGTGTTCAACCTCATTGTTCAGAAGTGGGAACATCCTTGCATCGATCTGATGGTGACAAGGCACAATCGGAAGGTTCCGTTCTGTTCCTGCTGGAGGGATCCTCTAGCTCTGGCAGTGAATGCCATGTTGATCCCATGGCACTTCCCTCTGGCGTACATCTTCCCTCCCATTCCCCTGCTACACTGGGTGTTGCGGAAACTGCGTCTGGAGGGTTCTCCAGTCATTCTGATTGCTCCATACTGGCCTCGTCAGACTTGGTTTCCGGAGCGCCTGGATCTCTCTGTGGCAGAGCTCTTTTGACTTCCCCACCGTCTGGATCTCCTTCAGGCTTACCTGTGGAAGGAGGATGTGAATCGTCTGGGTTTGACAGCATGGAAATTGAATCTTCAATACTGAAGAAGAAGGTTCTCTTCTGGCGTGGTGGCCACTATGCTTAGTGCCCGCAAGCCTGTTTCCTCCAAGGCCTACCATAGAGTCTAGTCTACATTTTTTTTTCTTGGTGGGTGAATAGGGATGTTTCTCAGGACTTTGATCTTGCTACGGTCCTGTCCTTTCTGCAGCATGGAGTGGATAAGGGCCTCCGTTTGAGTTCCCTTAAGGTTCAGACTTCTGTTCTGTCTTCTTTCAGAGAAGTATCACAATTCTTCCTGGTGTCAAGGTTTTTTTCAGGGCGTTGCTCATACTCATCCTGCCTTTAAGAACCCTGCTCCTCAGTGGGATCTTTGGTTTTGGGCATCCTTCAGCGCCCTCCCTTTGAGTTCTTGGCCACTATTCCCTTGCGCATGCTGACTTGGAAAATGGCCTTTTTCCTGGTGATTGTGTCTGTTCGCCGTGTCGTGGAGTTGCATGCCCTGTCTTATAAAACACCCTTCTTGGTGTTTCATAAAGACAAGGCGGTTCTTCGCACCCCTCAGGAGTTTCTCCCGAAGGTAGTCTTGGACTTCCACATTAATCAGAAAATTGTGGTGCCCTCTTTCTGTCCTGACCCGACCTTTGACAAGGAAAGGGATCTTCACTTGTTGTATGTGGTGCGATGTCTCAAGTTCTATGTAAACTGCACTGAGTCTATTTGCCAGGCTGACACCTTGTTCGGCATTCCTGAGGGTCCCAGGGCAGGGAGACCGGCATCCAAGGTGACCATTGCGTCTTGGATTAAGTCTACTATTTGTAAGGCTTACGAGTTACAGAAGAAGCAAGTTCCCTTTCGGGTTTCGGCTCATTCCACCAGATCCATTGGGCCATCTTGGGTGTACAAGAATCCAGCCTTAGCTGATCAGTTGTGCAAGGCTGCCACTTGGTCATCTGTGCACACCTTTTCTAAGCACTACCGAGTGGATGTTTTGGCGTCAGGAAGGAAGATTCTAGAGGCAGTTTTGCCTGTCTAGGTTCTCCTTTAGTCACAATTGGACAAAAACGCAACTTATTCCAAATTCAGGCGATCCTTTGGCTATCACTGCCAGTTTCTGATGAGATCTAAAATGTTCTTTAAACAATATAACTCTTGAATTGATTGTAGAGGTCTTATCTCTCACTCCACTCTACCGTACATGTTAGAAGAAAGGAAAAGAACCACCAATCAAACTTCAGTAGCAATATCTAATGAAAGTCAAAAAGTATCCACTTACAGTTTAAAACTCCTAGTTGCGCTCTAGTGGATTACAGAATGCAATTACAATATTCCTCACCTAATCTGTTTTTAGATTGTATCTCAGAGTATCCCTCCTGTCATCCGATTCTTTAAACAGATAACAGATTCCTCTGATCTTCAATCTTTCTCCCCATTATTCCATTGTATCTCTCAGAATTTAGAGTGGCACACAGAAATAGATATTCAGTACAGTATAATGGCAACATTAAAATAGTGCAAATATCCAATCACGCATTAGCTCTTACTTCCAGCGTAGTCACTCAAAGCTCCAAGCTCTATCTCTCGGCAGTCCCTGCTTGTCAGTTCTCTTGCGTCGTGTCTCTGTGAGGTTAAGATAGTGATTATATATAATATACACTCTAAATGCTCAAAAGCAAAGTAGATTTATTAATATCATACACAAAACTAATTATTAAACCAAAATCAATTAAAATCACAGGTGTTGCCTAATCCAGATCCAATTACACAGACCCAAGTAGGTACCTTCGTGGCGACCCACACCACTCTATACTCACAAAATATTTTGTGATGATATACAAACGTACAATAAAGTAGGTCAGGTTGGTATCAGGACAGGCACTCGCCTATTCTACCCAATGCGTTTCATACATGAGTACTTCCTCAGGGGAAATCATTTGATTACTGATGCAAACTTCCTTTTAAAGGTTACATTGTAACATCAACGTTCACATCCGCTTCCGTTATTCAATCAATCAAACTTTATCAACCTTGAACAGACAGTTTAACAAGTCCATATTGCTTAGAACCTAAGGTCAATATCAATATTAATAATGATAGTAAATGAAATAAATCAGCGATCTTTAAAACATATAAGAATTATAAATAGACTATTACATATTAAAAGAGATGCACATTATTTCAAAAAACAATTAAGATCTATATGTTTAAACCTTTTGGAATTAATGTCTTAAGTTGATATATCCACATTTTTTTTTATATTTTCACAATCATATCCTCTCCTCTCCAATTCTTACTCATCTGGTCTATTCCCAGAAAATGTAAACCAGTTGGATCCTTATTATGTTTTTTTAGCAAAATGTTCAGAGATACTATGGGTCTCTAAGCCTTTCTTTATATTACTGATGTGCTCTGCAATTGGTATGTGCAAACGTCTTGATGTGCGTCCCACATACTGGAGGCCACATGGGTACTCCAATAGGTAAACCACATTCTTACTGTTGCACAAAATTACCTTCTCTATATTAAAATTCTTCTCTGTCTGGTTAAACTCTGTTATATTCCTTATTTTATTTTTACTAGTCCTTCATGCCAAGCACCTGTTACGCCTATAAAAGCATTTTAAATCCCCCCTGAAGTAGGACATTTTAGGTGTATCATGATTTATAAAACTAGGAACCAGCCTTTGTTTTAAATTCTTTGAATGTTTATACACAATCCTCAGACACTCAGGTAAAATGCTTTTCAATTGTATATCTTTTAAAAAGATAGGCCAATACTTCCTAAATATCTCTTCCACACTTTTATAATCACTATTATATTGAATTTTGAAGTTGGGACACTCATTCCTAATCTCCTTTCTTTTCCTTGCGTCTCCATTATTATTCAATTGATCACTCTCTATAACAGATCTTTTTGCTTCTAAAAGACTTGCCTCGTCATAACCCTTACTCAAAAACTGTTCTATTTGTTGTGCACATACTGCCCTATCTGTACAATTTCTCTGGATCTGTAGATACTCCCCACGGGGGATATTTCTCACCCATGGACGATAGTGGCAGCTTCTCGGGTTGACATAACTATTACTGTCCGTTGGTTTCCTATAAGCGTAAGTCTTTAATTGATTATCTTCAATATATATATCTTTCTGGACATGGAAGTGAATACCAGGCCTTTGTCATTCCTATTAATATATTCCAAAAACGCTGTAAGTGATTCATTCGTCCCTTTCCAAATGCAGAGGCAAGCATCTATATAGCGTTTCCATAGTATAACTCCTTTATTACTTTCTCGATGATTAATAAATTCCTCTTCCCAATCGCCCATAAAAATATTTGCAAAACTGGGGGCAAATCGGCTCCCCATCTCTGTGCCAAGCAATTGGCAATAGAAATCTCCTTCCAACCAAAAATAGTTTTTTCAAGATAAATTCAATACATCGAGTCAGGAATTCTAGTTGAAGTATATTCTGCTTTATTAAAGGGATAGTAATACTTGAAAATACGTTTTTTTATATTGTAGCCCTTAAAACATGAAAAATGATATAAGTCTTATCTCCCAAACCTTTATGGTTTGGGAGATATTCACATGTAAAATTCTCTTTTCCTGGCTGTTTCAGCCAAGTCTGCTATCTAGTGGACAGATTTGGAATCCGGTCTACAGAGCAACCGGCAGCTCTTCAGCAGTGCCAAGATCGTGATCTTTGAAAAGGAATACTCAACTGGAACTATCTACAAAGTGTGCCTGGCTTGAAAGCACACTTTGTAGACCATTCCAATTAAGAAATTATTTTTAAAGATGGTGATCTCAGCACTTCTGGAGAGGCACAACCGGTCCCGGGACCGGATTCCAAATCTGAAGGGTGGAGCAATGACATCACTCCAGGGGAAACTTTACTTCTGAATATCTCCCAAACCATAAAGGTTTGGGGGATGAGACTTATATCATTTTTCATGTTTTTTTAAGGGCTACAATATAAAATAAACTTATTTTCAAGTATTACTATCCCTTTAAAGCCTTCTGTACAGCTTCAATTCCTTTTTCGTGATTGATAACTGAATACAGGGAGGTCACTTCACTCGTAATTAGATGTAAATCCTCCTCCCATTCTACAGTTTTCAATACATTAATAGTATCACCTGTGTCCTTCAGGTATGATGGCAAACCAATTACCAATTCTTGAAGAAGGTGTCCACATATTGGGACAGATTGGCTGTTAATGATCCTATCCCGGATACAATAGGTCTGCCTGGTGGATTTTGCAGATCTTTGTGTATTTGGGCAAGACATAGAACACTGGTATCCTCTGATTCTGAATATTCAGGAATTCAAATTCCTGTTCATTAAGAATCTCTATCTCTTGCATCTTGTGATAGGATCCTCAACTCTTCTTTAAACTTTTTAGTGGGATCACCTTTCAACTTGTATATCTCTTCATCCCTGACCTGTCTCAAGAGCTCCTGCACGTATTTCTCCTTATCCATGAGTACTAGCGCTCCCCCCTTATCTGCAGGTTTAATAATTAATTCCTGGTCCTTGGATAGCTCTTTCAATGCAATGTTCTCTACTCTTGTTAAATTATAGTATATTTTCTTTAACTTTATTGCTTCTATATCATACAAGACCAGTCTTTTAAATGTATCTATAAACTGACTATTTCTGCTAACTGGATTAAAAGTTGAAATGATCTTGAAATTGGTGCGTTTATATTGATATGCATTCTTCAAGATAGCACTGTCTTTATTCATAAAGAATTTTTTAAGTTGGAGTTTGTTTGTGTGTGTTTGTGTGTGTTTGTGTGTGTTTGTGTGTGTGTGTGTGTGTGTTTATGTACATCTATGTAAGTCTCAAACTTATTAATTCTTTGTGAGGGGTGGGCACATTTTAACCCTTTCTTTAATACCTATAGGGTATACCTAAACCTATAGGGACTAAGAAAAGGATTGAACAGGTAAGATTAAAATCCTCTTATTTGGCAGCAGGAAAGGTATACAATCCTCATGTCTCTGGTTTATGTGTCAATGGTTGATGTATTTTTTCCAATCTCATTTACTATGTTAATATATATAATTATATAAAGACAGCTGAGGCATTACGAAGCCCAAAAGGTATGTTGAAGGCAGTCTTCTACTCACCTCCCTCCTGAATCCTAACTAGATTATATTCCCCGCTGAGGTCCAGCTTTGTAAACACTGTAGTGCCTGTCTGATGGTCCAGGAGTTCTGGGATTAATGGTTAGGTAAAGAGTAGCAGTTGTGATATGTTATCTTATTCAGTCCCCTATAGTAGATACAGGGCCCCCCCAAAAAAAAAAAAAAAAAAATTCCATCCTTCTTATAAACAAGAAACAAGCCCATGCTGGAGAAGGGAGGATAAAACCCCAATCAAGGTTTTTCTTAATATATTTCTCCAAGGCTATGGAAGGGACAACAAATATGTCCTACCACAAGGAGGCATGGTGCCAGATAGGAGCCTTAGGACTGGTGATGTGGCAAAATTTCAGCATTGGTCTTACTCAAAACAGCAGAAGGTGAGTTTGGGCTTGGGGAAATGACATGGATCCAAGAGGAAGACTGGGTGACCTACAGAGAAGCCACATTAAGAACTGGTTTTGAGGAAGCAGGAAAAGACACAGATGCTCTCACCCAGCCAATAACCAGGCTATGTCTCCATAACCATGGATACCCCATGATAATGGGTGTCTTCAGGGAACTAGCATTGAATACGACCGTATTATGATTGCCTTGATCTGCGGTTAAGAGGAGCTGCATAGTACACTGTGTGATCAACCACAATCTGAACTGGTGGTTCCTTGTAGACAAAAGGAATGCCAAGAAAGGAGACATAAGCGCAATCGATAAAGAGGCTTGTGGCTCCTGACTATAAGGGCCCAAGTTGATACACTCAATGACTGCCAGGACAAGGTGAGTGTAAGAGACAAATGCAGACAGTCATCAGAGGGAACAGAAGACAGACTTGGAGAAAGCCCCCTGCCGTTCTCTATGTCCTGGCTTTTTCCCACTGTCAAACCACCATCTTTTAACATTGTGAGTACTGCTCATCTTCCTCTAACCTTGCTTCCTCTCCCTGCTTCACGTGTAACCTCAAATCACTTAATCTCACCCTGACTAATGGACTTTCATCCATTCCCACTAATCCTGACACTAACAGCCTTGTCAAAACTTGTATGCTCCTCTCTCCGACACACCCATAAAACTAATCCACAGCCATGGCTTAATAGGGACACCAGCTTCTTCCACTCCAGTACCCGTTCAGCTGAATGACTCTGTAGAAAGTCGGGCTGTCTGGCAGACTTTCTCCACTACAGATTCCTCCTTTCTTGGTTTAAAGGGATAATCTATATATATAAAAGAAGACTTTGTGCCTGCCAAAACACACCCAGGGGAGGCATAAAGCAGGAGTTACTATTCCTATTGGGTGATTCAATCATGCAGGGAGTTGGCCCTCCCCCACTATGCAGCCCGCCCACCACTATCAAAGTCAGAAAAAACCAATATGGCCGCCACTTGCTCCTACACCACAGACAAACACACATGCCTCACTCATACAGCACCAAACTCACACACATGCACCACTCACACAGCACCACACAAACACACACACATGCCCCACTCACACACACAGACCACCACACACAATGCCCCACTCACACAGCACCAAACACACATGCCCCCACTCACACACACAGCACCACATACACACACAAAGCCAGAAATAAATATGGCTGACACACACACACACTCACTCACCCTGACTCCCAGTGGCCTCAGCAGGACCTGTAGTGCAGCACCACAAGAACAAAATGGCACTCAAAGGTTTAAGGTAGGCCCTCATTGCTCAATTATTTCTTCACTGTCATCATTTGGCATGCAAGACACAGACAGCCATCAGATTCACACTTAACTCACTGACTGCCACAGGGTTGTGTATCAAGTTTTAGCCCTCAGGGAGTGTGTTCAAACCCCTCACATTGTAAACTTGCATTTCCCTCCCACATCTCCTCCTTCCACAGCCTATTACTTTTCCACATTTGTGTTAAGCCCCGCCCCCTTTTAACCCAGATTGCCCCATTTGTCTCTCCACATCAGCACCACATCAGTCCCCTCTAGGGACTCCACAAGTTAAAGTTCCCAGGTATGAACACACTTCCCACTGCTATTTAACTCTGACATGCCTCTGTATATCTTAACCCTTTCACTGCCAGAGGGGTGCACAACTCATGAGTGCATGTGTTTCTGCTCATATATGTTGCATGTGTGTTTGTGTCCATCTCTGTTACATATATGTGTCCATGTGTGCATCTCCAGTGTGTCTGTGTGTGTACATCTGTTACATATGTGTGCATCTCCAGTGAGTCTGTGTGTGTGCGTGTCTTTTGCATGTTCCTGCCGCTCACTGTGTGTATGTGCATACCTCCCAACATTTCACATGGCCAAAGAGGGACACGTTAGTTTTAGGTGATATTGTTGGGGGCGTGGCTGGTGGGCAGGGCATTAGTAAGAATTTTTAGCTTATTTCATGACCTATTACTGGCTATTTATGTAACTGAATAAATGATTTAGTGCAAGACCAAAGTATTTTATTTGCACAGACTAATGTATAAACACATATACTTAAGTTTATTGCTTTATTGCTGGAGAGCAAAGTAAAACACACCACACAGTCAGGGCTGGTGCAAGGATTTTTGCCACCCTAGGCAAAACCTAATTTTGCTGCCCATTTCGCTCCGCCCCTTGTGTCCCACCCCTTTATACCCTGCCTACTTATACCCCACCTCTTTTCATGATTGTCCTCTCTCTGCCCCCTGGGCCAGTCTGCCCCTGGTCTGGAGATGCCTGTAAGAGATGCCCCCTACCAGCTCCAACTTGCCCCTTATCAGCTTCACTTTGGCCCACCAGCTCCACTTTGCCACCATCAGCTCCAACTTGCCACCATCAGCTCCACTTTGCCCCCCATCCACTCCAACTTGCCCCCATCAGCTCCACTTTGCCCCCCATCCACTCCAACGTGCCCCCACCAGCTCCACTTTGCCCCCCATCTGCTCTAACGTGCCCCCACCAGCTCCACTTTGGCCCCTCAGCTCCACTTTGCCCCCATCACCTCCACTTTGACCCCATCCTCTCCAACTTACCCCCATCAGCTCCACTTTGCCCCCCATCCGCTCCAACTTGCTCCCCATCCGCTCCACTATGCCCCCATCCGCTCCAACTTGCCCCCCATCTGCTCCACTTTGCCCCCCATCCGCTCCAACTTGCCCCCCATCTGCTCCACTTTGCCCCCCCTCAGCTCCAACTTGCCCCCCCTCAGCTCCACTTTGACCCTCATCCGCTCCACTTTGCCCCCATCAGCTCCAACTTGCCCCCACCAGCTCCACTATGCCCCCTCAGCTCCAGCTTTCCCCTAACAGCTCCAACTTGCCCCCATCATCTCCACTTTGCCCCACATCCGCTTCAACTTGCCCCCTCAGCTCCACTATGCCCCCTCAGCTCCAACTTGCCCCCCATCACATACCTGTAGCTCCCGCGCAGTCTTCTCTTCAGTAATGCAGAGCGCGGCGGGAGATCATGACTCCCAACGCGCTCTGCATTACTAAAGATCCGACCAGATGAGGGAGCGCTGTAGCGACACAGACCTGACTGTCTTGTGGTTCCCGGCGTGGTGTGTGTGCGGGCGCAGCTCTTCTCCGCTGCATGCCCGCGCCCCCAGTACGTGTGCGCCCTAGGCCGGCGCCTACGTCGCCTATAGGTGGAGCTGCCCTGCACACAGTCTGACCTCCTAAAAAGAGGGACAACAGGGTGGGAAAGAGGGACAGAGGGATTTGGCCCTCAAAGAGGGACTGTCCCTCCTAAAGAGGGACACTTGGGATGTATGGTATGTGTCTGCCTGTGTGTTGTATATGTCTGTGTTTATCAGTGTGTCTGCATTTCACACACGTGCGCCCAATGGTCATAACATGACGGGCAACGCCGTCCCACATTGCTAGTAAACAATATATGTTGTAGGGTTTATCCCCCTGAGTAAAACAAAGGTACTCCCACTGCTGAGAGATATTTTATTTAAAAAAATTACAGCTCAAACTTGAGTTTTTTAGGTGCAATATCACAGTGGCCTGAAAATGTACAGTGGAGCTGTTGCTACACCATCCTATGGACTGCTCTGGTCTGTAGACCATAAATCTCCATAGGATGGTGTATCAACAGCGCCACTGTAAATTTTCAGGCCACTGTGATATTGCACCTAAAAATTCAAGTTTGAGCTGTTATAATTTTTTAATAAATAAGTACCTTTGTTTTATTCGGGGACATGAACCCTATAACATATATATATATATATTTATATCTTTAGTATTACTATCCCTTTAAGTCTGCTCTGTCCCTTACTGAAAAACATTAATTGTTGCAACTAATTGGCACTCATAAAACCAGCCCCCTCTGCCTATTCTCTACCTTTGTCTCAATCTATATACAGCCACAAGACTTTACTGACTTCGTCAAAGCCTAAGTAGATGACATGTAGGAAAATATACCACTTTGTAAACACCCACCTATCCTCCCTCGTTCCTCTCCTGCCACTCTGGACTCTTTTTCACTAGTCATGGAGGAGGGACTGACTAACCACCTTCCTCCTTTCCTTCCACTACATGGGCACTTGATCTGCTCCCCACTCACCTCATCCAGTCCCTCTCCCCCACACTAATGCCTATCCTATTACATATGTTTAACTCCTTCTTTGCCACTTCTACATTTCCTGGTGACTGCAAACATGCCATAGTAATGCCCATCCTTAGGAACAATTCCTCTGACAGTACCACACCCTCTAGCTATCGACCAGTTTCTCTCCTGCTTTTTGCATCTATGCTCTTGGTATGCCTAGCCTACTCCTGCCTGCATGACTTCCTGTACATGCACAACTTGCTGGATCCTTTACAATCTGGCTTTTGCACTGCTTACTCCACTGAAACTGCTCTAACAAGTGTGGTCAATGATCTTTACATTGTCAAATCACAAGTTCACTGTTGTATACTTTTCCTTCTTGATCTCTCAGCTCCTTAATTATGGAATGCTCTTCTCCCACCCTGCCCCCCTCTTATGGTCTTAAAGTCATGATTGAAACTACACTTCCTAAACAAAACATAAACATGCTAGAAGGTATTAACTTTGTACAACTTAGGTTCTTTATAAATGACTTACTTTATGTCTCCTTTCCTAACCAGAGCTCTAGCACTGCATTATTAACATGATCCTTATATACTATGTATGTCTCCCATTACCATTTTAGATTGTTAGCCTTCAGGCAGGGACCTCACTTCCAGTGTTTCACTTTGCAAATGACTTGTAATCCTGTATTGTCTAAACCAGTGGTTCTCAACTCCTGTCCTCAGGACCCACTAACAGGCCAGGATTTGATGATTTCCTTGTTAGAGCATAGGTGAGTTAATCAATGTGAATGAGCCTCTGATCACCACACCTGTGCTCTAGCAGAGAAATCCCTAAGTCCTGGCCTGTTAGTGGGTCCTGAGGACAAGAGTTGAGAACCACTGGTCTAAAACCTTAAATTGTAACGTGCTGTGTACACTTGTGGCACTGTATAACTAAACAAACACATTCACTCACAAGCAGAAGTGAAAGACAGGCTTATAAGTGCATGAAGTGATGAGTGACAGGAGGTAAAAGAAGGCCACACACAGAGAGGAGACCAGAAGTGTGGCCACATGGTCTGAGGTTTGGCTGATCATCATGTGGACAGAGGCTCTCCTGCTGTTCATATTCCAGGTGTAGACAATGTAACAAACTCTCATTTGCCACTGACTAGATTCTAAAGTTGGGAGCTCAACCTGAAGGTATTCGGGAGAGGGAGGGGGGGGGATGGACGGGGGCGGAGGTGGTACCAAAGGAGGCAAAGCCTCCACTGTTGGTTACCCATGAACGGAAAAGAGCCAGTAGAAGAGCAGAATACACCATTTCAGTTGTTAAGAGACAGGGCATCCACTCCAATCACATGTGAAGTAGACCCCACAGTCACATGTCAGGTGTCAGCCATTGAGACCACGTATCGTTAGATAGAGTGAGTCCTCTCCAGGGTAACTAGCTGCCTCAGTTTACTTCACCATTCCCCTACAGAAGTGTGTGTGTGGGGGGGGTCCTTCCAATGACAGGGGATTAAGGATTTAGCCAAATTAGTCAAATGTAAGAATGGTCTAGCAGAAGAGGAAGGACGAACAATCTTTGGAAGAGTGTAGGATAAGAGTAGAAGAAGTGGATTGAAGGGGAAAGGGATCTGGAAGACATCACACAGAATAGAGTGGACAGAGGACCAAAAAGTTCATATAACAGGGCAGAATCACCAAATATGGGACATGGAGCCTACCTCACCACTACATCTCCAACAGCTGGCCGACACATCAGGAAAGGCTTGAGCCAGCCTATATGGGCTATAGTACCACCGAGTCAGTAACTTAAAGTTCAATTCTCTGTCGTCCAATACAGGTTACTGGTAACTTTGGGTAGGCGATCTGCCCCTTTAAGTAGGCAGGAACAATTCTAGAATTGTATGCAGGGGGTGGAACCTACCTTCCCTCTTCTTCCATTTCTTCTTAATACATGGTAGTCTGAAGACAGAAGATCTGCAGGAAAGGTGAGCAACCCTTTGAGTGCTGCAGGTCCACATGTCCCACAGTGCCCCTCCGCAGAGGGGCTTTTTCCTTTAGAGTTCTTATTACACACTCCTGCGCTCATTGGGTTTATCTGTATGTCTGTTGGGTGTTTTGTAGCAGTTTTATGTGGTAACTTAACCCTTTAGCTGCTGGTTTTGCATCTTTTGGGGGGGGGGGGTTATTGACACTTTCCCTTCTGGGTTCAGTGTTTTCTGGGTCACATAATATGTTCTAGTGATGTTTCATGTATTTTTATTTCTACTTTTCAACTTTGCAAAATTTAAGGCACTCTTTAATGCGTAGACACCATTGCTCCATTCACTTCTATGGGACTGCACAGTCTGAGACATATCTCTGCAACCGCTCAACAAGCGACTTCAGAGATGGCTCATTTTAATTGTCTGGCCTTGCTATTTCATCCGGTTCACGTTTCAAGTGTGTTGGAGGGCTTTGGGCACTGTTGGGGTAGTTTTTCTAGGGAAACTACATTTCTCCTTGAGCTCTTGCTTTGCACGCTTGTGCCTGTTTGGCTGCCGCTGCGGCAGCCATTTTGTGCCTTTTCTAGAACGAGTATCCTACGTAGGGCTTGGACACTCCTTCTCTCCTCTGCAGATTAACCCTTCCTTGCCAGATAAGTGTATTTTAGTGATTTCTGGGGTGAAACTTTAATCTTACACACTGTAATTGGGTGATTCTTTACACGTTTTTGACACTGTGAGAATGTCTAATCCTTGGAGCTTGGGGCCAGGCCTAAGACTAAAGACACTGGGGTCTCTGTGTCCCCTATTGCACATTGCTCCTCATGTCATTCAGGGTTGCCTAGAGGATTATCAGGTCATTTATGCCCAGCATGTTCTGATGTCCCTGAGTTTTTTCCAGGGACCTCCATCCATGCATTAGAGCCAGTCTGGGGGCAAGAGTTCAAGGCTGCTACAAGAGACCTCTGGTCTACATTGCAACTCTTTCCATCCCAGTTACAGGGGGTCTTCCATTCATGGCAGACCCCCTCTTCAGTCATATCTTCCCTGCCTAAACTACAGGGAGTACCTGAAGTATCAGATTCCTCTGAGGAGGAACTGTTAGTGGATTCAGATGTTGAGGAACGTTCTGCTGTGGGCTCCTCTCAATGTTTTGGGGACCCCTTTGAGGCTGATCCTGAGCCCATGGCTGAGGGCCTGATCAGGGCTGTCTTGACTACCCTAAACATTCCCTTAGTTCAGGAGGTTTCTTCAGATCCCTCTGATGTGTTTCAGGAGCCTAAAAAGCCCTTTACTTGTTTTCCACCTAACCCCACTTTTGACCGCCTTGTGTCTGATGAGTGGAAATCCCCGGACGTGAAACCTTATGTTTCCAAGAAATTTGCCAAGCTTTACCCCTTTTCTGAAGCGACACTTGCTCAGTGGGTTCAACCCAACAAAGTGGATGCTCCTATTTCCAGGCTATCTAAGTCTACTGCCTTGCAAGTTTCTGATGCGTCTGCTCTGAAAGACTGGACTGATAAGAAACTTGAGGTTTCCCTCAAGTCCATTTTTGCCACTGCTGGTACCCACACTTGTCCAGCATTCTCTGCGGCATAGGTTAACCGGGCCATTGCGGTCTGGACTGAACAACTCACCCTGGCTGTCCGTCTGGGTGCTCCTACTTCGGATATGTTGTGCCTTCTTGCCAACATTTCTGAGGCCCAGCACTATGTTGCTGCTGCCTTATTTGATGCCATCCGTTTGGTGGCTAGGGTTTCCACCATGTCTGTGGTTGCAAGACGAGCTCTTTGGCTCATGATCTGGTCTGCTGACACCGCTTCTAAGAAAGCCTTGCTCTCCTTGCCTTTTCAAGGCACATCATTGTTTGGGCCAGATCTTAAGGATCTGATTAGTGAAGCCACAGGGGGTAAAAGTACACTTCTACCTTTGGTCCCCAGGAAGAAAATGCCTCGCAAGCGTAATCGTTTTTTTTGTTCCTTTCAGACTGAGACCGGCGGTTCCCTCGGCTCTGCATGCCTCCTCCAAGCCCAAACAACAATGGAAGCCCAAGGTCTCCTCCAAGCCTAAGGCTTCCAAGCCTTCTTTGGCATGACTCACCAAACCCAGGTCCCCACTCTGCTGTGGGTGGCCGTCTGCGTCACTACAACAGTGTCTGGGAGGATTCAGTGATGGACCCATGGGTTTTACAGGTGGTGGCAGAAGGATACAGGATCCCTTTCGCGTCTCTTCTTCCTTTTCACTTTTTTCCTTCTCATACCCTCCAGGGCACAGAGAAACACCAACTGTTCATTGGCGCTATATAGGCCCTTCTGGACAAGGATGTTCTAGAGCCGGTTCCAGTTCAGGACAGAGGTATGGGGTTTTTACTCAAAACTCTTTGTGATCTCCAAGAAGGATGGCGGTTGTCGTCCCATTTTGGATTTGAAGGATCTCAATTCCTTCGTGATCAGGACTCATTATCACCAGGTGTCCCTAAGGACGGTGATTGCTGCTATGTCCCCGGGGGAATTCCTTGTCTCTCTGGATCTTCAGGATGCATATCTACACATCCCCATGCATCCAGAGAGCCAGCAGTATCTCAGATATGCCTGCGACCCAGGGCACTTTCAGTTTTCAGCTCTTCCTTTTGGTCTGACTACAGCTCCTCAAGTCTTCAATCGTGTCCTGGGAGCCTTAGTGTCCGTCCTCCATCAGAGTCCCTCCATACATGAACAATCTGCTTCTGAAGGCACCTTCTTCGGAACTTCTTCATCAGCAGATTCAGGACTGCATTCATGCACTCACCCATCACAGGTGGATCATCAACATGGACTTATCGGATCTTGTCCCATTCCAGCATCTGGTCTTCCTGGGCCTTCTCTTCGACAGCAGAGCATGATGTTTCTCACAGACGAAGTAGCTCACCAGATCACCCACAGGGTTTCTGCTGTTTTGACTCAAGATCCAGTTCCAGCCAAGAAGCTGTCCTCTCTAGTGGGGAAATTCATCTTCACCACAGAAGCGGTCCCATTTGCCATGGCTCACACCAAGGAACTCCAGAGGTTTGTGATCCAGGTGTGCAGGACTCAGCCGGACCTTCTGAAGAAGTCAGTATCCCTCCCTCTTCATGTGAAACCTCTCCAATCTGCTGAAGGGCAAGTCCTTCCTGGTATCCTCCTGGACCATGGTGATGACGGATGCCAGCCCCTCCGGCTGGGGAGTGGTCCTGGGTCGCCTGAGTGCTCAGGGTCGGTGGTCTTCAGAGGAATCTCTCCTTTCCATCAACATGTTGGAGCTTCGGGTGATATTTCATGCCCTTCATCATTGGACACCCCAGCTGGAAGATTGCCCAGTCTGGGTACAGTCCGAGAATGCCACGGCCATGGCTTACATCAACAAGCAGGGTAGAACAAGAAGTCTCGCCACTTGGTTAGAGGTCAAGGCTATTTTGTCCTGGGCAGAAGAACACGTTCCTGCCATATCCGCAGTGCACATTCTTGGTCCTGGTGGACTTCCTCAGTTGACACACAGTGGACAGTGGCGAGTGGGAGCTGCACCTAGAGGTGTTCAACCTCATTGTTCAGAAGTGGGGTCTTCCTTGCATCGACCTGATGGAGACAAGACACAACCGGAAGGTTCCGAGGTTCTGCTCTTGCTAGAGGGATCCTCTAGCTCTAGCGGTGGATGCCATGTCCATTCCTTGGTTATTTCCTCTGGCTTACAGCTTTCCTTCCCTCCCCATGTTGCACAGGGTGTTGTGGAAATTGAGACTGGAACACTGCCCAGTCATTCTGATTGCTCTGTACTGGCCTCGACAGGCTTGGTTTCTGGAGCTTCTGGATCTGTCAGTGGCGGAGCCATTCCAGGAGGATGTTCATCATCTAGTTTTGACGGCTTGGAAATTGAATCCTCAATACTGAAGAAGAAAGGGTTTTCTTCTGGTCTGGTAGCTACTATCCTCAGTGTCCGCAAACCTGTTTCTTCCAAGATCTACTATCATGTCTGGTTGACCTTTCTATCTTAGTGTGCTGATAGGGACCTGTCTCAGGAATTTGAACTGCCTATGGTCCTGGCCTTCTTGCAGGACGGTGTGGATAAGGGTCTCAGTCTGAGTTCTCTTAAGGTTCAGACTTCTGCTCTCTCTGTTTTCTTTCAGAGGTGCATTGCCATTATTCCTGATGTCAAGGTTTTCTTTCAGGGAGTTGCTCATACTTGTTGTGTCTTTAAGAATCCCGCTCCTCCGGGAGATCTTAACTTGGTTTTGGGCGTTCTTCAGCACCCTCCCTTTGAGTCTTGGTTACCATTCCTCTATGCATGTTTACGTGGAAAATGGCCATTCTCCTGGCGACCGTCTCTGTTTGCCGTGTCGCAGAGTTACATGCTGTGTCCTGAAACCACCCTTTTTGGTGTTTCACAAGGACAAGGCGGTGCTTCGCACTTCTCAGGAGTTTCTCCCAAAGGTGGTTTCGGAGTTCCATATCAATCAGGAGATTGTGGTGCCTTCTTTCTGCCCTGACCCCACCTCTGACAAGGAGAGGGTTCTCCACTTGTTAGATGTGGTGCGTTATCTCAAGTTTTATGTACATCGCACTGAGTCTATCAGACAATCTAACGAGCTGTTCGTCATTCCTGAGGGTCCCAGGGCAGGAAGACCTGCATCCAAAGTGACTATTGCGTCTTGGATCAAGTCCACTATTCATAAGGCCTACGAGCTAAGGAAGAAGCCTGCTCCCTTTCGGGTTACGGCTCATTCTAACAGATCTATTGGGGCTTCTGGGCTTACAAGAATCAGGGCTCCACTGATCAGTTGTGCAAGGCTGCCACTTGGTCATCTGTTCACACATTTTTGAAGCATTACCATGTTGATGTCCTGGCATCAGCTGACGCCAGCTTTGGGAGGAAGATCCTGGAGGCAGCCTTGCCTGTCTAGGATCTTCTTCGGTTCTTGGTGTTTCCTGTTGGCTCTAATTCAGTGTGCTGTGTAACAGTTGGGGTGTTGTACCCCTGTTCAGTGTCTGTTGACACTCCCTTGTTGTTAGGCTATCTCTGATTTGATGGTTCATGTCTGCTCTGGTAACTTTGGGGGCCTTGAGCCTAGTCCTTGCCTTACTTCCCGCCTCTAGGAAACTCAGTGGTTGGACATCCCACAGTTACCAGCAACCTGTATTGGACAACAGAAAAAAAGAGGATTTTAGTCTTACCTGTTAAACCCTTTTCTCTTAGTCCATACAGGTTACTGGTTTCCCACCCTATCAAGGGACCATGCTTGGCTCTCCTGTGGCAGACCGTGGGGGTCCTTCGGGGTCATGCTCACAGGAGTCTTCTTTCCCTTCTACTATCTAGTCAATAGTTATTGTCTCAAATCTTACTGGAGATGGTTGGTTAGCTGCAGCCAAGGAGGGTTGGTAGCTCCTCCCCCTGCATAAAATTCTACAATTGTTCCTGCCTACATAAAGGGGTGGGTCGCCTACCCAGAGTTACCAGTAACCTGTATGGACTAAGAGAAAAGAATTTAACATGTAAGACTAAAATCCTCTTTTCCTTACATGGAACATCAACAGATGAGTCAAGTAGATGGACAGGAAGTGTGAGCCAATCCTGGAGGGGTCACTATGCATTTTGTTAACTGATAAAAAATAAATAAACTAAAATGTATATTTTTGAATGCATTCTTACTTTACAGAATTTTTTCAAACCTGCCTGAAACGTTTGCACAGTATTGTATATAATATATAGGAAAAACACTCATAGGAACACATTACTGCACTACAGTATCTGTCATCCTCCACACAAAATCCTGTGTCCCATGCTTGAGATTTTAAGAAACAACTCAGAGTGACAGCTCTTAGACAGGTGGATGAGTTAATGAAAAGATTAAAGGAGATAGGTTATATGGATGAGATCCTGGAAGCACAGCACAAAAAATCAGTACTATGCAATCAATCTGAATGTTACAGACTAAGAACAGGGAACAAAAAAGACTGTTCTTCTGTATACAATGCATCCCACAAAAAAGAATGATCAGATCTACAGTAAAAAGGAATTATCTCCAATCTTTAGAAAATAACCTTACAATCTTAGAGATCTGTTGATCAAAATCAACCTGAAACACTGTTACACAACCAACACAAGGACTTGGCTAGCTTCAGATTTCCCAGGATTTGTGAAGTGTACCAATTGCATAACTTGTAAATATTTAATATCAGGCAAGATATTCAAACATCCTCATAGCAACAAGGATATCACCATTAGGCAACATTTGATGTGCATATCAACACAAAGAAACAAAAAAACACAAAGCTCTCCAACCAGTAATGCAATAAATAATTGTCAGAAAGTCCAAAGTAGCATTAAAAACATACATATACGGCAAATGTCTATTGGATGCAACTTAAATCTTTGGTGTCCTCAGTGGCACCTTTCACGTTCTGAGTAAACCGGAGAAAACAAAAAGGAAACCACAAACCATCTGTGAGTAGCCTCTGTATAATGAGACTAAATAATCTTAAATGAATGTACTTAAAGGGATAGTAATGTTTCATAATAAAAGCAGCTCTAATTAATCATCATAGTATTTGGACTTTGGAGAGTGTTATTTCAATTCTGTCAGAGTTGTAGTTCAAGAGTAATTTAATGACAAAGTATCCCCCTCCCGCTCCTTTTACTAATGTAAGACTGCTCAGCCAGAGCAGAAGGGAGGTGCCCAGGTAGATTGCAGAGAGGGACAATCTTCAATTAAGATAAGGGAAAAAGCTGAAAAACTTGTCAAGGGGGGCAGGGCTTTCATTGTTCTCATAGGAAGAAGATTGTCCCCTGCTGTTATCTGTCTGGTCTTACAACCAGATTCCACATCTGAGAAGAGATGGCTTACACTAGGTAAAAGGGGCGGGAGGGGAAACTGTCATAGTAGCGTTGGCTGCCGAGCCGACCGCCACCTTACCTGCATGTTCAGCCAGCATTCCGGGTAGGCGGCAGCTGCTGGCCATTCCACTACCCGGCAGCCTAGCCGCAGCTTCTTCTGGAGGGTTCACAGTGTGCTTTGGTGTGCTTCCAAGCTAGACACGCGTCTGCATTTAAAGGGACATGCACACTTTTTGGTCTCCTCCTCTTCCGGGGGGCTGGTCTTGATAACCCACTGGACACCACTCTCAGTTGCCCTTTCGTAGTGTCCAGTGAGGTTGGGAGGTTGTAGTGCTGACTAATCCGTTCTGGTTATGACCATTGGCTTGTTCTGACAATCTGCTCTGTGTATGATCCTGGCTTGTCTGAGAACCATTCTGGTGCATAATCTGCGGCTCTGTTAGACTACCCTCTCTGTGTATGACCCCTGGCCTGGCTGACTATCTGTTCTGGTGCTGATGTTTGGCTTTACCTGACTTCCCGCTCTGTGCGTTACGCTGGTTGGTCCTGTTGCCTCCTGGCTACTGACCTACTGCTCGGTGTTTCCTAACACCCTTGCCTTCCTGTATATCACTATCTACTTGAGTTTACCTGTGGTTGTCAACTGCGCAACCAGCATACAAACGCTCCAGGGGATAGCTGTTGGGTACCTTGGTAGCTCTAGTGGCCTCTTATGATCTTGGGTTCTGTTAGTACAGGTGTGGACCTGTCGGGCGATTCCTACCTTAGTCGGTACAGGTGCGGACCTGTAGTATAGCTCTGGAGCGGTCCTGAGCAGAGTCGCTACTGATCCTTCCTTCCTATCCTCGTCAGTACAGGTGCGAACCTGTGGTGCGATACCTTCCTTGTCCCTTAGTCTGTACAGGCGCGGACCTGTGGCACTTTCTTGCTGGTACCCTGTCGTACAGGTGCGGACCTGTAGTGGAGCTCTGGTGCGGACCTGAGCCGAGTCCCTCCTTACTATCCTTTGGGCTCAGTTCATTGTTACTACAGAAAAGCAGTCGTTACTGCGATCCATGTTGTATTGTGCTCTTACTGTACCATTGCCTGTATGTGTGTTTCTTAATAAAGCTTTGGTTAATTAGTACTGACTCCAGTATCGTTATTTAATCCGTGATATTACGAAAGGGCCATGTCTACGGACGGTACTGGCAACCCTTCTAACCAAGACCTCCTAGCCAGAATGGATCAAATGATGCTGGCTTTGCAAACCCTGTTGAACCGTACCGCTCATCTCGACCGCCCAGTCGGTCAGTCAGTGGCCTCCCCAGTTGCCAACCCGGCACCGATAGCTCCAGCCAACCCTGATGCAAGTGTGATCAGGGGTTCCTTGTGGCACGCTCCTACTCCTCAACGTTATGAGGGAGACCCGGCACTGTGTCGTGGGTTCTTGAACCAAGTAGGCATATTTATGGAAATGGTTCCGCAGGCTTTTCCTAACGATCGCAGTAGAGTTGAATATCTTATTACTCTCTGGCAAGGCTTTAGCTTGGGCCAATCCACTATGGGAGACGGACAACCACAGGTAAACCAAGGTAGATAGTGATATACAGGAAGGCAAGGGTGATAGGAAACACCGAGCAGTAGGTCAGATCCAGGAGGCAACAGGACCAACCAGCGTAACGCACAGAGCAGGACGTCAGGTAAAGCCAAACATCAGCACCAGAACAGATAGTCAGCCAGGCCAGGGGTCATACACAGAGAGGGTAGTCTACCAGAGCCGCAGATTATGCACCAGAATGGTTCTCAGACAAGCCAGGATCATACACAGAGCGGATAGTCAGAACAAGCCAATGGTCATAACCAGAACGGATTAGTCAGCACTACAACCTCCCAACCTCACTGGACACCATGAAAGGGCAACTGAGAGTGGTGTCCAGTGGGTTATCAAGACCAGCCCCCCGGAAGAGGAGGAGACCAAAAAGTGTGCATGTCCTTTTAAATGCAGACGTGCATCTAGCTTGGACACGCGCCAAAGCACACTGTGAACCCGCCGGAAGAAGCTGTGGCTAGGCTGCCGGGTAGTGGAATGGCCAGCAGCTGCCGCCTACCCGGAATGCTGGCTGAACATGCAGGTAAGGTAGCGGTCAGCTCGGCAGCCGCTGCTACTATGACAGAAACTTTGCTTATGAATATCTCTCAAACCATAACGGTTTGAGAGATAAGACTTATATCATTCTTCATGTTTTTTTAATGCCTATAAAATAGAATAAAGATAAAACGAAGTATTACTATCCCTTTAAAAGACCTTTTCTTGTAACGGATGCCTAAATAAGTCAAATATAGAACAGCGTGGATCTGAGTATATTACCTTCAGCCCACAGGTTTGAAGAGTGATGGATCACACTGCGGGTGATGATGTGCTGTAAACCAAAGATCTCTGACAGATGACAATGAGTGGTCATAAATGGGGGGAAAAGATGCTAACTCTAAGGGTCAATCTGTAGAGAATCTGACCTGAGTAGAACCCCAATATATGTCACTCACCAGATAACCTTGGAAATGGTTCAAATATGAAGCACAACCCGGCTTAAAATCAAACACCAACAGGAGTAAGATAAATAAAATAATTGATAATAATTAATAATAATTAAAAGAGACACACCATTACATCAGACAAATATTGGCATTTCCTCTGCATGGTCTATCCCGCAATGAGGGATACTCAGTTTACTCAGAACATATAAGGTGCAGAAAAATTAACCACAGAATGGGAAAATATTTTAGACAGTTGTTCTTTTAATTTAATGAGATGCATCATTCAGTTTAGAGAATAATGTTTAACTGTCACTGAGAAAGAAATAGATAACATCCATGTTTCTTTAGAATGACATGCAAGTAATCATTCATTTAAAGAACTGGATGCCAAGGCCCAAAAGAAAGTAGGCAATTTAGAAAAAGAATAGAGGGAAATAAAATCTAAAAAGCTGAATAGGGATCAAAATGATAATGCCTCCAGTCAAGTTAAATCATGAGCCAGACAGAAATTTTCTCGTACATTTAGAAGAGGCTCCAATAGGGTTCAAACATTGGTGAAGCCCAAGGAATACTCCATTAGTGCCCACCAACCAAGGCACCCGATTGCAAACTACGGGCCTACTGCATGTAATCAAAAGAAAAAAATAGCAAAAACAAATACAACAGCTCAGGGGAATACAAATCCAAATCCCATAACAAAAGAACCAATAGCATCCACATCAAAAGGCATTCCTTCTAACATCTTACTCCTTAAAAATTAATTTGAAGTTCTGCAGACTAATATTGTAGACTAATATTAAAGAAACCATAAACCATCAGGGTTCCTTTTTAGTGATCATCCAAGAAGTCAAAAACAAGGGGAAAGGACCTTCTCAGAGCATAAGGAGAAGAAAAAGAGATTCCACAGAGGTAAGTGAGGTGGAGGAAGAAGAGGATTCAAAAAGGCAAAAAAATTAAACCAGTCATCAGATAAATCGAGAAATTCTATTTTTAATCTTTCAAGTAGAATTTTAACTCAAGATGAAAAATCCCTGTTATAAAAAGGCTTATAATTTGCACTTATGTGCAAGCCTGATGAATTCTCTTTTTTTCTAGACCTCAAGAGGTTTGTTAAAGGAGCAGTAAACTTTTTTTATGAAATCACATATTTTATAGAGCATTTCCTGCTGAATAAAACAAGGGTACTCCCATCACTGTCAGATGTTTTATTCAAAATTTATAGCAGTTAAAATAATCAGGGAGTTAATTTTCTCTGGTTTACTTCCTGATTGTTCTAACTGACAGGAAGTGACAGGCAGTTTCTATCACATTCTATTGAGAACTGTATGTCTCTGATTTTTCTGACTTTCCGCTCCATTAGAATCCAACAGGAAATCTAATTAGAATTTGACCACTAGAGGGCTCTGCTAATGAAAAAAAATCATGGTTTTAAACTGTAATAACTCTGGAAATATAAATCTCTTGGCAGTGGGAGTACCCTTATTTTACTCAATAGGAAAATCCCTACAATATAGATTTTTCATAAAAAAAAAAAGTTTACTGCTTCTTTAAGGAACTGTCGCTAAAAAAAAATTAACCATTCATCAAAAGAAGTAAGCTTGGAGCCAGCTGTAGATGATTACATTTTTAAAAGAAGAAAAAGATCTGGAAAACTTAATGTTGTTGGAATCACTTTTTAAGAGAAAACTTCATAGTAACAGGCTCAGAGATAGGAAGCCGAAATGATACGGAGTTGGATAATTAATGTCTTACATACTGCATTCAAAAGATGCTCATGGTTATTTCCTACCCAATACAAGGGCCTGTATGTGGACACATTTTTCAAAGTGATGATAGATGAATTTAGGATAAAAACAAAGAATAATGGGCATTTTAAACTGAAGGATAATCTTAGTGTCAACGAACGAAAAGCATTGAAGCAGCTGAATTTAAACAAATCAATTACAATTAGAGAGGGGGACAAGGGAGGAGCAATAGTTGTGCAGCACACCACATTTAATTTATCAGATGCATTAAGGCTCCTCTCAGACCAAGAACTTAATCAGAAGCTATATAATGATTTGCTAAAGAGTCTTTTAGAAGAGGGTATGGAGATGGGTATTCTAAGCAAACGAGTTCCAATACATCTTTGTAGAATACGCTGACCCTCCCTTTTTCCTATACCGAACTTGCACAAAATTAATAAGAACTCCCCAGGCAGACCCATTATTTCTGGTCTTAAAGGGATAGTAATGTCAGAAAAAAAGTATTAACTATATGTTAGATACAATTAAAGGGGAACTACCACTCTTGTTCAAATTTGGCCCAAATAAATTAAATAATGTTCCCGGACTAACATGCAGGTAACAGCGCAGACATCTTTCCATAGTGACATCTACGCACCACCGTCTGATCCAGGAGCCAGAATCTGCTTCTGATAGCTTTACAGCTGGTCAAGCAGAAAGGGGAGGGAGATGAATAAGTGCAAGTACTCTCTTTTAATTGTATCTACCATATAGTTAATACTTTTTTCTGATATTATTATCCCTTTAACTCGTTCACCTCACATTTGTCAGCTTATATGGATTTCTTCCTGCAAAAATATGTAACCCTCCTCCCCTCATATATCATAGACTCTCAGGATGTCCTAAAAAATGTATCTAACATCTTATGGAAGAAGGTTATTTTTGGGCCGAACTAGACATATCATCATTGTATACCTGTATAGACCATATTCTTGATCTTCAAGCAGTGAGAGATTTCCTGGAAGCAGATGTTCAGTTACCTTTGAGACAGGTGGAATTCATTTATTCTCAACCATAATTTATTTTCATTCCAGGAGGATTTCTATTTACAAATCAAGGGTACGACAATGGGGACCAGGTTTGCCCCCTCATATGCAAATCTCTTCATGGGCCTTTGGGAAGACCTCACAGTCTGACCTAGGGAGAGATGGTGTATGTGTGTGTGTGGGGGGGAACCTGGTCTACTATGGCCATTACATAGACAATATCCTCATTGTGTAGGAGGTTCTACACAAGAACTAGTTATTTAATAATAACAATATAGGCTTGAGTTTTACATCTGAAATCCCTCCTAAGAGCATTGGCTTTTTGCACCTAAAACTGGGAGGTATCCCACAACAATGTATTGCCAGTTCCTTTTATAAAAAAAGAAGTCTGAAGAAATAATTTTCTATGGGCAGACAGTTGCCATCACTCAAAAAAATATCCGTTTGGTCGGTTTCACAGATTACTTAGAAACTGATTTTATTGGAAAGAGGGCATAAAATGTCAGTGGTTGAATCAGCCAGAAATAGGGCTTTAGAGCTCAACAGGGTGAAACTTTTGATTACTAAATCTAAGGCTACACCTAGTAATAGATCAACTTTGGTCACTCAATACAGTGGTGAATCTACTATTATTCATAACATCATCCAAAAGCAATGGAATATTCTCAAGTAAGATCTTCTACTTCATGATGTAATTGTCACGGTTTGTTAAGACTCTCAGACATGAGGTTAGGTAAAAACAAAACTTTATTGAAAAGTTTAAGACAATCCCATAGAGTATTATACACATACAAATAATATAAAACAGAGGCAAATGTCCATAACAATTGCAATACAGGTTCTACCGGCCTTGCCAATATACCGGGCAAGGCAACCTGGATGAAGACCAATAGGTGGCTCTACCGGCCTTGCCAAATACCGGGCAAGGCAGCCTAACGAAGACTAAAGACTAGGCTCTACTGACCCTGCCAATACCGGGTAAGGCAACCTTATGATGGAATTATAGGAGGTTCTACCGGCCTTACCAATATACCGGGCAGAGTAGCCTAACGGAATACCGAGGTAGTGGGCTCTACCAGCCTTGCCAATACCGGGTAAGGCAACCTTGAGTTGGAATAATAATAGGTTTTACCGGCCTTACCAATATACCGGACAAGGCAGCCCCAATAGGAAAGTGACAACCACAATGACTCCAGGCACTGTCAGATGGACAATAGACAGTAGAGCTGATTATAAAGACTACTGGTCAGTGGTTTCACCAGAGTCTGACACTCAGTATCCGTGTATCACAGAATGATAGCTGTCTAGGACTGGACAGCGCACTGAGAGGCTTTAAATGCAAGAGTAAGACACGAGGAGTAAACCAGTGACCTTACACAGGGTAACATCAAGCATAATAGGACTCACAGGTCATGGAGCAGACCCACAGGTCATGGAGCAAACCAACGCCCGCGCGTGATAACCTACAATGTCAATAGCGCTAGGTAGTGGAGCAAACCACTGTCCGCACACTGGTACCAAACTATGAGTAAAGCCACAGGCTAATGGAGCAAACCAGCGTCCGCACGCTGGGACCAACAGTATTGCAAATGGGCCGCAAGGCCAAGGGAGCGGAGCAGCGCCCGCGCGCTGAACCCAACAGTATAGCTATGGGCCACAAGGCCAATGGAGCAAACCAGCGTCCGCATGCTGAGACCAACAGGGTGGTAAATGGGCTGCAAGGCCAATGGAGCGAAGCAGCGCCCGCGCGCTGAACCCAACAGTATAGCGTATGGACCGCAAGGCCAATGGAGCAACCCAGCGTCCGCACGCTGGGACCAACAATATTGTAAATGGGCCCCAAGGCCAATGGAGCAAACCAGCGTCCGCACGCTGGAACCAACAGTATCGTAAATGGGCCGCAAGGCCAATGGAGCAAACCAGCGTCCGCACGCTGGAACCAACAGTATTGTAAATGGGCCGCAAGGCCAATGGATCAAACCAGCGTCCGTACACTGGGAACCAGCAGGATAGCGACTGTCTCCAAGACGACTGCAGACAATGTCGCCACGATAGCAGGAACTGGAAGCAGGAGCCGAGCAGGAACAGGCAGGCGTAGACAACCGGATCAGTAATGGCAGCGTATGGGCCGCAAGGCCAATGGAGCAACCCAGCGTTCGCACGCTGGGACCAACAGTATTGTAAATGGGCCGCAAGGCCAATGGAGCAAACCAGCGTCCGCACGCTGGAACCAACAGTATTGTAAATGGGCCGCAAGGCCAATGAAGCAAACCAGCATACGCACGCTGGGACCAACAGTATGGTAAATGGGCCGCAAGGCCAACGGATCAAACCAGTGTCCGTACACTGGGAACCAGCAGGATAGCGACTGTCGCCGAGACGACTGTAGACAATGTCGCCACGATAGCAGGAACTGGAAGCAGGAGCCGAGCAGGAACAGGCAGGCGTAGACAACCAGATCAGTAACGGCAGGGATAGACTGGCAGCAGGAACGGCAGCCTCTCTCGATGACAACCGGAACCGGACTGGAACAGACTCAGCAGGCAGGAACTCAGGAACCGGACGATCAGCAACACAGGAACACAGCAGCAGGCTCAAATATCAGCAGCAGTAAGGAGAAAGAGACTGCTGTCAGAGACAAACGAAAGGGCAACCAAAGGGTGCCCAAACTGAGTTTAAAAAGGCAATGTGAGGCGGGCTGAAGGCAGACAGCCAATGGGAGCCCCCTACAGGTAATAGACATCTGAATGCAGCAATCACGGGCACTGTGATAGTAATACCCTAACAAGGCCAAGACAACTTACAGACAAGCAAAAATATACAAGGCTAGATAGCTGCCAGGAGACCAAAAGTCTTGCATAAAAGCAAAGAAATGAGAGGCACTTTTGGATCTAAGGCTCCAGTAGGCAATTACAGGTGCCTGTAAAGTAGATGCACCAATTGTAAATTCATTGTCAAAAAAACTAGTATCAAATGCTTCACTAATCAAAACACCTATATGTCAAGAGTCTTTTCACTTATGATATTACAATTGTCATCTATGTGATAGTCTGCGGATAAGGTACCCAATATGTGGGACGCATGACAAGAACATTGAACGACCGATCTGGCAAACACAGATATCCAATTAATAAAAAGTCGCAAGATCATTCAGTCTCTAGACACTTCAACATTTGCTCGAAAGGGGGGGGGGTGTTACAAAATTTCCAGATATTTGGAATAGAACATATTTCCAGCTCTAGCCATAACAGATTGTCAGCCCTTTGCCTCAGAGAGGCTTTTTGTATATTCACCATAGACATTATCTCCCAGGGGCATGAATGAAGAATTGGAAGTTAGAAACTTCCTCCAAGGATAGGTTTTTATGAGTCCATGTTCTTTATTTTATGGCGTTCCCATTGTTATGGTCAATGTCAGAACAAGGTGAAGGTTCCAAGCGAGGCGTGAGAGTGTCTTCCCGTTATCTCCATCTCGAGCCTCATTGTGGGATAGACCATGCAGAGGAAAAGGCAATATTTGTCTGATGTAATGGTATGTGTCTTTTAATCTGTTTATTTATATATAGAAGTGGTGATATAATCCTTATTTTATCCCCTGACAAAGTCAAAGTACTCACAAAAGGCGCAGGGAAAATAAAGTGTCATTTATTTTATTTATCTAACTCCTGTTGGTGTTTGATCTTAAGCCGGGTCGGGCTTCATATTTGCACCATTCTCAAGGTTAGCCGGTGAGTGACATGTATTGGGAGTCTACTCTGGGTCAGATTCTCTACAGATTTACCCTTAGATTTAGCATCTTTTCCCCCCATTAAGGACCACTCGTTGTCATCTGTCGGGGTTCTTTGGTTTACAGCGCATCATCCCCAGCAGTGCGATCCATCACTCTTCAAACCCGTGAGCCGAGGGTGATATACTCAGATCCACACTGTTCTATACTTGAATTATTTGGGTCTTGTAAGTATATTCATTTAAGATTATTGAGAATCATTATATAGAGGCTACTTTCAGATGGTTTGCGCTTTCCTTTTTCTTTTCTCCAGTTCACATGAACATGTAATTTATATTATCATTTGCCCATGCAACCTGATCTATGTGGGAAAACAACCACCACTTTCAGGGAGCGAATGAAAAACCATAGAGAAAATATAAGGGATGCACTCAGATCAAGTTCAGTGAGAAATCTGTGGCTCCAAAAGGGACTGACAGCGCAGGAGCACGGACGTCACTATGACGAGATGTCCGTGCTTCCTGCTACTGTGAGCCTCTGAAAAGCTGGAATATCTTTGAAACCAGGTAATATTTCTGGGGACTAGCGCTACTAAGCAGCTAGTCGCCAGATGAAGAATTGATTAATGTGAACTTATTGCGGGGTGGTAGTTCCCCTTTAACTTTCATTCTAGGCCACTCCGTCCCAGCTCCTGCCAAGTGGAATTCATTCCACAACGTTCCCTCATCCAAGATCTACCTATTTAAAAAAAACTCCTCATAAAAGGTATCTAGGTATTATTTAACCATTGTTTTTCTGAAACTGCTTTATCAGTCTTGCCTAAAGCAACTCGTCTACTGTTGCTCCATTTCCTTATCACTTACCCTTACCAACATCGTCAAACAGGTAGAAGCCATATTTTCCACCCCACCTTATTAGGTCTTTCACTTCACTACCTACCTATATGTGCCTGACTTATTTAGTTGGTGGCTGCCACTCTTAGTTCTCTTCCCCACAGCTAACCCTCCATGCACACAGTTCTCTTCTCTACTGCTAGGCCTGCATACACAACCTACCTCATTCAGCTTTCATGCTACTCCACTACTCATTACATTTTAGACTCAATTAGAAAGTACCCATTCCTCTTCTTAGAGGCCATAGGATTACTAATATCATTACCCCTTTTATAGAAGCTGAAGGTTGTTAATCCTCCTCACCTCGCACGCAGAGTCTGAAGGAGTGTGGATTGTACCTTACTTTTCCCATTGATACCTAAGTTCAGTCCCCTCTCTTACCGCAACACTGAGGTCAAAGGAATCTTCATTACCCTACCTCTCCTGCAGAGGCCAAAGGCATAGTGTCCACCTAACCTCACAGCAGAGGCTGAAAGATTACCATTCCAAGGACCTCAACCAGAGGCCAATGGATCAGGCATTTCCTTATTGCCTTCCTGAAGCTGAATGTCAGTTATGATTTAGCTTTCCTTACTTCCAGTTGCCTCCTCTCAAGGAGGAGGGACTAGCTACACCGCCTTCTCTTCTAGATTGAGGCAAGCAGCTCTCCTTTCCTTGACCAAGGCTGATGGGTTCTCTTCATCTTTACCTCTCCTCAATGCTGTAGATTCAGCTCTGTCCAGTTCAAGCTTATAGTCTACATTCCCCTCACCTCTCCAAGCTGAAAGCCCCCCTCTTCCTAATTCTCTCCTCCCCCTGCTTTCCATTCCATCTCACATTCCCATCTAAAGCTTCACCTTCATCGCAAGCCCTCACACACCACCTTCTGTTTAGATGTTACAGGCATTTCTCATACTTTGTGGTACATTCCAGGGATCCATATAAATGTAATTTATATTTGCATTTTCACAATTCAATAGTGATCCTCCAATAGTCCTGTGCAGTATTCGTCATCTAATCTCTGAAATAGTCGCACTTCTATGCCACCTACGAAATTAAATGTCAAACCCTCTCTGGCTGTCCATTCAATTGCAGTCATTTCCGTTTTCATAAAAAACAAAACAAAACAAAAAAACCTTAAACCCCAGTTATTGTTACATTCCTTAGCGATCCTTGAATCCACTGTACAGTTTTTCATTAGCAAATCTCCTGGCGCTATCAGAAAATGCTACTGACATAGTCAGCCACTACTTCTTCTATGCTACCAAGAGGAAATTGTTAGGCATACATTTTAAAGTATACACTCTCTCATTTCTATTTTTCATTCTCCCCCACATACTAGTCCATGTTACCTCTCTACTAAGGCTCGATGCCGCTCTCTTGCCATAGACAGCATTTATCCCATATGCCTTCCTACTTTCCTGCTTTCACCAATATCCATTTTGGCAGTGATTACACATTATTTTCTCTCCCCTCCAGTAGATCAGTTCTTCCCCTCTTATCCAGCAAGGCCACAGGTAGCATACTCCCCTTCCTGCTTGTAAAACAGTAGGTCAGTTTTCTTCCCGAATCGCTACTTCCTTACCTCTATCATGGAGGCCATAAGTTTAGTTTGTTCCTTAACTTTTTCACAGAAGCCAAAGGTTTAGGTTCTACCTTTCCTTTTTCACAGATTCCGAGGGACTAGTTGCCGCCTTACCGCCTTCTTAAAGGCCAAAGGATCAGTTACTTCATTACATCTTCTCTGTGAGGCCGGAGCATGAATTACTTCATTACATCTATTCTAAGATACTGAAGGAACAGAAACTCTTTTACCCTTATATATAAAGCCAAGGATCAGGAATTCTTTACCTCCTTCCTAGACGCCGAAAGTCTAGTCATTTCACTTACGTATCTCTAGAGGACGAGGAATTGCTTTTTCCTTATTTCTTCCATTGCGGCAGAGTTGGTTCTTCCTTACCTCATCCACAAAGGCCCAAGGGATCAGAGACATCATTACAACTTCATTGAGGCTGAAAGACATGTCTATTTCAGAGTCTTTAGTTAGATCGTATCCTTTCTTGTCACTGAAACGTAGTTATCCCAGTATCATCAGCCACCAGGCAATAGATTATAATTCCTTTCCATTCCCTCTAATCAGTAGTCAGTTTTTCATCATTAGTCCACACAATTAGGATGCTCCATTTTGTAACTGTTGGCCCCAGCTCCTCCTCCGTTACTGTACACACTTCTTACCTTTGCCTCCCACTTTATCCATGTTTCCGGATATAAAATCAAAAGCAAAATTAAAAAAAAAAAAACAACTCAAAAATTATTTTCCAGAGTCGATTCTTTATTTCCCACCTCTTTCTCCTCCTTCTCTCCTGTTCCCGGACTGTAGCTTCACCATTTATGCAGACCAACCAGCCAAATCAAACCTGGCCATGTGGGACACTTTTCTCCAATGATGGAATGGCCATTCCATGTTCCGCCCCATCCCTTCCTTCTCATTCCCTTTCTGTTTACTCAGACACCTCCTCAGCTACTGTTACACAGCCATCCACCAGTATGCATGGTTCACAGAAACATGACCCCCGAAGCCCTCAAGCTTTCTTAATTTCCTCTACTTGTCCCCTTATAGAACTATAATCGATCATGACTGCCGCAGCCTTCTGGGGTCCAGCTTGTTCAGGCCAACCAGTCACCTTTTTCACAGGCAATCTAGACAAGTCTCACTTCATCACTAAAGGCAGATCGCCCTCCCCCATTACTATGATGATCCAGAGAAAATCGGCTTGGCTATCCTTATATAATCAACCCCATATATATAGTTTTTTCTTCCAGGTTTCCTCAATAAGCTGCTAACACTGTCTCCTGTTTTAATCTCCAGGACTTTTCAAGCTGCTACCACTGGCAGGTCCACATACTTCTTCTTGATTTAGTTTTCAGGACCAGATTTTATGTTGAATACCCTCCTCACATCTGTCAAAGCTATCATTCACAAAGCTCTGGCCCCGAACACGAGCAAAACATATGCCAAAGCCAGGGCTTCCAGATCTTCCTAATACACACTTAACCCTCTCTTATATTCTTCATCCAGCCATACTAGCATTCAACTCATATCATCACCTCCCATTCAATCTATCCCCTTTTCAATTTAACTTTCACAAGCATAAAGCATTACATAGCCTTTTCGTTCCCTAAACAACCATCCTCTCATCATACCGTGTCAAACTTTTACTCAAAGGACTATCTAAAATCCTACACCCCTCCCACGCACCCATCTCCCCATAGAAGGCCCTGTCTTTCACTGACTACCAGATTACCTTCATACCCACCCATTTGATCACCATGTTAATCACATGCCTCTTCTGCAGAGACTGAAAGAAAAGCTCCCGTCCCTTGCCTCTTTCAAAGTGGCCATAAGACTAGCTCCACTCCTTACCTCTTTCACAGAGGCCTTAAGACTAACTCCCAACCCTTGTCTCATTCACAGAGGCTGTAAGATTAGCTACAAGATCTCACCTCTTTTGCAGAGGCTGGAGGCCGAAGTCAAAAGTCTAACCACAGCTCTTTATCTCTATAGCAGAGGCCAAAGGATTAGCTCCTGCTCCTTACCTTTTTAGCAGAGACCCAAGAATTACCTCCTGCTCCATACCTCTTTAGCAAAGGCCCAAGGACTAGCCCTTGCTCATTAACTCTTTTGCAGAGGCTGAAGTACTAGTCCCCATTCCTTTCCTCATTCACAGAGGCTGAAGGACTAGCTCCCACTCCTCACCTCTTTCGCAGAGGCCAAATACTAGCTCTCACTCCTTACCTCTGTCACAGAGGCCGAAGGAAGTACACCACTACTTTCCATCCAACTTCCCTCCCCACTTACTGAATCAATCCTATATAACATGCCCTGTTTCTAATGTATTAAAAAATAAATAAATAAATAGATAAAAATAAAAAGCTAGGCTGATGGCATTCGTCTTGTTTCACACGCCATATTCCAGACCCCAGACATGAAGTCCGTCTAATTCTCTCCTATCTGTCCCAGTAGGTTATCTGCCTGGCCCTCACTTTGACCTTTCCACAAGTAATAAACTTGCTTTGTTTCAGTTTTGGCTCCTTTTTTGACTCTAATTAGGCTTACCACCTTTATGTCGGTCTTAGGTTCAGTAGGAATCTAGGTTATGAGACAATGCATCATTATTGTCCTAGTTCTATTCCTATTCGCCTTTACTGCTGGAAGCACTGACCTTAAAGGGATAGTAATACTTAAATATTACTAATCCCCATATTGTAGTAAGGTTAAAAAGAATTTAATTGCCCCAGTGTCATCTCTCAAACCTTTATGCTTTGAGAGATAGCTGCCCGCAAAGTTCCCCCCTCCCTCCACCTTCCCTGAAGTCAGTGTTGTAGCTGACTGCAGGGGAAGCCTGTTGTACAACAGTCAGGCGGCTCTGCAGCAGAGCCAAGAAAGAGTTGGTAAAAAATAATTATTTCACTGAAACGGTCTTCTATGTGTGCTTGGTTTGCATGCACATGTAGAAGACCGTTTCAGTGAAATAATTATTTTTTATTAACGCGATCTCGGCTCTGCTGCAGAGCTGCCTGATGCACATAAGACTGGATATCCCTGCAGTCAGCTACAACTCTGACTTCAGGGAAAGGGGAGGGAGGGGGGAATTTTGCGGGCAGTTATCTCTCAAACCGTTATGGTTTGAGAGATAACTGCCCGCAAAATTCCCCCCTCCCTCCCCTTTCCCTGAAGTCAGAGTTGTAGCTGACTGCAGGGATATCCGGTCTTATGTGCATCAGGCAGCTCTGCAGCAGAGCCGAGATCGCGTTAATAAAAAATAATTATTTCACTGAAACGGTCTTCTACATGTGCATGCAAACCAAGCACACATAGAAGACCGTTTCAGTGAAATAATTATTTTTTACCAACTCTTTCTTGGCTCTGCTGCAGAGCCGCCTGACTGTTGTACAACAGGCTTCCCCTGCAGTCAGCTACAACACTGACTTCAGGGAAGGTGGAGGGAGGGGGGAACTTTGCGGGCAGCTATCTCTCAACGCATAAAGGTTTGAGAGATGACACTGGGGCAATTAAATTCTTTTTAACCTTACTACAATATGGGGATTAGTAATATTTAAGTATTACTATCCCTTTAAGTATTAGGCTCTGCCTGAATTTGTGGTTGGGACTGCAAGCCTATTTATTCTCAACTACAGCACTGCCATTATGACTCATTATGTTGTAAGCTCCTCCCTATGCTCCCCCCATGTTTTCTTTCTACTCTCTATTTAAGGAAGTCCTCTAATCAGGCTTGTAACCTCAATGTCGGTCCTAGGTTCAGTAGGAACCTGGGTTATGCCACAGTACATCATTAATGTTCTAGTACTATACATATCCATCTTTACGGCTGGAAGCCCCGACCACAATTAGTAATTTATGTCTTCTGTGGGGGTGAAGGGAGATTAATATGCCTACATGCACTTTTTGTTTTTACAAACCCTCATAAGGATATGTTCATTAGCATGAAGAAATCCTAATATTAAGGACAAGACTTGAGACATATTCCCCAAATGGATGCATTTTGGCTTTGTATTTTTGTTTCATTTATTTGAGTTTTTGTTTCTTTCTTTGTGGAATATAGGTAATCCCACATCATACCAGTGCAGGTGATACTGTAACTTATCGAAAGTGATTAATGGACTCAGTTAAGCACTAATTATCTGTAGTGCTTTGTATTCCTGCCCAGGAAGGGTTTAATCTGGTTAACTTTTAAAATGCCGCATGCAAAACAGCTTGCGGCTACAAGGCGCATTTAACATGATGGAAAGGATGACATGAGAATCTCTCCCTGCATGAAAGAGATTCTCATGTTGCTTCCTTAAACAGCGCTACAACCCAACTCTAGTATTTGCCTCTGTCACACACATTAACCTCTTAGATGCTAAAGGGGCAACTGGCAGTGGGTTTTGGAACCTCGTCACTGGTCCGATGCCACCCTGATGCAAGAGAGTGTACTCCATCAGCTGCAGTTGTCCTGAAGGGACATGGAGTGATGTGCTTATCACTATCCAAACTCCAGCTTCATCTGCCTGATGCAGACCAAACCCTCAACCCCTAGGGGACTGGGTCCCATTAACCTTTTCAGTGTCAGACGGATGGGCAAAGGCACTATGTTGCCCACTTCAATGACATCTGGCAATATAAGTGTTATCATGCAAAGGGTACATGGGGAAATGAAAGATCCCAGCTGACGCATAACATCTTGAATATATAATTAATGTCAATCATTAATGTGCTTCTTGGATTTTCACATTAACCCTTTGAGTGCCAGAGGAGTATGCAGCGCAATGCATTACGTACCCCTCTGGCACTCAAAGGGTTAATGAGCTGTGACCACGAGGAGCATGCAGGGGACTGACTGACACTTTTGTTTCCCAAGCGGAGCTGCAGCAGCAAAAGGCAGAGGAAGCTGGCTAGTACCAAGGTCTGCAGGTTTTGGGACTATACACACAAAAAACAAAAAGAGAAAGAAAGAAAAAGAGAGCTCTCAGTTACAAAAAGGAGCTCTCTATTCCTTTAGCGCTTAGCTACCATGTACAGTATTAGATAATATACCAAAAATAATAATAAGATAATAAATAAAATAGGATGAAATAAGATAAAACAACAACCTGCACAAAGTCAGTCTTTAGTTCAAAGTTGACTTATCAGTTCAAAGAATAAACATATATCACGCTTAAAAGTAGCCAAAAAATAAAAAGAGGTTCCGTTAATAATTTTGGACTCAGATGGAACTATCTTCTCAGTTGGTAATAAGTTTCTCGCTTATGGCATCATATTTAGAGGTGTCCTTTGGGTTCACAGATCTTCACAGCTGTCTCCCTCAGTTCGCTGCCCGTTACACACTAGTGGATCGTGTAGAATTCAAAGAACTGTAGAACAATACAAAAGAGAAAAGGGAGCAGATCCCTCTAAGAGCACCAGCTGTTTATGTGAGTATTATTGTGACCCCCAGTAATCAAAAATGCTTAGCAGATTCAAGCAAATATTTACTCCATAATCCACCTCTTATAAGCCACACGTCTTCAAATTCTCAAATCCATCGAAGTTCCAAAATTTTTTTAGCATACAAGAAAGAATATCCATAAGAAATAGGTCTTGTGGTACTAATACTGCAATATATACTTATATTTTTTTTATATTAATGTACATGTGTATGTGCAAAAAGAATTTTCCATGTATGAATTGTGCGGTTCTAAGGGAGAAGATTCCAGTAACTCTCATGAATATTAAAATTAACAATGACATCAGTTTGATATAAAATACTATAGCGTTGGAGGATAAACATATTAAATGCAATATAATATATGGATAAGAGATAATTATCTGTGTATGATTCGGTCAAGCACAGTAATCTTTAACATCGTGGATGTTTTAATGAAATAAACACTCTAGACGTTTTTAATAAACAAAGATATAGGTATATTAGTTTTTATATATATATATATATATATATATATATATATATATATATATTTTTTTTTTTTTTTTTTTTTTTTTTAATGCCAACAAAACAGTTATTTTATTTATCTTATGACTATATTTGAACTTATGCATCTCACTGATGGAACACATTACCTCACCTCCGGTTTTTGGTGAAACAGGTTTGTTGAGACGCAGGAGACAAGAGTCCCGAACTAGATATTGGGACACAAGAAACTCATGCGCCTCAGAATTGGAACGCATTATGCCATTTCCGGAGGGACGAGGCGGATCAATCAGAACGCAAGAGATGTCATCACAAGGAGTCCCACGAAGGAGCGTTCACGGTGCCCGTGATTGCTGCATTTACATGTCAGTTACCTGCAGGGGGCTCTCCATTGGCTGCTTGCCGTCAACCCGCCTTATACTGCCTATTTAAACTGAGCTTAGGCACCCTTTGGTTGCCCTTTCGTGTTGTCTCTATGCTGCTGCTCCTGCATGGTGTTCCTGTGCTTCCTGGGCCCTGTCGCTGTTCCTGATTGCCAGTGGTATCCTAGCTCCTGCCTACAAGTCGCCTGGTTCCTGCATCTATTCCTGATCCGGTTGGAGTTGCTGTTCCTGTTGTTGTTCCTGCTGCCGTTCCTGATCCGGTCGACCGTCTGCAGTGTTGATCCTCTTCATCCTCAGCGGGGTTCCTGTTTCATTATCTACCGGATGCCTGTCGTTCCCGGTGGTCTGGGCGCCATTATTATTCTCTCATTGGTTATTCCAGTATGTGGGTACTGGTTCGCTCCACGGTAACCGGCTGCTGTCGCACTGGTAAAGTCTTTGGTTACGCCGGTACGCAGGTACTGGTTCGCTCCACTGTAACCGGCTGCTGTTGCACCGGTAAAGTCATTGGTTACGCCGGTACTGGTTCGCTCCACTGTAACCGGCTGCTGTCGCACCGGTAGAGTCACTGGTTACTTCAGTACGTGTGTACTGGTTCGCTCCATGGAGACTAGCTGCTATTGCACTTATGAGCCATTGGTTATTCCAGTACGCGGGTACTGGTTTGCTCCACTGTAATCGGCTGCCACTGCACTGGAAGGGTCATGGGTTACTCCAGTACGCGGGTACTGGTTAGCTCCACTGAAACTGGCTGCTGATGCACTGATTGAGTCTTTGGTTATTCCGGTACACTGGTACTGGTTCGCTCCATTGTAACCGGCTGCTGTTGCACCGGTAGAGTTCTGTTTACTCCAGTAAGTGGGTACTGGTTTGCTCCACGGTAACCGGTTGCTGTCGCACCGGTTGTGTCATTGGTTACTCCAGTACGAGGGTACTGGTTCGCTCCATAGATTGAGGCTGTCCTGTCCTAACAGCCTGACAGTTCGAAGGTTTCTGCCAGTACACGGGTACTGGTTTGCTCCTCGCATTACAGGTGGCTAGTTGCGCTTCCAGACTACCCGGTGGTGACTGTGGTATACTGCTCGTTATTGTTCCATCCTTTTATGAGTGGCAGTCCATTTCAATCTATATATCCTGTGGCCTCGCTTGTCATCATTGGTGACTGATTGTCTCCACCTAGCCAGTCACCTCGGCCACCTTTGCTGCCCTCACTATCAGCAGTGGGCTGCATTGCCCGGTATTGGTAAGGCCGGTAGAACCTGGTCGTGTCTATTCCTTAAGGGTTGCCTTACCCGGTATTGGCAAGGCCGGTAGAGCCTCCTTACCTACAGTCCCAGTGACTTGGCTGCCGTGCCCGGTGTATTGGCACGGTCAGTAGAGACTCATTACCTGCAGTCCTAGTGTCTTGGCTGCCTTGCTCGGTATATTGGCAAGGCCGGTAGAGCCTCATTAACTACAGTCCCAGTTTCTTGGCTGCCTTGCCCGGTATATTGGCAAGGTCGGTAGAGCCTTCAGTATTCCTTGCATGAGTCTCCAGGCTGCCCTGCCCAGTATATTGGTAAGGCCGGTAGAACCTGTTACCATCTTGTGCCATCTAAGGTTGCCTTACCCGGTATTGGCAGGGCCGGTAGAGCCTGCATCCCATTCCATGTATCATTATTATGCTCCTATGTAAACTGCTATATATATATCTTGTATGTGTATACTACCCAATAGGGTTCTCTCTAACTTTTCAATAAAGTTATGTTTTTACCTATTCTCTCTGTCTGAGAGTCATAACAAACCGTGACAGAGCGTTAGAGAGAGTGTATTGGAATATCTTCTAATGAAAGGTACATATAAACCCTGATAATGTTAAGCTTTACTTGATTTTATCTATTTATGCTTCTAACTTGTTTTGACCCTTAAGAAAGTGTTGCTCCAACACGAAATGTGTTGGGTGATTTATTTATTTACGTAGATAATTATTTTACAAGTTTGTTTTAAATTGTATCTTACTAATAAAAAATAAAAAAATTTGGAACCTCGATGGATTTGAGAATTTTAAGACATGTGGTTTGTAAGAGGTGGATTATGGAGTAAATATTTGCTTGAATCTGGTAAGCATTTTTGATTACTGGGGGGGTCACAATAATACTCACATAAACAGCTAGTGTTCTTAGAGGGATCTGCTCCCTTTTCTCTTTTGTATTGTTCTACAGCTTTTGGGAGTACAATGCCAGTACTTCCGCAGGCAGGTACAGTGCAACCCCCCCCCCCAAAAAAAAAAGTAGAGTTGGCTTGTAGTGCTGTTTAAGGGTGCGATATGACAATCTCGTGCTTTGATGCAGGGCAAGATTCTCATGTCACCCTTTTCATCATGGCGACATGTTAAGTGCTCCTTGTAGCTCATGCTGTTTTGCATGCAGCGGTTTAAAAGGATACCTCAATCTCTTGGGGTATAAAGGGGTGTGAAAATTTCTGCAAAATTGTCTTGAAAAAGGTGTGCCGAAATTTGAACTAATACAATAAATCTAATTATATATACACGGGTGTGTAACATTCACACTATTTACAAAGACATCCCACAGTGTCAGTCTCATTGTGTCTTACTCTGTTGGTCTCATGCGGAGTTATGTACTAAAGTAACTCTGGTTAAAATCTGAAGCAAAATATCTATCACTTTATCAATGAAGGAGTGGAGAGTGGAGCAATTTTATTGCAAATCAAGTTACTTTATATATTAAAGAAAAATCCCATCTGTAATACGTGGCTTTTTTAAAATTTGTTACATAAGGTGAAATTGTTTTCCCCAGAATTATCAGACTTTCATCTTGTTAAATAAGCTCCGTAGGGTGTAAATTCTTTGCCCTGATTTTATGGTTTTGCACCCAGGATACTTAAATATGTAACCCCCCTTGTTTGTTGTGTATGCCTATCTGTGTGTGTGTGTGTGTGTGTGTGTGTGTGTGTGTGTGTGTGTGTGTGTGTGTGTGTGTGTGTGTGTGTGTGTGTAGTTTTCTGTGTACCTTTTTTGTTTGTGGCTGTGCTAGTCAGGGGGGGAAGGGAAGTAAGAGAGAATGAAAGGGAAAAGAGAGGAGGGATGTGGAGAGAAAGTGGTCAGTGAAAGGTAAGGGAGAGAGAGTGTCTGGCCTGGAAGAATAAAGGAGGGTGGGGAGAGAAAAGGGACAGTGAAAGGCAAAGTGGAGAGAATGTGTATGGCAGATAGGGTTGCCACCTAGCCAGTATTTTACCGGCAGGCCGGTAAAAAATTGGCTTCTTTCCAATGTTAAGTCTATGGAGGGAAAGCCTTGGCCGGTATTTTTTTGAAGAAAAGGTGGCAACCCTAATGGCAGAAGAATAGAAGATGGGGGTGAGGACAAAGGGGATTTCAAGAGAAGAGACATTTGGGAAAGGGGAGAAAGATGAGAGAGAAGTTCAATGGGAGAGAATGAGGATCAAAGGGGGAGTAGAGGAAAGTCAATGGGGGAGATAAGTGGGAGAGAATGGAAATAGGGGAGAAAAGAGAAGCCTGTTGGGAAGAGGTATGTAATGGGGAGAAAAAGGACAGTGAATGAGAAGCTGGGGAGAAGAGGACAATGGGAGGAGACAGGTGGGAAAGAGACAGATTTAGCCCCAGAGGTCCAATGCACTGAAATACATTTAACAACATTTATCTGCTAAAATATATACATCCCTTCCCAAAATGTCTGCATTTAAAAGTCCCTAATGCCTGTTAAAGAATGGCTGTAATTCAAACAATGTATCCCTTCAAAATGTGACAGGTATTGGGTTAAAATATGTATGTTATGTGAAATCAGCTATGGTCATTATTTTGCATACATGATGAGAAGGCCTGTAAACTGGATCAACCAGGCTAGCCATCAATTCTGGCCATAAAGGGCAAAACTGTCTTGATGTATCTCACCCAATATTGAATAAAGGGTATTATCTTTAATAGATAATTTAATAGTGGGTAAAAAATTCCTTCCTGACTCCAAATGGCAGTCAGATATTTCCCTGGATCAACAACCAATCTGCACTGAAGCCATCTGTCATAATTTTCAATATTGTTCTGTGCTAGATAGGCATCCATTGCTTTTTTGAAAGCAGCTGCATTATCTGCAAGTACACCATCCCGAGGCATGGAATTCCATAGCTTTACCTCCCTTACTGTAAATAACCCCTGCTTTTGTTTTAGTCAAAAGTGCCTTTCCTTTAGTCATAATGGATGACCTCTTGTTCTTAGCTCAGTTCTTTGAGTGAATAATTCATTGGATAGTTCAAGTAAGAAACCAATGTATACAAGAAAGTTGTGCAACCAATATGTGACCCAAAATATAAAAACAATCAATGTGCACAAGGAAAATGCACAATCAAACACCCATGAGCCAGAAACAAAAGTAATATGCACACGCAATATGCATATACAAGTTGCATAACCAACATTCACACGCAAGGCAAATAATCAATATGTACTAGCAAATGGCACAGATGAGGAGCATAATTTGCATAATCAGGGAAATGCATAAGGGAGTATATAGGTGGAAGCCCAATTAGATTACACAAATTAGGTACAAAAGAAGGCATAACAAAGATGCAAAGGTGAATCTAAAAATCGGATGTTTATGTTGGAGATATTGTAGCGATATAGAATCCATACTTAATGATTATAAAGGACATAATTAAACTAAGATAAACACAATGTGCACCTTTATTTGACAGATACACAACAAGTAAAAATAAATATAAATGTTTAAAGGCTAGCCTGTATATAACAAGTACATGAGAGACTGTTCCACGGCTAGTCACCACTCAAAAAGCATCACATTTTAGCTCTCTAGTGCCATTACAGTGGAGAAATTTCCACATGTACATTAGACTAATTCTGTCCAAAAGGGCGATCCAGTTCCAAAATGTTGGGCAAGGCCCCTCTGCATGGGAAATACCAGCCAACCCCACATGTACTTTTTGACCTTGTTTGGACCTCATCAGTGAGGTGCAGCTGGCTTCCCAGGCACTGAGAGCAAAGGGCCTACATATGGATTATCCTTCACCCTTAGGGAGACACCCTAAGACTTTTCAAAACAACAAGCTAAAGTCTGTGAAACGCTCTGAGGATAAACAAAAGTAATGTTGCCTGTTGCATGGCTAGTCACCACTCGACAGGATCATGTTTTAGCTCTCTTGTGCCACTACAGAGGAGAAATTTCTACATACACATTAAACTATTCCTGCCCAAAAGGCCAGTTCAGTTCAGTTCAAAACAATGGTCAAGTCCCCTCTGCAAGGGAGATACCAGCCAAACCAGGCATACATTTCAGCCTTGTTTGGGCCATGTCAGAGAGGTGCAGCTGGCTTCCCTAGGCACTGAGAGCAATGGGTCCACATATGGATTAACTTTTACCATTAGGGAGACACCATAAGCATTTACTTTCAAAACAACAAGCCACAGAATGTGAAAGGCTATGAGGATGAACAAAAAGCAATGTCACCGCTCAAGAGAATCACATTTTAGCTTTGTAGTGCCATTACAGAGGGCCCCATATAAAGACATCCACTGGTCACTTAGATTTTTGTTAGGCTTTTTTTCATTTTCAGTTCATATCAGCTGTTTGAAGATGCGTTAAGGAACTCTGCACCCCAAAAAAAGTGTGCAGATTTCCCCTGTTAAAGTGGGCCCCTTAACACATCTTACTGCTAAAGCATTGAATTGACTTGCAGATTCTGACCTTTTCTGATGTGTTTCCATGGGGTCAAATGGGAGTTCAACTTATCGCCGGAGGTGGGGTTTTTTTGCAGTTACTTTTTCATAGCACAGTTAATTGAATTGTTTGAAAAAAATATTGTTGGGTTTTTTTTGGAGTCGGGTGAATTGAATCAACCCCATTATGAGATAGAGAGAATTTAATTTCCATTTGTATTATTACAATAGATCAAACATCCTAGCCACATTCATTTTCATAACCATTGGTGCAAAATAGGGACAGCTCCCTTGCACCTCTATGAAGAAAGCATGAAAACAAGTGCCAGCTGTGCCAAAATCAGTTGAAACGTTTATCAAAACATATAGAAAGAGCAGTAACTACAGAGAGACGTCAGACAAGACACTCAGGAATCTTATGTCCAGAGGATAAGGAGTTGGACTGAGCAACAAGACACAAGCCTGATCAAAACGCATCACAAAGCTACCATCCACCCTCAGATACAAGCTATGTGTGTGCTCATCTCAATTTATGGTACAACTACAACAGCCTTTTCTCTATGTAATATTGCTGCCAGGAAAATAAATTTACAACAAACTGGAAAAAACTCTCCTTTCTTTCACCCTGAAAAATCATTGTTATGGCAGCTTGCGAACAACAACATCAGGAAAAATATCATCCCTAGAGGGTGTTCCCTTAGTATAGGTGTGTCCAACTCACAGCCTGCATGTGGCCCGCTTCAGGCTCAAATACAGCCTGCCGCATGAAGCTCATACAGTCAGAAATATGGCCAAATGTGGACTGAGCAAACTGGAGAGAGAGGTGATTAACTTGCCTTTCTCTCTACTCTTGTCTGCCTCTCTTCAAGCATACTCGGCTCCATTTTCATGACTGGCAGGTAAAGAAAGGGTATCTTGCCCTCTCATTCTTCAGTCAAAAATCCAGTAAGACCTGCATAATCCATCCCATCCCTCTTCACAGCCTGAACACCAATCTAGCTCGCTCCCGTTTTCTTTCCTGCCCACACATTCTCTCGATAACCCGCTCTCCCACCCTCCTTCTGGGCCATTCTTCCTCTTACTCTGTTCTGCCCATTCTCTTGCCTGGTTCACATTTCTTCCTTTCTGCTGGCCCATTCTCCTTCCCTCCACTTCAATTGCTGGCCCCTTCTCCCTCCTGCCTCTCAAATCCCTTGCCAAACCCTACTTGTTCTCAGTCTATCCCTTCTGTTAGCCTACTCTTCTTTCCAAATGACCACATGCCAGCAGCAGGAGCAGTGATGTAGGCTGCAAACAGTACGTCGATAACCTAACTCTCTCAAGGGCTACTATCAGGGAGGTATAGGCAGTATGGGACCCAGCCAAGAAGGGGGATCTGCTGTTTGTCAACCTCCCAGACAGCAGCAGGCAGGCCCAGTGTGCAATTTTGAGCTGTATGCAAACTGTGTACATAATGCATATGGCACTAAATGTGTATGTGGAGCTCTGTCTCATTTTTGGGCAATGTTCCACAGTTCAGTAACAGAATATTCCATTGGCTGGCTGGTCTGGTGCTGGATCCTACTCACAGTGAGTTGATTGAGGAGCGAAGCTACCAACCAGAGCCATGGAGATGTGGAGATTGTGTTCTGAAGGTTGCCTCATCCAGTGAGGCAGAAGACAGTGGGTGGAATTGTTGGAGCTGGACTAATACTATCTGCCTCATGTGATGTTGATTGAGGTACCGAGGAGGAAGACAAGATGGAGCTGGAGTACAGAAATAGACACGGCATTACTGTGTGCGTGAGTAATGGCTTGAAGTGATAGGAATGGAAGAAGTTATATGCGGTAAGGCGAGTGGGACAGTCAGTCAGTGGGGCTGATGTTGAGGGCTCTGCGAGGCAGTAGAGAAAAGAATGCTTGGAAGGGTATTACTGGGCAGGGGCATGTGTGGGAGATGGAGCAGAGAGAGAGAGGCAGGTGGTTTGGTAGGAGGTGGAGAAGGGGTGTTGGCTTTGGCTTTAGATTTGTGTTGGGCCTCCAAATTTCTGATGGCAGCCCAGACAGGCCCTCTTAGAGAGGATGAGTGGGGCTAAGAGAGAGAGAGAGAGAGAGAGAGACAATCTCTCTCAGCCCCACTCATCCTCTCTCTAAGTGTGCCCATCCCCCTCTTTCAGCTATCCCATGTCTTTTCTCAGCTTTAAAGGGGATGTATAACCTTATACAATGTTTTTATCATAGCTTTTGTTAATAACGTAGTAATAGGAATGCTGGTTGTTTTTTTAATGTACCTACTTTTACGCTCTTTCTAAACTCCCATAGTCCACCCCCCTGGCCCTGTCATCTGCCTCTTTCACACTCTGGCCTCCATCCTCCACTCTTCTCCCTCTCCGACACCCATCCTCCACTTTCTATCTCTTTTTGGGGCTATCAGGGGCCAGTGTCTACTCACAATACACTGATACTACTGCCTTCTATCACCTCACAAATGAATTCCCTGCCTGAAACCAATCACCCCACCATATCTACCAACAATCACAGACACTGATGGTGGGTTGTTTGGATGCATGCAGAAGGAGATGGTGGGTGACTGTGTGGGTGGGGATTCATGACAGGCATAGGATTTGGGGTGATTAAAAGCAGGCAGGTGCTGGTGGTGTGACTACAAGAAGGCAAAAGATGGTGGATAAATGGAAGTAGTAATTGAGGCAGGGAAGGGTGGTGTGATTACTGGTATTGGATGGTAGGGTGACTTAAGGGAGAGCATAGAGGGATAATGGAAGGCAGCTTAGCCTGAGCATGGTGGTATGGTTTGAAACAGCTCATGAAGGGGACGGTGTGGTATTATTAGGAAGTATATTACCTTTATTGTCTCATATTAACTATATTTGATGTATTGTTCTGTTAATATTTCTTAACCCCTTACCACCCGAGGACATACATGTACATCCGGAGCAGATGTCCCAGGTGGACAGAGGACGTACATGTACATCCCGGAAGTCATTTAAACAAATGAAACAAAAATGTTCGGCGGGCGTTACGTGCCGGTTGCGTGCGCGCACGGCCGGTCACTAAGGGCTTAAAATAATAGCAAAAAATAATATTGATATTTAACACTTCTTATTTTTGCAGCCCTCCGCCATGGGCATTTTGCTACGGCCCTCAGCCAGAAAAGGTTGCACACCACTGCTTTAGTGAGAAATAATGACAGAGTGAAACAAATATTAGCCAAGCAGCTGTTGTCCTGCTTCTTTCCTTGGGCTTGATTCAACAGTCGGTAACCAGAAAACCAATACCGAACTGTGTTTCGCAGCTATTCAATAAGCCTTCTACCAGAGTGGACAACGAGCATAGACAGCAAAAATCCAAGTAACCTGATAACGTGCGTCGCATCTTTTTTCCTCACTGTGCATTAATTTAATTTGGTAAATGACACCAGATACGTAAATTTCAAAGGAAAATAGATGAAGCTCAACGTTATCAGGCGACACTAAATGCAGTCAAAATAAGTTCAGAACCACAGCCAGTCACCACACAGGAAAGTATCCAAGTCAATTCAAATAAATATATATATACCCCAAAATAACTGACAAACACTACCTGTGTTTGGAAGTTCTCAGAGCCACAGCACAGGGCCCAGGAGCGGAGGATAGACATAGTGACAGATAAAGACAGGAGTACACATTGAAGAGACTTGGAGTAGGGAGCGGAGAGAATTGAATACGGAAAAATATAACACACGTTGGCACATATTGCACGCATCACATCCACACACATCTTTTGTTTTTGGACACACAACATATTTATTATTTTTATTTCATACAGTGTGATTGAGAGAGTGTAATGGAGTGGCAGAGACTGATTCTGATCAAATGAATCTGTAAGTGAATGGGTGTGTGAGGGAGATAGGAGAGTGGTAATAGGATGGCAGGGAAATGAGTGGAGGCTGGAGGGATGGGGAGAGGTGCAGGAGCAGAAGAAAGAGACTAGCGGATCCAGGTTCATGGAAACAGGGGGAGAGGAAGACCAAGTGGGCGAAGGGTTACCCAACAACAGGCAAGTACACAGCAGCCAGCGACTGACAGGACAGTGGGAAGTGGAGGGCACGTGGCACAGGAGCACACCTCCCAAACTACATTGGAGGAGGACAGACTGTGGGACACCATGTACTCCCACGAGGAGAAATGGCCCTGGTGCACAGCATCCTGGACAGGGAGCACATACTCTTCTCCATCACCCTAACATCAGGTGGAGGATGCAGTCAATGCAGTGTCCAAGTACAAGCGCAACTCGGACTCCATCAAGAAGCGCTGGGGGGACTGCAAGAGATCAGTCAAGAACAATATGGAAAACTGTTCCATCATGCAAGAGGAACCGGAGGTGGTCCACCAGAGAATATCACCTTCAATGCCTGGGAGGAGATGCTCCTCCAAAACTTGTCCATGACAGCAGGTTAGGGATCTAAGTCAGCTATGACACAGGAGATGACAGCACTCTCCAGCTTCCCAGTAAGTACCATCATACATAACTGTCCACCACACAAACCCTCTTAGCTAGTACAACACAGCAAAATGGCAGCTGAACACATGGCCATGAGTGAGCCCTCCAAGTTGAGCAATACAGTACTGATAGGGTTAAAACAAGGAGATAATGGTGTTCAGCCAAACGGAAATCTGGTGCATAAAGCAGGCCAAATAATTTAAAATCACAAAGTTAACCCCCTCAGTGCTGTGTTGCTCAAACATACTCACCTCACACAAACCATGATTGCCATCACGTTGTAATACAAACATCTGTTATGTTCTTGAACAATGTTAAGTGTTGACATCCCTGTGGCAACATGTCTAACAGTGGACGAACACAGTACACCAGGGTAATGTTGCAGAGTTTAACAGGGTTTAACACACCCCTGATAGTTGAACAAATACAAACTGCCGCATGCACACTACCCCCGTGGCCTCAAATCACACATTTGCACTGGTGCCACAACCATAACAGCAAAGTTGAGACAATCACAGTACAGCACACAAGCAAAGCAAGTCTAAAAATATAAATTGATGGGGGAACACATGCTTAACTTAGCAGCTAACAATCCCAAACATACATTTAAAATGTGATACTGGAATAAACATTCAAACTAGGGTTAGCCAAACTGGGAAACCATATTCATAGGGAACCACAACACACAAGTCTTAAGAAGCAGATGATATTCAATTGTGGATATGTGAATGGTGGTTCCAATATCCGTGTAGCCAAAGTTAAGTACCCCGGCTTCAAACATATGTTATCTATTTTTCTTGTTGGCACTTACACCATTTGTGACATGTAGCTATCCCTAAGCATGCTCACAAACCTGCTTCCCTTAGAACTCGAACAGGTCTCATGTTACCAGTTTATATCTGCATAGTTAAAATCTCCCATAATTATGCCCAAAATGCACAGCTTTCCTCATTTGCAAGAGCAGTTGGGCCTCAACATTCTCATCAATATTTGGTGGTTTGTAGCAAATACCCACCAACATGTTTTTGTTTTTTTACCTTGCACGCCACAGTTAGACTCAATTTCTACCCCACAAGGACTCCACATTATGGACAGTTTCCTCACTAATATCATCACCTTAAAATTGGATTTAGCTCTGGTTTCATATATACCATAAACCTCCCCCTCTATATTTATAGCCCAATCAGGTGTATCATCCCACCATTTTTCAGTTATACCAATTATGTCCAAATGCTCATTAACCGCCACCAATTCTAGTTCTCCCATTTTATCTACCATACTTCTTGCATTTGCCAGCATAAATCAGTTCTGATGTCTTTACATATTTACTACTTTTTTCTTATTTTTTTCTACACCTTCATTTAATAAGAGTTCCTCCCTATTGACTACATTTATCCCCACCTCTTCTCCACCCACTTGTATGGGCTGCTGCAATGCAAAGCATGGGATACCATACTGCCACTCAAGGGGTTAGAAGTGAATGTCATCATATTGCATCCCTCTTGTCATTGGCCAGGATCCTAATCACACAATATAAAACCCATACGGGAAGGGAACACATCCCAGTGGCCACATTATGACCCATGGCCACTCAATTACCGTAATTTCGGCCCCATAGGGGATCCACAGAGACCACAACCACTGACTCAGTAAACACCACCATCACAGACAACCAGGTGAACAGAATTCAACAGTTAGTGAGGAGATCATAGATGTGGTGGGGACAGAACTCCCACCCTCAAATGCATCACATGCTGGCCTCCTTTGACCTGTGGATAAATTTGCTACACCAGCAGCTGCAGCATTAGAGGCACACTCAGACCATGAGGGACAGACACACAGCAAGGAGGAGAGACATCAGCAGCACCTCCATGTGCACCATCAACACCCTCATCATCTGCTACAGCTGCTAGAACCACCAGAATGGATGAGGAGTACATCACCATCCAGAGGAGGCTACTGAGGGAGACCAGATGCTTCAACAGGAGATGCTCACCATGAAGAGAACAGCAGCCAGTATCAGCAGTCTGGAATCCCACCATGCCATCCTCCGCACAGAGATACAACATATAGAGACTGTACTCAGTGACATGATTGTCCAGCGGCTCATTGAAATATGGGAGCATAGTCACATCCAGAGGCTGCTGGTGGAGAGGCCCAACAGTCAACTGATTGGTTAACAGCAACCACCTCCCCCCAAGTGTGACACCCTCAAGTGTGACACCCAAGAGTCACCAGACAGTCTGTGAGAGCATCCACATATGCACCCCCACCAAAAAAATGATGCCATCTGTGTCATTTGTTCCCACAATAATTTTTTTTTTTCATACAAATCATATCTTTGATTCCTTCAGGTATCTAACAAGGTCAGTGACAGATACGTCTCCAGTGAATTGCAAAGCAATGCATTGAACACAACTCTTGCACTTTGTGGGAAAGTGTTTGAGCAGTGATAACCAAACAAAGCACATCCACTGTTTCCTGTTGTCCAATTTCATCTCAAAACACACCTCGCAAAGAAAAAAAAAATCTAGATTGTGTTGTCCGGGTATGATGTAAGTTGAAGGTCATCAACAACAACTGATGGGAAACAGTTCACAATCTAAGTGTGGTCACACACAGTATCATTGTTAACACACAGGGACAGTAGCACTCCAACGCAAAGGTACACCTCCTTAACATGGTATTAGGTCAGCCATGTCGTACATCACACTGCATAAACTCCACTTTTACAAAAAAAAACATTGTCTGCGCCACAAACATACAACAATAGAAAATATGGGTTGCTATAAATCATTTAATCATCCATAATGAAACATGAACTCACCTGGCCTCAAAGGCCCATGCTGACCCGGTGCAGCCCCCAACAGCCCTGGCACGGGCTTCAGCAAATGAGAAGACACAGGAAGGAGCACTCCATGGATCCACTACTCGATGTGTCAAAAATCAGTCAAGATTAAAATATCTAAATTTTATTGTAGAAAAAATATCTCCACCAGACAAAAACACAGGTACAGGTAAAACTCATATGACCTGCCCTAATACGTTTCGGGACCACATCCCTTAGGCATAGGCTGGGTAAATGAAGACCAAACATAAAATTTATACTGCTGGAGCAAACTGCCAACTTAGAGATTATAGAAACTGACGTGTCAAGACGATAGATAATCATCAAATTTACAACACCTGTTAAGTTACGGATAGACTCAAACTTTCAAATTCACATCATCAACTTCTGCCACAGTAACTCAAATCGGTAAAAGAGCATATACAGTGGATATAAAAAGTCTACACACCCCTGTTAAAATGCCAGGTTCTTGTGATGTTAAAGAATGAGACAAACATAAATCATGTCAGAACTTTTTCCACCTTTAATGTGACCTATAACGTGAACAATTCAATTGCAAAACAAACTGAAATCGTTGAGGGGAAAAAATAAACTCACAATAACCTGGTTGCATAGGTGTGCACACCCTTAAACTAATACTTTGTTGAAGCACCTTTTGATTTTATTACAGCAATCAGTCTTTTTGGGTAGGATTTTATTAGCATGGCACATCTTGATGTGGCAATATTTGCCCACTCTTCTTTGCAAAAGTGCTCCAAATCTGTCAGATTGCGAGGACATCTTCTGTGCACAGCCCTCTTCAGATCACCCCACAGATGTTCAATTGGATTCAGGTCTGGGCTGTGGCTGAGCCATTCCAAAATATTAATCTTCTTCTGGTGAAGCCATGCTTTTATGGATTTGCATGTGTGCTTTGGGTCGTTGTCGTGCTGAAAGGTGAACTTCCTCTTCATCTTCCTAATGGACGCCTGAAGGTTTTGTGCCAAAACTGCCTGATATTTGGAACTGTTCATAATTCCCTTCACCCTAAGGCCTCGGTTCCAGCTGAGGAAAAACAGCCCCAAAGCATGACACTGCCACCACAATGCTTCACTGTGGGTATGGTGTTTTTTGGGTGATGTGCAGTGTTGTTTTTGCTCCAAACATACCTTTTGGAATTATGGCCAAAAAGTTCAACCTTGGTTTCATCAGACCATAACACATTTTTCCACATGCTTTTGGGGGACTTGATGTTTGTTATTGCAAACTTAAGCTGTGCTTGGATGTTTTTCTTTGTAAGAAAAGGCTTCCGTCTTGCCACCCTACCCCTTAGCCCATTCATATGAAGAATACGGGAGATTGTTGTCACATGTAGCACACAGCCAGTACTTGCCAGAAATTCCTGCAGTTCCTTTAATGTTGCAATAGGCCTCTTGGAAGCCTCCCTGACCAGTTTTCTTCTCGTCTTCTCATCAATTTTGGAGGGACGTTCAGTTCTTGGTACTGTCTCTGTTGTGCCATATTTTTTCCACTTGATGATGACTGTCTTTACTGTGTTCCATGGTATATCTAATGCTTTGGAAATTCTTTTGTACCCGTCTCCCGACTGATATCTTTCAACAATGAGATCCCTCTGATGCTTTGGAAGCTTTCTGCGGACCATGGCTTTGCTTTGAGATGCAACTAAACAAACTTCAGGAAAATCCTACTAGAACGGCCGAACTTTATTTGAGATTAATTGGAGTTACTTTAAATGATGGCAGGTGTGTAATGACTTCTGTTTAACATGAGATTGAATGTGATTGGTTAATTCTGAACACAGCCACATCCCCAGTTATGCTACGGCGATCACATGACTCGGCACAAGCAAGAAGGGCTGAGACTGAACTGAGCGTTCGGTGTTAGCCTGGAATTAATGATATCAGCGTGCACGGAGGCACGCTGCTATCATTTAAGCCATGACGGTCCAGGACCGTCATGGGTCCTTAAGGGGTTAAGGTTGATACACGATAGCCAAGATCATGGTAAAAAGTTAGAGCAATTATGACAATTGTCCTATAAATTGGGTTGGGTATGAAAGTACTAATGTACCCAGCTACATGAGTGTGACAGCAGTAGTCAAGTACATACACTGTAGTGGACAATGTAGTAGGAGTTAAAGCAGTTATGGCAATTGCCCACTATTGGTATCAAAGATAAAGGGCATCGCTCATTAGCCCTGACATGTACAAAGATCTTATTGTGGAGATAGCACTATAGGTCAGATTGAATGTCAGGACACTGCCAGTTGGACACACATATATAGCAGGGATAGCCACTTAAAATATGTTTGTTATGAATTCAAGCCAATTATTGGAGATTAAAGTCCTATTGTCCCAAAAGAAACCCTCTGCGGAGTATCACCTCTGATTCCCACTTAACCCCTAGGATCATTGTTATTGTTGTTAACCCTTTGAGTGCCAGAGGGGTACGAAAAGCATTGCAAAGCAATGTGTTCTGTACCCCTCTGGCATTCAAAGGGTTAAAGAGAAGTGGGAGAGCTCTGGTCTCTGCCCCATGCTCAACTGGTTTTGCCATTGGCTTTGTCAAGATTCATGTATCACATGGTTATGTGAATGATGTTGTGTAATGGGGACATACTTATTGTGTCTAATGACCATGTTAAGCTAGGGATTTCATTTATTGTGCCAGTGCCTCTGTTTATGTTATCTGATGGGATGTGTACATTGGTCACTCACCCAACAGCCATCGTCCTGTATAGGCCCCATTCTCAAAGTCACAGTAGACAGAGCAGTGCCTGGGGATGTAGGAGTCATGACAACTGCCAGGATATAAAGCACAAGCACGTGTGATCCTTATGTCATTACACACCATCTGAGCATTCATGGAGTGGAAATGCTTCCTGTTGATGAAACACATGTCCCTCATGTGAAAGAGTTCTTATGCACACATATGTGCAGTCAATGACCCCATGACTCTGGGTATGTCTCCCCTGGTGTAGAACTCCTGCTTGACACATGCCCATTATATCTGGGTGGAGGAGAAGTGGATGTACCTTCAGGTCTTCCTCTTCAGGGTTGTCAGCGCCTGACCCAACACCCAGTAACATGAAGGCTGGGACATCCCAGATGTCAGTGGAATGATCCAGTTGCCATGAAATGCATGGTACGCAGCAGCTTCTCCATGCCAGATGCAGCACGATTGGTGTTGGCTATGAGGGCGACGTCATCTTTGACCTCCTCATAGAGGTCAATGATGCTATGTGACGTCAACCTTTAGCCGTCTTTGACCTCAGCCTCCACCATTTAGAAGAGCATGACCCTTCTTGGTTATATACTGGGTCTTGGTGGGCATCTGACCTCCCTGTGCTTCTCCACAGATTCCTTTGGAACCTGTGGCTGGAGGATATCTGGTTGAGGCAGCTCAAGTGTTGCTGCCTGGACTGGACCTCCACCTGGAGATGGCCTTTTGGGTGGTTCTCCAGAGAAGCATCCGACCTTGCAATAGCCGGCAAATGTGCAGGATCCTGGTGCTCCCTACCCATCGCATGCCCCCTCCTCTGATGCCTTTGCGGGCATTACAGTGGAAGCATGATGCTTGTATTTGTTGTCTGAATGAACTCACTGTAAACACGCAATATTCACAGGATGGTGTGATGTCCCTTTAAGGCAGAGGTCGGGTGTTGCCCAAATGCGGTCATCAGGTAACAAGGGGCCAGTCGGAACGAGGGCGTTGTCCAGGTGAGTGCATGCTGGTGTGGATGTTGTTGTTTCAGTGTCTTTGGTCTGATTGCTGTTTACCTGTCAGCTGCTTGTGTGAGGTTGTGCAGTGTGGTTGATGATGCCTTAGTTCTTCACTGGTTATTGATCTTGCACACCCAAGCTTAAGCTGCTTTGCTATTGATAGGTGTGCATATTGTCTTGTCTGGACATGACATATTGACATGTGTTAACCCCTGGTATGCCAGGGGAGAGTGCCACTGATTGTTGACATTTATTTGTGCATCCCTTTTTACTCAGGGTGTTGATGGCTTTATGTTGGTTGTCCATGACTTGTGTGGACGGAATGCCCATTTCAAGGATGCTTGGCACTTCAGATGTTATTTTTGCAGTTGTTCTCCTTGTGATATGTCATAATTGTTGTGTGAGCATAATTGCTGTGTTTCTTCTCTGTTTCTGTTGTTTAACAGGGGTTTTTAACCTTCGTTCTTTATGCTACGCCTGGGAATGTAGGCACAGTATTGCAGTCACTAAATGTATCTCTTTACTGTGCATTAGAACTCACCACACAAAGCTGAATAGAAAATATTTTGAGCTGTTCCATTTATGTCAATGGGCGAAATCTTACTGGCTGTTGTCATTTTTTAGGGCATGTTAGCAGTTCACCACATGGGTAATATAATACCAGATTGTGCTTGCAAAACTACCGTTGCCTATTTTTCTCTTTAACGAAGGTAATTGAATCGAGCCCCTTGTTGGGGAATCTAGAAGGAACTGAATCCATCTGTGTCATAACAATATGGTGGCCAGAGCATCAACATAAACTATCTCCCTCATAGTCATAAAACATTTATTAGCTGCAACAAAAAATACCATTCAACAACAACATGGGGAAATGGCCTCCCTAAGGAAAGTGTCATTTTCCCTAGTGCAACAAAAAAAACCTTTATAAAAGAAACCTGAAAGACAAAACCTAACTAACATGGATACCTATCTCTACAGAAAAAAAACAATCTCTCAGCTGAGGTACAACAAAAAATTATCCAGGTAAAGGGAAGGGGCCTGATATACCTGGGCAGGAAGTTTTTGATTTGTCCTAATCTCAGTTAGAGGTGGTGCATTCTCCCATTTGGTATATGCTGCAAAAGAGACATTGAAGAAAAATGATTACAGCTAGAATAAAACTAGTCAATGAAAATTCTAGAAAGACTACTTGTAAAATAGCCTGGTTTTGTAAGTTTTCCAAAAAATAAACAATTTGGGGAATGTATTTTGTGTGTTCAGAGTGCTAGCCCAGTGTTTCTCATTGTTAGTCATCAAGGAACACCAATAGGGTATGTTTTCTGGATACCCCTACTTGATCACAGGTAGGTAATAAGAGGATTGTGATTAATCTATCTGTGCTGAAAGCGATAGTAATGTTTCACAAGAAAAAGTATCGCCCTCCCTCTACTTTTACTGATGTAACACTGCTCACCTCAGAGCAGCAAGACTGTCAGGATGGATCGCAGCAAGGGACTATCTTCAGTGAGCATAAAGGGGAAAAACCTGTCAAGGGGGGCAGTGTTTTCCTTATGCTCACAGTAAGAAGATAGTCCCTTGCTGTGACCTGTCCGGTCAAGAGACCAGATTCCACATCTAAGGGGAGGAGGCTTACGCTAGGTAAAAGGGGTGGGAGGGGGATAATTTATCATTCAATTATCTTGCTCTATCACTCAATTACAACTCTGACAGTATTGAAAAAACAATCTCCATGGCCCAAATACTATGAGGATTAATCAGAGATGATTTTTTTGTGTGAAACATTACTATCCCTTTAATAAGGTATATCCATAAAACCTGACCTGTTGGGATGCCCAAAGGACTGAAGTTGGGAATGATCACCAAGGCCCAGAAAAAGAGCCTCTGAAAATGTTCAGGACTTTTAAATCTGTGATTATTACGTTTAACTTGACCCTGTATAGCTGCCAAAAGCACATGGTAAACCTGTACATATGTGGTAATCCTATGAAAAAAACATATTACAGCTAGATTTGGTGTAAAATCTTTGCAAAATTCTTCAGTGAAAAGTCAGTGAAAAATGGTTTGTCTAAATATATTTATTTGGGTTGTCTATATATATTTTTGGGGTATTTTGCAATTTTAGGTTCCCATTTTAGATCAGGACCCAGAAAAATAATTCCAGTCTAGAGTGTGTATCCAAAGAAAGTGCAATTTATCCTGAAAAAAATAATCCTGTATAATAATTAGCTAGGATGTTTGTCAGAAGCCATCATGCGCAGTAGAGACAGCCCGAATGCACAGAATGCTGGGAGTTCTGTGCTGGGAGCATTCTGTGCTTTCGGGCAGTCTCTACAGTGCATGACTGCGTCGGTGGCAGGATGCAGAGCAGGACCGGCCTCTGAACCCTTTGAGTGCCAGAGGGGTGCGCGACACATAGCAAAGAGCTATTAATGGTGAATTTATGATATAAGGACAGCCAAGTCAGTTTAAGGAGAAAAAGCATGATGGTTGGTGATGATGATCTACCTTTAATAAGACATAGACAAGCTGCCCGATTATCGGTTTTGAATGTCACTGTCTCTCCTGACCACAAATGTCCCCACAGAAATGCTGCTGACACAATAGGGTATATTTCGAAAAAAGATGAAGTACTAAGAAAATCTGGGATTTCTAAAGTTTCTGGAGGCCAAGGAGCCGCGAACCACTCAGATTTGTAGATAGCAGCTTCACCCCTTGAGGCTGAAGCGGCTGAAAAAACTACAGGGGATGTACTGCTAGGTGTGAGAGTAAACAGGGAGTGACCGTTCCAATAGTGAAGGAATGAAGACCACATAGCCAGGTCTGATCTTGCTGCCTCTTCTAAATCAATGGTATCAAAATCATCTTGAAATAAAGGAAGAAGAGATAGAAGGTGGGAAATAAAAGATCTGCCTTGAGGAATAATTAGAGTGGCAAAGTTTAGATGGCCTAGCAAGGGCTGTAGTTCTTTCTTGGTACAGGATGGTCTAGAGAGAAATTCTCTAATTAGAGATTGAATTCATCTAGTTTGTCCATGGGCAGGCTAGCCTCCATTTTGGTTGAATCATGGCTGGCATATCCCTAAAAATTGAACAGATATAGAGGGGCCAGAAGTCTTTTTGGCAGAAACCGGAACCCTCAGTTTCTGAAATGTAGAAAGCAGCTTGGAAAGACTTGATTCTGGAGATTCCACGATCAGGAAGTCATCCAAGTAATGAATAACATTTTAGCAGTGAGCATAGTTGCATAAGATTCAATTCAGCAACTCTGCAAAGCAGTCAAACAGTTTAGGACTGTTTTTTAAACCAAATGGCAATCTGACTGTGAAGTAGTAGAGGTTACGCCATTTCATCCCCTGCAGGTGCCATAGAGACGGATGAACCGGGAGGAGCTTGAAGGCGTCCTCGATATTAACTTTAGACAACCAGCAGCCTCTCCCCGCCATCCTCATCAGGGTCATGGCATCTTCAATTGAGTGATATTAAAGGGTATATTCTTCAGAGGGAATTAGTGAATTGATACTCGGCTGCAATGTCGCATGACGGGCTGAGAAATCCACTATCAAAGGTTTCTTGGCGGAGAATTTCCTAGTAGCGATGCCCAGCGGATTAGATCTCCATATCGGAAATGGGGGTGATTCGAAGGGGCCCACAATGAAACCTTTCTGTAATTCTATTTTGAGGAGAGCATCAACTATCTCTGGTTCTATTGCGGACTGAAGATTAGGAATTTCTAAAGATGCTGACGGGCAGGCCAAGATATCCGTGTGGAAGCCCTCCTGTAGACCTGAAATAACAAAGTTGGTTAGTGTCTGGTCCAGATGATTAATAAGAAGAGACTGCAAGAGACTTATGTTGACAGATGTTAGTCATTTATTATGCATAGGATTTCTGGGACGGATTGCTCAAGAGTGAGACCTGCGGCACAAAGAACAGACATGCGCCATGCGAAAAGCACTGAAAAAAAAAACATCCCCTGGCATTGAAGTTGTTGCATATAGAAGTGGAACCTAGGTAATGGATTTTACGACCTAGTTTATCATGAGAAGGAGGGGGGAGGTAGGCATACCTGGGGGGGGGGGGTTTGAATGAATGAAGCCATTGCAAAGGAAGAGGATGGGCCGCTGGAATCGGCCGTAGGGCAAAGGTTCAGGGAGTGACTGGCTGACTAGCAGAACTGACAGACTGGGGCTTGGATACCGGCAAAAAAGTTTATTATCTAACAAGCTCCAGTCCGTAACAAAATTAAATTGCGCTAAGGCTGCTGCTTTGGCGGAAAAAGCACGGTGGTAGTCATAAAAGTGAGACCCGCCGTACCTGTACTAGAGATCTACGATAAGGTATAGATATTAGATACAACTATGGTGGCGCACAAATGAAACAGAGAGGTATAACAAATCCTCAGCAGCCGGACCTAGAACCACTACTCCACCAGTTCACAAATCACTATATTTCAAAACATGGTCTGGCGCTTCGAGTATTTGTGGGAATTACGTTATGCAAATATACATAGAACAATACACAGAAATCTTAAAAATCGAAGATTCTTTTAATCCAATCTTCCGAACAGAGATGAATTAAACAAAAAAATACAATTTCAATATTCCATGACACATAAAAATATGTATAACAATATTATAATAATCTGAAGCACTTCAAACACTCCCTCTGTTATAATGCCACAGATAAATATATAAAATACTAGAGGAATACAACTCTGGGACACCCCAAACACCAAAGAAGTCACGATGCCACAGATGCTTCCCTAATAATATACGTACAGCACTTGGAAAGCCACCACGGTAAACGTATACTCCATATGGCAATCCCAAATGCGGTATAAATTACATCCACATCCTCAAATAACCCCCAATTAAAATAATAATAAAAAACCTATACTAACTAACCCTATCTATATACCGGTATATATAAAAAAACAAAAAAACATACAAATGTATGTGAGCAGAGTTGAGAAACAAAGTATAGTCCCAGGAAGAGTCGTCACGCTACAAAGTAGCAATAAGATCCTTGTCGCTGTATATAATGTTCTGATCAAAGGTGTAACTACATATGGTATAAACGGCAATTCTCTGGTGTATGACCAATCCACTCCGTCTTTCAAACCGGTGTAATAACTCAACACCCGGTTGGCATATACATTACACAACAGTGGATATTAAAAGATCAAAATGTTCCAATACACCACGTTGTTGGCATTTATTGCTCAAACAAATGCTCTTATAATGAGTTACACTTATCTGATATCCTTAGAGGCTAGTCTCCATAGACAGCTGAACCGCCTCTCTTTGCTGAGTACTCGATCCTCATTCATCAGCTTCACAGCGTTTCTGCCGGTTAGCTTCAAACATCAATCGACGTGTTTAACAGCGGTCATAATTCAGACCTCCTTTCTTCCGCTTCCGTTCGGTCTTACGATAGGATCACTCTTCCACCACCGACTAGTATTACAAGTCGGGTTCTCAATCCATGCTCATTCCAACGCGTTTCAAAACCACCCGGGTGAATACATTGGCTCCCCTAGGGTTAAACGCTGAATTGGAAATATTTGGATTTTTATAAAAAGTTAATTTTAAGCCAACGTGGTTAGATATATTCTTTTCACTTATATTTTTCCCAAACATTCCATGCCCCTTTTTTTGGAATGAGTGGGAAACGATAGGTGGAATGGATCTTTAGGGGTTAAAGTTTGTTATTCATGTGTGTTATTACACATGAATTTTGAGTTCATCTATTTGTCTCCTCTTATGTTTCTCCATTTGATCCTATGCATATAATTAAGTGATGATCACTGTTACATTTAGTGATGGAAGAATGTTAAAGGGTTAATATACGGTCACAATAAATGGGTGTATGTGTGTTAGGGAATGGTTCATTATATGTGCATAAATATTTGTATTTGTATCATTATGAACATTACAGTGAGGATGGGGTTAATTATAACTATATAATATTTGGTAAAGGATATTATGTTGCATTAGATTAGCAATAGAGTTGTGTTTAGTTTATTTTTATTTTTTCACGTATTTGTTGGAGGATCCACACCCTAATTAATTAGGGAGGGAGTTAGGTGTTGTGTTTTTGTATTATGGGGGGGAGGAGCATAGGGGTATATAGGGACATTGAGGATGTTGCTTTATATATACACTAATTCCCTGAAGAAGAAACCCGGGTGGTTTTGAAACGCGTTGGAATGAGCATGGATTGAGAGCCCGACTTGTAATACTAGTCGGTGGTGGAAGAGTGATCCTATCGTAAGACCGAACGGAAGCGGAAGAAAGGAGGTCTGAATTATGACCGCTGTTAAACACGTCGATTGATGTTTGAAGCTAACCGGCAGAAACGCTGTGAAGCTGATGAATGAGGATCGAGTACTCAGCAAAGAGAGGCGGTTCAGCTGTCTATGGAGACTAGCCTCTAAGGATATCAGATAAGTGTAACTCATTATAAGAGCATTTGTTTGAGCAATAAATGCCAACAACGTGGTGTATTGGAACATTTTGATCTTTTAATATCCACTGTTGTGTAATGTATATGCCAACCGGGTGTTGAGTTATTACACCGGTTTGAAAGACGGAGTGGATTGGTCATACACCAGAGAATTGCCGTTTATACCATATGTAGTTACACCTTTGATCAGAACATTATATACAGCGACAAGGATCTTATTGCTACTTTGTAGCGTGACGACTCTTCCTGGGACTATACTTTGTTTCTCAACTCTGCTCACATACATTTGTATGTTTTTTTGTTTTTTTATATATACCGGTATATAGATAGGGTTAGTTAGTATAGGTTTTTTATTATTATTTTAATTGGGGGTTATTTGAGGATGTGGATGTAATTTATACCGCATTTGGGATTGCCATATGGAGTATACGTTTACCGTGGTGGCTTTCCAAGTGCTGTACGTATATTATTAGGGAAGCATCTGTGGCATCGTGACTTCTTTGGTGTTTGGGGTGTCCCAGAGTTGTATTCCTCTAGTATTTTATATATTTATCTGTGGCATTATAACAGAGGGAGTGTTTGAAGTGCTTCAGATTATTATAATATTGTTATACATATTTTTATGTGTCATGGAATATTGAAATTGTATTTTTTTGTTTAATTCATCTCTGTTCGGAAGATTGGATTAAAAGAATCTTCGATTTTTAAGATTTCTGTGTATTGTTCTATGTATATTTGCATAACGTAATTCCCACAAATACTCGAAGCGCCAGACCATGTTTTGAAATAAGGTATAGATATTGATCTAATTCCTGCCTTCGGAAGGGAAAAGAGGAACAAACGATGTCCCTAAAAAGGCTGAAGGCTAAGACAAATTCAGTGATCGATAATTTCTTAGACAGTCTGTGGTCTTTTGCTTTTAAGGTGATCGAAACATCACAGCAGTTGCTAGTGCGGTTTTCAGACATGTCCTGGATAGAAATGAGCAATGAAACTAAGTTCACGTCTTTCCCTTCCAAAATATCTTTCCGGATATGGGCCGGAATCATATGAGCAGGAGTCACTTGAGGGATCATAGTAGAAGAGTTACCTTGCATGGAACTAGGATTATAAATGGTTGTCTCTTGGTGTGGAACCCGGCAATTGTTTTCTAAAGTTCTTATTCTGGACTGCATATCGGACATGGAGGCAGTGAGGCCAGACAACATTTGCATGATTTAGTTGAGTTGCCCTGAATGATCTATCGGCGGCGGAGGAGAAACCGGAGTGGGGGTGGGGCTTGGGCTTATGAAGGGAATAGAAGTTTGAATAGTTTCGGCCTTACTGGCTGTAGATGGATAGGGGATGTGGCGCATAGAAAGTTCAGCCGTGATCTTAGCTACAGTCCAATCTCGATATGAGGGCTGAATAGAACGAGTCTGATCCAGGTGTGGGGAATGAATATTCCTAGGAGTGACTGGTTCTTCTGCCTGAAAGTTGTCTTCTTCTGAAGTCCCTTGAGCTGCTGAATGTTCCATCCTACCATGATAAAAATAAATCATTAATAGCTACGCAAAACTATCCAAGCGTGGATGTTAGTAAAAGTGCAAAGGTGAATACTCACGGATGATGGAGTCATAATGAATAGACTCATCTCTCTCTTAGCAACTCCGACTTGAAAACCAATGTAAGTAAGTCGGGAATTGAACCAGATGGAGATGATTTCCTCATTAATGGAACCAAAACTGTGTGGATAGTGAACCGGCGAGCTGAATGGAGATGCCCTGTCCGAGAATCTGAATCTGCTTACAGCTTCAGCGGGGAAGAGTTAGCCTCCCTCTCAGCAACTACCGTGACTAGTGATTAACCCCTTAAGGCCCGGCGGTCATGGGACATTTCCGTCCCATAATGACCGAATAGGGGCACTTGGACGCGCCGTACACATGACCTGTCACGTGTATCGGCGCGTCATTATGGGGCTTGAAAGAGATCGCTCCGATCTTGGAGCGGTCTATTTCAGGCCCTATTTTATGTGACGTACCATGACCGTCATCGGTCCTTGAGTAGTTCAAGGACCGTGACGGTCCTGGTACGTCAAGGGTCCTTAAGGGGTTAAAAAGCTCGCTTGGCAAATGAATGTGACTACCAGATGTGATAGATAGTGAAAACTAGCCGAACCCTGCCTCGGGAAAGTAAGGATAGGTAATCTTCTTTATTAGGCTGGAGTCCAACGTAACCCTGGTTTATGAAATAGGGATGAATAACCTTCATAATGAGGATCTAAGTAGGGTCTTACATCCTCAGCTATTGAGGAAAGCCTATTACCTACTACACCTTGTCGGCCTCAGCGATTGAGGTAGGTGATACCTTTGGCCTCTTGACGGGAGGTAAGGTATGAATAAAACTGCATAATTGAAATTACAAAAGCAATCTGTATATGAAGCAGTAAGATAGAATGTGAAATGGTGCCAGATATACCTATTGACATGCTACGGTGTGATTTGAAAAATGGAACTGGAAATGAATTAAGCCTGCCTAAACTACACATAACCCTCTCCTTCAGTGATTGAAAGAAATCTAGAGGTCTGAAGACCTGATGTGATTCAAAACTTTGACGGCTTGAAGATGAGGAAGGAGAAAAACAAAAATAGACTAAAGAATTAGGTTCCTTGCCCTCAGAGATTGAGGGGAACCTAATACCCTAAGCACCTTGCCGGCCTCAGCGATTTGAGGTAGGCGATACCTTCGGCCTCTTGACGGGAGGTAAGGTATGAAAAGAAACTACATTGGCAACCTTAAGATAACCTGGAATTAACTAAAATAGAGGATTATATTGAAAGCACCTGAATGGCCTAACGTATGGAGGAGTATGAAACCTTTGACCTCTTGACGGGAGGAAAGGTATGAAGCTAAAATACAGGCTCTGACAACTGTAGCATGATAATTCTGGAACTAAATGATTGCCGAACTAAGGTGATTGTGACGTGGTACGAGTAACTACATGCTGGTTGACTTATGATCCGGAACCGGTAGATGAGTGAAATGAACCACTGAGTGCCTCGTGAGAGGTGAAGTGAAGCTGCTGGAGTGACGGTATTGTTAGGTGAATAAAAATAGACAATGCACTGGCTTACCTGCTTGATTAGAGAGTAATGCAATAGAATAGCTGAAATGAATAAGCTGAAACAGAACATCATAAGTAATAAAGGTGGGACTAACCAAACTGCTTGAGGTGAACTTAAGGGGCAAACTAGAAAAGAAAGGAAAATAAGGTGGTTACAGATTGAACATGGTCCATAACTGATACCTGGACGACCCTGCAGAAGTTGGGCTGAAGGAATATGTTGGTCTGAAGAGGTAATGGCAGGCTTGCAGAAGGGTGAACTGTACCTCAGACCTCAATCTGTAATTGAACATATCCAGAGGAAATATTTATAATTAAATTGGATTCTAGAAAATCTATTGATAACATGAGGCATGTGGATCCCAGCTCCTAGACCCCCCCGACGCCATGAAGAGAGAATAGCAACATACTGGAATAATTGTAGAAGTAAACGTGGACATGCCATTGTAGTCTAATGTCAGGAGTTGTAACTGCAGATCTTAGCTTGCCACTAGGGCATAATAAATGAAAATTAGTACTATAGGACATGCAAGTAGTGAGGAAAATGATTTGATTAGCTTGCAGAAAATCCTAAATGCCAAAGGACAGTGACTGATACTTGCCCATAATTGCCACATAAAGATTAATCTACAATATAGGACTGAACTGCAACTGCTGATAGCAGGAGATAGTAAAGAACAAACTAATAAACAACTATAGCATAATGAAGAACGAGCATCTAAATAAGGAAAAACCAAAAATATAGGAGACTGCATAATCTGGCATACACTTACAAACATACACATACATGCATGCGTACAAGATATATTTGGGTATATGACTAAACAAACCTTACTCTGTTTGCATCATGTTGAGCGCTGTCTTAAATTGGAAGCCTAGGCTGTATGCTTAAGATATAGATAAGATAAACATTGTATATAGCTACATATAAAATATGTGAGACGATTAATGCAATGCAAAGGTAAATTTGAGAACTGCCACTGAATGTCCACCACTGATATCAGCAAATACTTGCTAGCACAGGTTGACAATCAGTGGCTTGTACCTCTGAAGTATCTACCTATGTAAAGTGATAGTCTCTTGATTTGCTAGAGCACTATAAGTCAATTTGCCAATTGTGAGAGAACATGAACTAACTTAGAATGCTTTAAGCCAGTTAATAGCATCTACATATAGAAAGCCCCCCTCTTCAATCTTTTTAGGGCTCACTAGGGATGGCCAGCACCACGGCTGCTCAACGCTCCTCTACCGTACATGAACTCAGAGCCGCGGGGACGCTACCACCCTGCTGGTAAGAGAGAAAGCGAGGAAACACTGGTATAGCACTAGAGAGGTACACATGCCAATTGTATTAATCAACCTGCAGAGAAGGGAAGAACAGAAGAGAAGTCGCCATGTAAACTGAAAAATTGTATTAACCTTGCCGGAGAGGATGAATAGAGTAGTAGAAGACGATGCTTCCGGGTCGCGAAGTGATGACATCACCAAGCGACCATGAGCCGAATCCAAAAGCTTAAGGAGCTGAAATGAGAAGCACAGAGAGGTTATGCTAAAGGGGCATCGGGAGTAAATGTGAAAGATAAGACAATCTGCAGTAAAGACCGTTCTGATGAGTTGGCACGTCCTGACGATACCTTCCCTTGAGACGTGTGTGGGACTGGAAGCGACGGATGCAGGGGAAGCTGCAAGGATAAATACCTGCAGCCCCTCCCACAAACTCAGACGAGCTTTCCACTTGTCACCTCTTTTCATGCCTTAGTGCATCTCACCCCAGGTGAATTGTAGGTTAACTGTCTGGACACCAGATTGCACTGTTAATGCAAAAGTGGAAGGTTTCAACTGTAATAACTTTATAACAAGGCATCTCCCTGCAGGAAATGTCCTATAATATTTGTGGTGGTGTTTTTTTTTTAATGATAAACATTTACTACTCCTTTGGATACTGGAGAAGTCATCAACACATTGCAAAGACCATCTTACTCTTATCTGTCTCTTTTACTATTGAATGTGACAGAGATCTCCAAAGCTTTGCAAAAGCAATGAGCTGGAGACCTCTCTGTTATTCAAAGGGGAAAGGAACACTAACACCTTAAAATAAAATAGACTGATTTAAATATCATGTACTTAAAGCTAACATTTCAAAATTAATTATTCAATTCACATCCCTAAAATGTAAACTGTCCTGTTGAGAAAACTAAGCAGCTAATTAATTGGGACTAATGCCCATGGCTCATGTATTCTGGAAGGATGTTATATCTCATCTCATTTACATACAATTTGCGTCAATCATCTCAAAACAGGTATGGTATTCGAAGTCCTAGAAAAGGCAGAGGCGCTAAAGGGTTAATAAACAGTTGCATATGTAAGGATTTCCCTTCCATACACTAGGGTGACCACATGTTCCGGATTGCCAGGGGCAGTCTCGGAATTTATATGTGTCCCCTGTCCCTGGCAGCTCCCATCAGGGACAATAGAAAGTCCCTGAATAAAGATTCTAAACACTAGAAACAGAACTGCCCATCACCTACTGTGACACAAAGTGATGTCTCTGCTGGGCTACAAGAAAATGGCTCTGTGACAAAGGTCTAAGTACTAGAGACAGACCCCTGCCTTGATTCTGACATCGAACAGGAGCTGCAGTGCATCTTCATTGTAGTGTAATACTAGTCCAGTGATTCTCAGCTCCAGTCCTTTGGGCACACCAACAGGTCATATTTTCAAGATATCCCTAATTAATCACAGGTGAATCAATCCCAATGACTGAGTCACTAATTATTCACCTGTGATTAAGCAGGATCAACCCGAAAACCTTAACTGTTGGCGTGCGCCGAGGACTAATGTTGAGAATCACTGTACTAGTCCAAGGCTTTGGGCATGATGTATATTATCTTGTAGCCCATCACAGGCATCACTTTCTGTCACAGCAGTCAATGAACAGTTCTCCCTCTAGTGTTTAGAATGTTACGGTATGCCAGATAAAGAGCAATTTGCACACTGATGACCAGTGATGTATACTGACCCCTCCCACATAGCTGCCCTAGAGCTGGAGATAAGTAATCTGGTCGCAACAGTGACCGTGAATAGAATGTAAATGTCGTCACCCTACCATACACGTTTAATCCTAGGAGTGCCAGGGGGGTACACAACGCATTGCGTACCCCTCTGGCACTCAAAAGGGTTTAACCCCTTAATGACAGTGTTTTTTTTCCATTATAGCGAATGACTTCCTGGACTTACCAGGTAAGTCGTCTGTCACTAATGGGTTAAAAAAACTCCCTGAAACTAACAACAGGTTCTGTGTACCAGAAGTTCTGTCATGTGCCTGCCATAAAGCCAGACAATGCACAATTAGGCTTCTATCATTAAGATAAAAATCTCATTCACTTTCTTCTTCTTCAAAGTTCAGCCCTAAAATTGCAACGATCACCTATTGATGTATATGTCCGCGTTTACGTGCGTTCGATTGTGGCTTTAAATTAAATCAGATATTCATTCACAGTGAACTGTATCAGGCATAAAATGAAGCAGCATACAAGATACAACAAAACTATACACAGAGCATTGTTCTATTACAATAATAAAAAAGCCGCGAACGTACAGTTGGCTGTGTTTAGATTACGAACACAAAAGGCTATCCCGTAACTGACACTACTGTGCTGTAGGAGTCAGCATCGACTGAGTTAATACAATTCACTACCGCTACGGTGGCCTACACGGGAGAAACTTGTGATCTCAATGCCCGGCACCGTGTTGGTGCTGGATTCGATGTATATTCAACAGATTTTCTTTCCATTTTCTTGTTAACGGGAACTATCCAGGTCGGGCCTCATCTGGGGTCTGCATGTACAGCGTCGCCGAGGTACGCGGGTGGGAGAAAGGTTGTAGCAGACAGTGTGGACCCGGGATCTCTGTCTAACTAGGCCGCAGTACATTTACATAAAGTGGACAACGCAGAGGGGACACCGTGAGTAGCAAGTACATGCACATTTCTTTGCTTTTATTCATGATGTCCAGGATTGTTTACTACGAGACCCAGCGTCCCTCCTGTTATTAACATAAAACTTACTCCGTCTCAGAAATGAAAATGTAGTCGCTAGTTGCCACAGAAGCTATTGTATTAAGAGACAAGGACAAATAGAATTGACTCAACACCCCATTAAGTTAAATGATGTGTTTAGCCCCGTTAATGCTAGAGCGGTATGGCAATGACTCAGAGACCTGTAGCATTTAGGGTTAAATACACATTTAAAATAAATGGGAATGCTTATTTGCTCCTTATGGTGGAGTTAGTTGCTGCAAAAGTGCATCTCTGCCAAGTGTCCCTTTTCAGGAAGGATTGTCCATCTGAGACCCAAATCCCTCTATCCCATCCTAGTGTCCATTTATTTTAATTATTTATTTTAAAGAGCTCAGACTGTGTGTGGATATAAGTGTTTCACATTGCTTCACAGCAATAAAAGTCACATTAGTATTTGTTTAAACTTCAATATATGTGTTTATACATTAGCCTGTGCAAATAAAATACTTTGGCCTTGCTCTAAATCATATATTCAGTTGCACAAAGGTGTCAAGGTAATGAAATAATAATAAAAAAAATGTTGGCAATGCCCTGTCCACCAGCCAAGCCCCTTGCAATACCACCTTAATCCCTTAAGGACTGCATTTAAGGACCACAGAGCATTTTTATTTTTTTTTTTTATTGCATCTGATTCAGGGCTCCCGAACAGTGTGCATCCCTGAATTCCATGATGCGCCAGGACCATCATGGCTCCTTATGGCAAGTTTACCCATGATGGTCCTGCCATGTCATGGGTCCTTAAGGGGTTAAACAAATGTGTCCCTCTCTGGCCATTTAACCCCTTAAGGATGTATAAAGTGCCAGGACCGTCACGCATGACCGTGACGGTCCTGGGAAGTCACGGAAGTTATTGATCAAGGTAAAAAAAAAATGCTGCGGTCCTCTATAGCGCCCTCCCCTGGGAGGCGTGGCTCAAGTGCACCACTTTGAGCCACACTGTAGCTGATGTACTGAGAAAAGTGGTGACGTTCTGGGGCAAACAGCACCACACGACCCATCCACCCACTATCTGATTAGTATAAAAAAAAATGAACAAAAAACATTAATCCTGTGTGTGCTGCAGGGATGTCCATTGCAATGCACTGTACTTGCCTGTGGCATACATATGGATATTTAACTTCTCAGACCTCATTGGGGGGTACATCAGGACCCCTGTTTTTAATGCAGCCCCCCCAGCAATCTAGATCTCCCAGTCAGTTGCACTGGGAGATCAATACTGACGATGCAGGGGAGCAACATGCTCTTCTGCTTCACTACTACCTGATTTGGTAGGAGTTGGTGGGATCAGAAATGGCCTTCTCAAGCCACTGGTGATCATGTCATCGGTGATAGATGAAACGGAAAAACAAACACACAAAAGGGGCGCCAATAGTGAAGTATATCTAGATAAACGATCTACAGATAAATAAAAATAAATGCACTCACAATAAGAAGAGGTCAGGACTCTGTTATCAGAGTCTACTCACAATTCAGGCAAAAGGAGAATTTATCCCGTCTCCATTCGGGTCACTTCTCTCCTTGTATTCCGGAACGCTTCAAATCCCCAAGTAGGATATAACAAGCCCAAAATAGTTAAAATATAATTAATATAAACAGCATTATAAGCCTGTATTATTTTTATTTTATTTTTATGACGAGTGACCTGCCTGTTATATCCTACTTGGGGATTTGAAGCGTTCCGGAATACAAGGAGAGAAGTGACCCGAACGGAGACGGGATCAATTTTCCGTTTGCCTGAATTGTCAGTAGACTCTGATAACAGAGCCCTGACCTCTTCTTATTGTGTGTGCATTTATTTTTATTTATCTGTAGATCGTTTATCTAGATATACTTCACTATTGGCGCCCCTTTTGTGTGTTTGTTTTTCGGTTTCATCTATACTTTACCACCAAGAGAGAGTGTGACGAGGGAGCTGCCTACGGTCCTATACTATATCTGTGGGTATCTACCGGATCTGGAGACGGTTCCAATTTCTCCAGACGTTTGTTTAGTCAGTACTGGTATATGCCGTAGCTGACAATATTCTTTTGTGAGTACGCACAGTAGGGTGCGGTGGAGGTCTCATTTTTACAGTCTGATATACACAAGGGGCTCCCCTTGTTGTTTGTCTCTCCTTTCTTTTCTATGTCATCGGTGATCTTTGCGAGGCTTTCCTCAATCCCGCCCACTTCAACCCAGGTCCTGGAGTAGGAGTGAAGCAGGAAAGCAATTTACTCTCCTGCGTTGCCAGCATTGATCTCCCGGCATGATCAGCTGGGAGATCATTAGCTCGGCTGGCATCAGGAGGGGTCCTAATGCCACCTCATTGAGGCGGTATCAAGAGGAGTCCTGTTGTCCCCTCAACGAGGCCTCAATACTTTTTTATTAAGTAAACAGGAGTAGGTTATGGGGGGAGAGTTCAGACTCTGGCTTGGCTGTGTGGGAGAACATGGCCAAGCCCATGGCCTACAAGTGGCTGGCACTGTATGGGTTAAAGTGGTTAACCTTTTGAATGCTAGAGTGATCTACAATGCTTTACATCTCTCTAGCATTCAAGGTGTTAAAAACATAATCAGGGGGATCAGCTAATGGTACCTCCATATTCCCTGTCTGAGGTGTGGCTGACACGGAGAAGAATTTTTGTCATATGCCAGCCTTTTTCTTTTGTAGGTATAGACAACAAAACACAAAGTATAGTTGGAAAGTGTGCAACAATATATTTCTTAGAAGTGAATAACTGAAATACATAATAATTTAGTTGTCTTTTTGCGGAACTTATCGATTTCTACTGACAAGCTTCAAAATGGAATGACCTTAAAATATTAACCCTTAAAGGACAGGAGTGGTGTGTAGATTATTGCAAAGCAATTCATTGCACACCCTTAAAGTGTTAGTAATGTCTAAAAAAAGTTTTTTGAATTTAGAAGAGCTTAAAAAGCTGAGCTGAATGCAAAAAAACGTATCTCTCAAACCGCTATGGTGTAAGAGATACAGGCGTTTGAAGTTTGATCTCTCCTACTGACATCTGTAAAGCTGTCAGCAGGAGATTTGTGTCGGTCGACATGGAGGCACTTGAGAAGTGCAGAGTTCTCTTTACTTACAAGGAATCCCTTCATTGGAATGGTCTAAAACGTGTGCCTGGTGTTCACATGATGGATCAACATATGTAAGTAGTCTTCTCATTCTTTTGGCTGTCAGAGTGGACATATTCCCAACAATGACAATATAGACTTTCTGAGAAATCTGCCTCATCTCTACTTGAAGGACATGTTAGTATAAGGGTAATGGGAGGCTTTCAAAGAAAAATAAATATCTCTAACTGTACTGAGAAAATATTTATTAAAACAATACAGTAATAAAAAATTAACAACAAAGATTGTATGACTCTATTACATGCTTCATAGATCATGCTGCCACTTCCTCAGAAGAATCGCCACACAGTTTTTCTAAGGAAGTGGCGGAATATACTGTGAAATGCTTAAAGAAGCCATACAATCCTCCCTTTTTTTTTTTTTTTTTTTTTTTTCTTTTCCCCCACTTCAAAAATATTGATATATCTGAAAACCATGGATTTCCTATTGTAATGCCAGTGTGCGAGAAATGGTATCTGATTAGTATGACATATTGCACACGGTTCTAGAAGCATATAATCTAGTCTAACACAATCCTTTTTTGCTGTGGCCATAGTTTTGTGTGTGTATATAAAATAGTGATTGTATCCCTTTTTATTCATTCCAATAAATGTAATATTTTTGCAAAATTTTGTCATGATAGGTAATGCCCATATATGAGTAATACAGGCCACTGTCCAATTGTAGAAGAATAGAAGTTTTGGTAGTTCAAGCAATTTGTAATTTTTTTTTTTTTTTTTTATTTGTTTTTGGCCCAGTGTTGGAGATTGTTGGTTTGTTATGGCTGTCAGTGATTTTTTAATATAAGATCAGTCCTTTCATCTGGGTGCTATTTGAAGGGTATAAGCTTATACATTTGTGCTTTAATGTTTTTAGGAGGTGGAGGGGCTCTCTTTTTAGAGCCTGTTTATCTTACTCCCCCTTGTCTCCTAACCACATGAGTGCATATATGTGCTATGGTCTGCATGGCAAGTAATGCCTTGATTACCTGGGAAAATCATGTATGTAAAAATAAATTATTTGTGGGTGGGGGAGGTTAAAAAGCTCCTTTCTGCCCCTCTTGCTTCTTTGGGTACCAAAGTACCTTAATGTGAAAGAAGAGATGATCCTCTTTGAAACAAGGGTATTTAGACCTATCTTATCCGGGCTGCCACGGCAATTTGAAATGCAGTAATGATTAAAATATCTTATTCTGACTGTGCTTAATGAGACTGGATCATTCCATTCTCTGTCCTATCAGGCAGACAAGAACTTCCTCCAAATTCGGGTTTTATAGATATTTACAGATCACTTATTTCGTGTGCTTGATCACACATAACACCCCTTTACCTGATCCAGCTTTTACTGAACACCTAACTCTGTGTCCTGCATCTACTCAGTGTTTCATGCTTTTTCAGTGGATGGCTAAACCAAACAAATACTGTACTGGGGGAGAGAGAGATATGGGAGGAACTTCCAATGGAAACGTTGTTCAAAATTTTTACCTAATGCCCCCAGTTGTTCCATTTGCCCCACCCATAAAGAATGAACATATAAAATACTACACCTCATTTGGTTTAATAAAACCTATTCCAACCAGTCCCCTTCAGTGGATGCCCTTACTGGGGAGACTTGTTATACATTTGGTGGACCTGCGTAATACTCCAAGACTTTTGGAAAATGTATCCTAACCTCATTCATTCCATAACTCCAATAGGTGTGGACCCATCCTAGGGCTTATCCCTAGAGGTCCACCCCAAACACATTGGAAAATTGATCATCTAGTAAAATAGTTAATCAGGCTGAAAAAAAAATGTGTCCATCAAATTCAGCCCACTCCATATCATCCCTGTTGATCTAGAGCTGAGCTGTCCAAATGTAGTCCTAAAGGTCCACCAACAGGCCAGGATTTAAGGATTTCCCTGATTAAGCATAGATGAGTCAATCAAAGTGAATGAGCCACTGATTAACTCAACTATGCTTAATCAGGGAAATCCTTAAATCCTGGCCTGTTGGTGGCCCTTGAGGACTGAACTTGGACAGCCCTGATCTAGAGGAAGGCGAAAAAACAAAACATTGGGCTTAAATGGAAATGGCTTCAAAGTGGGTAAAAAAAACTGCCCTTACTGTCTTAAAATGTCAGTCGGATGTTTCCTTGTATCAACATCCTATCTGCTTTGAACCCAACTATCATAATTCTCAATTTTGTTCTGTGCTAGGCTAGATACGTATCCATTACTTTTTTGAAAGCAGTTACAGTATCTGCAAGCACAGCATCCCGAGGCAAAGAATTCCATAACTTTACTGTCATTACTGTAAATAAAAATCCTGCCTTTGTTTTAATCAAAAGCGCCTTTCCCGTAGTCTTAATCCTTTGAGTGCCGGAGGGTTGTATAATGTATTTCTTTGCAATGTGTGATATACCCATCTGGCATTCAAAGGGTTAATGGATGATGTCTTGTTCTTTGCTCAGCTTTTTCAGTAAATAGGAGAGAATTTTGTATTGACTGCAGATGTATTTGTAAATGTTAACCATATCACCCCTCAGATGTCTCTCTTCTAATGTTTGGCTAGTCTGCCTTTATAACTTGGATCCTCCAACCCCTCTCACATATACCTCTAGCGGCATGACATTTACTTACCTCTCATTGGAAAAGAAATTCTACCTCCCCAAACTACCATTGTCCAGGGAATATTTTCACTGTGGATAAATTCCCCCCCCCCCCCCAACTCTCTCTCAGGCCAAAGTTTTAACTGTTTGGGAGCTCTGGCTAGACTTTGCTGACTTAGAACATGACATTTTGAGCATTTAGTGCTCTACCTGTTCTGTTTCCTAACTTCACCCCGGGAGCGCCCCCTCCTTTTTTGCTCTTTGCGTTTTCCCCTTCTACTTTACCTCTTTCTTTTCCTGTTCCCTTTTTTTTCTCTCTCTCTCCTTTTTCCCTCTCCCCCATTTTTTTTTTCCTCCCTCTTCAATGTTGGCACTCACTCATGTTGGTTTCATCTGTCTCTCCCTTCTCATTTGCTCTTCATTTTCCACCATTCCCCTCAATAGATAGGTGAGCATCCTTCTCCTCCTGTCCTCCTCAGTATGTTCAGATAGTCCTTCTGTCCACCGTATGTTCAGATACTTCAAACAGCTAGTGTTATCATTCAGCTTGTTAACTTCATTTACAGATACTTGTTGTCTCATAACTTGATCTAGTATACGCACAACTGCTTATGCTGTCCCCTCCCACTCTTTCTCTTTTGTCTGTCAAATGAAAAAACAAACCTAAGAAACTAATAAGTTTAAAAAATAATTTAGAAATTCTGCTCATATATGTAAACGTATACCATTGGGGTTCCATTTTTCTCAGGCTAGCAGTAGCAACTGTTCATGAAATTACATTATTTTTGACTAGGTGAACATTGGGAAAAAATATATATAACCCTCCCCCCATAACCCCAACTGCTGGAAACATTTGCTTACACTATGTCTATGCCCTTATATCTGATTGTTATGACCACTTTAATGAAGGTTGAAAAAGTAATAGGTAAATATTAGTCCTTGTGGCACCCCCCCCTACTGTAAGTCAGCCGACACAAATGTGGTGCTATTTTTCTTGAGCTTGCTATAGGTGCGGAGTATGAAATTTCATGGTTTTCAAACAATTTAGTACCTTAGAAAAATGAACAAAGCCAGTGGGGTTTTTAAGGAGAGGTAGCAAGGTCAGTGGGAAAACCCTTCTCCCACTGAGTAAAATGTTTTGTGCCAGGAGTCTGAGATACAAGAGCTAAGTGTCTCGGGCCAATTGAAATAAACATTTTTGATAATCCTACTATATGGGAAGTGAATATCAACCCACTTCTTATTCTATATTCTAAGTGCTTTTAATATGTAAATATTTAAATTCAAATTGCCTATACTGGTTTTATTTTTTCCCCACATATGCCTGAAGTAAGCTCACTTGAGCTGTTTCCAGAAAGCTTTGTGGTCCGTCAACCATACCTCCCAACACTTCAAATGACAAAAGAGGAACAATTTTGTTTTAGGCGGTGTTGTTGTGGATTGGGTTGGTGGGGTTACTGAGAACTTTTTAGGTTATTTCATGACCTCTCTTTGTTTAAACTGAATAATTTAGAGAGAGAACATAGTATTTTATTTTCACAGACTAATGTATAAATACATGTACTAAAGTTTGAACAAACAATAACATGAGTTTCATTTCTGTGGAGCAATGCAATACACCATATCTGGGAACCTTCTCATCCATGGACTCCAGAGAAAAACACAAGGCTAGGCTTGGGAGTGTCCAATAACACTATTCATGTCATAATATGGGAGGGGCTTAATTGGGGGTCACAGAGTTGGAGGTTTAACAGGCGGGGTACGCACCTAAAGAAGCTGCGGGGAAGTGGAAGAACAGTGTGGGATTGGTTAGGAAGGTAGACAGTTTGTCACTGACTCATGAAGCTGGAGAATCTGCCTCTGTCCCCAGATACCCGGTAATTCATTCTGAAAACCGGAGTCTCGGGGGAAGACCCTGAGAGTACCCAGGTGTGGTGATACAAAACACTCAGTCTGGTCTACTAAAAAGAGAGACACCAGGATGGGAAATAGGGACAAAGATTTGGGTCTCAAAAAGGAACTGTCCCTCCTAAAGAGGGACACTTGGGGGTATGCATCAACCATAAAAGCAAGATAGTGATACAATATAACACTGTACCTGCAGCACTGAGTGTTCTGTAAGCTATCACAGTTCCTGACAGCTCTCTTTGTGCAGGTGTGCTTTACTTATTCTGCAAGTAAATAATACATAAATTAAAAATAAAAGTTTACAAACCATTTGAAAGGGCATTTCTCTCTAGTAGCATATCCCAGCCAATATCTAAAATCTCATGCACATGAGGAAGGTTAAAAGGTACAAGCAATTTACATCCAGGGCACTCAGTCCTACTCTATTAACCCATGCACTGCCAAGAAGGCAGAAATACAGTCCAGGGATCCTCTAAGTGTAACCTGATATAACTTGTCACAGGGACAATGTAGTACCAGGCTCAAGGAGTACTAAGTAGAAACTGTTGAGATAGGAATTATACTTGGATATCCAAGAAACTAAATGGGTATGATGCACAATGAGAAATTTAGAGGGAAGGGTTCATGTCTCTCTCTAACTTGAATCTCTAGTGTATTGGGAATGTGCAGTGAACATCACTTGTATTTTATTTAAAATATCCTTCTCAGTACCAGTATCTCATAAACTGGCCATATGCTGGTGCTCTGGCTATTTTGAAATAAGTTTTCAAATAAGGTAATGTGTCAGATCCACTTTAAAGACTGCAGTTCACTCACTATAACAGGATCAGCGGGGCATTCCTGGAGCACATTGTTTTCAATTATTTGTGATTAAAGTTTTGAAGTATCAAATTCCATACAATAATATCACATGGGGGTGACATCATTAGGAAATATAATAGCTTGATCAGAATTTATATATGTACTGTATTTTATTTATTTTAAAGGAATCAAGAAAATGGGTGAAAGCTCTCGTTTGCAATATGTGAGTTCCTACGCGTTTGAGGCAATGCAAAAGGTGGATGTAGTACGCTTGGCTGCACTGAGTGACCCAGAACTGAGGCTCCTGCTCCCTTGCTTGGTCCGTATGGCCTTGTGTGCTCCAGCAGACCAGAGCCAGAGTTGGGCCCAGGAGAAGAAACTGCTTCTAAGGTTGCTCTCAGGAGTGGAGGCTGTGAATTCCATTGTGGCTTTGCTGTCTGTGGATTTTCATGCGCTAGAACAAGATGCCAATAAGGAACAACAACTGAGGTATGTGGTTATATATTCCCTCGAGGAGGCCTTTTGAATGGTTGATGTGTTTTACTGTTGAAGGAGACAAATGTAGTTATTATTTAAGTATTGACATACCAGTTCACCCCCTCACTGTGCAGCATTGTTAAAATTTGTGGGTCTGGCTTTACTCTCCATTTTTTCATAATATGAGAGTGTTGCAGTCAATCCATTCTATAATTAAGAAGACTAAAGTATTCAAACTTTTACAAATGTACTTTTATTTCACTGAGTTTCATAGTTATAATTACAAGACAAAATTGTATATAATGGCTTTGGTTCTCTCTCTCTCTCTCTCTCTCTCTCTCTCTCTCTCTCTCTCTCTCTCTCTCTCTCTCTCTCTCTCTCTCTCGTTCTAAAGAAACATACCCAATCCCCAACTTAAAAGAGGAGTTATTATTTACTGTAGGATGTTTACAATTGAGTAAAACAAGGGTGCTTCCACTACTGCACTAATCAGGATTAAACTGTCATGAAATGTTGGAGATCCTGTAACATTTTGCAGCCCCGCTATCCTGTAAAATGCAATACAATGGATACATTGTCTGGACAACTGATGGCATAGAATAGGCAGGGAGGTGAGACTTTTAGCCAGGGACTCACGTGCTTACCCCTGGGGCCCACAAAGGGTTAAAGAGGGAGCCTCTAGCCACTAGGGGCAAAATTCGGCAATATCTTATTCTGGGTCCAACAGGAAATGAACAATGCATTAGCATCCTCTCAGCACCTATGTTCTTCATGTTTTCACCTCCATTATTATTACTATTGTGTTTCCCACTTTAGTTGGCAGACCATTTCCTTTTCTATCTCTTTGTACCTAGCGTCAGTGGCGGTTGACATAATTTTTTCTGATTCTTTGTTACTTGTGGGGTTAAGCTTTCTGGGATACAAACAGATTTTTTTCTGTTCCTACTGCTACAGCATTTGCTAGTGCTTCAGCATTTCTTTTTGGGCTTATCATACCTAAATTACCAGAACCACGGGTCAAAATTCTTTGGCAACTCTCTGGATAATTTATGGGTAAATTACTTGCAGACCTTCAGCACTCTATGTAAATAGTGCTATAGGTGCACCTTTTGGAAGTAAAGTTAAAGTGTTAGTAATGTCCAAAAAAAAGCTGAACACTAGACACACATTTTAGACAATTCCAATGAAGGGATTCCTTGTAAGTAACGAGATCTCGGTACTTCTCAAGCGCCTCCGTGTCGTCCGACATGAATCTCCTGATGACAGCTTTACAGCTGTCAGTAGGAAAACACCGAACTTTAAATGCCTGTATCTCTTAAACCAGATACGTTTTTTGCATTCAGCTCAGCTTTTTAAGCTCTTCTAAATGCAAAAAACATTTTTTGGACATTACTAACAGTTTAAGAATACATGGGATAGGCATAAGGCTATTCTGAACATTAGACAAAACAAGGACAAAATAAAGTTGGAGGTTTTTACAGTAGGAAAAATGGGCAGACTAGATGGACCAAATGTTTCTTATCTGCCGTCAAATTCTATGTTTTTTCCTCTGACTTTGGGCATTCAGAGGAAGATTATCATAGTGATCCTAAGGCTCTATCTATTATTTTAGGCTGGATGATGAAGAATTTATAGAGCCCTCCATTTCAGCCTTTTTAAAGGGTTAAAAAATATGTCTGATCTGGGTCCTTAGATTGATCCAACTAATATAAGCAGTTGAATCAGATTATCTGAAATGAGTGGCTACACCCAGATAGTGCATTATCCATTCCTAATAAATTACATCCTCTTTTTGTCAGTCACTATTGTTTGTGCCTCCAACAGTGGACACTTCATTCTCCTGCCTACTCAAACATATTGCCATTCCTTTACCTAATACAGCACCTCAAAAGGACTCTGTAGATAAGTAGTCAGATTCTGTTTTGAAACTTTTTTTTTTCTTCAGTGGTAGGATCCATTATTTGTCCAAAATTTGCTTCAACATGGGCCTATGAAGTCATGAAAGCCTACCTTGTACAGCTCTGCAGAGCATTATCTTGGGTAATTTGCAGGATGACATGACCTACTTATATAGAGAAGTAGCACTAAAAATTACCAGAATGGCAGCTTAATGTTTTAGCTGCATCTGTGGCATCACATCGTAACCTATGGCTGAAAATTTGGAATGCAGACACTTCTTCATAAAAAAAACAAAACAAAACACTGGTATCCTTCCTGGTTTTGATCAAACTTCTCTTTTGCATAGAACTGGACAAATGTAAATTGGGCTACAGGTGGGAAAGCTGTCTATTACCTCAACACAAGCATTGATGTCTAGACTCTTCCTAAAGGTACAGCATCACTTGTGTTTCTAGGGATGAAAGAGCTTCTTCAAAGCAACCTTGTTCTTACTCTTTCCTTTCATTATTCTTGACAGATCCAAGGCAAATTAGCATGCAAGAAGCCCACTTCAAATCCAATGTCTTCTAAAACCCATTCTGCCTAAAGGTGGATTCAGGGATCTTACCCTGAGTTCTCCACCTTGGGGGAAGATTGCAGTGTTTCTGGCAACGGTGGAGAATCTCCATCTTAAACGAATGGGTACTAAATGTATTTAATCAAGATTATTAAAATCAGTTCATCTCCTCCTCCCTTCAATCCTAGATTCCAGAGAACTGAGTAGTAGTAGTAAAGGCCTTTTTTTAAAGGAGATAGTATTTCTCACTCATGATAACTCCAGTAGATACAGTCCAAGGCTTCTATTTAGACATCTTTATAGTCTCTCCCCCCCCCCCCCCCCATTAAGTCTAGGACTGATCAAAAACCAACTAGTACCTAAAGGTACCCAAATTCAAGGTGGAGTCGGTTAGAGCTGTTAGTCGTGCCATGGAATGGGAAGAAATCCTGGCATCCCTGGACATAAAAGATGCTTATTTCTATGTTCCTATCATACCACCTCATAACTAATTCCTGAGATCTACGTTCCATTTTCAACTGGTAGCTCTTCCTTTCGGCCTAGAATTGGTCCCCAGAGTATTCGCGAAGATCTTGGTACCATTGGCAGCTTTAATCATGTGCCTGTGGGTAAATATAACCCCATTACCTGGATAACCTATTGTTCAAACCCATAGGTTACAGAATCACCTCTAACTGAAAGTTCAGATTCTGCAATAGAAGCAGTGTCCTTTGTACAGTTTCATCTGAGACCATTGCAGATTAACATTTTCCAGTACTGGGACAGGTATCATCTTCATCTGAAAGTGATCCTGTCTCAGATCACACAGCAGTCACTTTGGTGGTGGTGGCTGGCTTCTCTAGCCCTCACCAGGGGATGTCTCTTATCAAATCTGGATTAGGAGGAGGTAACAACTGATGACAGTTATCTAAGCTGTGGGGGGGCAGGGCTCACTTGCCACCCTGCTGATAGGACTTTAGCCGAAACAAAGCTTTCAATGAACATTGTAGAATTTCGGGTTATATCCCAACATGTGTGATCCTCTTGATAGCACATTTGGTTTAGACCCAATAAAGTAAAGCCACCACGGTAGCATACATCAAGGATGCACCAGAAGCAAAGTGTCCCTTGTCCAAGGATTCTTCCATGGGCAGAAGCAAGCATCCCAGGCTTATCTGTAGTTTACAATGTAGACAGCTGGGAGGTGGACTATCGCAGGGAGATGGGAACTAAAACAAGACCTCTTCTTTTTTTTTTTTTTTTTTTTTTTTTTTCGTTTACAAATCTGATTGTTGGAGAAGGTCAGAAATCGACATGATGGCCTATTGTCTCAAGACAAAAAGACAAAAGTTATCCAAGTGTGACAGCAGTGGATGCCACTGGAATTACATAACTGCATTTCCTCTGATTGCCAGTCTTCTTTCCAAAATCATAACATAACAAACTTGCACTGCTAATGGCAACATTCTGGCCAATAAGAACTTGGTTCCATCATTGTCAGGCCGTGTACACAGCAGACTCTTGGTGCCACTGTTATAGGATCTGCTCACACAAGGTCCCATTCAACATCCCATCCTAATTGCCTTTGATGGCTTGGAACCTGAAACCAAACATTTTAGTTATCAAATCACACAATGTTAAAGGGATAGTAATACTTCATTTTAACTTTATTTTATTTTGTAGGCATTAAAAAAACATGAAGAATGATATAAGTCTTATCTCTGAAACCTTTATGGTTTAAGAGATATTCACAAACAAAATATCCCCCCCTGTTCAACCAGATCAGAAGGGAGATGCTCAGGTAGACTGCAGAGAGGGACAATCTTCAATTAAGATAATGGAAAAAGCTGAAAAACTTGTCAAGGGGGGAAGGGCTTTCATTGTTTTCATACAAAGAAAATTGTCCCCTTCTGTTATCTGTACTGTCATACAACCAGACTCACATCTGAGAAGAGATTGCTTACACTAGGAAAAAGGAGCGGGGAGGGGAACTTTGCTTGTGAATATCTCATAAACCATAAAGGTTTGAGAGATAAGACTTATATCATTCTTCATGTTTTTTTTAATGCCTACAAAATAAAATAAAGTTAAAACGAAGTATTACTATCCCTTTAAGTCAGCAACAATTTAATAAAGAATATGACAATTTATTTTTGCGTTATGTGATTTAAATGAGATTGATGCTCTGAAGTTTAAATGTCCCTATTTTTCTATCTGAAGACTGGTTATGATAAAGGATTGAGAGAGAGTTCTTCTTGCAAATCTCCATACGTTGTTTTTTTTATCAGGATAAATTAGTTTTAGGAATTGTTCATGATTTTCAACCAAAGTTGTTTTTCCTTTCATATTGTTCAAGAGTGGGTGCCACACTCCTTGTGTCCTAATCCTCAGAATCAAAATAGGCTTTCTTTACGTCTTGGATGTAGTCAGGTGTCTCAGATACTGTTTGCGAGCCACTGAATCTTTTAGGCAAATGTGTACCCTATCTGTCATCCCCGATGGCAGAAAAAGCAAACCTACTTCCAAAATAACAATTGTTACATGGACTATTTAAACAAGCCGACTATCTTAAATCTTTTCCAGCTCCATTTGGTATCACAGCCCATTCTTCACATTCCCTTTGTCCAGGAAAAATCATGCTTCTACTGATCATCGTGTAAAGCAGCTGCTCAGTTGACAGTTCATACCTTTATGGAATTCTACAAGGTGAACCTTATCACATCCAAAGATGCCAGTTTGGGTCGCAAAGTTTTGCAGGCTTGTTTCAATTAGAAGTTTGGAATTTCAGAATAAAGACAAACACTGAAGTGAAATGCAGATTATTTAAACATGCAATAATTAAACAGATTATGGCCAGAGTTCACACAAGTATGACAGCATACAAACTCCAGCATGGATTTACAAAGAAAGAGCTTTTTGCCAGAGTTCACAGGAATATGGGAGACATACCCGACCCTGGGATCTAAACAGACACAAACATAAGAGAGACATACAAAACAAACATACAATAAGTAAACAAGTTACTTATCTATCCCCTGGAGCAAAACAGCAGTGTGGGAGAGCCTTTCCACGCTAACTCCGTAGGATCACATACAGGTGAATAGCCCGACAGACCTGACGTCCCAAATGGCTAAACAGCAACACACAAGTTTGGATGAGGTACAGTCTACAGAGGTGAATAGCCCGACAGACCAGACGTCCCAAATGGCTAGACAGCAACACTGTACCTCTCCTACTTGAGACCAGGTACACTCTTTCCTCCAACAAATGGCTCTGACCACTGTTGTCTTGATTACAGGTTAAAATACAGGTTGCGCCCTAAGATGTCTAAAACTACGCATGCGTATGTGCTTGGTTATATAACACTGAATATAGAGACATCTCTAACTGATACTCATAAACACTACGTCTTACAGTGCCTGCCCCTCTGCTGTTGCGAAACCTAATGCAGAGCATTAACCCCCAACTGACCGTGAGGAGAACACCAAAAACCATCCCTTACAAGGCTGCAGTTTTGTAAGGCTCTCTTTTTTCCCCTTCATTTCTGAAGTTGCGTTGGACTTCCCCCATTGTTTTCCTGCATCCCTCAATAGATTCTAGAGAAAAGGAATTCATTTTTTGCTCATAAATTTTTTTTTCTTAGTCCAGATGACGGATGCAGGACATCCTTGCCTTGATGTCGTTTGCTGTAACTCTTTTCTTTCTGATCTTACCTCTCTCTCAGCCTTGGTATATGTAAATTAAACTACGTGGATACTGTGAGTGCTTTATAGGGCAGAATGTGGGAGGAGTTTCATCATTGACTAGGAGAAACTCAACTGGACTCGGAGAAAAGGATTTATTGGTAAGGTAAAAATCACCTCCCCCCCCCTAATTATTTATTTGCTAAAGAAGAAGTCAGAGATGCTCAACTGTGCTCATGAGCTTGCAAGGCTGTGCTAAAGCTCAATAGGACTGGTGTCCTGTGCCCACTATGAAATCTCGTTTAGCTCACAAGTGCCATACACAGAGAAGAAATATTCTGAAGCATATCCTACTGAGCCTGCCCAAATGACAGTCCAGCTACGAAGTGCCAGACAATTTATTTATGAATAAGGGAAATGGCTAATCCCAGTTTCAACCTTATGCCTTGTCAGTGAGGTGCAGCTGATCCCCATAGGCATCTTTGACCAAGGGGTCCACTTCTGGATTCCCCCATTACTCTTGGGGTAATTGACAGTCCAGCTACAAAATGCCAGACACTTGGTTTTAACACTCGCAGCACTAATTGTCCTTTGTGCTTCTTGTTGTACTGTAAAGTTTCAGTGTCAGGATACGTACACGGTGGTGGTAAAAGGTGCTTCTTGATGCTGAAACATAACAATACAGCAAGCAGTGTAATAGGAAGCTGTTTTTTGAATAAACCATTGCTGTGAATATGCACTCTGCTGAAAACAAATATGCACTTGTGCTCGCGAGTGTCTTTACATACAATCTAAAGCGAGTGTGGTAAGTTGTCATATATGAGCACTTGCAAAACACTAACAGAGTATATCTGAACTAACACTCTGACTTCGAACTCCATCTCTCTGCTCCGGTTATAACACACAAATGGCCAATTACTTGAATATTCTGCATCAACCCCACTTTCTTCAGAGTGGCATTGGAGACTTGGGTTAGTCACTTTTTTCACTTTAACCCCCATAGGGCAGGGCAACGCTTTTCTTTTCAATACTTTGCACACCCTCCTGATATTCAGTGTGATGTCTGTACTCCTGGGGAGGCTAATAGGAAGTTTAAATTAACATGCCCACCACAACCAGGAGTGCTGAATTCATTAAAATGGTCTTATTTAAACTATAAATGACCCTCATCCTGCCCCACTCCTTTTCTCTAGATTTGCTGTCCTCACTCTGAAGTTTTCTCTGGGGTGTCCAGAGAGAGGCTATTGGAATAAGGATGGTGAACCAAAAACTGTGTGTTTTAAGAACAAAACAAGGATGGGCTGACAGTGTGTATGTGTGGGTCTGCGACTACCATTGGGACAGATAAAGAACTCTGGTGGTGTGTGTGTGTGTGTGTGTGTGTGTGTGTGTGTGTGTGTGTACACCATAATATACATTTCCTTCACAAAAGAAGCATGGTGTTGCCCATCTATGTAGTGTCGTTTGGGAGGTAGAGAGATTCCACTGTCCAGTGGTAGTCACAGAAACACACATACACTGTGTAACACCCCAGCCTTGTTCCATTGTTCAAGGGTAGTTGCAATGGGACACACTATAATGGGGGTGTAGGGTGAGTGCCAGGGTATATATTATGAGGGGGTGGATGGTGCAGACTCAGTGATTTGGACAAATCACAACCTGTAGCTGCCAGCGAGCAGTGAATTACCTGTAGTAATTTGACAGGTAAGGCCAGGGGGGATTTCAACCTCAGTCATGATAGACACAGCAGTAGAGAGGTGTGGTTGGCAGCGATAGTAACACTCTAGGCTATATGCATGTATTTCTATAATATAATGGGTGTGTATATATATGTAAATATGCAGAGTGAATAGTTTATAGTGCACTTCTCTAATAGCTGGTGGAGCCTTTCTTTGAAAATTGTAACAGATTCCATAAGGCACTTGAAAGGTTGTTTCATGCAAATTCTCACACCACATGGTTGCCTTAGACTGCATGGTGGTAGGTCACTGATTTGAACAGCCCATTTCACCTCATCCCACAGATGCACAGTTCTGTTGATATCCAGTGACTGTGTAAACCAGTAATTATGGCCAAGTCACTCACTCATGCTCCTAGAAACATTCCCATACTATTAACACTGTGCCATGGTTCACTGTGTTGCTGAACCATTACAGTATGGATAAACAACATGAATGAGAGGCCTTTATTGTCATCGATGTTCAGATTGGCTTTAGGATTCAGATGATGATCCACTGATATCAGGCCCTAGTATGTGCTACAAAAACATAGCATAAAGCATTATACCACCACCTGCCATGACTACTCCTTTGTCTTCAGAGCTGACTTACAGTTATTACGGCCTTCTAATATACTCCAAACAATTTGTTTCTAGTTAATCTTTTTGTTCTGTTTTTGATTATTATTACAACCAATCTCTAGGCACAAACTAGGAGGCGGCAGTGGAGAAAGTATACTGGTGTCACAGCTTCAGCATGGCCTTACACTGGAGTTTGAACACAGCGATTCCCCCCGTCGGTTACGTCTAGTGCTGAGTGAACTTTTGGCTATAATGAATAAGGTAGGATTTGCTGTTCGTAGCTTGTGCACAAAATGTAATGTTTCTTACAGACTGAGACAATTTATTTTTAATGCATTATATTTTACACATGCATTATATTGCATATAGTTGAGTTGTATTAATCCCTTGGATTGCTAGAGAGGTCTCCAATGCAATTAAATAAGTGGAGATTTTTAGCTTTCAAGAGTTTAAATGATGATCACCAGTTTACAGTTCTCTTATTGCATAATACTTTTGTAGGCTGCAAACACAAAGATAATTACCTATGTTTATTATACAGTATGCATTATGTATGTCACAGGTAACTTTTTAAGTTGCCATATTCAGGATATATCAATCAAGGTGTGTTTAGCAACACGTTATTTTGCAATGTGTTGTGTACCCCTTTGACACTCAAAGGGATAAATGACAGGATTTGCGTCACAAAGGTGTGGTGCTTAATTGTGAGTGGGGCGTGGCTTAACAGAATGTGTCCTTGAAGTGGGCAGAACAGGAGGGGGGGATTTTTACTATTACAGTTGTTGTGTCAAACAAATTGTAGATTTTATTATCAATAATGCACATGATCCGAGAATCTCCTATTCCACACCTGAGCACTACCTTTGAAAATAACTTTATGCCTTAGACGTGGGTGTAGTCATTTTCTTGTTCAGAAACATACTGGGTGTTTGTCATTATTATATATCTTATTATTATTATGTACTTCTGGCCACCCTAATTGAAAATTAAAATTTAACTGATTCAGTCCTAAATATATGTCAAACAGATAAAATAATTTTACACACTTCCTTATATTGGCTATTTGCTATTAGAAGTCTCCTAAAATGCAACTGGTTTGCCCCAGAATGACTCCAGTTCTGCAGAGTATATCGAGCTCAATATTGCTAAAAGTAAATTTTGCTCTTGTGCATTAATCTCTACATGTGGAGAACAGTCTCAAAAGTTCATACATTTCTAAATTGCATATTTTTTTGCAGTAATGTAACAGACTTTTTTTTTTTCTTCTTTTTCATCTTTAGGTAGCTGATTCTAATGGTGAATTTTTCCTGAAGTCATCTGAGCTCTTCGAAAGCCCAGTACACATGGAAGAAGCTGCAGACGTTCTCTGCATTTTGCAAGCAGGTAGAGGCTTAAAGCATTGGATTTGTCTTTGGTGATGTCACAGTTTAAAGTGATAGTAATGTTTCACAAAAACAGCAGCTCCAATTCATCGTCATAGTATTTGAGCCATAGAGAGTGTTATTTAATTACTGTGAGCTTTGTAGTTCAAGAGTAATTGAATGATAAAGTTTCCCCCTCGCGCCTCTTTTACCTAGTGTAAGCCCCCACTCCTCAGATGTGGAATCCAGTCCATAGATCAGACAGCTCACATCAAGGGTCAATATTCTCACTGTGAGAACAATGAAAGCTCTGCCCCCCTTGACAGGTTTTTCAGCTTTTTTCCTTTATCTTAATTGAAGATTGTCCCTCTCTGCAATCTACCTGGACACTCCCTGCTGCTCTAAGCTGAGCAGTGTTACATCAGTAGAAGGGGTGGGAGGAGGATACTTTATCATTCAATTCCTCTTGAACTACAACTCTGACAGAATTTAAATAACATTCTCCAAGGCCCAAATACTATGATTATAAATTAGAGCTGCTTTTATTATGAAACATTACTATCCATTTATGGGAGATTTTAAAAACAACTTCTAAAAAAAACTTCCTTAAAAAACATTTAACCAGGGGACAAACTACTAACGGTGCAACCGATGCAAAGCACTGGGACCCAAGGTAAAAGGGTGCCAGTTTAAACGACGGGCTAGTGACCTACTCAAGTGGTTTTACTATAGATATGATCCTAGTTGCCACTCTTCCATCACTCCAGGTCCTTTCAACTTGTTAAGCTTGGGGAGTTTAAATGAAGATGGCTCAGCAAGATACCAGTTAAGCTTCCATTCATCGCTTCTTGCAAAGATAATAATGTTGTGCAGGGGGTGGTGAATGTGTCAAGTGATCATATTAGGAGTTCAGTCTAATCCAGTCATATGAGGAGTAGAGAGCCACACTGGCTGGACTGGGACTCACTCTATGATTTGAGCAGTGATTCACAGAGAGAATGAAAGAGAGCTCTCAGTGCACCTGTCACACTTGGCTCAGGCAGACCTTGGCTGAGGTGGAGTGAGTTTTCTTTTATCCTGCCTGTCACTGATTTAGTTAAGGCTGCCATCTCCATTGTGTAGACGTGACTAAGACACGATGATCAGAACACAAGTCTGAGAATTGGGTTATTCGGTCTAAGTAGGAATGTGTTTATATGCTACCATAATCAAAACTTTTCTTACTGGATGCTCTTTCATGCTGTATATGGATAATAGTATAGTGTAAGAAATGTTCCATATGTTCTTCTGTCACACACCAAGCTGATTTCAGGCCTGTTCAGTAGGCCAGTTATTATGCAGTACAATTATCTAAGTATCATGGGGGAGCCTCAGTGCTTGAGCATTTTGACTATGATAGCTGCTCTCTTCTGTTTAACTGTGTATTAACTTAATAGTGGTGAGTATATGATGGATGGTTAACATGTAGCCCTCCAGCCTTCTTTTCCCCGTCACTAGTCTATATCCTCCAGACATTTCTCTTTCCTTCTCCACTCCTTTCTTTTCCAACCTATCCTATGTAGTATTACACACCCCGAAGCAATGCAAGACCGATTATTTTAGCATACATACAAATAATAATACATAAAACAAATGTGATTATTTAACTTTAATATATATATATATATATATATATATATATATATATATATATATATATATATATATATATATATATATATATATATATATATATATATATATAAAATTATTTTTGGGGAAGAAAAAACGGAGGAGAGGCAAAATGTTTTCTTGCATGAGGGCCCTCCACAGCATAGTGACAACCATTGTGTCAGTGACACACACACACACACACACACACTCATATCCTGTGTATATCATTGCAAGGAGCTGTGCAGTGTCCAACATCCCACCCTTCCCATTCATCCTTCTCCTCTGTCCTTCCCACCCTTCCCACCATCCTTCTCCCATGACTGTGTGTGTTCGTTTTCACAAGTTTTACCCTTTCAGTACCACAGAGCTATGCAATGCATTGGATATGTTAGCAATCAAAGGGTTAACCCTTTAATTGGCAGAGGGATCACCAACTCTTGGGTGATTTGTTTCTCCCTTTCAGTGCCAGAGAGATATTCAACGCATTGCAATGCATTACATGCTTCTTTGATAATGTAGCTGTGATAGCTGCTCAATGATTACTCATCCTTTCTCTAAAGCTGCTGGTGGTTTTACCCACGAATGCCAGTCCACAGGGGCAAAGAATTATATAAACCACAAACTGACTTAAGCAGTTCAAATTATGTTTAATGGGAATTTTAAAGCCCATACAGAGAGAGTGAAAAACAGACCCTTATAAACCCCCCACCACTGTATTTGCACCAAAATCAGTGTCCTCGATTGACAGTGATTGATGTAAATTAGTGCACGTGAATACAGTGCAATGTCACAGGGTTGCAAATAATAAAGTGGATACAATAAATCAAAATTGTCAAAATTATGGTACCTATCACAAGTCTAATAGGAACTGCAGAATTTACATGAGAATTCAGCTCAAAATCTAAATATTGGCATACAACAGTCAACACCTAACAAATAATAAATCTTGTACAGGACAAGAAAGGATATGAACATGCTTACAACAAGAAGATATGACTTTTTTTGGAGGTGAATAAAAGCACACTCATGGAGTCGAGGAATACAATGGGTCTGCTGCGCGATGCAGTGGTGACATGCTGCATGTGCCAACTAAGACAGGCTTAGGTCTTATTATGCCTAATGTTGCATTATAATGAGCAACTGTGAGGAAATCCGATATAGAGTATGTTGTGAACCACCACCTTATCCTAGCAGACTAATTATAATATAATGTGTGTGTATATAATATATATTAATAAAATAAACTCTACAGAAGGTTATTGGAACACAGTTTGAGGAGTGCAGACCGTTTCAGCGGGAGTGCTATTTTCTATATCTGGACTATATTGTTACACACATGCTGAGGGAGGGACTGCTTCTTTGAACTGGGGTCTATGTGCCATTTATCAACACAAACGCACACACGTATTGTTGTTTATATGAATAACATGCTATTTATATTTTCAGTGTTGAAAGGAGCTTTACATCCTTCTGTCTAGTACTGTGTGTGTATTTAGAATAATAATATAGCATTTCATTTTCCCATTTTATGGTTGTGATATTGGTACCAGTCTGCACATTTTAAATATATTATGTTTATGCAACACAGTTGCTCATCTGTATCTTTATGCATGTAACTATAAATTATCAACCTAAAACTATGGTAGTGTGGGTCCAGGTACTGTTAATTTTAAGGTGATAAAATATTGTGTGTCAGCCACTGGTTTGATATAATAAAACTGAGTACACAGATATGAATTGTATTGACCTATTTATTACTCTGTCTTGTTGTAGAGCTACATACCCTTTTGCCTATCACGGACATGGCTGAAGCTCTACTTCATGTACGCAATGGAGCCTGGTTCCTGTGCCTACTAGTGGCTAATGTTCCTGACAGTTTTAATGAAGGTACATGCAGCTAAAATACATTTGGTTTACATGTTTGCTTTTTAATTCTGAAATAAGAGTTAATGGTTATTGCTTCTAATGCAGTAATGTCCTCCTTGATATTCGGCTATGTACATGAACAAATATGCAATATGTTACTAGAAGGACATGCAAGATATTGCAAAGCAATAACTTTGTGGCTTCAATAGCAATTAAAGTAGCTGTCCTGGTTACTCTAATATAGAATATGTTGCAATAGGAATGTCTTATGATGTATCGTGGTACAAGCATTTTCTAAAATTAATCCTTTGCATGCCAGAGGGGAGTGCTCCCTTGCGAGCTCGCTCCCCCCTTGCGAGCTCGCTCCCCCCTTGCGAGCTCGCTCCCCCCTTGCGAGCTCGCTCCCCCCTTGCGAGCTCGCTCCCCCCTTGCGAGCTCGCTCCCCCCTTGCGCGCTTTCGCTCGCTCCCCCCTTGCGCGCTTTCGCTCGCTCCCCCCTTGCGCGCTTTCGCTCGCTCCCCCCTTGCGCGCTTTCGCTCGCTCCCCCCTTGCGCGCTCTCGCTCCCTCCCCCTTGCGCGCTCTCGCTCCCTCCCCCTTGCGCGCTCTTGCTCCCTCCCCCTTGCGCGCTCTTGCTCCCTCCCCCTTGCGCGCTCTCGCTCCCTCCCCCTTGCGCGCTCTCGCTCCCTCCCCCTTGCGCGCTCTCGCTCCCTCCCCCTTGCGCGCTCTCGCTCCCTCCCCCTTGCGCGCTCTCGCTCGCTCCCCCTTGCGCGCTCTCGCTCGCTCCCCCTTGCGCTTTTGCTAGCTCCCTCCTTGTGCGCTCTCTGTCGCTCGCTCCCTCCTTGTGTGCTCTCTCTGTCGCTCGCTCCCTCCTTGTGCGCTCGCTCCCCCAGGCGCGCTCTCGCTCGCTCCCCCCATGCGCGCTCTCGCTCGCTCCCCCCATGCGCTCTCTCGCTCGCTCCCCCCATGCGCTCTCTCGCTCGCTCCCCCCATGCGCTCTCTCGCTCGCTCCCCCCATGCGCTCTCTCGCTCGCTCCCCCCATGCGCTCTCTCGCTCGCTCCCCCATGCGCTCTCTCGCTCGCTCCCCCATGCGCTCTCTCGCTCGCTCCCCCATGCGCTCTCTCGCTCGCTCCCCCATGCGCTCGCTCCCCCATGCGCTCGCTCCCCCATGCGCTCGCTCCCCCATGCGCTCTCTCCCCCATGCGCTCTCTCCCCCATGCGCTCTCTCGCTCTCTCCCCCATGCGCTCTCTCGCTCTCTCCCCCATGCGCTCTCTCGCTCTCTCCCCCATGCGCTCTCTCGCTCTCTCCCCCATGCGCTCTCTCGCTCTCTCCCCCATGCGCTCTCTCGCTCGCTCCCCCATGCGCTCTCTCGCTCGCTCCCCCATGCGCTCTCTCGCTCGCTCCCCCATGCGCTCTCTCGCTCGCTCCCCCCTTGCACTCTCTCCCCCTTGCGCTCTCTCGCTCGCTTCTCCTTGTTCGCTCGCTCCCCCTTGCTTTTTCTCACTTGCTCCCCCTTGTTCGCTCGCTCCCCCCTTGCGCTCTCTCGCTCGCTCCCCCCTTGCGCTCTCTCGCTCGCTCCCCCCTTGCACTCTCTCCCCCTTGCGCTCTCTCGCTTATCCTTGTTCGCTCGCTCCCCCTTGCTTTTTCTCGCTTGCTCCCCCTTGTTCGCTCGCTCCCCCCTTGCGCTCTCTCGCTCGCTCCCCCTTGTTCGCTCGCTCCCCCCTTGCGCTCTCTCGCTCGCTCCCCCCTTGCGCGCTTTCGCTCGCCCCCCTTCTTCGCTCGCCCCCCCTTGTTTGCTCGCTCCCCCCCTTGCGCGCTTTTGCTCGCTCCCCCCCTTGTTCGCTCCCCCCCTTGTTCGCTCGCTCCCCCCTTGTTCGCTCGCTCCCCCCTTGTTCGCTCGCTCCCCCTTGCTCTCTCTCTCGCTCGCTCCCCCCTTTCTCTTGCTCCCACCTTGCGCTCTTTCTCTTGCTCCCCTCTTGCGTGCTCGCTCCCCCCTTGCGTGCTTGTGCTCACGCTCGCTCCCCCTTGCGCTCTCACGCTCGCTCCCCCCTTGCGCTCTCACGCTCGCTCCCCCCTTGCGCTCTCACGCTCGCTCCCCCCTTGCGCTCTCACGCTCGCTCCCCCCTTGCGCTCTCACGCTCGCTCCCCCCTTGCGCTCTCACGCTCGCTCCCCCCTTGCGCTCTCACGCTCGCTCCCCCCTTGCGCTCTCACGCTCGCTCCCCCCTTGCGCTCTCACGCTCGCTCCCCCCTTGCGCTCTCACGCTCGCTCCCCCCTTGCGCTCTCACGCTCGCTCCCCCCTTGCGCTCTCAGGCTCGCTCCCCCCTTGCGCTCTCAGGCTCGCTCCCCCCTTGCGCTCTCACGCTCGCTCCTCCTTGTTCTCTTGCTCCCCCTTGTTTGCTTGCGCTCTCGCTCACTCCCCCTTGCTCTCTCTCGCTTGCTCCCCCTTGCTCGCTTCTCCTTGCGCTCGCTCTCCTCCCTTGCGCTCTTTCTCTTGCTCCCCCCTTGCGCTCTTTCTCTTGCTCTCCCCTTGCGCTCTGTCGCTCGCTCCCTCGCTCGCTCCCCCCTTGTGCTCCCTCGCTTGCTCCCCCCTTGTGCTCCCTCGCTCGCTCCCCCTTGTGCTCCCTCGCTCGCTCCCCCCTTGTGCTCTCTTGCTCGCTCCCCCCTTGTGCTCTCTCGCTCGCTCCCCCCATGCGCTCTCTCGTTCGCTCCCCCCATGCGCTCTCTCGCTCGCTCCCCCCATGCGCTCTCTCGCTCGCTCCCCCATGCGCTCTCGCTCGCTCCCCCATGCGCTCTCTCGCTCGCTCCCCCATGCGCTCTCTCGCTCGCTCCCCCATGCGCTCTCTCGCTCGCTCCCCCATGCGCTCTCTCGCTCGCTCCCCCATGCGCTCTCTCGCTCGATCCCCCATGCGCTCTCTCGCTCGCTCCCCCATGCGCTCTCTCGCTCGCTCCCCCATGCGCTCTCTCGCTCGATCCCCCATGCGCTCTCTCGCTCGATCCCCCATGCGCTCTCTCGCTCGATCCCCCATGCGCTCTCTCGCTCGATCCCCCATGCGCTCTCTCGCTCGATCCCCCATGCGCTCTCTCGCTCGATCCCCCATGCGCTCTCTCGCTCGATCCCCCATGCGCTCTCTCGCTCGATCCCCCATGCGCTCTCTCGCTCGATCCCCCATGCGCTCTCTCGCTCGATCCCCCATGCGCTCTCTCGCTCGATCCCCCATGCGCTCTCTCGCTCGATCCCCCATGCGCTCTCTCGCTCTCTCCCCCTCTCCCCCATGCGCTCTCTCGCTCTCTCCCCCCATGCGCTCTCTCGCTCGCTCCCCCCTTGCGCTCTCTCGCTCGCTCCCCCCTTGCGCTCTCTCGCTCTCTCCCCCTCTCCCCCATGCGCTCTCTCGCTCTCTCCCCCCATGCGCTCTCTCGCTCGCTCCCCCCTTGCGCTCTCTCGCTCTCTCCCCCATGCGCTCTCTCGCTCTCTCCCCCATGCGCTCTCTCGCTCGCTCCCCCATGCGCTCTCTCGCTCGCTCCCCCATGCGCTCTCTCGCTCGCTCCCCCATGCGCTCTCTCGCTCGCTCCCCCCTTGCACTCTCTCCCCCTTGCGCTCTCTCGCTCGCTTCTCCTTGTTCGCTCGCTCCCCCTTGCTTTTTCTCACTTGCTCCCCCTTGTTCGCTCGCTCCCCCCTTGCGCTCTCTCGCTCGCTCCCCCCTTGCGCTCTCTCGCTCGCTCCCCCCTTGCACTCTCTCCCCCTTGCGCTCTCTCGCTTATCCTTGTTCGCTCGCTCCCCCTTGCTTTTTCTCGCTTGCTCCCCCTTGTTCGCTCGCTCCCCCCTTGCGCTCTCTCGCTCGCTCCCCCCTTGCGCGCTTTCGCTCGCCCCCCTTCGCTCGCCCCCCCTTGTTTGCTCGCTCCCCCCCTTGCGCGCTTTTGCTCGCTCCCCCCCTTGTTCGCTCCCCCCCTTGTTCGCTCGCTCCCCCCTTGTTCGCTCGCTCCCCCCTTGTTCGCTCGCTCCCCCTTGCTCTCTCTCTCGCTCGCTCCCCCCTTTCTCTTGCTCCCACCTTGCGCTCTTTCTCTTGCTCCCCTCTTGCGTGCTCGCTCCCCCCTTGCGTGCTTGTGCTCACGCTCGCTCCCCCTTGCGCTCTCACGCTCGCTCCCCCCTTGCGCTCTCACGCTCGCTCCCCCCTTGCGCTCTCACGCTCGCTCCCCCCTTGCGCTCTCACGCTCGCTCCCCCCTTGCGCTCTCACGCTCGCTCCCCCCTTGCGCTCTCACGCTCGCTCCCCCCTTGCGCTCTCACGCTCGCTCCCCCCTTGCGCTCTCACGCTCGCTCCCCCCTTGCGCTCTCACGCTCGCTCCCCCCTTGCGCTCTCACGCTCGCTCCCCCCTTGCGCTCTCACGCTCGCTCCCCCCTTGCGCTCTCAGGCTCGCTCCCCCCTTGCGCTCTCAGGCTCGCTCCCCCCTTGCGCTCTCACGCTCGCTCCTCCTTGTTCTCTTGCTCCCCCTTGTTTGCTTGCGCTCTCGCTCACTCCCCCTTGCTCTCTCTCGCTTGCTCCCCCTTGCTCGCTTCTCCTTGCGCTCGCTCTCCTCCCTTGCGCTCTTTCTCTTGCTCCCCCCTTGCGCTCTTTCTCTTGCTCTCCCCTTGCGCTCTGTCGCTCGCTCCCTCGCTCGCTCCCCCCTTGTGCTCCCTCGCTTGCTCCCCCCTTGTGCTCCCTCGCTCGCTCCCCCTTGTGCTCCCTCGCTCGCTCCCCCCTTGTGCTCTCTTGCTCGCTCCCCCCCTTGTGCTCTCTCGCTCGCTCCCCCCATGCGCTCTCTCGTTCGCTCCCCCCATGCGCTCTCTCGCTCGCTCCCCCCATGTGCTCTCTCGCTCGCTCTCCCCATGCGCTCTCTCGCTCGCTCCCCCATGCGCTCTCTCGCTCGCTCCCCCATGCGCTCTCTCGCTCGATCCCCCATGCGCTCTCTCGCTCGCTCCCCCATGCGCTCTCTCGCTCGCTCCCCCATGCGCTCTCTCGCTCGATCCCCCATGCGCTCTCTCGCTCGCTCCCCCATGCGCTCTCTCGCTCGCTCCCCCATGCGCTCTCTCGCTCGATCCCCCATGCGCTCTCTCGCTCGATCCCCCATGCGCTCTCTCGCTCGATCCCCCATGCGCTCTCTCGCTCGATCCCCCATGCGCTCTCTCGCTCGATCCCCCATGCGCTCTCTCGCTCGATCCCCCATGCGCTCTCTCGCTCGATCCCCCATGCGCTCTCTCGCTTGATTCCCCCATGCGCTCTCTCGCTCGATCCCCCATGCGCTCTCTCGCTCTCTCCCCCTCTCCCCCATGCGCTCTCTCGCTCTCTCCCCCCATGCGCTCTCTCGCTCGCTCCCCCCTTGCGCTCTCTCGCTCGCTCCCCCCTTGCGCTCTCTCGCTCGCTCCCCCCCTTGCGCTCTCTCGCTCGCTCCCCCCATGTGCTCTCTCGCTCGATCCCCCATGCGCTCTCGCTCGATCCCCCATGCGCTCTCTCGCTCGATCCCCCATGCGCTCTCTCGCTCGATCCCCCATGCGCTCTCTCGCTCGATCCCCCATGCGCTCTCTCGCTCGATCCCCCATGCGCTCTCTCGCTCGATCCCCCATGCGCTCTCTCGCTCGATCCCCCATGCGCTCTCTCGCTCGATCCCCCATGCGCTCTCTCGCTCGATCCCCCATGCGCTCTCTCGCTCTCTCCCCCCATGCGCTCTCTCGCTCGCTCCCCCCTTGCGCTCTCTCGCTCGCTCCCCCCTTGCGCTCTCTCGCTCGCTCCCCCCTTGCGCTCTCTCGCTCGCTCCCCCCTTGCGCTCTCTCGCTCGCTCCCCCCTTGCGCTCTCTCGCTCGCTCCCCCCTTGCGCTCTCTCGCTCGCTCCCCCCTTGCGCTCTCTCGCTCGCTCCCCTCTTGCGCTCTCTCGCTCGCTCCCCCCTTGCGCTCTCTCGCTCTCTCCCCCCTTGCGCTCTCGCTCGCTCCCCCTTGCGCTCTCTCGCTCGCTCCCCCCTTGCGCTCTCTCGCTCGCTCCCCCCTTGCGCTCTCTCGCTCGCTCCCCCCTTGCGCTCTCTCGCTCGCTCCCCCCTTGCACTCTCTCCCCCTTGCGCTCTCTCGCTTATCCTTGTTCGCTCGCTCCCCCTTGCTTTTTCTCGCTTGCTCCCCCTTGTTCACTCGCTCCCCCCTTGCGCTCTCTCGCTCGCTCCCCCCTTGCGCGCTTTCGCTCGCCCCCCTTCTTCGCTCGCCCCCCCTTGTTTGCTCGCTCCCCCCCTTGCGCGCTTTTGCTCGCTCCCCCCCCTTGTTCGCTCCCCCCCTTGTTCGCTCGCTCCCCCCTTGTTCGCTCGCTCCCCCTTGCTCTCTCTCTCGCTCGCTCCCCCCTTTCTCTTGCTCCCACCTTGCGCTCTTTCTCTTGCTCCCCTCTTGCGTGCTCGCTCCCCCCTTGCGTGCTTGTGCTCACGCTCGCTCCCCCTTGCGCTCTCACGCTCGCTCCCCCCTTGCGCTCTCACGCTCGCTCCCCCCTTGCGCTCTCACGCTCGCTCCCCCCTTGCGCTCTCACGCTCGCTCCCCCCTTGCGCTCTCTCGCTTATCCTTGTTCGCTCGCTCCCCCTTGCTTTTTCTCGCTTGCTCCCCCTTGTTCGCTCGCTCCCCCCTTGCGCTCTCTCGCTCGCTCCCCCCTTGCGCGCTTTCGCTCGCCCCCCTTCTTCGCTCGCCCCCCCTTGCGCGCTTTCGCTCGCTCCCCCCTTGTTCGCTCGCTCCCCCCTTGTTCGCTCGCTCCCCCCTTGTTCGCTCGCTCCCCCCTTGTTCGCTCGCTCCCCCCTTGTTCGCTCGCTCCCCCTTGCTCTCTCTCTCGCTCGCTCCCCCCTTTCTCTTGCTCCCACCTTGCGCTCTTTCTCTTGCTCCCCTCTTGCGTGCTCACTCCCCCCTTGCGTGCTTGTGCTCACGCTCGCTCCCCCTTGCGCTCTCACGCTCGCTCCCCCCTTGCGCTCTGACGCTCGCTCCCCCCTTGCGCTCTGACGCTCGCTCCCCCCTTGCGCTCTGACGCTCGCTCCCCCCTTGCGCTCTGACGCCCGCTCCCCCCTTGCGCTCTGACGCTCGCTCCCCCCTTGCGCTCTCACGCTCGCTCCCCCCTTGCGCTCTCACGCTCGCTCCCCCCTTGCGCTCTCACGCTCGCTCCCCCCTTGCGCTCTCACGCTCGCTCCTCCTTGTTCTCTTGCTCCCCCTTGTTTGCTTGCGCTCTCGCTCACTCCCCCTTGCTCTCTCTCGCTTGCTCCCCCTTGCTCGCTTCTCCTTGCGCTCGCTCTCCTCCCTTGCGCTCTTTCTCTTGCTCCCCCCTTGCGCTCTTTCTCTTGCTCTCCCCTTGCGCTCTGTCGCTCGCTCCCCCTTGCGCTCCCTCGCTCGCTCCCCCCTTGTGCTCCCTCGCTTGCTCCCCCCTTGTGCTCCCTCGCTCGCTCCCCCTTGTGCTCCCTCGCTCGCTCCCCCCTTGTGCTCTCTCGCTCGCTCCCCCCATGCGCTCTCTCGTTCGCTCCCCCATGTGCTCTCTCGCTCGCTCCCCCCATGTGCTCTCTCGCTCGCTCCCCCCATGTGCTCTCTCGCTCGCTCCCCCCATGTGCTCTCTCGCTCGCTCCCCCCATGTGCTCTCTCGCTCGCTCCCCCCATGTGCTCTCTCGCTCGCTCCCCCCATGTGCTCTCTCGCTCGCTCCCCCATGCGCTCATCGCTCGCTCCCCCATGCGCTCTCGCTCGCTCCCCCATGCGCTCTCGCTCGATCCCCCATGCGCTCTCGCTCGATCCCCCATGCGCTCTCGCTCGATCCCCCATGCGCTCTCGCTCGATCCCCCATGCGCTCTCGCTCGATCCCCCATGCGCTCTCTCGCTCGATCCCCCATGCGCTCTCTCGCTCGATCCCCCATGCGCTCTCTCGCTCGATCCCCCATGCGCTCTCTCGCTCGATCCCCCATGCGCTCTCTCGCTCGATCCCCCATGCGCTCTCTCGCTCGATCCCCCATGCGCTCTCTCGCTCGCTCCCCCATGCGCTCTCTCGCTCGCTCCCCCATGCGCTCTCTCGCTCTCTCCCCCCATGCGCTCTCTCGCTCTCTCCCCCCTTGCGCTCTCTCGCTCGCTCCCCCCTTGCGCTCTCTCGCTCGCTCCCCCCTTGCGCTCTCTCGCTCGCTCCCCCTTGCCCTCTCCCCCTTGCGCTCTCTCGCTTATCCTTGTTCGCTCGCTCCCCCTTGCTTTTTCTCGCTTGCTCCCCCTTGTTCGCTCTCCCCCCCTTGCGCTCTCTCGCTCGCCCCCCCTTGCGCTCTCTCGCTCGCTCCCCCCTTGCGCTCTCTTGCTCGCCCCCCCTTGTGCTCTCTTGCTCGCCCCCCCTTGCGCTCTCTCGCTCGCCCCCCCTTGTTTGCTCGCCCCCCCTTGTTTGCTCGCTCCCCCCTTGCGCGCTTTTGCTCGCTCCCCCCCTTTGCATGCTTTTGCTCGCTCCCCCCTTGTTCGCTCCCCCCCTGTTCGCTCGCTCCCCCCCGTTCGCTCGCTCCCCCCCCTGTTCGCTCGCTCCTCCCTTGTTCGCTCGCTCCCCCCCCTGTTCGCTCGCTCCCCCCTTGTTCGCTCGCTCCCCCTTGCTCTCTCTCTCGCTCGCTCCCCCCTTTCTCTTGCTCCCCCCTTGCGCTCTTTCTCTTGCTCCCCCCCTTGCGTGCTTGTGCTCACGCTCGCTCCCCCTTGCGCTCTCACGCTCGCTCCCCCTTGTGCTCTCACGCTCGCTCCCCCTTGCGCTCTCACGCTCGCTCCCCCTTGCGCTCTCACGCTCGCTCCCCCTTGCGCTCTCACGCTCGCTCCCCCTTGCGCTCTCACGCTCGCTCCCCCTTGCGCTCTCACGCTCGCTCCCCCTTGCGCTCTCATGCTCGCTCCCCCCTTGCGCTCACGCTCGCTCCCCCCTTGCGCTCTCACGCTCGCTCCTCCTTGTTCTCTTGCTCCCCCTTGTTTGCTTGCTCTCTCACTCACCTCCCCTTGCTCTCTCTCGCTTGCTCCCCCTTGCTCGCTTCTCCTTGCGCTCGCTCTCCTCCCTTGCGCTCTTTCAATTGCTCCCCCCTTGCACTCTTTCAATTGCTCCCCCCTTGCGCTCTTTCTCTTGCTCCCCCCTTGCGCTCTGTCGCTCGCTCCCCCCTTGTGCTCCCTCGCTTGCTCCCCCCATGTGCTGTCTCGCTCGCTCCCCCCATGCGCTCTCTCGCTCGATCCCCCATGCGCTCTCTCGCTCGATCCCCCATGCGCTCTCTCGCTCGATCCCCCATGCGCTCTCTCGCTCGATCCCCCATGCGCTCTCTCGCTCGATCCCCCATTAGCTCTCTCGCTCGCTCCCCCATGCGCTCTCTCGCTCGCTCCCCCATGCGCTCTCTCCCCCCATGCGCTCTCTCGCTCTCTCCCCCATGCGCTCTCTCGCTCGCTCCCCCCATGCGCTCTCTCGCTCGCTCCCCCATGCGCTCTCTCGCTCGCTCCCCCCATGCGCTCTCTCGCTCGCTCCCCCCTTGCGCTCTCTCGCTCGCTCCCCCCTTGCGCTCTCTCGCTCGCTCCCCCCTTGCGCTCTCTCGCTCGCTCCCCCTTGCGCTCTCTCGCTCGCTCCCCCTTGCGCTCTCTCGCTCGCTCCCCCTTGCGCTCTCTCGCTCGCTCCCCCCCTTGCGCTCTCTCGCTCGCTCCCCCCTTGCACTCTCTCCCCCTTGCGCTCTCTCGCTTATCCTTGTTCGCTCGCTCCCCCTTGGTTTTTCTCGCTTGCTCCCCCTTGTTCGCTCGCCCCCCCTTGCGCTCTCTCGCTCGCCCCCCCCCTTGCGCTCTCTCGCTCGCCCCCCCCTTGCGCTCTCTCGCTCGCCCCCCCCTTGCGCTCTCTCGCTCGCCCCCCCCTTGCGCTCTCTCGCTCGCCCCCCCTTGCGCTCTCTCGCTCGCCCCCCCTTGCGCTCTCTCGCTCGCCCCCCCTTGCGCTCTCTCGCTCGCCCCCCCCTTGCGCTCTCTCGCTCGCCCCCCCTTGCGCTCTCTCGCTCGCCCCCCCTTGCGCTCTCTCGCTCGCCCCCCCTTGTTTGCTCGCCCCCCTTGTTTGCTCGCTCCCCCCCTTGCGCGCTTTTGCTCGCTCCCCCCCTTTGCATGCTTTTGCTCGCTCCCCCCCCTGTTCGCTCGCTCCCCCCTGTTCGCTCGCTCCCCCCCGTTCGCTCGCTCCCCCCCCTTGTTCGCTCGCTCCCCCCTTGTTCGCTCGCTCCCCCCTTGTTCGCTCGCTCCCCCTTGCTCTCTCTCTCGCTCGCTCCCCCCTTTCTCTTGCTTCCACCTTGCGCTCTTTCTCTTGCTCCCCCCTTGCGTGCTCGCTCCCCCCTTGCGTGCTTGTGCTCACACTCGCTCCCCCTTGCGCTCTCACGCTCGCTCCCCCTTGCGCTCTCACGCTCGCTCCCCCTTGCGCTCTCACGCTCGCTCCCCCTTGCGCTCTCACGCTCGCTCCCCCTTGCGCTCTCACGCTCGCTCCCCCTTGCGCTCTCACGCTCGCTCCCCCTTGCGCTCTCACGCTCGCTCCCCCTTGCGCTCTCACGCTCGCTCCCCCCTTGCGCTCTCACGCTCGCTCCTCCTTGTTCTCTTGCTCCCCCTTGTTTGCTTGCTCTCTCGCTCACTCCCCCTTGCTCTCTCTCGCTTGCTCCCCCTTGCTCGCTTCTCCTTGCGCTCGCTCTCCTCCCTTGCGCTCTTTCAATTGCTCCCCCCTTGCGCTCTTTCAATTGCTCCCCCCTTGCGCTCTTTCTCTTGCTCCCCCCTTGCGCTCTGTCGCTCGCTCCCCCTTGCGCTCCCTCGCTTGCTCCCCCCTTGCGCTCCCTCGCTTGCTCCCCCCTTGCGCTCCCTCGCTTGCTCCCCCCTTGCGCTCCCTCGCTTGCTCCCCCCTTGCGCTCCCTCGCTCGCTCCCCCCTTGCGCTCCCTCGCTCGCTCCCCCCTTGCGCTCCCTCGCTCGCTCCCCCCTTGTGCTCCCTCGCTCGCTCCCCCCTTGTGCTCCCTCGCTCGCTCCCCCCTTGTGCTCCCTCGCTCGCTCCCCCCTTGCGCTCCCTCGCTCGCTCCCCCCTTGCGCTCCCTCGCTCGCTCCCCCTTGCGCTCTCTCTTGCTCTCCCCCCTTGCGCTCTCTCTCGCTCTCCCTCCTTGCGCTCTCTCTCTCGCTCTCCCTCCTTGCGCTCTCTCTCTCGCTCTCCCCCCTTGCGCTCTCTCTCTCGCTCTCCCCCCTTGCGCTCTCTCTTGCTCTCCTCCCTTGCGCTCTCTCTCGCTCTCCCCCCTTGCGCTCTCTCGCTCTCCCCCCTTGCGCTCTCTCTCGCTCTCCCCCCTTGCGCGCTCTCTCGCTCTCCCCCCTTGCGCTCTCTCTCGCTCTCCCCCCTTGCGTGCTCTCTCTCGCTCTCCCCCTTGAGCTCTCTCGCTCGCTCCCCCTTGAGCTCTCTCGCTCGCTCCCCCTTGAGCTCTCTCGCTCGCCCCCCCTTGAGCTCTCTCGCTCGCTCCCCCCTTGCGCTCACTCCCTCTTGCGCTCTCTTGCTCGCTCCCCCTTGTTCGCTCGCTCCCCCTTGCGCTGTCTTGCTCACTCCCCCTTGCTTTCGCTCGCTCCCCCTTGTTCGCTCGCTCCCCCTTGCGCTCTGTCGCTCACTCCCCCTTGCGCTTTGTGGCTTGCTCCCCCCTTGCGCTTTGTGGCTTGCTCCCCCCTTGCGCTTTGTGGCTTGCTCCCCCCTTGCGCTTTGTGGCTTGCTCCCCCCTTGCGCTCTCGCTCGCTCCCCCCTTGCGCTCTCGCTCGCTCCCCCCTTGCGCTCTCGCTCGCTCCCCCCTTGCGCTCTCGCTCGCTCCCCCCTTGCGCTCTCGCTCGCTCCCCCCTTGCGCTCTCCTCTCGCTCCCCCTTGCGCTCTCACTCTCGCTCCCCCTTGCGCACTCACGCTCGCTCCCCCTTGCGCACTCACGCTCGCTCCCCCTTGCGCACTCACGCTCGCTCCCCCTTGCGCTCTCACGCTCGCTCCCCCTTGCGCTCTCACGCTCGCTCCCCCTTGCGCTCTCACGCTCGCTCCCCCTTGCGCTCTCACGCTCGCTCCCCCTTGCGCTCTCACGCTCGCTCCCCCTTGCGCTCTCACGCTCGCTCCCCCTTGCGCTCTCACGCTCGCTCCCCCTTGCGCTCTCACGCTCGCTCCCCCTTGTTCTCTTGCTCTCCCGCTCGCTCCCCCTTGCTCACTTGCTCCCCCTTGTTCGCTTGCTCTCCCGCTCTCTCCCCCCTTGTGCTCTCGCTCCCCCTTGTGCTCTCGCTCCCCCTTGCGCTCTCGCTCCCCCTTGCGCTCTCTCGCTCGCTCCCCCCTTGCGCGCTCTCTCGCTCGCTCCCCCCTTGCGCGCTCTCTCGCTCGCTCCCCCCTTGCGTGCTCTCTCGCTCGCTCCCCCCTTGCGCGCTCTCTCGCTAGCTCCCCCCTTGCGCGCTCTCTCGCTAGCTCCCCCCTTGCGCGCTCTCTCTCTCGCTCCCCCTTTGCACGCTCTCTCGCTCGCTCCCCCCTTGCGCGCTCTCTCGCTCGCTCCCCCTTGCGCGCCCTCGCTCGCTTTCCCCTTGCGCGCCCTCGCTCGCCCCCCCTTGCGCGCCCTCGTTCGCTCCCCCCTTGCGCGCGCTCTCTCTCTCGCTCTCTCGTTCGCTCCCCCCTTGCGCTCTCGCTCGCTCCCCCCTTGCGCTCTCGCTCGCTCCCCCTTGCGCTCTCGCTCGCTCCCCCCTTGCGCTCTCGCTCGCTCCCCCCTTGCGCTCTCGCTCGCTCCCCCCTTGCGCTCTCGCTCGCTCCCCCCTTGCGCTCTCCTCTCGCTCCCCCTTGCGCTCTCCTCTCGCTCCCCCTTGCGCTCTCACTCTCGCTCCCCCTTGCGCACTCACGCTCGCTCCCCCTTGCGCACTCACGCTCGCTCCCCCTTGCGCTCTCACGCTCGCTCCCCCTTGCGCTCTCACGCTCGCTCCCCCTTGCGCTCTCACGCTCGCTCCCCCTTGCGCTCTCACGCTCGCTCCCCCTTGCGCTCTCACGCTCGCTCCCCCCTTGCGCTCTCACTCTCGCTCCCCCTTGCGCTCTCACTCTCGCTCCCCCTTGCGCACTCACGCTCGCTCCCCCTTGCGCACTCACGCTCGCTCCCCCTTGCGCACTCACGCTCGCTCCCCCTTGCGCACTCACGCTCGCTCCCCCTTGCGCACTCACGCTCGCTCCCCCTTGCGCTCTCACGCTCGCTCCCCCTTGCGCTCTCACGCTCGCTCCCCCTTGCGCTCTCACGCTCGCTCCCCCTTGCGCTCTCACGCTCGCTCCCCCTTGCGCTCTCACGCTCGCTCCCCCTTGCGCTCTCACGCTCGCTCCCCCTTGCGCTCTCACGCTCGCTCCCCCTTGCGCGCTCTCTCGCTCGCTCCCCCCTTGCGCGCTCTCTCGCTAGCTCCCCCCTTGCGCGCTCTCTCTCTCGCTCCCCCTTTGCGCGCTCTCTCTCTCGCTCCCCCTTTGCGCGCTCTCTCGCTCGCTCCCCCCTTGCGCGCTCTCTCGCTCGCTCCCCCTTGCGCGCCCTCGCTCGCTTTCCCCTTGCGCGCCCTCGCTCGCCCCCCCTTGCGCGCCCTCGTTCGCTCCCCCCTTGCGCGCGCTCTCTCTCTCGCTCTCTCGTTCGCTCCCCCCTTGCGCTCTCGCTCGCTCCCCCCTTGCGCTCTCGCTCGCTCCCCCCTTGCGCTCTCGCTCGCTCCCCCCTTGCGCTCTCGCTCGCTCCCCCCTTGCGCTCTCGCTCGCTCCCCCCTTGCGCTCTCGCTCGCTCCCCCCTTGCGCTCTCGCTCGCTCCCCCCTTGCGCTCTCCTCTCGCTCCCCCTTGCGCTCTCACTCTCGCTCCCCCTTGCGCACTCACTCTCGCTCCCCCTTGCGCACTCACGCTCGCTCCCCCTTGCGCACTCACGCTCGCTCCCCCTTGCGCACTCACGCTCGCTCCCCCTTGCGCTCTCACGCTCGCTCCCCCTTGCGCTCTCACGCTCGCTCCCCCTTGCGCTCTCACGCTCGCTCCCCCTTGCGCTCTCACGCTCGCTCCCCCTTGCGCTCTCACGCTCGCTCCCCCTTGCGCTCTCACGCTCGCTCCCCCTTGCGCTCTCACGCTCGCTCCCCCTTGTTCTCTTGCTCTCCCGCTCGCTCCCCCTTGCTCACTTGCTCCCCCTTGTTCGCTTGCTCTCCCGCTCGCTCCCCCCTTGTGCTCTCGCTCCCCCTTGCGCTCTCTCGCTCGCTCCCCCCTTGCGCGCTCTCGCTCGCTCCCCCCTTGCGCGCTCTCTCGCTCGCTCCCCCCTTGCGCGCTCTCTCGCTCGCTCCCCCCTTGCGCGCTCTCTCGCTAGCTCCCCCCTTGCGCGCTCTCTCTCTCGCTCCCCCTTTGCGCGCTCTCTCGCTCGCTCCCCCCTTGCGCGCTCTCTCGCTCGCTCCCCCTTGCGCGCCCTCGCTCGCTTTCCCCTTGCGCGCCCTCGCTCGCCCCCCCTTGCGCGCCCTCGTTCGCTCCCCCCTTGCGCGCGCTCTCTCTCTCGCTCTCTCGTTCGCTCCCCCCTTGCGTGCTCTCTCTCACTCGCTCCGTCCCTTTGCGGTGTCTCGTTCGCTCCGTCCCTTTGCGGTGTCTCGTTCGCTCCGTCCCTTTGCGGTGTCTCGTTCGCTCCGTCCCTTTGCGGTGTCTCGTTCGCTCCGTCCCTTTGCGGTCTCTCGCTCGCTCCGCCCCTTGCGCTCTCTCTCGCTCCGCCCCTTGCGCGCTCTCTCGCTCACTTTCTCTTGCGCTTGCTCGCTCCAGCCCTTTGCGCTCTCTCTCGCTAGCTCCGCCCCTTGCGCGCTCTCTCGCTAGCTCCGCCCCTTGCGCTCTCTCTCGCTAGCTCCGCCCCTTGTGCGCGCTCTCGCTAGCTCCGCCTTTTGCGCGCGCTCTCGCTAGCTCCGCCCCTTGCGCGCTCTCGTCCGCTCCGTCCCTTGCGCGCTCCGTCCCTTGCGCGCTCCGTCCCTTGCGCTCTCTCTTGCTCGCTCCCCCTTGCGTGCTCTCTCGCTCCGCCTCTTTGCTCTCGCTCGCTCCTCCCCTTGCGTGCTCGCTCCTCCCCTTGCGCGCTCGCTCCTCCCCTTGCTCGCTCGCTTCGCCCCTTTGCGCGGTTTTGCTCGCTTCGCCCCTTTGCGCGGTTTTGCTCGCTTCGCCCCTTTGCGCGCTTTTGCTCGCTCCGCCCCTTTGCGCGCTTTTGCTCGCTCCGCCCTTTGCGTGCTTTTGCTCGCTCCGTCCCTTTGCGCGCTTTTGCGCGCTCCGTCCCTTTGCGCTCTTTCGCTCGCTCTGCCCCTTTGCGCGCTCTCACTCGCTCCGCCCCTTTGCTCTCTCTCTGTTTCAAAATAGCTCAGTACGTTTCATCGATTTAAGAGTAGCTACCATTAAACAAAGGGTTTAAAATCCCTGCTGTGGATAAACAAGGTTAATATAGCATAGACTGAACTTAAAGTGATCACAATGTTTCACAAAAACAGCAGCTCCAATTAATCTTCTTAGTTTTTGAGCCATAGAGAGTGTTATTTCATTACTGTGAGCATTGTAGTTCAAGAGTAATTGAATGATAAAGTTTCCCCCTCCCGCCCCTTTTACCTAGTGTAAGTCCCCACTCCTCAGATGTGGTATCCAGTCCATAGACCTGACAGCTCACATCAAAGGTCAATATTCTTACTGTGAGAACAATGAAAACCCTGCCCCCTTGACAGTTTTTTCCCTTGTCTTAATTGAAGATTGTCCCTCTCTGCAATCTACCTGGACACTCCCTGCTGCTCTAAGCTGAGCAGTGTTACATCAGTAGAAGGGGTGGGAGTGGGATACTTTATCATTCAATTATTCTTTAACTGCAACTCTGACAGAATTGAAGTAACACTCTCCAAGGCCCAAATACTTTGATGATTAATTATAGATTCTTTTATTATGAAACTTTACTATCCCTTTAAATATTCTAAAAATAGTAAAATGTTAGTATCCATGTTATTTTTTTCCAGCCTTAACAAAAATGGATATCAAGTCTACATACCCTTACTGAAACTGCAGCTTTTGTTAATGTGAAGGCCCAAATCAAGACCTTTTAATAAGATCTTGTAACCAATTAGATATATATTATATATTGGAAAATAAAATAAAAATAAAATACTGTCAGTTCCTTGGTTGCAAAGGTGTGCACCCTTTATAGTGGGGAATGGAACTGTGTTCAGATCTAATCAATCATATTCCAAATATTGTACAAAGGTAATTTGCCTTCACCTGACATCAATTGAAGTGATTCTAATTAGCCCTAAATAAAATCAGTTGTTACTGCTGGATTTCCTTGAAGGTTTCTTGGCTGCATACTTCAGAGATAAGATAATGATGGTCCATGAGAAGCTACCAATGATCTACAGGACAAAGAGTGTGATATAAAAAAATGTTTGAAGGCATTACATGTATCTTGGAGCAATATGAAGAAAATCAATAAGTGTAGGAAATATGACATCATGAGAACACTGCAGATATCAGGATGTCCTTTCAAAATAGATGACTGGGCAAGGTGAAACCTCATCTTAGAGACTATCAAGAAGCCAACGGCAACCTTAAAGGTGCTGCAGGAGTTTATTATAGTAACTGGGCACATCCTGCATATTACAAACATTTCACATATTCTCCACAACTCTAAGCTGCAGGGTAGTGTGGCAAGATATAAGCCATTTCTCACAAAAAAGAACATCCAAACCAATGTAAATTTTGCAAGAAGACTCATTAAATCTCCCCAAACCACGTGGGAAAATGTCTTCTGGTCTGATGAGGCAAGGGTAGAACTTTTTGGCCTTAATCTTAAAAGATATGTTTTACAGAAAGCTAACTCCTCTCATCACCCAAAGAATACAATACCTGCTGTCAGACATGGTTGTGGCAGCATCCTGCTGTGGAGCTGCTTGTCTTCAAAGGGGACAGAGAAGAAAAGGAATAGCTTCAGATATCAAAATACTCTGGAGCAAAATCTTACTGCCCTCTGCCAGAAAGATGACATTAAAGAAGAGTTTCAACTTTCAGCATGACGACAATCTGAAGTACACTGCCAAATCAGCTAATCAGTGGCTTACAAAAAGGAAGAGAAATGTCTTGGAATGACACAGTCAGAGCCCGACCTTAACCATGACGAGTGTCTATGGGCTGACTTAGAGGGCTGTGAACAGGAGATCCCATCGCAATTTCACCAAACTTGAACTTCTTCTGGAAGGAAGAGTGGAATAAAATTGTTAAATACAAGTGTACTAGGTTGATAGAGACCTATCCAGACAGACTTACTACTTTAATCAAAGTAAAAGGTCGTTCCACAAAGTATTAGTTAAAGGATGTGCACACTTACACAACCAAGGCATTAACACTTTATCTTTTAATTATCTTTCCAACACACAATCCATTTGTTTTTCACTTAAAGGGATAGTAATACTTCATTTTAACTTTATTTTATTTTTTAGGCATTAAAAAAACATGAAGAATGATATGTCTTATCTCTCAAACCTTTATGGTTTAAGAGATATTCACAAACAAAGTATCCCCCCCCCCCCCTGTTCAGCCAGATCAGAAGGGAGGTGCCCAGGTAGACTGCAGAGAGGGACAATCTTCACTTAAGATAAGGGAAAAACCTGAAAAACTTGTCAAGGGGGGAAGGGCTTTCATTGTTTTTATACAAAGAAGATTGTCCCCTTCTGTTATCTGTCTGGTCATACAACCACATTCACATCTGAGAAGAGGTGGCTTACACTAGGTAAAAGGGGCGGGGAGGGGAAACTTTGCTTGTGAATATCTCATAAACCATAAAGGTTTGAGAGATAAGACTTATATCATTCTTCATGTTCTTTTAATGCCTACAAAATAAAATAAAGTTAAAACGAAGTATTACTATCCCTTTAAATACTTCTGGTTAGTAGATCATCTTGAAGATGACCTAATTGAAAGCGAGATAATTCTTCTTTGTAAAACATTTTAAGTATAAATACATTTGTCTTTATTTGAGCCTTTACATCAAAAAAAGCTGCAGTTTTAGTAAGGGTGAGTAGACTTTTTATATTTACTGTATATTACTATGTTACTGTTTTTATTGCACAAAACAGTTTGAGATATGTACCCTTTTATTTGTAAATTTATGAGAGAGTACTGGATGGCATGGAGTGGCACTTGGGGTGAGAGAGCAGAGTGGATTGTTTGGATTTTGCTGGCATGTCAACCTGTACTGTCTAATACGCATAAACTAACAATCCTATATAATAATTCGCTAATGTATGCTTGTCAGAAGCTGTCATGCGCAGTACAGATGACTGCACGAGCTGCAGTCATGCGCTGTATAGACTGCCCACACCTGGGCTGATAACGGAGCGGGGCGCTCCAAATTCAGATCGTAGTCTGCTCTCTGCGCACCTAGAGAGGACGATGGTCTGAATTCGGAGTGCCCCGCTCCATTAACAGCCGCAGCGCGGGCAGTCTCCACTGGTCATGACTGCACCTTGGCTGTTGCTGCCTGGCACTGTGGACCGTGTACACAGGCTGTTAAACTAGTAAATAAATAAAGCATACTCTCTCTTTAGAGTATAGTTATAAATAAAAAAAAAATGTCTAACATAAACGCAATTTTTAAAGATCTTTTAAAATCGCCTGTTATACAGTTATTGTTCCATTTTAACCCCATGAATTCTAGAGAGATTTTGCAATATATTGAACAACTCTAGTATTCAAGAGGTTAAAAGGCGAATTTAAGTAAAATTTTATTTGTTCCATAATGTGCAGTTGTCCTACCATATAGATAAGGAAATTTTATTCAATAAAAATAAGATTGCTATTAAAAAATGTATTTGCTGTAATTATACAGAAATAAATCTATTATACCCCCTTGCTTATTGCCAATAGTTTGCAGAAGTCTGATAAAGAATGGAGAGCGTCAAGATGAGGAGAGCTCTGGAGGGAGGCGCAGGACTGAAGCCTTGCGCCAGTTGTGTAAGATGAATCCATCTCAGGCCCTGAAAGTACGAGGCATGGTGGTAAGGAGAAGCTGCCTAACTAATTTCATACGAAAAAGTAAAGACGCAGCCTGATCTAGATGTCTCACAGTGGACTTTCCACTCTATGTGGAGAATTAACATCTTTCTATATGCTGTACTAGCTATTTTTCTACTAAATAAATAGTATTTTGTATGCTCTTGTGATACAGTCTTGTACTTAATGTTTATATACTGATGCTAGTTATTAATAGCAGTGTGTGGGAATGTTTGCCCAGCATAAAGTTCTGCCCTGTGCCACTGATAAATAAGGGTTAATTTCTCAGAAGCTATTTATATTACAAAGAAGCAGTTATCACAACCTATAAAGAATTATTAATCGTTTTTAGTATTAACTAGCCTTATCATAAGGCGACAGGTCTGCTTTAAAACCTACCCCAAAATATTTGTTTACCCCAAGAGGTTAAATTATATATTTTTTTTTATTTTATGTAGAAGCATGCTAATATACACGCACGCACACACACACACATAAAATACAGTGAAATATAAATGTTAAAAATCATAATTATAACACTTGGTTGAAATAACTATACATGGAAGAAATAAAGATAAACTCAACATACTCGAGAGGATTGTGTTTTGTGTTTGTTTTTTTTTTTTTGTTTTTTTGTTTTTTTTTAGTTTCAGCTTTGGTCTATGTGTAATTTTGTAGTTTGGAATTAAATGCTAGGGTGTACATGTATCATTTAGATCTACAGGAAGTTGTGCGAACACTGCTTCTTCAATGCTGTCTTCATGAAATTATCTGCTACAGACAGCCACAGAGACGAACAGAGCAGTGGTATTTTATTGATCTTCACATAAAAGCAATATGTGCAATGACAAAAAGTAGAATGAACCAGTTGTACTTTGGCAGACCATCAAAAATACCCATTGACCTCTGTCATTCAGGGGGTTAAAAAAAAAAAACAACAAAAAAAAAACACTTAAATTGTTGGGATTTTTGGCAATTTTTGTTCCCTATGGGTGCAGTTTGTTTGCTTCAGGATTGCTTACTCCTCTTCGTTTCTGCATAAGGCCCTATAATTAAATCTGCTACTTCTGAATGCAGGAAGTGTCTAATTGTTTCATTTTTTACATTTCAGGTAGAAGAATGCCATCTGCCAGGGCTTGGTGTTGCTTTAACACTTGACCATACCAAAAATGAGGCAGGGGAAGATGGAGTGAGCAACATGGTGTGTTTTGTGAGCGGGCTGCTCCTGGGGACAAATGCAAAAGTTCGTACTTGGTTTGGAACATTTATCCGGAACGGACAATTGGTAAGTATTTTCACTATTAAAGGGATAGTAATACTTTAAATGTAAAAAAAATATGTTGTAGAGTTTATCCCCGTGAGTAAAACAAGAGAACATCCACTGCTGAAAGGTGTTTTATTCAAGTTATTACAGCTCAAAGTTAAATATTTTTTAGGTGCAATATCACAGTAGCCTGAGATTGTACAGTGGCACTGTTGCTACACCATCCTATGGAGATTTATGGTGTAACAACAGCGCCACTGTACAGTTTCATGCCACTGTGATACTGCACCTAAAAAATTCAACTTTGAGCTGTAATAACTTTTGAATAAAACTCCTTTCAGCAGTTAGAGTACCCTTTTTTTTCTCAGGGGGATAAACACTACAATATATATTTCTTTTACATATTAGGTATTAATATCCCTTTAATGACTAAATTGTAGTTACCGTTAAGAAGTACCAACCTTATCAAGTCAATTGAGCAAAAATGAATGCCATCGGATTTGTTTTTTGAGCAAGTGAAAAAAATAGCAACAGGTCCACTTGCAACTTCTTGTCCCACCTTTTGCAAAAGCTGAATTAACCAGTGGCAGCCTCATTCCTATTGGCTGTGCAGCTGGGTGTGATATACAGATATCTATGATCTGCATAGTAAACTGACAGGAGATGGTAAATTTATAAGCTTTTAGAATTCTGTTCCCATAGTTCTGAAGGCGCTGGTAGTGGTTTTCTGCCCTTTTTACACGTGGCAAACCTGTTTCATTAACCTAGCAGGAAAAAAAGAAACATAAATTATATACAGGGCTCAAAATTTCCGCTCTCCTCATCGCATTTGGCGAGGAGAAATTGAGAGATGGCGAGTGGAAATTGAAAGCGGAACTGTCATATTCTAACTTCCTGCCACAATTTGAATTAACCCCCCCAAACAATCTTAAAAACCCCCATGTCATATAAATTCTCATTGCCTATATGAGACCTGGCAATTCTCCTCCCTAAGCCCGCCCCTAGTTTTGTCCGTATTGGCTCTGTCCATAGAGTTCACTGAACAGGCAGAGAAGAGTTGGGACATTATTTTAGTGCACCTGATTGGGTAACATCTTTCTGGAGACATGTCTCGCTGCTCCTGTGCTGGACTGAAATAATATTGGGGGGAGGTTCCCAAGGTTGGATGGAGCCCATTCCTGGTCTTCCAGTTTTGATGAGCTGATTCCGATTCCTCCATGAGATCTGGCTCTGACCTGCTGGGGAAGTGGACTGTAGCACCAAATCGCATTTATTTTTCTATCTCCGTCTGAGCACCTGTCATACCATTATAGCCATTGTGGGAGTTTAACCCTTTGAGTGCTAGGAGGTACGCAGAGCATCACTTTGCAATGCGTTGCATACCTCTGGCACACAGAGGGTTACATTTGTGCGATGGCTATAACGGTTTGACAGGTGCTCGGATGGAAGCGAAATAGAAAAATAAATGCTCTTCAGTACTACAGCCATAAGTACATTCGACTTCTCAAACGGGTCTGAGACTGAGATAGAAAAATAAATGCGTATTGGTGCTACATTTGTACATAAGTGCACTGGGTGCAGAAAGGAAAGAGGGACGCATAAGTAGATCTGGGGAGGGAGGTAGGAGGAGAAATTCAAAACAGGGGGTCTTGCAGAGCTGTGCGGTTCAGCTTGTAAACTCATGAAGAGTAATGTGACATCACCTGCTACTTTTTAAAAAACTATATCTTTGTGCAATATTTTTTCTCAATATTTCAAATCTATAGATCTACATGTAGTATATAACACAGACCCTAGTGTTCCTCTACGGTGAGTCTCTGTTGCTATCATTGTGCTCCTGTCACTGATCTTTACTGTACCGATCAGTTTTCTAAGACTATTTCGGTGCAACAGGTTTGAGCATTGTGTGAATTGTCGAAGGCTGGCACTGTCCCTTGTTTATATGGCAGGGGCTTACTGTAAAACTATTCATCTGCTTTACTGTAGAGCCAAAGCTCTCCTAACCACTAGAACTATTTTACATAAACGTTAACGGGTTGCGTGTCAGTGTTATTATGAACAATTCTTCTGTCACTCAAAGGGTTAAATTATTTAAATATGTATATCCTCTACGTACTTATCTGGTTTGAGTGCCACTGTGGTTATGCATAGCTTTGCCAGGGCTTATAATTTTAAGTCCTTTGCTACTAGCCAGACCTGAAAAGTTACTTACCACTGCAAGCCAAAACATACCCACCAGGGCTGAATTTCTTCTCGCCAGGGCTAAATTTTCACTTGCCATTGGCTAGTGGCGAGTGGAAATTTTGAGCCCTGGCTTTGCACATATTTTTTTACATGAAAGAGAATAAAGCAAACACAATACTTAGATAAATTTCAGGTGAATCAAGCACCTGAACAAGATGGTATACACCCAAGGGCATACCTCCCAAGTGTCCCTCCTTGAGACGCAAATCCCTTTTTCCCACCCTTATGTCCCTGTGTCTAAGAGATCAGACTGTGTGGTATGTATATGTGTATCACATTAATTTATTTATACTTTAGTAAAGGTGCTTTTAAATTAGTCTGTGTAAATAAAATGACTTGGTTTTGCATTATTGGTGCAAGCATTTGCATGGGAGGGGATATGGGTGGTGTTAAAGGCAGGGATATGGGTGGGGCCAGTCATGGAAACTGGTGGCGAGTAACTTTTCAGGCCTGGCTAGTAGCTCCGGACTTGGAATTTTGAGCCCTGTTATATACAAATTGCCATTATTGAAAGTCAGTGTAGTTGTAATAATCAAACTTTTGGGGGCATGGCCGAATGGAGATGTGACCAGACAGTGAGAGAGCTCCATTGGGACCAAACACTATATGCTTACCTATCCTATTATGAATCCAACAATTGTTGGACATAGTTCTAGAGATTGAACCTGGTTTTGTGTTAGGCGGGCTGTAGGGAAAAAAATGTAACTCAGCAGCTGCAAAACATAAGGCATTTGCTTGAGTCCCTCCTGAGAAGGACTCCATTTTGTCCTTCGTCGAGGGCTCTCCTCGGACATGGAGGCTTAGAGCTCCCAAGATTGGGTACAGCCATCACAACCTGCCAGAGCGTTTTAACATCAAAGATTGATAGTTTGCAAATGGACTTGAACATACTGAGGTCTGATGTGCAAAAAATAACGCATTGCGGAAATGGAATGATACTATCTCTGTATCTGTCATCACTGTGCTGGCTGTGGTGATAGTCTTATCGCCCCATATCATTGCTGAATATAGGTGCTAAGGTTCTAGCAAAAATACTGGCATCTGGCCTCAACAAAATTTTACATTATTTCATCCACCCTAATCAAACCAGCTTTATGCCAGGAATGTCTACCCAGCATAATTTAAAGCTCATACTGTGCCATAAGAGATATAGCCTCTTTAGACATAGCAAAAGTGCTTGATTCTGTGGAGTGGGGTTATCTCTGGGCAGTATTAAACAAATTTGGGTTTGGCCTTAACTATAGTACCTGGATGAAATTGTTGTAAGAGCAGCCAATGACTAGTATAAAAACTAGCTGGTATGGTTCTCCCATTTTCCCCCTGGGCAGGATGATGTGTCAGATTTATCCCCTTTCCACTGGGTTGTTAGCACTAGTTATTGAAATTCTAGTGGTATAATTATGTACAGACACAGGCATTGTTGGCCTTAGGTGCTGTGGCTTGGAGGAGTGGGTGGTGGAGGAATTGTTGCTCTTTCTGAAAGATACTGATGAGTCTCTGGGAAAGAGCTATAGCTGGCCTTGTAAATCAACACATTAGTATGATATATGCCTTCCACAGTCTTCACATATGGTTTATTTGTATAGAGAAGCATAGGTCTCTCTTGTCATTTTGGGGGTATGGAGGCACTGTGTGGGTACTTGTGGAAGCGTGGAGACAACATCATGCACCTTACTCCGGTGCTGGATCTGTACTGAAGGGTGTGGCAGCGGATCATGATGGTAGTTGGCCATTTTGATTTTTCCCTAAGCACTCATTTGTGGCAAAACTTTAAGGTTCCACAGTTGCTTCATTTGGAATTTGGTCCCCAGTGATTAAAATGGAGAGTTTAACCCCTTGAATGCTGAAAAAAGTGAATCTAAATGTTGGAAATCACTCTACCCTCCAAAAGGTTGAAACACCCACTTAAATCAATGGACATTTTTATGAATTTTGTCTTCTATGGTGCAATTAGTTTCCCCCAGAGTTGCTCCACTCTTTTTGTTCATATGTCTGCTTCTTACTGTGTTGTCTGTAGCTGTAAACAGTTTGACAGGGTAGCTGATGGTGTAATAGGAAAGGGAGGAAAGTCTCCTTAAATATGAAGAATACTAGTGGTTCAATTAAAAGAAATACAAAAATAAATAAACCATTTGAGTGCCAGAGGGGTAATCAACACCTCACTACCCCTCTGACACGCAAAGGGTTTAAAAAAAACAAAATATATATATTATTAAAGTTTGAAACTTGTCCCTGGAAAAAAAAAAAAAGGGCACCATCTAATATTAGCTGCATTTACTGCAGTTAGCCAGTCCGTTAAAATCTGAACATGAATCATGGTTACAGCTGTATCAAATAAGCACGTTGATAATATTAAATGTGATCATGTTAACACTTTAAAAACCAGAGTGGTTTGCAACGATATGAAAAGCAATGCATTGTCCACCCATCTGGTCCTTAAATAGCTGTAAGAGCGATATGTTGCTCAGAATGATAAATAAATTATTTCTTAAATTGTTTTCTTGTTTAGAGAAGAAGAGAAAACAGCAGTTCGGTACTATGGCAAATGAGAAGACAGCTCCTTTCAGAATTGATGGGTATCCTTCCTGTTGCACAAAGCATACATAATGCAGACAGAGGCCTGGAGCCTGGAAGAGTGACTGAGCACACTGCGCTGAAGGAGGAACACGTAGTGAAAGCCAGTGCCTTGCTGCGCCTATACTGTGCTTTGATGGGAATTGCTGGCCTCAAGTATTATATATATATTTTTAAATATTTTAGTGCACTGTACATGCATTTTTTACCCCTTTCAATGCCAGAGGGTTGTGCAGCTCTGTGTATCATATACCCTTCTGGCACTCATAGGGTTAAACTGATTAAAGCAGAACTTTCACCTTCTATAAAGTCTCCCTGCAATAATTAAGCATATGGTGACTATCTTCATAATACTTATATTACCTCTCAGATGTGGCAAATTCTAAAGTAATCAATCCTTAATGTTCGGAAACTGATGGCCAGGTTAGTGCCGTCTGTGTGCCTGCACTGCCAGTCCCTTCCGGTTACCTACTTTGCACAGTGCAATGCCTATTAGAGGAGACCGGGACTGACGGAGCTGACAAAGTGTCTGCGCTGATGCCTGGCTTCCAGTCTCCGAAAATTAAGGATTACTTTAGAATCTGGCACTTCTGACAGGTAATAGAAGTATTATGAAGCTAGTCGCCATGTGTTTAATTATTGGAGGGAGACTTTAGACAAAGTGAAAGTACCGCTTTAACATAAAAAAAAGTGTAGTTTCTGAGAATTTGTGTTTTGGTGGCAGTTTATGCTAATTAATTATTTTCAAATCCAAAAATATCACTTGATGTGCTATTAGAAATGACCCTAGCTCTTGAGCTCGGACAAGATTCATTCAAAGCTCTGTGTGGTAATACTAACCCAGAACAGCAGCTTATTAGCATACAGTCATTGGCTTTTGAAATGTCTTGTTGAATTTTTATTTTCTATAGTGCAGTGGATTGCACTATCCTGTGGAACTTCAAGGTTCACTGAAGAAGTACAAAGGATTCTGCTGTAAAAATTTTAGTAATGACAAGCAGCTGACAAAGATGTGGTTGCAAATAGTGTATATGTGCGTCTCTGACTATTAGTGGATGTGTGTAACATGGAAACATTTCATACTCAGCAATTCTATTTTCTGATAAATTTCTCTAAATAAAAAAAAATTGTGATAATGTAATTGGGCCTTTTAAAGGGGACTTATCACACCTATACAAGTTACTCTAAAATGGAACTGTATATAGTGACTATACATTTTTTTTTTTTTTTTTTTTAATTCCGTTTTTGGCCAAAATTAAGCATGTTAAATGATCCTGTGTCTTCCTTCCGGAGAGACTGTGGGTACAGCTATGTTCTCGCAGTCTGTCACTCTTCCTCTGCTCTCCTCTCTCTATCCAGTCTCCTCCGATGACAGAGGCTTTCTTCCTGTAAGCTGGAGCGATCTCTGACCAATGAGATTGCTTCATCTTACAGGAAGAAAACTTCCATCATTGGAGGAGGCTGGATAGAGGGAGGGGAGCAGAGGAAGGGTGACACATACTGAGGGTACACAGCTGTACCCGCAGTCTCTCTGGATCATTTAACATGCTTAATTTTCGGCCAAAAACGGAATAAAAATATATATATTTGTATACCAGCTAGTTACACTTCAGTTTAAGACAAACTTGTATAGGGGTGATAGATCCCCTTTAAGGTCCTCTCATTAACCCTGAAGTTTGGAGTAGGGAGGGAAAAAAGGCATTGACTGGCTTGCAGGTCTCCAGTATTGATCGCCTGTTGCTGTCACAGAGGAGATCAATTCGGGGGGGGGGGGCACGCATTAGGAGGGTTCCTTCTGCCCCTCCCCACAGGTCTGAATCATAAGAACAGGTGTGGTAGAGGGGTGTCCAACACACTGTTTTACAGTTCATTGGACATCCCTCTGGCTCTCACACATTGTACATTGTATGCTTCCTCAGCCTTGTTCCACTGGTAACCATGCTTCTGGCACCCCTAACAGTATGTAATCTCATAGCAGTGGGGTACAGTTCCTGAATACAGTAGGAAATCACACAGAGTTGTAAGATTTTAGTATATTTAAATTGACTTAAGTGTAAAAGTGTGTATTTGTACCTAGTACAATTTTCTAGAGTTGTGCTTACTAGCCTAGGATAGAAAGGCAAGTGACCCCCCCCCCCCCCCATTTTATGTGGTTGGTTATCGACTTTATCAAATAGTGCGCCCTGTTGTACCTTTTCTTAATTATTCTCTCTGTTACAACTATTTTAATACAAGCAAGCTGTATTTTAAAAATGTTGTTGTAGTTTTGTGCTTCTGGCATTCCCTTACACTCTGTCAACTCATACCAGTGGGGTGCCATTTTTCTCAGAAGAGCAATAGTTGATGAATACAGTAGGAGATTCCTTGTTTTTCAAAGCTATAAGTATCATTGAAGAGGTAGCAATGTAAAAAATTTTCCTATAGAGCCATCTTCTGGAAACATTTGTGCACACTAGCCTATGTTAACCCTTTGAGTGCTGGAGGGCAACCTCTCTGTCACTCAAAGGGTTAAAAAGCAAGTGAACCCCTCATTTCATGTGGGTGAATGTCTTGTTTCCAAAATGGTGTCCCGTTAAGGACCTATATTTTTGCACTGAAATATATTCAATAGTCCACATTTATATTTTTGATACATTTTGGTTTGTTTTACTAAGCTTGCTTGAGATGTATAATTTGTAACCTTTCTGAAAACCCCTATTTTTAACCCTTTGAGTGCCAGAGGGGTACGGAATGCAATGCCTGGCTTCCTGGCTTCATCAGTTTGTTTAGGAAGACACCAGCCATTTTCTGATTTGCAAGTTAGGCTATTTTCAGGAAATATATGCTTTTTATTATGCTGTTTTATTGTAGTTTTACCACGTAACCAATGGAATGTGCCTTTTACTTCATAAAACTGAACATACTGTTACATAATGGTAAAACAATGCATATTTATGATCAGTGTACTCAGGGATTTCAGGGCTTTTAAACATTTACAGCCAACATAAATGTTTTTGATATATAGTGTATTGGCAAAATACTGTTTTGCCTGCCTACAGGTCGAAGTCCGTTACAGGCAGACCACCGTACATTCCAAATGTTGGGTGTTAAAAAAACAAAAACAAAAAAACAAAAAACAGCTTTTTTATAGTGGGGATTTTTTCTTTTTTAACATCCCACATTTTATACACTCCTCTCCCTCCCACGGTATTCTTTACCTGTAAGCTGCTGTAATTCAAAAGTCAGTCTTCTTGTGGAATGTTCTGGTGGGGGTCCTGTTTGAATATACTGCCTGCCTCCAGTCACTGATAGTGCAGTACTGTCTTTCTGAAGTGGGTACTGATAAATTAACTGCCTTACAGTGTGTCACTCACTATCTTGCACACATTAAAGGGATAGTAATACTTAAAATGTAAAAAAAATATGTTGTAGGGTTTATCCCCCTGAGTAAAACAAGAGTATTCCCACTGCTGAAAGGTGTTTCATTCAAAAGTTATTCATTTTCAAAGTTGAATTTTTTAGGTGTAATATCACAGTGGCCTGAAATTGTACAGTGGCACTGTTGCTACACGATCCTATGGACAGCTCTGGTCCTGGGACCATAAATCTCCATAGGATGGTGTAGCAACAGTGCCACTGTTGCTATTTCAGGCCACTGTGATATTGCACCTAAAAAATTAATTAATAACTTTTGAAGGCAACACCTCTCAGCAGTGGTAGTACTCTTGTTTTACTCAGGGGGATAAACCCTACACCCCCCCCCCACACACACACACACCCAAATCAGGAAAACAAGTTTACCATTGCACTGTAGAGCTCTTCAATAGTGCATTTTTTTCTCCCCAGATACAGACATTACATAGGGTATTAAGAACGTATCATTCATTTTTAAGTATTTGTACCTCTTAAGCATAACTAAAGCGCTACCATCCTTGTCTGTAGTGACATATTTGGGGGTATATACGATAGACATTTGCTCTAAAACGTGCAAAGAGCTACATTTTTTGCCTTGTGTCTGTTTAACCCCTGTATAATAAGCTTTTATATTTGGGGAAAAATAGCTGCTTTGTGACTCTCTTGTGCCAAGGGGTGAGCAGTGGGGATGTTTGAGTGGTTCAGGGTGCAGTGTTCCTCTGTGTCCTGTTTAACACTATATATATATATATATATATATATATATATATATATATATATATATATATATATATATATATATATATATATATATAAAATATACTAGTGTAGCACAGGAATCCTGCTATGGGGGTGGCTTAAAAGCATTAGTCTTGTGCAGGCAGGGTTGTGTATGTCTGTATATACTTGACCTGTTGTATATTTGCGCATTTACAGATGCAGGATTAGAGAAAGTATCTGCAAGTGCAAAGCAGGTGTTATGTTGGCAGATTTTTATATTGACGTCATTGATTTGTCATATCCACAATATTTATTAAAACTAAATTGAAAAACATAACAACTTTTTCTCAATGATTGTTTAATAATTAAAGGCCAACTGATGAAGAGGCAGAACAAGTGCTTCAGTTAATGACAAGCCGTCCTCCTGCCACTCCTGCTGGTGTCCGTTTTGTGTCTCTCTCTCTCTGCATGCTCCTGGCTTTTTCCACACTTGTAAGGTAAGATAAGAGCAAAGAGTTAACGATTTATAATATGTTACAAAATATGTGATGCATTTTTATCTGTATACTGGATAAGGATAAATTATATACTGTAGCACCATTTTATTATGCAAACCAAAATAATAGCAGTTAGAGCCTCCAAATATCAGGTTATAAACTCAAGTTGCTGGCAGCATTGCACAAGGATGATGGCCCATTCAGAATCATTTCACCCAGTAGTGCCTCAGAACAAGACAGCAGCATGTCCCTGCTTGATTCTTACCACCCTCACATCAACATGTGTACACCCACAGAAATGCTGTTGACTAGTTGTTTCCTGGTTGATAGACCAGTTTCTGAATACTGTAGACCAGTGGTTCTCAATCTTTTTTGCTCAAGGCACCACTAACACACAATCTAGAATTTTCAGGATACCCTTCACAAATTTTATGTCATTTATCATTTATCAAGGGCTTAGTGATAAGTACAGTACATAAATATGTACTTATTCTTAGGTTTCACAGTCATAACAGAAATAAACTTATTGTGCATAACAATTTGCATAAATACGCTTGAAACTGAGTATAGACACATTTTTGCCCATCTTCGTAGAAGAAGAGGGGAAAAAAAGAAAAAAGGCATCCTATGTGCCTCTGGGTTGGTTGGGAACCAGTACTCAAGGTGTGGTCTGGGCGCCATACTGTGTGCACGTGTAGTTGAGCACCTCCTGTACAACACCGAACCGAACCTAGTGTCATCCACGCTAGGCACATTCTCAGCTCCATGTACCCCATTCTATTCAGCACCTTACCAGGAACAAATTTATACCACTCTTGCCCAGGACAAAAGCTCTGTTCTTGCAGCCATAACTCTACACTGCAGAGCTATCTCTGAGGCCCTCCGCTCATCCATCCTCAATTGGAGGTTCCAGCAGCAGACACCCCGCTGGAGCCCTGGATTCAGCTATACCGGAGTCATCCACTCCACTCTCGCCACAACAGAGGGTGGTAACCGGCCACACTTCCTTTGGGCCTCGGGCCACAGCAAGAGACAACACTGCTCAGCATCCTGCCTTGTCTTCCTTGGCACAGTATTATGCAGCAATAAGGAAACGCCGTCTCTCAACTTCTGTGAAAAGCCCTCCCCAGGGACATAACTTGGTGACCTATTGCAGAGAAACGGAGGAATACTTGGGCTAAGGGCACCTACCCTCTTACTGACCTGTTAATTATACTAGCTTAATAGCTTCCCACCAGTGCAGGGCCATCATGCAGTCCTCTTGCGCATAGATTGACACCTTGTCATCACTTTTGGATGTAATTTATAGCCACGGTGTGCCACCACTGCTGAGCCGCATCACTTGACTGACCTATGTTGTCATTTTTCTCAAGGGCCGATTCCTTACCATGACTGGCTACTAAAATACCCAGTCTTCAGAGAGACTATAAAAGGGAGATCAGAAATAAATCTGCCTCCCCCGATGATGCGCCTGAATTTACTTCGGAATCTCAGACCTCCGACAGCACTATGACGCTCGCCACAGTGACTGCAAAAGCTGTGTCTGACATCTTAACCCCACTTTCACAAAAAACTGGATACTATACAACTCTCCATCAATGAGATTCTGCCTGAAGTTAATTCACACACAGGCTTGAGAATAAGGAAAAAGAAATCCCAAGGATAAGAAACACCCATAAATGAGGCACTCAGCCCAAGATAGATCATAAAAAATACACAAAATGTTATTGGTATAAAAATACTTATTAGGGCTCAATATAAAACAGAATTAAAAACATATAGAGGGGGGACAGTCAAGGCCAAAAATATCCTATAGTTGGACAACCAATACTGAGCAATCATCTGCAAAATAAATAAGACAACAAGAACTGGTGTACTATAGAGGTGTGTGTGTGTGTGTGTGTGTGTGTGTGTGTGTGTGTGTATATATATATATATATATATATATATATATATATATATATATATAAAATATGTGCGTGTGTATATGTATAAAATTCTCCCACTAGTGCAAATACAAATGGCAGTGTAAACAACAACAGAAATGAAGTGCAAGGTGCTAAGTGCTGGAAAAATGTATATAGCCTAACAATAGGCCACAAAGTGTATGTGAATCAATACAAATACATTGCAAACAAGAAGTCTACCTATCAATAAAACTGGCAAAGTAATGAAATGAGACCCAGAGTTAGATGGCACATCAAAAGTCACCTGTCTAACAAGCCATACAGCCCAACACGTATTGCCAAACAAGGCTTGCTCAGGGGATGTAAAACGAACAGCTATAATCCAGCAAATAAAGTTGTCATGAGCCAATGAACACATAGAAAGACTGACAGAAGTCAAATCTTGCACCAATTAATGTGAAACCAACATATCTAGCATGCAGGCAGTCATTTCCACCATGGACAACCAAATGCACAGTCTTTCTGAAAAGCTGGACGATCGAGAAAAAAAGAGAACCAGTTCCTCTAGACCATTGGTGAGCAAGAAGTGGTCTGCAGAAGTTTTTTATGTGGGCCTATCGTTTGCTGTTGTACATAGAAAATAGTCATTGTACACTTGTGATTTTCTTTTTCACTTTCAAATTACATTTCTTCTCTCACTTGCCTCCTGCTATAATTAATTAATGCATAGAAAAAAAAAATGACCCCACACTACATAGAAAGCAAAAAATGTGTTGGAAAAGAAACCTATCTGCATCTCCAGCCATCACTAAACCCTTCACCTATTCATGACATCAAACCAATTAAACAATACAGCACAAGCCCTAATTGGTCCCTTAAGATAAACAAACATATTAGCAGCATAAGTGACAATTATATGAACTGATCTACAAATATATCCTTTACAAGTTGAAAGACCTGTTTACATGGGCCACAGTTCCACCACTGTAGTCATGAGCATTAGAGACTGCCCGTGCCACGGCTGGTACAGAGCAGATCGCAGCGAATTCAGACTGGAGTCCTCTTAATTCGGGGCACCCCCCTCCATAACAGCCACGGCACGGGCAGTCTGTACTGCGCATGACTATAGCACACGCAACCGTCTCTACTGCACATGATGGCTTCTGACAAACTTCCTTAGCAAATTATTATATATGAGGATATCTAGTAAGGCATATTGCAGGTAATGTAAATTGCAACAATCAAAATGTCCATTATAACGTTAACAGTAAGGTATGCCTTTTTATATGTTCTTTCAGATTAGAATACACCTTGTAGCAATCATAACTTCTCTCACCATATATCCACCTCTACTGTCTTCTACCCTCAAATGACTCCTTTCTGCTTCATGTGCTCCACTAGTATGGGGGAGACTTGGGAATAACTTGCAGAGCAACACAGCTCTCCAACCTTTTAGCTCTTTATTAAACTCCTATAATGGTCATTAACCCCTTAGTGACAAGAACGTTTTGACTCTAGACAAGCAATTTTGAACTTTTTCATAGGCCTTTGTTTAACCACATTTCTCTGTCGTCCAATACAGGTTACTGGTAACTTTGGGTAGACGATCTGCCCCTTTAAGTAGGCAGGAACAATTATAGAAGTGAATGCTGGGGGTGGAACCTACCTTTCCCCCTTGGCTGCAGCTAGCCAATCAGCTCCAGTAAGATTTGTTCCTTGGATGAAGATACAGGCAAGAGAACAGTTCTGCTATAGTTTTAGCTTATCTACACATCGCCATTCATCCAGAGAGTTGGCAGTATCTCAGATTTGCCTGCGACCAAGGGCACTTTCAGTTTTCATCTCTTCCCTTTGGTCTAACTACAGCTCCTCAAGTCTTCAATCGTGTCCTGGGAGCCTTAGTATCTGTCCTTCATTGGGACTTCATCGGAGTTACTCCATACATGGACGACCTGCTTCTGAAAGCCCCTTCTGCGGAACTTCATCAGCAGGTTCAGGACTGCATTCATGCTGTGACCCATCACGGTTGGATCATCATCATGGACAAGTCAGATCTTGTCCCATCCCAGCGTCTGGTCTTCCTGGGCCTTCTCATCGACACTCAGCAGAGCATAGTGTTTCTCACGGACGAGGTGGCTCACCAGATCACTCACAGGGTTTCTGCTGTTCTGGCTCACGATCCAGTTCCAGCCAAGAAGCTGTCCTCTCTAGTGGGGAAGTTCATCTCCACTATAGAAGCATTCCCGTTTTCCATGGCTCACACCAGGGAACTCCAGAGGTTTGTGATCCAGGTGTGCAGGGCTCAGCCGGACCTTCTGAAGATGTCAATGTCCCTCCCTCTTCATGTGGAACTGAGTTTGTCGTGGTGGCTCGACCTCTCCAATCTGCTGAAGGGCAAGTCCTTCCTGGTATCCTTGTGGACCACTGTGACTACGGGCGATATTTCATGCCCTTCGTCACTGGACACCCCAGCTGGAAGAATGCCCAGTCCAGGTCCAGTCGGACAACGCCATGTCTAGGATCTTCTTCGGCTCTTTGGTGCTTCCTTCACTTGAGAGCCTGTTGGCTCTACTTTTATGTGCTGTGTAACAGTTCCTGGGGTGTTGTTACCCCTGTTCAGTGTCTGTTTATACTTCATTTGTTTTGTTGGGCTATCTCCGATGGTTCATATCTGCTCTAGTTACTTTGCGTTTGGTCCTTGTCTTACTTCCCGCCTCTGGGAAACTCAATGGTTGGACATCCCAAAGTTACTAGTAACCTGTATTGGACGACAGAGAAAAGAGGATTTTAGTTTTACCTGTTAAATCCTTTTCTCTTAGTCCATATAGGTTACTGGTCTCCCACCCTGTCAAGGGACCATGCTCGGCTCTCCTGTGGCAGACTGTGGAGATCCTTCGGGTCATGCTGACAGGAGTCTTCTTTCCCTTCTACTATCTAGTCAATAGTTAGTGTCTCACATCTTACTGGAGCTGATTGGTTAGCTGCAGCCAAGGAGGAAAGGTAGGCTCCACCCCCTGCATTCACTTCTAGAATTGTTCCTGCCTAGTTAAAGGGGGGGGATTGCCTACCCAAAGTTACTAGTAACCTGTATGGGCTAAGAGAAAAGGATTTAACAGGTAAGACTAAAATCCTCTTTTCAAAAGGATACCCCATCCAGGCACCTGTTTGCTTACATACAGGTCAAGCATTATTTACATTTGCCTGTACCCACCCTTCAACCCAATCTAGGCAACATCCCTTTTGATAGCCTCCTAAGGGACATGAAATATTGCAGATATAATACTGCTACCATCTACCGAGGCCTAGGTAAATGGAATTCTGACATTCCCTCTGTATCCATTGAGGATAATCTTGACCTGCTGTCCTGCTCTTCAATGTTGTACTTCCTTGACCTTTCATATCGATGCAGAGTGTACCTCCCCACCCCACCACCTAGCAGAAATTATTGGCATCTCCCAAACTGACTTGTATCCAATATGCAACGCCTTGGATGCCTCTCTACTGTACATGCTGTACTCTTGCCCCCATGTTTCGACTTTCTGACAAACCACACTACATTATATCACTACTTCCTTACACATACCACTCCACTTGAAATCTACGACTTCTCTATTGAACCTGGCAAACTAGCTGTTCAACTGCTAGATATTGCCCTTTTTGAAGTTATTCTCTCCTTGTGGACCAGTTCGCAACCACCTACACTAAAAGGGAATCTCAATTACTTTGCCAGAGTCTTCTAGTACATTGCACTGCAAAATAAGGAACTAGATGGTAGGAGGTTTTTCACATTACCCACCCCACAGCAAAGGGCATTTACACATGCTTTACTCTACACTAGCTGGCTGGTGGGGAGAGACCTTGCTTCATTCACATAAGCAGATGCTTTTTCTCGTCCAGTGGCGTCCTCCACTGATTGATACACTTTAACTCCATGGCTGTGGTCTGGAATTGGGGGGCACTGGGGACCCAGGATCATACCTGTTCTTCAACTATGTTGCTTCTCTTTTTTTTGTTTTCCCTCTGTCCTTTCTTCCTTTTCTCTACTTCACCTTTTGTAAGGCTTTTATGGAGATTTCTTCTGAATGGTTTGCAAGCTTGCCTCTTCTTTAGCTCCCAGTCTGACTAGGCTGACGTGCCCTATGGCACATCCTGATTTATGTTTCTTATCTTTAAATTGTATACTAAGACTTGACCGTGCGACCTGATCATGTACTGTATTGTTATTTTAAAAGGTTTGAATAAAAAGTTCTAGACTATCCTTTTTTGGAACTGGTGGCCAAAACAGCACAGTATATAAATGCAGAGCTTTTCACTTCACCCTCTCTCATTTGAAATAACTTGCTAAGATGCATATTGTACTTCTGAGCAAAATAAATGTATTATATATTCTATTGTTTCTATGAAATCTAATATTTTTCTGAAATGGTAAACCAACAGAGATGTAATTATGTAGAGGGGACTAGTGGAGTATTTTTGGGGCTAACCATCTGCACCATAGGGGACAAACATTCCCCTAATGCCTTTCCCCATTTCGATCAAATGGGCTGCTTAACCCCTTGAATACCAGAAAAATCTCTTAACACATTGCAGAGCAATGCATTGGAGACCTCTGTAGCACTCACAGATTTAAAGTACCATTTAAATGAATGGGAATTTTATTTCTCCCCTATGGTGCAGATGGTTTGCCCCAGAATTAAAGATAAGACCGTCATGAGCTGCTTCATGCAACTTACTTAAATGTGACCCCTGTGTAGCGCATAGATTATACCAATATTTTCACTTGTTTCAGAAAAATACGAGTTTAAGCTCATCGTTTGGCCAAAATATGTTTAACCCTTTGAGTGCCAGAGGGTTACGTAGCGCATTGCTTTGCAGTGCATTGCGTACCACTCTGGCACTCAAAGGGTTAAGCTTGCTTACCTCATCAAGGTACCCCATTTTAAATGAGTCCTATCTGATACTTATTGCCATCTTTGACTGAATCTATCTAATGCCTTCATGGCTGAACTGACCTGCTTTCAAACATAGATCAGTTGCAGTGAACATTTCCATCTTTTTTTTTTTTTTTTTTTTTTTTATATAGAGGTCTGTCCCAGCCACTACTATAAACTGCATGGAGCCTCTGTTGTAGCCCTTAAAATTCTGAATTCAACGATACTAGCGGTATCTCTCAAACCTTTATAGTTTGAGAGATATCTGCTTTCAAAGTTCCCTCTTTTTGCCTTTCCCCTGACATCCACATTCTAGCTGAGAGCTTGGGAATCCTCTCAATGAGCAAGCAGTGGCTCTGCGGGAGTCCTGAGATCGCATTATAGAAACAGAAATCCATCACTAAAATGGCCTTTTACGTATGCTTGGTTTGCAAGCACATGTGGAAGACCATTTTAGTGAAGGATTTCTGTTTATATTACAAGATCTCAGCACTGCTGCAGAGCCGCCGCCGGTCCCATGACTGGATTCCCCTTCTCTAGGCTAGAACGCTGACATCAGGGGAAAGACAAAAAGAAGGAACTTTGAAAGCGGATAACTCTCAAACCATAAAGGTTTGAGAGATGCCGCTGGTATCGTTGAATTCAGAATTTTAAGGGGGATAGTTATAATGAAGTATTACTATCCCTTTAATCCTTTGAGTGCCAGAGGGGTACTCAATGCATTGCAAAGCCATGGGTTAATGAACCTTTCTAATATGCACTGAATTTTTTTTATTTTCATTTGCTCAAAAGAATTTGCCCCACTTGTATTCTGTGCATAATACCAGAGTGTGTGACTTTTTATTAATCTGTTTGTTGGTCTTTGCAGCACACCAGAACAGGAGCAACTGATGTTGATGTGGTTGAGCTGGATGATAAAAGAGGAAGCTTATTTTGAAAGGTGAGCCCATTGTTTATTCTGTTGAATGTGTTATTAATAGGACCCAATGTCAAGGTTCCTGTATCATTTTTAACTAACTTTTTTCTTGTTTTGTCTCTTACAGTACTGCTGGTGTGTCTGCCTCATTCGGTGAGATGCTGTTATTGGTTGCCATGTACTTCCATAGCAACCAGCTCAGTGCCATCATTGATTTGGTCTGTTCCACTTTGGGAATGAAGGTGATTGAAAACCTTTGATATTGAAAGGGAGTTAATTACATTTCAGATGTAGGAGCATGCATAATATTTGGCTCCAAACTGTTTGCGTGAACAACGCATTCATTCTATACCATGGCAAAAAAAAAAATCAGATTTGTCCAAACAGTTGTGGGTGCCAGTTCCTGGTGAGTTGCTTTTAATAATTACACTGAAACCATATTTCCCTTTGTCCAATGTATAACACAGGAATCGTGCAGTAAAGTCTCCTCCAGAGGGCAGGGCACTTCCAAGGCACTGAGATGGAGACTACCTCCTTCCCTCCACTTTACCCCTTCCAGTTAACCTCCAGTTTTAATTGACATCATCAACAGAAGTGTGTATGGGCACTGTTTTTATTCAGTCTTTTTCATTTTTAATTCTTAGTATATGGGGCAGTATAATCCCCCACTAGGGTGGTTCCTGTTACTGGCTTCTTAATTCATGGATTGTACATGTCACAGGTTTATCTTCAGGACTGCATACCTGAGGAGTTTGGCTTGACTCTGAGCCTTTACCTCAATAAAGCACTTATGTGAAGTTTTTCATTTGTTTATTTAATGGAAGACTTAAGCATGGTAATCTAAGCTAGTCCTGTATATGTGTCCCTTTTTCTTGGCATTCATTGCCATAGAAGAAATTTCCTGATGTGCACACTATTGCTTCAGTTCTGTATTACTTTCTGTATGTCCAGGCCACCTTTTGCTACAGGGGTTTTAACCTATTCATTACTGTTTTAATGCACTTTTCTCTTTGAAGGACCGTTTCTTAATACCAATGAGCTTTTTTCTGTTGAATCACTCGCTTCTTGTCATATTTTTTACATATATTATGCATTTTTTATGAAATTGAAAGAGTTCCCTTTAAGGCAGTGTGGTGGCCATTTGGATCCATACACTAAGCTTTTCTGAGACATTTCTCACCTCTGGTTACTCGTAGGAGGCTGTGGGTGGGCTTGTAGTGATTCTGGTGAACTATACTATCTAGCAACAAACTGTGGAACTCCCTCTAATTTTCAGGTATGTGCTGGCTTTTAACAGTTGAAGATCCACATCTAATTTCTCAAAGGAAAAACTACATCCCCCAGAATCTTTCTTCCCGGGCCTTCTTGCATGAGGTGGTCTTGTACTCCTCTTTCTTTTTTTGGATTCTGCATGCTGTGCAGAGGCTGGTCTCTCCCTCTTGCTTGCCAATTTAACCCCTTGCAGTAATTTTAAGTATTTTTACATACTTTTAAGTACTTTCATTTATCCTCTACTTTTGACTGTCTTTTGCTCTATTTTGTAGGGTCTTCTGACCATGTCAGACACCAAAGGTCACATGGGCAAGTCCAAGTCTAAAGATTTTGTCCTCACCCCCCAGACTCCTTTAACCCATAGTTCTTCATGACAAACTGAGCTCCCTAGGGGAGTATTCTAGAATGTTTCTTCTCTTGTTCTGTGGCCCCCACACCATCACCACCGGGGCCCTCATCTGATGAACAGGAGCCAGTGTGGGTTAAGGAAATTATCTCTTCAGTCGCCTCTATCCCCACATCTATTCAAGGGCTCCTAAGCTGTTGTCTGTGGGACACCCTGAACACCCCACCAGGCGTTTGAGCCCTGTATTTGGGGGTCACAAACAAGTTATTGGGGATTCCTCTGCCAAGAAAAATGAGATTGGTGGAGATGACCTTGACTCAACTCTGTCATTGGGGGATTACTATGAGGGTGACTCTAGTCCCTCCGCTGATTGACTTACTAGGAGACTCTTAATGTCTTGTACACTTCTGACTCTTGTTCTTCCCCTGACAGTTTTAAGACCAGGTTCTACTGGAGCAATGGAAGATGCCGGACAGGTGGATTTTCCTTAATAGTTGCATTTCTAATCTGTATCCCTTTACGTATGAAGGCTTTAGAGCAGGTAGCTACTACTCCTGTGGTTGATCCTCTGATTTTTTTTTTTTTTTTTCCTAAAAATATTGAGCTGCATCTGACAGATGCTGCGGCACTTAAGGATAAGGCAGATAAATCTATTGAATACTGCAGGCAAACTTTTCAGCCACAGGTGCCACCTTGTTTCCCATTTTCTGCCACTGCCTTGGTTACCAGGGCAAAAACCACTTGGGATGATCATCCCCTTTTTTCGATGTTATTCAAGGAGATGCTACCATGGACTAGGAAATGCTTATCTTACTGGCTTTTCATGGCCCCAGGTTTTCAGGGAAAGTCTCAATTTTTTCAGTGGCTGCACATCTCCCACTGTGGCTTAAGCTTTGGTTGGCTATTCAGTTTTTTCAAGAATTCTCTGGTTTCTTTTCTCTTTACGATCAAACAAACTGGAGAATGTTACCAGCCATGCAACATGGGGAAAGAGCACCTTGCTACCTCAAGTTCATCCTAAGCTTTTCTTTTTTCTGAAGAAGATGCTTCACTTTTTTGGACACGAAACTAGGGTGCTAGTTCCCCAGTCCTCACAGGAGCATCATCCCCCAAAACCCAAATTGCCGTGGGCAGGCAAGAAGGTTACTCAGAAGTCTTAGTCTGCCAAGTCCACCTCTGCATGACTTGGAAGGTTCTGGTCTGTCTATGTTCATAAGAGGTTGAATCCATTTTTGCCAAAACACACGAGTAATTTTGGTGACAGACTAGTGGGATTTGTGTGTGATTTCAAAAGGGTAACGCACCGACTTCAAGTCCCTTCCCTCTCACTGTTTTTTCCTGTCATGGATTCCTCGAGATCAGTTTGGGCCTTCTATTGAGGGCACTATTTCCTTTTTGATAGAAAAGCAGATTCTGGTCAAAGTTCCTTCATAGGACTGCTTCACCTAATTCTGCTCAAATCTTTTTTGTTCCCAAAAAAGATGGCCAGATGCCATCCTGTTCTGGACTTAGTGTCTCAACCAGTTTGTACTGGCCACACAGTACAAAACCGAGTCCTTGTTGTCCGTCATCGCAGCTATGTTGTCAGGGAAGTTCCTTGCTTCCCTGGATTTGCAGGATGCTTATCTACGTGTCCTGATCCATCTAGATCAGTGTTTTATGTGTGTTTTCACAAAGGTCGTGTACACAATCGTGATCCACGAGCAGGGAATCTCTTTGAGGGAGAGTACTTCTCCCAGATGACAAGATTCAATCCTTGCCTCTCCAGGGGATTCGGTCCATATCCTGTCCATCATTGATAGTGCAGGTTACCTGGTATCTGACCTAGAAGCAGCTCCCTTTGTACAGTTTCATACAAGGGAACTGCAACTGGACATTCTGGTACAGACACCAATCTCAGCTGTCTCATTTAAAGTCTTTATCCCTTCAGACGAAGGAGGATGTTTGCTGGTGGCTTTAGCTGACAGGTTGTCTGTCATTCCTGATTGGATTGACAATCCCTTTCTATAAGTCCATGTGGAACACAGGACTACCTCCTGGAAAAAAAAAACATTGGGTTGAACTCACGGGCAGAGGGGTCCTCTTGGGTTCTCTGTTAAGGGGATTTTCTTCTTTTCTTTCACTTTTGTCTGCTGTATTTTGGCGTTGCTATATGCTGGATGTTAGCTGGGTGGGTGTAAACAGACATTTTTTATTTCTTTTTAATTCCCTTCCCTCCAGAGATGTTACTCCATGATTTCTGTTTTTCCCACGTACTAAGAGAAAAGGATTTATCAATACGTTTACAAAAATCCTCTTTTACACAACTTATAATGAAAAATATGTCTTATTTGCTTCCAAATAAGTAAATAAAAAGTAAGTATTACATAACTGGTAATAAATGCAGAATACATAGCAAAATGTGAATGGCAAGTACACACATAGTGAATAAAACTTCAGGTGCAGTCACCACTGCGGAACAAAATAATACAACCCCACGGACTCGCCGCTATATTCTTGATGACTGATAAAGGTGTAGCTTATGATGCCATATCATTGAAGAATACAGTAAATATTTTCATTAAGAAAATAAGAGTGCGGTGAGACACTTCTGATAATAGTATACACAACCAAAATACCACGCCATAATAATGAAGAAAAGGACATGTGGTTTTTTTCATGCCTTTTACTTTAAAGGGATAGTAATGTTTCACAAATACAGCAGCTCCAATTAATCTTCATAGTGTTTGGGCCATGGAGAGTGTTATTTCAATACTGTCAGAGTTGTAATTCAAGAGTAATTGAATGATAAAGTATCCCCCTCCTGTCCCTTTTACCTAATGTAAGCCACCTCCCCCTCAGATGTGGAATCTGGTCCACAGACCAGACTGCTCACAGCAAGGGACAGTCTTCTTACTGTGAGAACAATGAAAGCCCTGCCCCCATTGACAGTTTTTTTCAGGTTTTTCCCTTATGGTATTTGAAGATTGTCCCTCTCTGCAATCCAATTGTGCACCACCCTGCTACTTTGAGATGAGCAGTTACATCCGTAAAAGGGGCGGGAGGGGGATACTTTATCATTCAATTACTCTTGAACTACAACTCTGACAGTATTGAAATAGCACTCTATATGGCCCAAATACTATGATTAATTAGAGCTGCTTTTATTATGAAACATTACTATTCCTTTAAACACTGAATCTGTATGAGAGGAAATTATCTTACGAGTTATGGGTTTGCAATGCATTATATTTGTAATTATATGAATCTAAGTGAGCAAATCTGGAACATAACAACACCATTGGGGATGGGTTAAAATCTCCCAAATTACATTTTAACCTCTTAAATGTTAGCAAGGTTTCTGTTGGAGACCGTTCTTGCTGTCAAGAGGTTAAAAGCTATATTTAAATAAATGGAATGTATCCCCCCATAGTGCAGCTGGATTCACCCATAAGTGATTACTCTTTGCTTCCTTCATAAGCCCAGTGAATGTTGTATGTGTAATCTACTCAGATCTTGAGGAAGAGGTTAACGCAAAACCATTCTAGGTGCTATTTTTTAAGTTAAGGCATATAGAGCAGGGGTTGGCAACTCCAGAACCAAAGTGCCACTAAAAATGCATGTTTTATTTAGTTTTTTTCCTGTGGGATTATTCAATGGCTCAATCACTTTAACTCTGAGTGCCTGAATGGTATTCAACCCATTGCTTTGCATTTTGGCACTCTAATGTTTAAGGTGGACCTGTCACCTTAATTCAGTATTGCATATTTGAAGACTTCATTAAAAACTTCCTTTGTGTATTGTTAGCAAAGTGTACAATTACAGAGATTTTCATACTTGGTACTGTATGCTAATTTTAATTGTGGTACCCATGCAGTTTCTTATGTTAACTAAGCTTTTATAGTGATGTTTCAAATGCTAATGAAGCGCTTTGCTACGCCAGTAGACTTTCGCTTTCCCCTGAAATAAAAGTTTGTATATTTCCAAAACAATACATCTGCTGGACTTTTGGTTAACATAACACACAGGCAGTTTTTAATGAAGTTTTCAAATGTGTAAAAAAGGTGACTGGAGAAACAGGTGGGGAACCTGTGGTGACATTCCTCCAGAATTATAACATTTGAAACATTGTGTTGTATATTGTGTAGTATAATATAATAGTGTCTTTGAGTGTGTGTCACCTGTGTTAAGTAGGTTTTGTGCATTTCTGTGTTTCCCTGTGTATGTGATATGCTCAGCTCGCTGCTTCCACCAGACAACAAAGGAATGGTGGGAATTTTGATTGACTTCTGTTGTGCTTCCTTTTCAAAGAGTTTTTCCTAGCATGACTTGAAAATAGACACACTAAATATCATTGCCAGATTTGTACCCCAGGGCTTCCCATGATTGGTCATCTGTAACAACAGATTGCTTTTATACACTTCCAGATGCTCAAAATTAGGGCTAGGTACAGTGTTGTTACAGCTGACCAATCCTCAATAAAGTCTGTTCTTTTACCCTTCTTAATATAAGTTTTGGCTGTATTCCTGGAGGAGATTTCTGGTGGGATTTGGCTAGTGACTCATCCCAACCACTGCAAGAAGGTATTCACTTTCCTCACCTACTATTCTACTGGTATGTGGCTCCTGGGAATCCCACCCTTCTTTCTGCAGCTAAATATACTAGCTAAGCCAGTCTGCCTGCAAGCTGCAGCCATCTGTTCTTGTCTGATAGTATCCATGACAACAACAACAACCCACAAAGTGGTTCCACCTGCCGGGCAATCCTATTCTCCACAACTGAGGGCAGCAGTGGGATCAGGCAGTACCAGAGGAAGCAACAAGACTACGTCCAACATATCTACAGGCAAAAAAAAAAAAAAATGTGGATGACCATTTGCTGGAGATTGGCAACCTTCTAGGAACGTATTTCAGTGAAGAGGCATATCAGAAGACAGCCACCTTTAGCTGGGAGATGGTAGCCTGGTAGTAGCATAGATGCCTGAAGGACTCTTCCTCATGCTCAGGCCTCCTTTCAAGAGGCTCTTCCACACCGGCGAGCCATCTTGATCCAATGAAGGTGCAGCATGCTGGGTTTTAACTAATGTGCGGAGTGGTGCTATCAGATGGAGAATCTAGCTTCATGCTGCGGCAGAGCTAGAAGAAGACTTCTGCTTTTTGTTGCAACAAGGTCAGATGCTTGCTTCAGTGGTGGAACTCCTGCTGGTCACCAGATGCAGAGTGGTGGCAAGAGGCATATCCAGGCGGACTAGAAGAAGATGTTACTGCATGATTCAGATTTTGGTAAGGCTCAAATGAGCCCTAGGACGAGTTAATGGCAAGATGGTCAGATGAGCTGTCGTTTATGCCGGATGGGGGAGTTGTGTTTGGCTAGGATGGGAATTCCTCTACATCTGGAGAGAGATGGGATGGAGGGCATAACAGGAAAGTACAGAGACCCACAGCCAGTGTGCTCCTCAAAGAGGAGGAGGGGTTGGTTTCCCAGAGGGAGTGGCCATGGAAACTTCCCAGATCAGACGAAGAGGCAGAACTCTGGAGCATGCAGCTGTAGCGGTGGTGGTGAACCACAGGAAGGGGTGTCAGATAGCCATTCTGTGTCCGCAACCAGGTGCTTTGAAAGAGAACACTGATGAACCCTACTGTGAAGAAACCAGTGAAGGTGTGGAGTGGAACTGGAGGAGGCCCTGGAGGATGGAAGCCAGTGGGACAACACTGCTTCCCAACAGCCCCTACAGGACAAGAAGGTGGAGGACCCAGCAGTCCATGGCCAAGCAGCGAAAGGTGTCTCCGGAGGGAAGCCATTTCCTGGAATGGTTGGTTATGGATCAGGCAACCGTACATCCCACCAACCTGCTTTCATGCGAGGCACAGGTGCACTTCAGTGACAATGTGACAATGACAGAGTACAGTGCATTGTATTCCTGCATCAGTCCTCTTGAAGAGATTAAGCCATGGGAGTACCAAGGTATTGACCATGCATATGATAGGATGGAAACCTCCAGCATGGTGGAGATGGGCCCCAGCCTTCCAAACTCTTTTCTTTGATTTGGGAGCCATGACGCTCCAGGCACACATGTTGGAGTGGGACCCAAGAGTTTTTCCCCTATTGTTTCCCTTTTGCCCTGTTGGATGTTTGCAGACAACCACATTTTTGGGGGGTATTATTATACTGCTGCCTTAGATCCAGAATCCACCAATTCATATATTCGGGGGGGGGGGGGCAGTTCAGAGCCCAGATGGCCCTTTTTACTTGAAGGTGGCATGCAGGATACTTGGCTGAAATGACTTGGGGTTTAGTACGCTTGAACGAAGGGGTGGGCTACAAAGGATGGACCTGGTGGCAATTTCACCAAACTTCTCCCTATTTAGGACTGTGGAACTTAGTAAGATGAGCACATTGGTCCTCCAGAAGTAAAGGCTGTTCTGTTGTACCCTCCTTAATACATGTTTCAGCTGTATTTCTGGAGGCATCTGGCTGTTGACTTTCATCCCAGCCACTGCAAGAACGAATGTACCTAACTTGTCATCGTACTGATCTGTGGCTCTTGGGAACCCCACCGTGGTTTCTGCAGCTAAATTAACTAGCTCTGACGGTCTACTTTGGACACCTGTCTTGCCTCCCGCCTGATCCAAAGTATCCTGGACATGAAACCTTGGAGCAACTCCACTGACTGGATGAGTCTATATTCCACAGTGACAGGTCCACCAAGCCTAGAGGCACTTGAGACCTGGAGTTGCCTACCCCTGACTTAAAATATATTGCAGTGTTTAACATTATTTCTTGGATCACCCCAAAGTACAAGTTTTCAGGATATCCCTATTTAATGAGTGGCTCGGTCATTGTTATTGAGTAAAAATGTATAAGTATAAGGAATGCTGAGGCAGGGAGTCACCTTGACCTTTTCACTGCATAAATAAATCACATGTTCAGTCACTCGGTTGTAGCAAATGAAATACATTTAATAAAGGTTCACTGTAGGATAGTTGCATGACTTTCTGTTTAAATTATTTCTGACAATTTATAGTCAATTCTTTGTGTGTTTTCCAGATTGTCATTAAACCAAGCTCACTCAGTAGAATGAAGACCATTTTCACCCAGGAAATATTTACAGAGCAGGTAAGAGATTAGTTTTCAGGATGAAACTATTTTGAATGTTATAATATGGATTGTAGGGCTGTATTCAGCAAACTAAAGAGCAGTCGCTCTGAAGTAAACTAATTGTTCCATAGGGGACAAATGGAAATAAGTATTTATGCAGGTGGGTTTTAAACACTTGAATACAAGGGGTCTTCAGTGCATTGAGAAGCTATGCATTGGAGACCTCTTTAGCATTCATGGAATTAAAGGCCCCATTTAAATCAGTGAGTCTTTTTGGGAATGCTTCTAGGTCCCATGTGATATACTTGATTTATTACCAAATTGCACCTCTTTAGCTTACTGAATCCAACCCATAGTCCTTTCTATGGTAGAATAGTATATTATTTCCATTGCTACTATTCAGAAATATTTCGTTGAACAAATGTATAATTTTGAGACCATATTTCTCAATTTGTTATTTTTGCAATAAAGTAGTTGTTTCCAGCATCCTGTATATTTTTACCTAATATCATTAGGTATACCACAGACAAATGAGGTGTTCTTACTTTCCTCTTCTTTCTGCAAGTTGAAAGCACATGACCCATCACTACAAGGAAGGTATATTTATTTGGTTGCCTAAAGGAAGAAAAGACTCCTACCAGTCTAGCTCAGTGTATTTTTGTTTGTTTTTCATTTTATTTAACCTTCTTTGTATTGAGGATTCACATAGATTCCAGGTATGTAGCGTAGCACATTAAACATTATACAGAGAATGAGAATGCAGCATAGAACGCCTGCCATAAACAACAACAAAACTAGTATTATAAAAATGAAGTTAAGGAGGGGGGACGGGAAAGATCCCCCTCATCATCAGTCTATCCCATGATACTGCATCCATGGGTCCAACACTGATCTGAATACATCAGGTTTGATTCTATGGATATCAATAATTTTATGTTGTGGTAAGTACTCATGAGCTGTATCAATCCCTTTAGCTACATGCGGGGGGGGGGGGGGGTCAGGAGCCATCCAGGACATATCCAACAGCTTTCTCATCAGGATCTCTAGGTATTTCTCCTGGATTACTTTTTGTTAAAGGCTCCTTCTGAAGAGGTTCTGAGCTTACAAATTCAGACCTGTGTCTCTCTCTCCTGGAATAACACAATTGGGTTCTCAGTCTCAACAAATCCTCTCTGGTTCCCAGGTTCTTCACTTTCTTGGCATAAGGTTTGACAATCTCCAATGACAATTAAATCTGCTGGAAGACAAGGTGTTATCTTTGTCTCATCAGTTGGCTCAGGCTGTGCTTCGCTATCTGCAGCTGTGTGGAAGTACATGAAGGTGGTGGGTTATCTGGTGTCTGCCTTGGTGGGAATCCCATTTGCCCGATTTTACAAACTGGAGCTGCAGCTGGAGATTCTGGACAACTGGTCCAGGCATCAGTGTTATCTCTCCAGTTTCATGTCACTGTCTGACCAGATGAAGTCAGATCTTCTTTTGTGGCTTCAGATGTCCCACCTGTTGTTGTGGCAGCTGCTAGTCAATCTGAATTGACTGATAGTCACAGCAGATTCCACCCTGACAAACTGGGGACCCACTATGGATCCCCAGGTGGCCTTGGGTCTTTGCACCAGAACACAAAGTCTTCTGTCCATCAGTGTTCTGGAGCTCCAAATGAATGGCGTAGCTCTGCTGCATTGTTTTCAGTTCCTTTAGGGATCTCTGGTACAGATTTGGTCTGACAGTGAAACAGTGATGTTATACATCAGTCACCAATGAGGGACCAGGAGTGCAGCCTTGTGGTCTGAAGTTTGGCTGATTCTTGTGTAGGCGGACGTTCACAGTCTGGCTCTTTCTGCTGTTCATAGCCCATGGGTAGGCAACATCATGGCAGGCTTTCTCAGTCACCAGAATCTGGATCACGGGAATTGTGAGCTGAACCAGATGATGTTTGACTAGATAATTGTAGGGTCCTCCAGCTGTGGATTTCATGGTCTCTTGGTTGAACTGTAAGGTTTCCCTGTTCTGTCTCAGATTCCAGGACCCTCTGGCTCTTGCTGTGGTTGCGATGGTCATTCCGTGGCCATTTCCCTGACGTACTTTTTTCTTCCTTTTCCTCTGATTCCCAGGCTATTGAGGAAAATCAGGATGGGGCAGGCCCATGTCATTCTGATCTCCCTATTCTGCTCCTGTCAGGCCTGGTTTTTGGATCTTTGCACCCCTTCTGTGTCAGAACTTTTTTGGCTCCTCTTGACTCTTGGATAAAAAGAATGGTTTCTCTGACTGCCACTGTTATAATAATAATAACTAGTATTATTTATATAGTGCCTTTCTCCCAGTGGGACTCAAAGCACTGTCATTGCACACTCTCAGAATTAACCAAATAAGCAGTTGAATAATAGGTGGTGTTATTACCCAATAAATGGTACACCTTTATCAACCTCAGAAGGATGTAGGACTAAGTTGACCCTGCCAGGAATCAAACCTGCAACCTTGCGGTTTGAGCTGGCTCTGCAGTCAGGGAATTTACCGCTGAGCTATCTCACCAGCTGTTACTGTGCTAAAGGTTTGCAGGCTGGTTTCATTCAAGGTATACCATAGGATATGGTCCTTGTTTTAGAAGTGGTGATGACCAGTAGTTGTGGCTGTGCTGTTTTCATTTTCTGTTTGTCTTGGCCTTTCTTCAAGATGGTCTTCAGAAAGGGCATAGTCTTAGTTCCATTAAGGCTCAGGTTTCGGCTCTCAATTTACTTTTCCAGATAACTATTGACAAATGTGCAAACCTTCGTGTCTCATGCCAACCCAGTCTGTTTCCATTAACCAAAAAACTGTTCTTCCTTCTCTTTTGTCTGGCTCCATCTAATAAACAGGATCAGGAGCTTCATCTTTTGCATATGATTAGGTGCTTGAAATACTATGTTCATCTTATTCTTTGCTGTCTGAAAATCAAACTCTTGGTAATTCCTGAGGGCCCTCATGTGGGCAGAGCTGAGTCTAAGATGAGAGTGGCTTCCTTTATTACGGCGACCATTCACTAAGCTTATCTTCTCAGGAGAAAGCTGATGCACTTTGGATCAATCATCATTCCACCAGAGCAGTGGGTGTTTCCTGGGCCTACAAGAATCAAGCCTCTGCAGAGCAGCAGTGTAAGGCAGTGACTTGCTGGTTTTGGCTGAAGCCAGTTTTGGTCTGAAGATCCTACAGGCCATTGTGACCTGTGTAGCTGTTCTTGTATTTTTACCAGCGTCATTTTGTTTCCTGTTCCTTGATTTGCTGTCTGGTGGTCCGTTGATTCCTGAGGTTCATGTTCTGGTTCATCACTGTTAGAACTTACTGTGTTTTGAAATGGTTTTCTACCTGGAATCTTGGTAGATTGTTTTATAGCCCCATGGGTCCAGTGATGTAGTTGTTCCTTTACCCAGGGGAGTCAAAGATTTTTCAGTTGTGGGCCACATGATCAGAAAGCTATAAGTGTGAGGGACACATTATTTTCATTATTGACAACAATGTCTAATTATAACCTGTCAGCTATTCAAAAATATGGATTTATTTAATTACTGATCAAGACAATACTGATATTTAACAGACATCTGTTCTTCAACTGTACACTACTGGCAAGCAGAGGTATTATGTCTTACTGTCCTACTAGTTAATGTGTGTTAGCTAGTTAGATATAAATTAGATATAAACATGTTTTACAAAATCTCACCTGGGCCACATTGTGGGGTCAGGCGGGCCGCACGTTGTACACCCATGCTTTACATGTTTGTCAATCACTACTGTGTTAATGTGTTGGCTTCTGCCAAAAGGTCCTTCAATCATTTGCTCCTATGTAGGTATCCTTCATCATTCCTGTTGGATCATACCTTGTTGGTTTCTGTTATTTGGTTTGTAGTGTTAGTGTCTATTGACACCTGAAGTTCATGTTGTACCAGTTCATTCCCACTGAATCTGACCTGTGTTTTGCTAGTGTTTCCCAGCCCTGAAATCTTCATGGATGCTTTTGTATATCCCCATGGTTCCTCAGAGGAAGAAAGAGAAGGGGAATTTTTGTGTACTTGTCAATAAATCCTTTTCTCTCCATATGGAGCACAGGACTTCCCGACTGAACAAAAATCACTGGTTAGAGTTTGACAGGGAGGTTCTCTTGGGTTTTCTGTCCAGGGGATTCCCTTTTCTTCTTTCACTTCTGTTTTACTTTTCGCTTGGCTTTGCTATATGCTAAAAACTGAGTTTAGCAGGTGGGCATAAAGTGGAAGAGCACTTCATCCCATGGTTCCTGTGTTCTGCTTGGACTAAGACAAAAGGACTTATTGGTAATGCACACAAATCCCCTTGTAAGTTATATTAGCATTTTTTTTTATTTAAAACAATAGTTTGCAATATTTAACTTGTCAGACTATGTAAACAAGACAGAACTAGCTGGCAAAGATGGTTTCAAGATACGAACATTTCAACTGCTGTCCTATCTCTGGCATCATAAGGTTAAAAGTAAACTTGGTTATGTGTGTTTTTTTTTTTTTCCCCCTTTCTTATGGACCCTCCTTTCCCTTATGCCTGTGGACCAGGGAGTTGGACTTCAGGCAATATGGAAGGAGTAACAGACCAATATTTGGTTACGAAGGTCTGTGGATGTATAGAGGACGTTATGAATGGTAGTATGTGATATGTAAGTGGTGAAGCTGAAGGTTCGAGGTGGCTAGACCAACAGGGGAGTTAGGACTTACGGTGGTGTCAATTCAATTTATAAGAGATCAGTTAGCCGAGACTATTTAGTGAAACAACTGGTTCAAATATGTGCATTACAAGAAACACACTGGATAAGAGCAAATAAAGTGGGCCTTAAGTCAAGGGAGTTTACAGTGATAATTGCTGCAGCAGAGGAAAGGGGAAAAAAAGGGGCGTGGCTTTTCTTTTCACAAAGGATGTAGCAGTGGAAATTAAGTACCAAGATCTTGATAGTGGGGGTAGGTATATAATATTAGTTTGTAAAATCAACAATGAGCTTTTTACGCTGGTTAATATTTATGCGCAGAATGTTACACCAATAAGGTTTATAAATAAAGTGTTTAAAAAAAGTAAAAAGGGTTACACAAGGTGCTATTTTGATAATGGGGGATTTTAATCTAGTCCCGGATCATGAAATGGATAGAAGCTCTTTGTCTACATGGAATAGAGATATTAGAGTTATATCCAGACTGAAGGACTCATTGAGCCAATTTGGACTGAAAGATGTATGGAGGATATTTCACCCACTTGAGAAGGACTATATGTGTCACTCAAAGCAATATAATTCCTATTCGAGAATAGATTTAATACTAAGCAACTTGGAGTTCTTGGGGCGAATATAAAAAAAAAAAAAAAAAAAAAGTAGAAATAGGATCGGTTGTTTGGTCGGATCATTCACCAGTTATCCTCCATTATGAGACTGTTTTTAATAGAAGGAAAAAAGAATGGAGGCTGAACGCACATTTGCTCTATAAAACAGAGAACTTAGAAGAAATTAAAAGAAACACAAAATTGTATTTTTTTTAGAAAATGGTAAAGGGGAGGTTGCGGTTGAAGGGGTATGATGTGCCTATAAAAGCGTGATGAGAGGCTATTTGATTAAAATGGCGGTGATAGAGAAAAGAAACGCACGATTAGGGTTGACACAACTGTATATTGAGTTGTCGAAATTTATAGATAAGAAAAACCTGTCTGGATCTGCTGCGAAAAATTGCAGAAATAGAGACTATAATCAGTGAGCAACTGCTAGAAAAAATGGTCCGGGCTTTAGAACGGGTTAAAATTAGATGCTATCGTAAGGCAAATAAGGCGGATGCCTTAATGACAAATAGACTTAAAGTGTTAGTAATGTCTAAAAAAAAACTTTTTTGCATTTAGAAGAGCTTAAAAAGCTGATCTAAATGCAAAAAAACATATCTCTCAAACCGCTATGGTTTAATAGATACGGGCGTTTAAAGTTTGAATTCTCCTACTGACGGCTGTAAAGCTGTCAGCAGGAGATCCGTGTCGGTCGACATGGTGGAGCTTGAGAAGTGCCGCGATCTCGTTTATTTACAACGAATCCCTTCATTGGAATGGTCTAAAATGTGTGCCTAGTGTTCAGGCACATGTTTTAGACCATTCCAATGAAGGGATTCCGAGTAAGTAACGAGATCTCGGCACTTCTTAAGCGCCACCGTGTCAACCGACACGGATCTCCTGCTGACAGCTTTACAGCTGTCAGTAGGAGAAATCAAACTTTAAACGCCCGTATCTCTTAAACCATAGCGGTTTGAGAGATATGTTTTTTTGCAATTAGATCAGCTTTTTAAGCTCTTCTAAATTCAAAAAAGTTTTTTTTTTTAGACATTACTAACACTTTAAGAAAGAGAACCACAAGAGGATGATATCTAAGATTAGAGATGGAGCGAAGTTATTTTTGAAGCCGGAGCAGATTGGGAATATATTCCTGGAATATTATAAAACTCTATATAATTTACCAAAGACAGGAGAGTAAAATTGGTTATGAGCAATTCTTTGAGGGATTGGAAATTCAGAGGTTACGTTGAGCACAAATAGCTGAGTTAAATAAACCAATTACTACGTTAGAGGTTCAGAAAGCAATAGCTATACTTAAAAGCAAGACCTCCCCAGAACCGGATGGCTTTCCCAACTTCTATTATAAAGTGGTGACGTTGTTTTTACATGCGTCTGTGTTTCTTGCTTCCGGATTTTCTCGGATGTTTTGTGCACATGCGCGATGGGAAGCCACTGGTTTGTGGCAGGTCCTCCCTTGGGTCTTTGTGCCCATTTGAATTTTTGGTGGTGTTTGATGAACACTATAAATTTGGAACGCCGAGAGGTAGGACCTTTTGGAATTTACTTTTAATGTTGCCAGATTAGCTCTTGACAAAGAGGCTGTAGCCTTGAAACACGTTGAACGTTTCTGGCGTTTTAATTTTACTTTACTTGTAATTTATTTTAATATATTCCAAGATTATTTTATATTATAAAGAATAAATTTTGTATTATTTGGACGAGTGGACTTTTTCTACAGGAGGTGAAACTCTGAGCAGGGCAGATAGTTATACCCTGCATGCTATTATCACCGGCTTAGTTGGATTAGCCGGTGATCCTTATTTTGTGAGTATCACTTTTCACTTTATTGTGTATTATTGCATTCAAATCACTAGTGGATAGCGCCCCTTCTGGTTGCTTTTTTTGTTTCTATTATAAAGTGTTAAAGACCGAATTGAAAAGTGAATTGACAGATTTGTTTAATACATTGATGCAGAAGGGGAGTTGTCAGATGGAATTATTAAATGCAAATATAGTCCCGATTTTAAAGGAGGACCAAGACCCGGAAAGGGTTATGAATTAGTCCAGTTTCGTTTATAAATTTGGATGTAAACATTTTTGCGTCTGTCTTAGCAGAAAGATTAAAAAAAAAGTAATAAAGGAGTTGATCGAAATAAACCAAGTTGGGTTTGCGCCGGGTAGATCGTCAGATAATAATAGAAGAAGAACCCTTGATATAATAGATGCGACAGAGCGTTCGGAGACCCCACTCATGCTCGTATCATGAGATGCTGAGAAAGCATTTGATAGAGTCGAGTGGGGTTTCATGTTCATGGCATTTCAACAATATGGCATTACGGGAACATATTTGCAGGCCATTGTCGCCTTATATGATAAACCAAAGGCTAGGATGACGGGGGCTGTTTTTTCATTGAACTGGTTCCAAATAAACAGTGGAATGTGGCAGGGGTGCCCGTTATCACCTCTGTTATATATCTTGGTTTTCGAGCCTTTGGCAGTAGCAATTAGAAAGAATACACAAAGCTGAATTTATATGCTGATGACATATTGACATTAGAAAACCCTCAAGAATCAGTGGCAGAACTATTCCAAGTGCTTGCGGATTATGCTACAGTTTCAAGATATAAAGCGAACATTGAAAAATCGATGTTCCTATCCAAAAATTTGGACGAGATAACTTTAGACTTTTTGAGGAATCAACTTGGTCTCAGATATAAAGAAGATCATATTAAATATCTGGGCATATATATAACCCCCTCAATAGAGAAAGCCGTAGAGGCTAACTATTTGCCATTGTTTAAGGAAACAAATAAGAAACTGAAATCCTGGAAAAATTTTTCTTTCTCATGGTCAGGATGTGTTAATATATTGAACTCCTATATTTTACCGAAATGGTTATAAGTTTGGCGGATGATTCTGTTAAAATTCCCATATCCATGGTTGAAATTGTTGCAGACTGCCTTTCTGTGGTTTATATGGGGGGGGGGACCACGAGTGAGTATTAATGTATTGTCTAGGAAGAAAAAGGAGGGAGGAATCAGTGTGTTAGAACCTATACACTTATAACGTCAGCAGAATCTTCCATGTACTGATGACGCATAATGAGATGAACCAACTGGAGGGTTGGTATAAAATTGAGAAAGAGAGAATAGGATTAAAATGTGCGCTGTCAGTATTTTGGTTAAATAAATGTAAAGAGATCAAGGAAGAAGGTGGTTTTGTCCCGTATATACTATTACACTTAAATGACAGTTGGATACAGATAAAAACTAAACTAATGTTGGGTAAACAGATTAGTCCTTCTTTACCAATTCTTAATGTGGAGGACCTAATGGATGATATTAATATTAGGCCCTGGAGGCAGCGTGGGATACAGAGAATTGGAGATCTTCTAGAGAAGGGAAATATGAAAGAGTTTGCACAACTCAAAGCAGAATTTGGATTGGGAGATAGATATTTTTACATATTTGAGAGTTAAAGGTTTTATTAAAAAATCTCTTAAGATGTATAGAGTTTTGTAAATATGTAGACTATCCCACACCTATGAAATATATGGCTAAATGGGAGAAAGAATTAGGTAAGAGATTTAAGGAAGAACTATGGAATAAAACTTTTCAAAATATAAATAGGAGTATCCACTGCCTAAATCTCATAGATACTCAGTTTAAGATCTTGACCAGATGGTACTTAATTCGGAAAAGAATGAACAAAATGAATCCAGAGATTTCAAAGAAATGATGGAGATGTGATAGGGATGAAGGAAGCTTTTTGCGTGTGTGGTGGTCATGCCCATTTCTCTTAAGATTCTGGAATCGGATAGTACAATTGATAAAGAATTTGGCTAAGGTTTCAATTAAATGTGAACCGGAGGTGATATTGTTAAACTTAGATTGGCCTCAAGTGAAGGATAAGGGCAGTATGTTTATCACGCGTATTCTAGCTGCTGCAAAAATGTGTGTGGCAAGGAAATGGAGAACTAGCTCTATACCTAGTATACAGGAAGTAGTAACTCAGTTACGCTGGCAGCTTAAAATGGATTGAGTTATGGCACTGGGGGACAAACTAAGACTGCAATAATTCAGAGTTGGCTGAATAAAATCTAAGAGGTCATAATTAGGAAGTACACGGAATTGGCGTAGGTGGCTGTGGATGACGCTGCTTATAGGATTAATAGTGATTAATAAGAGACTGTCTGTACCTGACCATCCAGCTTCAAGTATGATTGTGAGTGAGTGAAAGGAGAGATGGGAATGTGTGGGAATGAGTATGATGTAAGGAAGATTTTTTTTTTTTTATAAATGTTGCTATAACTCTATTTGGATTATTCACAATGTTTCTGATTAAGGAAAAAAGTTGAAATTAATACACTATAGATGTATAACTATGAATGATTTGATATCTGTGAGTTGTGTACGATGGTATTTTTTTTTTTTTTCTTTTTGTATGCATTGTTCAAATAAAAAGAAGGAGGGAAAAAAAAAAAAAAAAAAAAAGTGTTACTAAAAATAACTGTGTATATAACTCTCTCTCACATATACTCATTCACCCCCCCACTGATTTCTTCCTCATGGGTTCAATACTGGCATTGACTGTCTTTGCATGCCTGACTCCCAACCGATCTAATCTCCTTTTGCCTCAAGCAGCTCAGAGACCATTAGGATGGTCCTAGCAGACATTCCCACCCCTTTTAGCCCAGAGTATAATTGTTCTGCCTCCTTAGCTTAAAATTAGATTACCATGGAGCAGAACATGGATGGCATAATTGTCCCCAACTATATAACCCCCCACACACACACACACACTGAATGGGTCCTGTTGTGGGGGGTCGACAAAATAAACACCGATTCCTATTTTTTATCATTTTAAATAGAACTAAATAAAAAGATGGCCTTTTTGTGTTGCTGATTCTGGATCTGAGGAAGTAGTCGGGAGACTATGACACATTATTGAATATTTAGCAAGCCTTTGTTTTTATCATTCTATACATATATTTTATATCATTTTGTATTGTGATTGATACATTAAACTATTTTGAAGACTAACAAGCGGCTTGTTGTGCACCCTATAATCTGAATTTACGGTCACCTGAACAGAGACAGGATAATATCTGTAAGCCTGGTTTGTTGTGTTTGGGTGTATACCCCTCCACAACCATCACCCTTGTGAGTATAATTTTAGCTGTTAATAAGATTCCTGTTATAAAGGTAACGGGCACCCTCTTCTGTTTTTTTTTTTTCTTTTTTTTCTGCATATTCTGTAATTCCGGTGAGCTGTACCAAGGAGCTGCCCGGCTCATCGATACTGTTGTGTGGACAGTGAGAACACCCCTAAAGCGCATATTCAGCTGACACATAAGTGTTAAGTTGATCATATCACACTGTGAGTATGTTTCTTAAGATGTGATGAGTTGGTGAATAAAGTTTTATCACGACGTTATTGCATCAGAAGCGCCTTTTTTTTTTTTTTTTCCTTTTGTTCTGAATATATTCCTTCTGGCATATGTTTTTAGGAAGAACAATAAAAGATAAAATGAAGGGGAATAGCTTGTTTTATTTGTCTTCTTGGACAGCAGCTGAATAGCACCATCTGACAGATAAATCACAGTATGACACAATGTTTTTTCTTTCCCTTTTGAATTTTATCCTGTGTTTCAGACTGTAAGAGACTGTGATACAAAGCAAACAAATTTCTAATTTAAATATGTAAAATCATATCTATTCTCACACTTAATAATCATGTTACTGTGACATCTGGTGCACTTATCAAACACAATGACACACACATTTTACAGCATCAAAATTATTTTAATGTCCTGTATACTTTTTGCAGTTCTATAATCAAATTCATCAACAATCTACATGTATTTTAAAAAACAAATTGATATTCAGATAAAGTGTAATCTTATTCATGTGTTAATTACATGAATTCATGTGCATTCCGTGTGTATTTTAATTAGATCATTAATCTGGCCTGACTGATGTTCCCTGGGGGCTTAAAATCCTTCACTCTTTGCCCATTTTGAACTGCACTGCTTTTTAAACTCCTGTTTTACCAAGTAAAAATATATTTATATGCAGTGATTGTATGTCCAATCTTCATTCATGTCATACCCGTGTGCGGACTATTGTCTGACCCATAATAAAACTGCAGTGGTTTGAGTTATATTCGATGATATCATTATATTAATGAGATCCGTTCTGTTTTAGTGTATAACTAATAATAACTCTAGGTTATTAATCTCTACATTATTAAAGCAGAATGTTATCTGTAAAATTTGACCTTTCTAAATGTTATTTATTTATTTTTAGAATATGAATATAGTTGTTAATGCTTTAAGGAGCAGTAGGATGTGCAATACCTTTCTCATGTATTCCTTAAAGTGTCCCTGTTACCTAAAAATAACCTTGGTGATTTTGAAAGATGTTTCAAAATTCACCTATATGTTGTTTAGCCATTTCTATGTAGATTATGATAATGAAGGCATTCAGTGCAATCACTTCCTGTTTTTAGCCGTACATTTCCTCCCCATCTTACTGACACTTAAGCATTTCGGTACTAGTTGAAGTGAGCAATGCACTGCTAAGTTGCCATTGACTTTGGGAGGTTATGAAGGTTTAATGTACGAAATACCTGTATAATCGGTCTTAATCCGCATAATCTATTAGTCAAAATAAATGCTAGTTTTCTAATTCAACATATGTATAATTTTGAAACTTCTTTCAATAGCACCAAAGTTGTTTTAGGTCATAGGATACTGTTAATCCTTTACATGCTAATGGCACTTTGAGAAATGTCATGGCTTTTTTGCCGAGCGCTGATGACTTTTCACAACAGTGGTGAAATTTGGGCCGTTTTGGTGGATAAGGCTATTTACCTTGCCTTCAGTGCTAGGTCCTCCTCCTTCCTTAGATGGGGGACACTGATGCTATCCTGTGACATCATGGATTATCATGATGACATCACAACAAGGAATCTACTGGGCCACCAGGTACATTACTTGTGATAGAGGTGCTGATTCCAGAATTAATATCCTGGCCCCCTCCTATCAAAAATGGATTGCACTGTTAGATGTATGGGAATATAATTATGATGGGATTCATGGGGCTTTCGTCCAATCACTCTCTGTGAACTTCGTTTAGAAGCAAGCAGTATTAGCACATCAGTCAGAGCCCTGATCACAGCTTTCCTGCTCGCGAATGCTCGAGAGGTGTCATTGGGAAGGGGAGGTTTCCCCTTTTTAACCCCTTAAGGACCGGGAAAATCTGAGTTTGATTTGACTTAAGGACCGGAGCAATTTTGACTTTTTTGACTATGTCTTTGTTCAACCATATTTTCTCTTTAATTCCTTTTGTGCACCCACATATATTATATACTGTTTTTTTAAGCACAAGTAGGGCTTTCTTTTGATACCACAATTATATGAATACCTCATTGTTTAATTTGATTAAAATAGAAAAAAAGAGGAAAAAAATTGAAAAAAAACATTTTGCTTATATTTTCGTGTCAGGATTTGCATACAATTAGTTTGACAAAAAAATACCCCTAAATATATTCATTTGCTTCTCCTGAATATAAGAATACCCCATATGCCTAGTATTTCAATCACTTCCTCACATTTACAAGGTAAATATTACAAGATGGATGCCATTATTTCCAACTTGTAATTTCTCAACAATTGGCATGTGAGCATCATAGCTTAGCTGACGGTGCCAGAACCAAAAATGTCCCACAAAGGTATATGTTTCTGAAAACTACACAACATAAGGTAAATAATCAGGAGAATTTTGGAGTTTTTCATGCAGCTATTTTTCCAGAAAAAAATTTCAAAATTGTGGTAATATTTTGTTTTTTTTGCAGTTTTCACACTTACATTTCAATACTACTGTTGATATCAAGCACATGATAGGTGAAGATTTTTAAAAATGCATTGTTTAGTGTTCAGCTCCTTCTTCTGAGTACGGCAATACCCCATATGCATAGGTTTCTCAAGGTTTGGGAGAGCTACGGGGCCCAAATTGGAACATGCGCGTTTCCAGTTTCACACTTTGAATTTTCACAGCTTGCATCACTGGTGCCATGTCTCATTTGGGGCTGTGTAACAGTGCTCCACTCTAAGATTTCCCCCCAAAAGTATATATTTTTGGAAAGTAGACACCCCAGGCTTTCATTTTATGTATGTTTTCAATTTTTTTACGCAGCCATTTTACCACCAATCGCTCGTAAATCTTGACGTAAGTTAAAAAAAACAGCGTTTTTCACACTTGCACTTCAATGTTGATGTGAATTTCAAGCACATGATAGGTGAAGATTTTTAAAAATGCATTGTTTAGTGTTCAGCTCCTTCTTCTGAGTACGGCAATACCCCATATGCATAGGTTTCTCAAGGTTTGGGAGAGCTACGGGGCCCAAATTGGAACATGCGCGTTTCCAGTTTCACACTTTGAATTTTCACAGCTTGCATCACTGGTGCCATGTCTCATTTGGGGGTGTGTAACAGTGCTCTTTTTTTAAGATTTCCCCCCAAAAGTGTATATTTTTGGAAAGTAGACACCCCAGGCTCTCGTTTTAGGTGTGTTTTCCAATTTTATGCACTGCCATTTTACCACCAATCCTGTGAAAATTTGACGTAAGTAAAAAAAATTCAGCATTTTTCACACTTTGCCTTCAATTTTGATGTGAATTTCAAGCACAGAATAGGTGAAGATTTTATAAACTGAATTGAATAGTGTTCAGCTCCTTCTTCTGAGTACGGCAATACCCCATATGCATAGCTTTCTCATGGTTTGGGGGAGCTACGGGGGCCAAATTGGAACATGCGCGTTTCCAGGTTCACACTTTGAATCTTCACAGCTTGCGTTACTGGTGCCATGTCTCATTTGGGGCTGTGTAAAAGTGCTCTTTTTTTAAGATTTCCCCCCAAAAGTGTATATTTTTGGAAAGTAGACACCCCAGGCTCTCGTTTTAGGTGTGTTTTCCAATTTTATACACAGCCGTTTTACCACCAATCCCTCGTAAACCATGACGTAAGTAAAAAAAAAAAAAAAAAAAACAGCGTTTTTCACACTTAGGGTTGGCGGCAGTATACTGGGCTGCATACAAATTGGTTTGGGAAACAATTTCACCTAAAATGTCTTCCCCCAAAAACAAATAAAAAAAATGATCATGGGTAAATCCTTCCACATCAATTTGAATCCCTGGGTTGCCTGTGAATTCTGAGATTTGTGGGCATAAATTGATACCCATTCATTAGGATCCGGAGTGGCAGGTGTTGGGGCATTTCTTTGGGCAGGTCTTTTGGCAGGTCTTTGGGCAGATCTTTTGGCAGGTGCTGGGGCAGTTGCCAGGGCAGCTCTTGGGGCAGCACTTGGGGCATTTCTTTGGGTAGGTATTTTGGTAGGTCTTTGGGCAGTTCTTTTGGCAGGTGCTGGGGCAGTTGCCAGAGCAGCTTTTGGGGCAGTGCGTCTTTTCTTGACAGAAGGCCCAGCGTCATCACTAGAGCTGCTCTCACTTTCTGAAAACTGCGCTATGTCAAAATCTGACGCAGTGTCTGTTGCCTCAGAGTCAGACGCCAAAAAGGCATATGCCTCTTCAACGCTGTACCTGCGCTGCATTTTGCCCACTAAAAAAGCTTTTTTTTTTTCTTACGCTATCCCTAAATCTAACCCTAAAACTTACCCTAACCTACGTATATCCTGAACCTACCTAACCCAAGTGAACTACCTATCTAAACTGCACTTATTATATATATATATTTTTATTTTTTTTTTTGTGGTGGGTTTGGGGTTTTTTGGGTTTTTTTTTTTTTTCTTACGCTATCCCTAAACCTAAATCTAACCCTAAAACTTACCCTAACCTACGTATATCCTGAACCTACCTAACCCAAGTGAACTACCTATCTAAACTGCACTTATTATATATATATATATTTTTTTTTTTTTGGGGGGGGGGGGTTTTGGGGTTTTTTGGTTTTTTTTTTTTTTCTTACGCTATCCCTAAACCTAAATCTAACCCTAAAACTTACCCTAACCTACGTATATCCTGAACCTACCTAACCCAAGTGAACTACCTATCTAAACTGCACTTATTATATATATATATTTTTTTTTTTTTGGGGGGGGGTTTTGGGGTTTTTTGGGTTTTTTTTTTTCTTACGCTATCCCTAAACCTAAATCTAACCCTAAAACTTACCCTAACCTACGTCTATCCTGAAGCTACCTAACCCAATTGAACTACCTATCTAAACTGCGCTTATAATATATATTTTTTTTTTTTGGGGGGGGGGGGGGTTTGGTTTTTTTTTTTTTTTTTTTTTCTCCCCTAAACCTAAATCTATCCCTAAAACTTTCCCTAACACACGTCTACACTAAACCTACCCAACTACCTACCAAAATACCTAAACTATATTTATTATAAAAAAAAAAAAAAAATTTAAAAAAAATTAAAAATTTTTTTTAAAATTTTTTAAAAAATCTAAAAAAATTCAAGGGGGTTGGGGGGTGTCCCACAGATCAGAAAACACTGATCTGCAGCAAATTGATCACTCCAAGAGTGATCAGATGGGGGGGCACTTATTGATCACTGCAGAACAGTGATCAAAGGGTTAATTTTCTTTATTTAAACTTTTTTTTAACTTTTTTTTTAACAGGCACACTGGAACACCATCTCCCTCTGTCTCTCTCCACCTTAGCAGTATGCAAGGTGGAGGGAGGCAGAGAGATCTGACAGGGACAGTATTTACAAATACTGTCCCTGTCATTCAGGTTTTGCAACATGTGATTCGCTTTTGAAGCGAATCGCATGTTGCAACAATGTTTCAGCCGCTTGTTACTAAGTGTCCCGATACCGGGACACTTAGTAACAAGCGGCTTGAACTCTTCCATCGCTCCGTGCGGCCGCGATGGAAGAGTTTAACCCTTGACGTACCAGGACCGTCAAGGGTCGTTCGGTCACATTTACCCTTGACGGTCCTGGTACGTCAAGGGTCGCTAAGGGGTTAATTATATCAGACAAGGGAACTCATCTAGTATTAGGTATGAAAAAAGCATGTTGCATTTGGGATGGGGAATGCTGTTTTAGACCACTTCTCACCAACTACCCCTGTTTCAATATGAACATGAATAACCTCATTTGAAAGAGGTAATGGGCTTCTTTCAAATTATACTCTTAAAAGTATGAATACTGAATGATGTATCTATGTATATATTTATATGCTTCCACACTGTGTACACAGAGCCTCACAGCAGTAGTATGTTACAATAAATAAGAGGGAATAAAATAAGTGCCACAGTCATAGAAACAGTAGGAGAGAGGTCCTTGCCCCAATGAGCTTACAGTCTAAATGATTCTGATTGCCCAACATAAGTACTTAGAGCAGGGGCATCCAAGTTTTTTCATTTGTGGACTACATGATCAGAAAACCATAAGTGTGAGGGCCACATTATTTATTTATTTATTTTTATTGACAGTGATGGCGAATTATAGCCTGCCAGTTATTCAAAAATAGGGATTTATTATTACTGATCAAGTCAAAGACATTACTGATATTTAACAGACATCTAATCTTGAACAATACACGTATATAGTTCCAAACAAAGTGTCCACTTTCACTAAGGAAAGGAGAGCAACTCTGAGTAAGGTAATGGCCTTTTACATAGTATTAAATGGCATAGGTACAATAAATTGCTTGCACTTGTTCTGCAGATTCGATGCATGTCTGTATTCTCCATCCTTCTTCTGGTCTCCATCCCCCATGTTTCTCTTCTCCGTCTCTCTCAGCTTCTCTTCTCCTGCCAGATGTACCACATCTTTAGCGTTCCACTTGGTTCTAATAGTACGACTCTTCTCACCAGTCTCTCTATTTGGCTCAACTGGTTTCTGAGTTATTCCATGCCTTCTTCTTGAGAAAGAGTGGTTTCCTGGCTTAAGGTGACCATTTGTTAGGCCTACTCCCACAGGAAACAGGTTTGTCCCCTTTAGGGACCAGAGCGGTGGGGGCCTACAAGAATCAGGCTTTGTGTAGCTTTTGTGCACAGTGGCGACGTCTTTCCCTTCACACGTTTGTTGAACAGTACCATGTCTATGTCCTGGCTTTGGCTGAAGCCAAATTTGGATGAAAGGTCCTAAAGACTGTTGGACCTGTGTGAGTATCCTCCTTTTCTTTTTTCCTCCTTTAACTTTTGCTTATTCCTGTTACTTGGTTTGTTTTGTGGGTGTCTGTTGACACCGGAGGTTGTATCTGTTCCAGTTCATCTCTGTTAGAACTGGTCTGTTTTGAAGGGTTTTTCTTTTTACCTCCTTGGTATCTTGGTGGATAGCTTTGGTATATCCCCATGGTTCCCAAATTCCACATTGGATGAAGTGAAAAAGGCGATTTTTGTGTATTTATTGATAAATCATTTTTTTAGTCCAAGTTGTCTCCCTGAGAAAAATTAATTATGTTCCAGGAATGGGGGGTCCTTTGGGTTCTCTGTTCGGGTGACCTTCTTCCTGCCTCACTTCTGTTTTTGATCTTTGCTTTTTGTTAAAATGGAGTAGGGAGGGAGCCTCCACCTCCAGAGAGCATTTTAAGGCAAATGTCCTATCCTCGTGGCTGCAAGATACTTTCCTGTGTTCCACGTGGAGTAATAAAAAATATTTATAATTAAGTACACAAAAATCCCCTTATTTCCCACATTAACCCTTTGAACGAGTTCACTGAAAAGAGCGTGCAATGAAATGCCTCATTCACAAGGTCTCATCAAAAGCACGAGATTCTCATGTTGCTGGCTTAAACATCGCTTCATGGTGGTGGTGGTTGATCTTGCTTTACTGATGCAGGGCGAGATTCTCATGTCGCCCTTTTCATCACTGCAAGCCGTTTCATTGCATGCACTTTTCAGTGCAACATTTTAAAAGGATACCCTTTGAATACAATCAGGTTGCTCAGCATATCACTCTGCCACGTAGTTAAGCAGTTTGGCATGCAGGTGGTTAAAATAAATGATATCAAGTTTGGGCAAATCTTTCTAGCCAAGGCCAGAATTTGTGTGTGTTTAGGGAGGGAGCAGAGTAGTCATCTTATACACAGATATATATATATATATATATATATATATATATATATATATATATATATATATATATATATATATATATATACACTCTCATACATGCATGCATACTTTCATATATCTACACACATTGTCATGCTAACTTACCCTCCAATTCTAGCCACATCATTGTTTTTTTTATTGTAGTGCTTCAACATTAACCTTCTGAGTGCCAGATGGCTGTGCAATGCATTGCTGCACACGCTTCTGGCAATCAAAAAGTTAACTTGCCATGTTATACAGGCACAGGAACTTATTTGCATTTCAGTGACAGAAGCATGCTATTTTTCCTTACACTTGCACCTTTGCATTTTCTTTGCTGCTTATTTTTTTATCTGTCTGGAAGTAGGCCTCATTTGCTTATGGTGCATTTTTTGGCATCTTTTTTGTTATTTTGTCTGGTATTATGTGATTTTGTTGGTTTTGACAGAGGCTCCCCTGAGGCCAAAACATTATCTTATTAAACACATTTTTTTGTTTATTAAAGGGTTAGTAATGTTGATATCTTAAAGTTCCTGTTGCAGCTATTAGAAAATTAATCTAAACAACCCTGTCCCATCTCTCAGAACTCTATGGTTTGAGAGATATAGAAGGCTAAAGTCCCCTCATCCCTCCACTTTCCCTGACGTCAGCTGTAAGCTGACGGCAGGATATCCTGGTCCTGGGACAAGCAAGCGGCTCTTCAGCAGAGCCGAAATAGTGCAATGTAAAAATATATACTTAATTGGAACGGTCTACAAAGTGTGCCTGCAAACCAGGAACACTTTGTAGACCATTCCAATGAAGTATTTATTTTTACATAGCACTATTTTGGCTCTGCTGAAGAGCTGACTCGAGTTGGCTGACTCAAATCACCTTTACAGCTGACATCAGGGAAAGCGGCGGGAGGGTGGAACTTTAGCCTTCTATATTTCTCAAACCATAAAGTTTTGAGAGATGGGATTGGGGTTGTTTAGATAAATTTTCTAATAGCTGCAATATGACCTTTTTTTTAGAATATAGACATTATTAACCCTTTAAGATCTGTGCCTGTATTTAGTTTAGGCACTACATTCCTATGTAGAACTACAGAGCAGTTTGTACTTTTGGACTAGCGTCTTGGATGATTTTTCCATTATAAATTTATATGACTAAATAACTTCACCTAAGCTTGTCATTTGGGTTATGAATGGTCATTCCATTGAAACTAACCTTTTAATTTTTCAGGTAAAGTCACTTTTGTTTCACTATACAGACAATAAATGTCATGCTTTGTTCTCCTAAGGTTGTTACAGCCCATGCAGTTAGAGTTCCTGTCACAAGCAACTTGAGTGCCAACATTACTGGATTTCTACCAATTCATTGTATCTACCAACTCCTAAGAAGTCGGGCATTCACAAAGCATAAAGTGTCCATAAAGGTAGGATAAGACTGCACTGTATTACATGAAAGCATCAGTGACAAGATCAATGGAGATGATTAGTAGTGTAACAACAGAATTGTTTATGTAAGGAAAGCTTATTACGCTTTAAATTCCATTTCATTTAATGTGTTATGTGTATATATGTATATATATATATATATATATTTAATTAGCTGCTAGAGAGGTCTGTGCTGTATTCCATCCAAGGAGTATTTTTTTCCCTCTATTAAGAGCTATATACAAAGAGAAAAATGGAGGGAAAAATTACGTTTCGCAGATTTGGTTTCCCACTAAGTGTGACTTTTAACTCTTTGAATGCTATAAGGGTTTCCAATGCATTGCAAAATATTCAAGGACTTAAAGTCCCCATTTAAATCAATAGGAATGTGGGGAATTTTAATTTGTTCCTTGTGGTTTAATTTGTTTGCCCTAAAATTGCTCCTTTCCTGACTGTGGATATGAGGCTAAGCATAATGATATACCTTCTTTCTTTTGCCACATCATGTTAACCCTTTAACAATCAGAGGGCTGTGTATCACATTGAGCACCCCTCTGGTTATTAAAGGTTTAAAGCAGAATTTTCACCTTAATTCAGGTTTTCATGGTTGAAACCTGCATTAAAAACCTGCATAGGTGTCATGTTAACCAAAAGTCCAGCAGATGTATAGGCTAGGAGGTGTTCACACTTTTATGTGTCACTGATACTGCACTTAGCATACATTAGCATATGATAACAAGTATGAATATCTTGTTAACTGAACACTTGCTGATCTTTTGACTAACAGGCAGTTCTGCTGAAATTCTCAAATATGCTAATTTGAATTAAGGTGAAATGTCCACTTTAAAGCGGAACTACCACCCAACATAATCTTTAGCTTCACTAAGTCCCCATCTGGCGACTAGCTGCTTAGTAGTGCTAGTCGGCAGAATAATTACTTTATTTAATAGATTTCTGCTCTCTTCCATGGGGGACAGGCAGGATGGAGAGCGGACATCTTGCCATTGTGACATCCACGCGCCTGCGCTGTCAGTCCCAGCCGGAGCCAATTGGCTCCTAGCAACGTCTCCTAGACCCTGCTGGGACTGACAGAGCAGGCGCGCGGACGTCAAAATGGCAAGAGGTCTGCGCTCCGTCCTGCCTGTCACCCATGGAAGAGAGCAGAACTCTATTAAATAAGGTAATTATTCTGCCGACTAGCACTACTAAGCAGCTAGTCGCCAGATGGGGACTTGGTGAAGCTAAAGATTGTGTCGGGTGGTAGTTCCGCTTTAAGCTTGCTAACTCTTCTTGGATAAGTACAAAACTTTATTTTCATGGGGGATTCTTTCAGAATAAAAACATGATTATTTTGAATATCGCTGTTTGTTCAGTAGGGTCCAGCTGGTGGATTGTATCAGATCTGTGGGCTGGGTAGAGGCCTGATAACAATAGGTCAATCTTCCTAGGAATTAAAACACTTCACTGCTAAATTACACTGTCCTGACACCAATGCAAATGCATTTGTATTTCATGCAAAAAAGGCCAGCTTGTGGAACTGGATTACAATGATTTTTCTATACAATTACCTACTCAAAATATAATTTTTGAACATTTATTTGCAATTCCTCTAAAAGCCATGATTAAAGACAACATGCAAGAAAGTGGAGCATTCGTTTTTTGTTTTTTTTCTTCCATGAAAGCCATAAATCGAAACTGCATTTTTTTATAACTTGACACAACAGTTAGCCAGACAGACACATGTAAGCAATGTACAGAAATGAGATTGCAATATTCACATACCACTTTGGGCCTCATACCTCCCAACATTTCAAATGGCGAAAGAGGGACACTTCTGTTTTAGGTGGCGTTGCTGGGGGCGTGGCTGGTAGACAGGGCATTTCCAAGAATTTTTAGGTTATTTCTTGACCCATCTGCACATCTTTGTGTAACTGATAAATGATTTAGAGCAAGACCAAAGTATTTTAATTACCCATATTAATGTATAAACACATATACTGACAATTAACAACACATTTATGTATGATTTATTGGCGTGGAGCAATGTAATACACACCACTCATTCTGATGCCCTAAAAAACAGGGACAAAAAGGTAGAAAAGAGGGACAGAGGGATTTGGGTCTCAAAGAGGGACTGTCCCTCCTAAAGTGGGACACTTGGGAGGTATGGGGCCTGTGTGAAGCAAGGTGTTAGATACTTTTCTAGAAATAAAGTATTTAAAATACAAATTTAAATCAAAAGGAATATTTGTTTCTAACCTAAAATTAGAGATGCACCAATGCCAATTTTTTAAGGCCGACTACAAGCACTGATACTTTTTCAAGTACTCACCGATACCAATTACCAGTACTTTTTTTACTGTCATTTGCTAGTTTTCCAAGTACCTAAAGCGCATATATATACTTTAGGTAATTGGAAGTATCGGTGAGTACTTGAAATATATATACACACACACCACCTCTTGATTCTCCCCTTTTGCCTCTTTCTCCCCCTCTTGATTCCCACCTTTTACTTAATTCTCCCCTTCTTGAGCTCCCTCCTTTTGCCTTGGCCTTTTCTCTCCCTTTTGATCCCCCTTTGTCCCCCTCCTTGACTCTTGATCCCACCCTTTTGCCTCTCTCTCCCTCCTGATCCCCCTCCTTTTGCCTCTTCTTGGCCCCCTCCTTTTGTCTCCTGATCCTTCCTCCTTTTGCCTCTTTTTTTTTTTTTTTTTCTTCTCCCTTAGTCCCTTTTGCCTCTCTTTCTCCCTCTTGACCACCCTCTCTGCCTTTTTCAGCACCAGCTCTTCATGCCCCATCTTGCCTGTGTTGATCCCCCTTTTCCTGCCCTTCCCTCCTCTGCCGGGTGCTCACTGTTCTCTCGCGAGCCCCTGCAGAGGTCAGCATTGGAGCGTTGCCATGGTAACCCGTGGCAACGCTCCAACGCTGCAGGAGAGAGAGAGGAGACCGGGGAGCATTGTGAGCAGCTCCCCGGGCTCCCGCTCTGCAGCACCGACCCTGACACAGGGTATCGGTGCTGGCATCGGTCGCATTTGCGCAATTACAAGTACTCGCGAAAATGCTGGTATCGGCACCGATACCAGTATCGGTGCAACCCTACCTAAAATATAATACAAACATAATTTTAAGTTTGTATGTCTCCTTTTTAGGTGATACTGAAATATACTTCAGTGACACGCCGATTCTAGAACATATAATAGCATCATCTACACTACTATTTTGGCATCAGGAATGTTATGACAACTGTCTATTAGCTTCCTTATTCTGTGCTTGTTTAGACGGTTTTGTATGCAGGAATATGTAATCTGATGGTGGCACTTGCTGAGAAGTAAATATCAGAGAAGGCATTATTAGCAATGTAAATGCACAAACAAAATGTTTTGGTAATGATTGTCAGAGAGGGGAAAATAGAGACCCATTTTAACCTTTTAAAGACCAGGGAGGTGGTGTGCAGTGTCTTACTTTGCAATGCATTGTACACCTCCCTGGTATTTAACCCTCTGAGTGCCAGAAAGGTATCTAGTGCATAATTCATAATAGGTAGTGCTAAATTTGAAGGAAAGTAAAATAATCTGCTTTTCGAATTACTGCATAGTTACATAGTAGTTTAGGATGAAAAAAGACTTGCGTCCATCAAGTTCAACCCTTTTCTTATTCCTGTTTACCACTGTTAATCCAAAATAAGGCAAAAAAAAACAACAAACCTCAGTACAGCAATTTCAAATTCTGCTTTGAATGAGGCAAAAAATTCCTGCTTGATTACAAGTACCAATCAGATTTCTTCTTGGATCTACAAGTACTAAATAAATATTAATCCCAATACTAACGTACATAGCCCTCTATGTTCTGCTCTATTAGAAAAGTATCCAGGCCTTTTTTAAAGGCATCTACTGTATTCGATAGCACCACCTCCTCAGGCAGTGAATTCCATACCTGCAGTTCATTTAGGAATTGTCTGAAAATCCTTTTAAAAAAGTATACACTGATATTAGCACACCTCCCAAGTATCCCTCTTTAGAAGGGACAGTCATTCTTTGAGACCCAAATCCCTCTGTTCCTCTTTCCCACCCTGGTGTCCCTCTTTTTTAGGAGATCAGACTGTGTAGTGTGTATATAAGCGTATCACATTGCTCCACAGTAGTAAAACTCATGTTAATGTTTGTTCACACTTAGTAAATTAGTTTATAAATTAGTCTGTGTAAATAAAATACTTTGATCTTGTTCTAAATCACTCATTTATTCAGTTATATATATTCAGTCTATAGGTCATGAAATAACATAAAAATTCTCAATAATGCCCCAACCACCTACCTGCCACGCCACCAACAACACCACCTAAATACAAGTGTCCCTCTTGGGCATTTGAAATGTTGGGAGGAATGTATTAGGAAAGTACATTAAATAATATTGATACAAACACTTTAAACAGCAAATATATTAATGTAGACCTTTTGACACAGCTTTTAGTTTCATTAAATGTATATATTTAAATTGCTTATAACTTCTGCTTTTTTGTTTACAAACAGGTTTTGAGATTTTTTATTTAGTAACTGGGAAATCTAATCTCAGCCGAACTCTTGTTCTCTGATTTGGTCAAATAGAGCCTAAATACCATGGTATAACTAGTTACTTCAGGGACTCAGTGAGAAAACAATTCTGGGCCCCTAAACACAATTGTTTTCCCATGATGGTAACTTGAACCTGTTGGGTTCTGGAGCTGACGTCGCCCTTGTATTCTGGGCCTTATCAAACCTACAGCCTCTGCACTTCCTGTGGTTAAGCATAATTAATCACTCACTTGTCCAGAAAATCACCTCTCTTCACCACCTTAGGCTGCTAGAATCTATCATTTTCCACCATAGTGATGGGATGAATTAACAGGGAGGAATACTCCTGCAAATCCTTTTCACTGTCGTCCAATACAGGTCACTGGTACAATGGGATGTCAGTCCCCTTTAAGTAGGCAGGAACTTTTCAGAAACTTGTACAGGGGGGGTGGAGCCTCCTCTCCCTCCTAGCCCACTCCCTCTGTGACCAGACTCCCATATAGATTAGTTCCTCTGTGCAGTGCACATCAGGCAGTGAACGTCTCTCAAGAAACTTTAGTTGTTTTTATTATTTTCTGCAAATATGGAATACCACCATTAGGCGGGTGACCATGGCTGACCGTGCTCTCTCCCGAAGTGGCCAGTGCAGCATCCAGGGATTTTTGGAGTGGACTTTATGCCCTGAAGAGGGAACAACTTGATTTCAAGTAGCTTCCCTGTGTGGAATTGGCATTTGTGTTAATTCCTTTATTTGCATGGTTGCCTGAAGAATGAAGAATACAGGACAAGGTGAGCCACCCTTTGAGTGCTGAAAGTCCACTTGTCCCACAGTGTCCCTTTCTTGGGCTTGCATTTGAGGAGTTCTCATTATGTACTCCAGCACTCAAAGGGTGTTTAATTATTTACTGTGTAAATGTTTGTGTGTTGTCCTGGGACAATTGGTGCATTTGGGGTTAACATTTATTAGGTTCTTTACATACTATTAATGTATTTACTATTTAGTGTGTATCACTTTAAAAAAAAAAAAAAAAAAAAAAAAAAAAAAGCACTGCGACTTTAAGCGCGCCGTCCTAGCATAAGCGCCATTGCTTCATTATACTCTATGGGACAACACACTCTGGGACGGATCTCTGGAACCGCTTGTCACAGCAACTCCAGAGTGGGCTTAAAATGTTGGTCTTCTCTTGCTCTTCTATCCGGTCAGCGAATTCAGAGTTTTGGGGGTCTCTGAGGGGCACCGGACCCCGTTTAGTGGTTTTGAAGGGAAAAACTACATTTCCCATGAGCGCTTGATTCGCGCCGTTTTTATCATTGGCTACTGGGTTAGCAGCCATTTTGGATCTCTCTTTCTTCAGATCACTAAGCAGGGAACGAGCCTTCTCCTTTTCCTCCACAGTTTAACCCTTCGGGTGCCAGATAAGTTTCAATTTGGGCATTTTTGGGTTCAAACTTTGTTATTTAACACATTCTGACCGGGTATATTGTGTTGGTGTGCATTTTAATTATGTCTACACCATCTGAGCAAGGGGCTAGACCCAAGACTAAGGAGGTTGGGGGGTCAGTATCTCCTTTTGCATTATGCTCCTCCTGTCAATCCAAGTTGCCCAGGGATTTCTCTGGTCATTTGTGCCCAACATGCTTGGAGGGTCAAGACAACCAGGGGCCCTCCAGCCACGTTATTGAGCCAATTTGGGTTCAGGAGTTTAAGGCTGCAACTAGGGATCTTAGATCTACGCTGCAACTCTTTCCCTCTCAGGTTCAAGGGGCTCTTCAAGTATGGCAGACCCCTTTTCCCATCAGGACCCCCCTTCCCAAACAGCAGGGGGAACCTGAGCAATATGGGTCTTCTGAGGAAGAATTATTTCACGAATCAGATGTTGAGGATGGGGAGATTTCTGAGTCCAATAGGTCTATTGGGGACCCCTGTGAGTGCGACCCTGAGGTCTCTGCAGAAGGGCTGATCAGGGCCGTGCTAAACACCCTCAACCTTCCCTTGTGTCAGGAGTTTACTCATGACCCAACGGACGTATTTCAAAAGCCTTCCAAGGCTATTACATGTTTTCCCACTAATCCTACTCTGGAACGTTTAATTTCTTCTGAATGGAAGACTCCTGACAGATCATCTTCTGTATCTAAAAAGTTTGCTAAACTTTATCCTTTTCCTGAGGCTCAGCTGGCCAAATGGGTCCATCCACCTAAGGTGGATGCCCCAGTTTCTAGACTATCTAAGTCTACTGCTTTGGCAGTGTCCGACGCCGCTGCCCTTCAAGATTGGACGGACAAGAAATTAGAAACTTGCCTTAAAACTAACTTTGCTTCCATTGGCACCGCCATGCGTCCTACTATTGCGGTAGCATGGGTTAATAGGGCCATAGCGGCATGGACTGAGCAGCTTACTGCGGCTGTTCGTCATGATGCACCAGTATCTGATCAGTTGCAATTGCTTGCTAACATATCTGAGGCTCACAATTATATTGCTGATGCTGCCTTTGATGCTGTGCGCATGATGGCGAGAGCTTCTACTGCATCTGTGGTAGCCCGACGTGCGCTCTGGCTTAAAGTCTGGTCCGCGGACACAGCCTCCAAGAAGGCTTTGCTTTCTATTCCTTTTCAAGGGGCGTCCCTCTTTGGAGCTGAACTTAAGGACATGATCAGTGAGGCAACTGGTGGTAAGAGCACTTCGTTGCCTTCAGTTTACAGGAAAAAGAATTTTCCAGTTAAACGCAATCGGTCCTTTCGTGCGTTCCAAACGGAGACTCGCTCTACGCCCCAGGCAGGTGCGCCCACTCATCGCCCCTCCTTCAAGCCCAGACAGCCTTGGAAACCTAGAGCCGCTCCCAAGGCCAAGACCTCCAAGACTGCTTCGGCATGACTCGCCAAACCCGGGTCCGCATCCGGCTGTAGGAGGGCGGCTCCGCCTCTTTCGCCAGTTATGGGAGGAGTCAGTAGCGGACCCTTGGGTTCTTCAGGTGCTTTCGGAGGGTTACAGATCCCATTTTCTTCTCTTTCGGTTCCATTTTTCACGTCCATCTCAAGATGCCACAAAAAAGCGTCTATTCAACGACGCTATTCGGGATCTTTTGGACAAGGATGTTTTAGAACCAGTCCCTACAGAGGAACTAGGTTCAGGATTTCATTCCAACCTGTTCGTAGTTCCCAAAAAGGATGGAGGTGCCGTCCTATTTTGGACCTCAAAGCCCTGAATACCTTCATCGTAACTTCTCACTTCCGTCAGGAGTCACTTTGTTCAGTGATAGCTGCAATGTCTCCAGGGGAATTTCTAGCGTCCCTGGATCTTCAGGATGCGTATCTGCATATTCCTATACATCAGGACAGCAGACGGTATCTCAGGTTTGCTTGTCACAAAGGGCATTTTCAATTTTCTGCCCTTCCATTCGGACTCACGACGGCTCCTCAGGTTTTTCAAAGAGTCTTGGGAGCTTTGATTGCCGTACTCCATCGAGACAGGGTGCGGGTGACCCCTTACATGGACGATCTACTCTTGAAAGCTTCCTCTGCTCAGATTCTTCAACAACAGATTCAAACATGTTCTCAGACTCTTTCTCGCCACGGTTGGGTGGTGAATCTGGACAAGTCAGATTTGAGTCCTTCCCAAAGGATTCTCTTCCTGGGAATAATTTTCGACACAGTACAGAGCAAGGTTTTTCTGTCAGAAGACGTGGCTCATCAGATTGCCAATCGAGTTTCCGAGATTCTCCATCTGGACAGAGTCTCAATCTTGACGTTGACTTCTTTGGTATGGAAGTTCATTTCCACAATAGAGGTGGTTCCCTTTGCCATGGCACACACCAGGCACACACCAGGGAACTTCAGAGGTATGTTCTTCGAATGTGTAGCCGTCATCTGGGTCATCCCCACTTGTCGGTATCTCTTCCCTGTCATGTGGTGAGGAGCCTGGACTGGTGGTTGTACCAGTCTCATCTTCTCACGGGCAAGTCATTTCTCCCTGTCTATTGGACGAGGTTCTGGGACACTTCAGTGTCCAGGGGACATGGGGACTGAAGGAATCCCTTCTGTCCATCAATGTTCTGGAATTAAGAGCAGCCCGCCTTGCCCTGATTCATTGGGAATCTCATCTGGAAGGCTGTCCAGTCAGAGTGGAATCCGACAACGCCACCGCGGTGGCTTTCATCAACAGACAAGGCGGCACAAGAAGTCTCGACACTTGGCTAGAGGTCAAGGCTATTTTGTCTTGGGCAGAAGATCCCGTACCGGCTATTTCTGCTGTTCACATTCCAGGCGTAGACAACATCATGGCAGACTTTCTCAGTCGTCACACCGTCGACAGCGGAGAATGGGCTCTGCATCCAGAAGTATTTCTTCTTCTTACCCAGAGGTGGGGAACACCGGTGGTGGACTTGATGGCAACCAGACACAACAGGAAGGTTCCAGTGTTCTGCTCTCGAGGAAAGGATCCACTGGCTCTAGCGGCGGATGCCTTTTTAATTCCATGGGATTCTCCCTAGCCTACATCTTTCCTCCTCTTCCTCTATTGCTCAGAGTCATCCAGAAGCTGAAAGCGAAGCGGTGCCCCGCTGTACTGATCACGCCGGACTGGCCGCGTCAGTCTTGGTATCCCGAACTGATGGCTATGTCTGTGGCGGATCCGTTACCTCTACCTGCCAGACCGGATCTGCTAGTACAGGGTTACCTGTGGAAAGAGGACGTTCAACGTTCCGTTTGATGGCCTGGAGGTTGAATCCTCGATTCTGAAGAGGAAAGGTTATTCATCAGCAGTGGTCTCTACTATGATGAGTGCTCGCAAGCCCGTGTCTTCCAAGATCTACCATAGGGTGTGGTCAACCTTTGTCTCCTGGTGCGATACTAGACAGCTATCTCACGGTTTCCACCTTCCCACTGTATTAGCATTTTTACAGGATGGCGTGGATAAATGACTTAGTTTGAGTTCTCTTAAGGTTCAGACATCTGCTTTCTGTATTCTTTCAGGAGCGGATTGCTGTGCTACCTGATGTTAAGGTTTTCCTTCAAGGGGTAGCTCATGTTCGTCCCACCTTCCGGAGCCCGGCTCCTCAGTGGGATCTCAATTTGGTTTTGGGGGTACTTCAACGACCCCCCTTTGAGTCGCTGGCTACTATTCCTTTGTGTCTCTTGACCTGGAAGATGGCCTTCCTTTTGGCTATTGTTTCAGTTCGCCGGGTGGCGGAGTTACAGGCTTTGTCCTGTAAACCGCCTTACCTGGTGTTCCACAAAGATAAGGCGGTCCTTCGTACTTCTAAGGAGTTTTTACCTAAGGTCGTCTCTGATTTTCACATCAATCAAGAGATTGTAGTGCCTTCTCTTTGCCCTAATCCTTCTTCAGATAAAGAGAGAGATCTTCATCTATTGGATGTGGTGCGTTGTCTTAAGTTCTATGTACATCGCACTGAGTCTCTCAGGAAGTCTGATGCTCTGTTTGTCATTCCTGAGGGTCCTAGGGCAGGGAGACCGGCATCCAAAGTGACTATCGCATCTTGGATTAAGTCTACAATTCGCAAGTGTTATGACTTGAGAAATCAGCATGTGCCCTTCAGGGTTACTGCTCATTCTACGAGGTCTATCAGGGCCTCGTGGGCATACAAGAATCAAGCATCTGCAGAACAGTTATGCAAGGCGGCCACTTGGTCCTCCGTGCATACCTTTTCGAAGCACTATCGTGTGGATGTGCTGGCTTCGGCTGATGCCAGCTTTGGAAGAAAGGTTCTGGTGGCAGCTTTGCCTGTCTAGAATCTTCTTCTGAGATTTCTGGTGCTTTCGTACTGTTGAGCCCTTTTGGCTCTAGTTAGTGTGCAGTGCGTGTTCATGGGGGTTCTTTTCATCCCTGGTTGGTGTCCGTTGATACCTCAGTTTGTTGGGCTCGATGATTATTATTCCTAGAGGCCTGGATGTTATGGGGACTTATGCCTGGCCCCTTCCTTTTTCCCGCCTCTGGTCAGCTCAATGTTTGTACATCCCATTGTACCAGTGACCTGTATTGGACGACAGTGAAAATAGGATTTTAGTCTTACCTGTTAAATCCTTTTCACTTAGTCCATACAGGTCACTGGTCTCCCACCCTGTCAAGGGGCCACGCTTGGTTCTCCTGTGGCATTTTGTGGGAGACCTCTGGGGCATGCTCACAGGAGTTTTCGCTCTCTTCTACCTCTGGTCAGTTTTGTGTCTCTAATCTATATGGGAGTCTGGTCACGGAGGGAGTGGGCTAGGAGGGAGAGGAGGCTCCACCCCCCCTGTACAAGTTTCTGAAAAGTTCCTGCCTACTTAAAGGGGAGTGACATCCCATTGTACCAGTGACCTGTATGGACTAAGTGAAAAGGATTTAACAGGTAAGACTAAAATCCTATTTTAAAGGGATAGTAATACTTCATTTTAACTTTATTTTATTTTGTAGGCATTAAAAAAACATGAAGAATGATATAAGTCTTATCTCTCAAACATTTATGGTTTAAGAGATATTCACAAACAAAGTATCCCCCCCTGTTCAACCAGATCAGAAGGGAGGTGCCCAGGTAGACTGCAGAGAGGGACAATCTTCAATTAAGATAAGGGAAAAAGCTGAAAAACTTGTCAAGGGGGGGAAAGGCTTTCATTGTTTTCATACAAAGAAAATTGTCCCCTTCTGTTATCTGTCTGGTCATACAACCAGATTCACATCTGAGAAGAGATTGCTTACACTAGGTAAAAGGGGCGGGAGGGGAAACTTTGCTTGTGAATATCTCATAAACCATAAAGGTTTGAAAGATATGACTTATATCATTCTTCATGTTTTTTTAATGCCTACAAAATAAAATAAAGTTAAAACGAAGTATTACTATCCCTTTAAGATGGATGCTACCACAGAGGGGGAGGTTTTGCAAAGGTGATACGTCCTTTTTAATTAACATATGCACAGAAAAAATTGGAGCAGTTCCTTGGTTAAACTAACTGAACCATAGGGAAAATGCAAATCCACAGTGATTTCATTGGGGCTTTTAACCCTTTGAATGGCAGAAGTTTACATGTTTTGCAATGTGTTGCATACTACTCTGACACTCAAAGGGTTACCTCCTTCACAATATGTTGGGAGACCTTGCAAGCATTCAATGAGTTAAAAGCTCCACATAAAGCACTGGGGAATTAAGGAAATGTTAAAGGGATAGTAATGTTTCACAAAAACAGCAGCTCCAATTAATCTTCATAGTATTTGGGCCATGAAGAGTGTTATTCCAGTACTGTCAAAGTTGTAGTTCAAGAGTAATTGAATGATAAAGTTTCCCCCTCCCGCCCCTTTTACCTAGTGTAAGCCACCTCCCCTCAGATGTGGAATCTGGTGCACAGACCAGGCAGCTCACAGCATGAGACAGTCTTCTTATTGTGCAAACAATGAAAACCCTGCCCCCCCCCCCCCCATGACAGGTTTTTCCCTTATGGTAACTGAACATTGTCCCTTCTCTGCAAGTCATCTGGACACCACCTTGCTGCTCTGAGCTGAGTAATATTTCATCAGTAAAAGGGGCAGGAGGGGGATATTTTATCATTCAGTTACTCTTGAGCTACAACTCTGACAGTATTGAAATAATACTCTCCATGGCCCAAATACTATGAAGATTAATTGGGGCTGCTTTTATTGTGAAACATTGCTATCCCTTTAATAATTCCTTGTGGTGCAGTTGGTTTGCCCTGTATCCCAGCTTTCTATTTTGCCTCAATAAACTCTCTGGATGTGTTCTGAATCATATTAACTCCTTGAGGACCAGGGCATTGCTCACCCCCTCTTGTTCTCAAGGGTGTTAACATTCAGTGAGTTCCTGCTGTGGTTTTTTTAAAATGTGCAATTATTTTACCACAGAATCACTCACTCATTTGGCTTTAAATTAGCAGTAAACTTTTTTTCATTAAAAAAAATGTTGTAGGGTTTCTTTCGATGAGTAAATTAAGGGTACTCCCACTGCTGAGAGATGCATGTTTCCAGAGTTTAAACTCATGTTTTTATATTGGCAGTGCCCTCTAGTGTTCATATTCAAATTAGTTTTTCTGTACTATTCTATGGAGAGAAAAGTCAGTGACATACAGTTCTCCATAGAATGTGATAGAAACTGCTAAGTCATATTCTGTCAGAACTATCTGGAAGTAAACCCACAGTAAATTCACTTCCTGCTTATTGAACTGTTATAATATTTGAATAAAACACCTGATGTGAGGGGGAGTTCCCTTGTTGTACTCTGCAGGAAAAGCTTTATAACATAGGTTTTAAAAAAAAAAAAAAAAAAAAAAAGGTTTACTGCTACTTTAAAGGTTTATTTTATGCTAAATGATTGCTTTGCTTTGGGATGCTTTGTTGGCAGATACTTTCAAAAACATTAAAAAAGTACTGGATACAGTTTTAGCTAAGAAAAATATAAAGAAGTGGCACTTAACAATTTGAATGCTAGAGGGCTATGCAAGGCATTGCAAAGCAATGCGTTTCATACCCCTCTGGCACTCAGAGGGTTAAATTATTTGAGTGGAACACTATTTTCAAATAAAGTCCCACAGTATCCTTAAACATTTGAGTGTCATAGGGATACACATCACATTGCTTTGCAATGCGTTGCATACCCCTCTGGCACTCAAAGGGTTAACAATTATATCCTTTCAATGCTAGTGAGATCTCCAACACATGTCTTTGCAATGACTTGAAGATTTCTGTAGTATCCAAGCAGATAATATAGTATCAATACCAAATGTATTTTGCTTAGACCGGAACTAACCCCTCCTAGTACTAACACCCACTTACCTTACTATTACCTGAAAATCTTAATGGCTTCTATGGATTTCATCCTTGTGCCTTTGTTGAATATTTAACATCTTCAGTCAGTCCTGGATGTCATGTCATGTCATGATACATAACTATAACCTACTTTACCCTGGGGAAGATAGATTGTCATTGAATGCTGGGCCCCAGCACAAGTATACCTTTGTCAGAGACATTGCCATGATGGGGAGGAAATGGTTAATTTTTCTTTTAAACCAAATTCTCTAAAAATCTGTGTTTAAAATGTGTTTGTTAGCTCATTCTTCTGGACAAAAGAGGCATCTATTTACCTAGATGGAATGAAAAAATATCTACGTGACTTTTATGATTATTGATATCCAGTTGGAGACAAAAAGTCTAAGATAAAGATATTCTTCCATGTGGTAAAGTCTTCTAGGGTGACAGATTGATATCTCATGGAATAACCTTTGACATTTTTTTTTTTATCTGATGACAGCAACCAGAACACCTTATTGTCTATTGATAGGAATTATTATCAAGGTGAATTTTAGTGTGGAGTAACAGCGACCTCTTTAGAGTACATAGCATTATTACCAGTGTTTTGAAGAATTTCCAAAAATTATGATGATAATATGAATGATGCCACTGCATAATGAGATGGCTCTTTAACCAATCAGAGCATATTTTGATAAGAGTAAATTCATATTATAAATATGCAAGTTTAGAGAGAAAAGGGCTTTTCCTCTTGGGTCTTGGCTGGCTTTTTCCTCTTTGTTCCTGGCTCTTCAATTCCTGCTATATACCTGGCTGCCTGCTAAAGAAATCCTAAGAAATCCACACTTATTGGACTGGTAACTATATATCTTTCCTTAATTAAATTCTGAAAAATTCAGAATCAAATGTATATTTCTTCTATACTTGAAGAAACTTAATTTTTCTTATAATTTGTCTTAATTGGACTGACCAACCATTTGGGACCAATTATAATAAGCTATATTAGCTGTAGTAATTCGAAATTAAGCGGGAATTCATTAATTTATTGGTAAATTGTTATATTTTGCCAGATAAGTGTAATATAGTTAAATAGCTTGGTTTATAGATTCGTTAATATAATTCTTGGTATTTCTAGAATAATATATTGTGTTTCTGGAAAGGTTATAATAACTAATATTTGATCTGGGGAATTCTTTGAATTCATTTATTAACCCTTTAACGGCTATTGGTCTATTTACTTTGAGGTGTTTCCTTGGATTTCTTTGTGTTGGTTTTGGATCTAAACTTTTGCACAATGAAAAGTTTTTAAACATCTCGGTAAACAAAAGAAGTAGCCATCTTGGGTGTGGCATCCTATATTTTACTAGTGATTTAACCCTTGGAGTACACTATAGGTTTTACATAGGGCTGCTATAGTCATATTTGCGATATTTGTTGCACAAAGTTTAATATACTGTCTAGACATATATTATTGGATTGATTCTAAGTATTTTCTTGGTATTATCTCTGATTGACTATATTAATTGCAGTTTATATGTTTTATTCAGAAGGTATGCAATATTTGAAATCGGTAGATAATTAAATTATAATCTGAATCTGGAATTTTATTCCAGTTAGACTCTAAATTTGGTTATTCTATATGGTATAAGGAAATTGTCAGAGGACCTGGCTTAATATTAAAGTTTGCTCACCTGACAACGTACCTTAAACCTCAATTAGCATAGTGTATACAGTTTCTGGGGCAGAGGTATTCATATATGCTGCTGCCTCCAACTGTATTTTAATTAATGGTAAGGATCAATTATCCTTTTCTATGCTGCTGAGTTCAATTATTGTTATCTAATACCTCTGAATATAACTATTTGTGGTTAACCCCTTAATTGCTGGTAATCCTAATTGTGATAATTGTGGTTTGAGTTACTATATATCGTAATTGCTGATCATTCATTTATATCATTATTGTTTACACTTTTTTATATAATATATTGTATTTAATACATTATATATATATTTTTGCACAAATATGCGGGATTGATAATCGATTCTTTACTGTGAAGTAGCGTGTGAATACATAATGTAGTGTAAAGTTCTCAAAATTATTTAATATTGTCTTTTATATATTTATGTGACGATATCCAATCTGTTTGGTTCTCTTGTTTTAACCCTTTGGATACCTTCAACATAATTGGTTCAACACCAGAGGACCAGAGGATTGCACAATGTGTTTTGCGAAGCAAATTACTGCACACCCCTCTGGTTCTTAAAGAGTTTATATAACTGTGTGCATTGAGCAGGGTTTGTTTGAGGGCCTGTTGTCCTGGTAACAGCTGTCATGTCCACCTCCAATGAGAACACACCCAGGACAGTTTGAATAAGTTATCTCTTGAACCAATGAACCTCTGAAAAAAAATTAAGATGTTCTTGCCAAAGCATGTTAAGTGGGGGTTATTAGTAGACGTTGGTTCTCATTCAATTGTAAATAAATTGTATGGTGACTTTTATGCTCTGTATTAATAATGTCCATTTTTAATGTGAACTTTCCTACCCACTTAATTCCAGGACTGGATTTACACACAGATCTGTGAAACTACAACTCCTCTACATCAGCAGCTGTTGCCTCTCATCGATGTTTACATCAATTCTGTTATAACCCCTGCATCAAAATCCAGCCCAGAAGCAACCAACAAGCCAATCACTGAGCAAGAAATACTGAAGGTTTTCCAAGGCCTTGAGGGAGAAAATTCACGTTTCAATCAGCATCATAAAATCACAACTCAACTTCTGATGTTGTACTATGTATTGTCTTATGAAGAGGCACTTCTGGCCAATTCAAAGACACTAGGTTTGTATTCTCCAAAATATGCCATTCTTATTTTCTTGTGCAGTTCAGTGTCTTCGCCAGACTGACATAATTAATTTTCTCCTTGTCCTGATGAAGTCATCTCTCTCTTTTTTTGGTAAACGGTCAGTGTTTGATTAGAACAGTGGTTCTCAATCTTTTTTTGTTCGGGGCACCCTTAACACACAATCTAGAACATTCGGGGCACCCCTAACATATTTATTGTACTTTATCAAGGGCATAAGAAGGGTACAATATATAAATAGACAGTTATTATCAGGTCTTATAATCTTAATAACAAAACTAAACATATTGTGCATAACAATTTCCATAAATCTTTGTTTAAAAGTCCATTTTAGTTAGTCTTCATAGAAAACATGGGGCACCCTAGGATGATGTTCGTGGCACACCAAAGTGCCACGGCACCCTGTTTGAGAATCACTGGATTAGAGATTCCCTGTTGACAGTATAGTTTGGTTACCTGATATAGCTGTGTGTGCTCTTACTGAAGAAATGATCAAGGCCACTCAAGCCATTATGTTAGGAGAAGCAACTCTTCACTTCACATTTCAGGGAAGCATCCCTATAGCTGGTCTAGATATGACTCTGCACAAGGGAGCACGTATTCCTTGCGCTGACCCCTTAAGTACCAGATATGTATGCAATGCATTACTATGTGTTGAGTACAAATTGTCTACAAGGGGTTAGTTTTCCATCCCCCCCCCAGGCTTGCACTTTGCTGTGCATACATGCTCTTCCTGACAAATATGCCCATGTGTCACTAACGTGGATCCTTTCACCAACACTGATAATAATACTTAACTCACAGAAAAGCACAAGACTTATAATTCTGACACCTAGGGCCGTATTCAGGAAGCTAAGGAGGTGCAATTCTCCATAATTCCTGTCATAAGCTATTTATTAGTGGAATGAAGGCCTAAACAAAGTTGTACGGTTTTGTTCCCGTCACTGCATATCATATAGTCCCATATTATCCTGATGAGGATTGTATCTGTATTATACTTACTGATAAAATGTATCCCTTTTTAATTGCAGGGAAAACCTGAAGTGATACTTCTGTGTGGCAGTACTGCTGTATGTGTACAGCCAGTCAGAAGGCCAGGGCTAGTTGGCCTACGGGCTGTATTTTGCTTCCGTTCTAGAGGGTAGTTGACCTAAACAATTTAGCACCACAATAAAGTGAACTGCTAAAGTAAATCAGACCTTCCTCAACCAGACATCAGAAGGAAGTGTAGCAGAAAAGCAGGTCTAGGCAGCCTATGGCCCCCAGATATTGATGAACTACAGTTGTTTTGTCCAGAAACTGCTGGAGGGCCCCAGGTTTCCCACCTCTACTCGAATGTCTCTGCCAATAATTATTTAATGCTGTCCTTTATGATTTTGTACAGAGTTTAATTATGGTAACAATTAGAGAAATAAATGATTTTTTTCATGAAGAATTTTATTTTCTATTTTGCATTGTTGGTTTTTCAGCTGCCATGCAAAGGAAACCAAAATCCTACTCTTCAGCTCTGATGGACCAGATTCCCATAAAGTATCTTATTCGCCAGGCCCAGGGTCTTCAGCAGGAACTGGGAGGTAAGACTGGGACTTCATTGCGTCCCTGGATGTGGCTGACAGAGACACAGGAACACTCCATGGCTTTTTAACTTTTAAGCGTATTGTTCCCATTTAACTAGTTAACATTTATGAAACAATACTTAGGAGATCTGCTTAATTGAAAACACTGCTTGTTGGTAGATTTGGTAAACTGAATTTCGGCCCCAAGATGTGCATTGCCTTTTAGCTGCAGTGTGTTTTATCTTTTACCTTTTTATCTAGTGTAGTGGTTCCCAAACCTTTTGACATCACAGCCTAGTTTTGATTTTTATTAAACCCTGATTCCTCCTTTCTTTCAAAATAAACATAACCCTTTGCACTAATGTTTACATTATTATTTTTGAATTGTATTTGTTTTGTAATATATAATGTAAAAGCTGTTCATTATGTAGCACTTTCTTTACTGCAGACATTTCTACAAACTAATAAATATAAGCTCCTTGCCAAGTGTACGGAGCTTAAATCATGGCAGACTGTGCTGTTCATAACTATTCCTTGAACCAACCTTTCCAAAACTACGGACTCTAATCGCACTTTGACAGGATATGGATACTGTTATGTTGCAAAGCAACTAGGACGTTTGGTGCTGGAACAAAGCCTCATGCCCACCATGGAAGTAGCTGAAGCTTCACCTCCCTTCCCATGGGGAGCAAGCACCCAGGTTGCCAGTCACTGGTTTGGTGGACTCACATGTTATTTAAATTATAAATCCAAATGGACAGATTTATTTTTAAGCCCTTGCCTGTTAAATACATCACCAACACATTACAAAGCAATGCTTTGGGAGACGTTACTAGCATTCAACGAGTTATGCGCATTTATCAGCTTCTTGTTCTATGATCTAAATATAATTTTGGATATTTTTAGGAAATATATCAAGCTCAAAATAAAGTTGTTGGCAAAGTTTCAGAAGTAATGGGAGAACATAAAATCTGAGCCTTTGGGTGCTAGGGCGGTCTTCAGCACCTTGCTTCACAGTGCATTGGATCCTTGTATAACATCCAGCATGTTAAATAACTAGCACTGATTTGGCAGACTTATAATCTTGATACGTAGGAGCAGTGCAGTGTGATATCAGGTAGCCACCTGAGGCATGCTAATAAAAATGTGAGCCATATATTAGCTATTACTGTAGCTGAATAATGTAATCCTTTAAGGGCCAGTGAGATGTACATCATATATACATCATATTACTTTTCAATGCTTTGTATGGGTTAAAGAAATAATTGCAGTTTTATTCACATAATGGAATAAATATATGATTACTGAATAAATATATTGAATTTGATTCAGTTACAGTGTATCTGTGCTTAATAGTTCTGGTTGCCCCATAATATATATAACCTTTATTTTGTTGTGCTCTGTAGGGTTGCACTCAGCCTTGCTGCGCCTGCTTGCAACTAATTACCCTCATCTGTGCATTGTGGATGACTGGATCTGTGAGGAGGAGATTACTGGAACAGATGCTCTCTTAAGGAGGATGTTACTTACCAACTCGGCCAAAAGTCATTCCCCGAAACAGCTCCAGGAAGGTAACAAAAAACATGAGCGCACACACATAATATCTTCACCCAGTCCTGGGTGTCATGTCTGTGGTGGTGGACATAACAGTTGGTAGCAGGACCACAGGGCACAAACGCCACCCACTGCACATGGCAGTTTTAACTCTTTAAGGATCAGTACATTGCATACCCCTTTTATCCTTAAAGGGTTAAATAGCCTAATTCACTGTCAGCATTTGTCATGTCTGACTCCAGCTACATGACATCCAGGACTGATAGAAGATGTTGTTTCTTGAACAAAGGCAGTAAATTGGTTTAAGTATGGGTATAGGTATATGGGCATTTTAAAGTCTGAATAAGTTTAAATTTTTTACTTAGATGGGGAAATGGGAAGACTAATCGTTCAGTGTTTCTTTTATTTACCTTTAAATTCATTGTTTCTATATTGTAAGCCAAAAACATGAGCAGTTATTTATTGTGCAGCATTTATATTCCACCACTAGATGGTGGCGTTGTCTTATTAATGATTGGTCTGAAATTAGTCCATATTTTTACCAGTATGAATGCACACCATGCTAAAACTGTTGCTCCATAAGATAAGATTTATATAGGTGTATTTGTGAATGGTGAAAATAAGGTATATGACATGACTGAAGTGACAAATGAGTATGTTTGTAGAGAGTGAGAGAAAGCAATAGCATACCATCTAAACATTTTTGTATATTTTATAGTAGACTGGAGAGGGGGTCCCCTATCATGTGGAAGATCTATTAAAGGACAGTTATCATGTTAACTATGCTATAAACATAATCTTTTCAATAAACAGGAGAATGTGCAGACTAGGGGTTGGATTCAAATGCAGGAGATAAATGTTACCTCCTGTTTTATCAAAAATGTTCCTGTTGAAGTCTGTAGGGATACCTGGAGATAAAAGCAGAGATAAAATTAACACCTGCATTTGAATCCAGCACCAGATGGGCTAAGTGTTTGTTCTATCTGAAATCAAAATCTGTTTCTACCGATGAACCCTAGCTATAGAACTTTAAGTGAAAATTCGGCATAGCTTTCAAAGTGACAGATTATTATTTCATGTGTTGTGCCCTATTACAGCTGTCTCAGTTGCATGATTGGCTTTATTACATGCCAGTTATAGTTAGTTTGTGAATACTAATATATGATGGTTAATTAATATGATTATTTAGCTTTTTATATGCCAACTCCATGGCCAGGCATCATCATCATTGCCTGTTTTTTTTAATCCTTGTATTTAGTAATGCAAAATGTAATTTTATACACATATAGATAGATAGATACAGACCCATACACACACCACATATACATACATACATACATACACTACCGGTCAAAAGTTTTAGAACACACCCATTTTTGCTATATATATAATATAACTTGGCAAAAACATTAGAAAAACATGTAAATATTGGGTATTTCTAGACTCAAGACAAATATTATTATTAGCAGGGTTTTTTTTTTTTTGTTTTTTTTTTAGGGTTTGTAGATGTGTAAAAGATTTTTCATGTAAAAGCTTAAAAAAAAAAAAAAAAAAAAAAAAAAAAAAAAGTGCTTTTGTTACAGCTAAACACAAACACAGTAGATGTGTTAAAACAGCTATTGTACAGAAAGACAAAAAATGTTCCAAACCTCCGGTCTTTAGGGGGTTAAATAAAATGATTTAATGCTTTCTTTTTTATATCCATATTTGTTCTAGAAAAAAGAAAGCATTGAATCATTTTGTTTAACCCCTTAAGGGCCGGAGGTTTGTGTTTAGCTGGAATTTTCCTCTTATTATATACTGTTTTCCGTGCCATAAGATGGGCTTTCTAAAGATACCATTTTCATCATATCGTATAATATACTCTAAAAATTATAAAATATGATGTAAAAATGTAACAAAAGCACCTTTTTTTTAGCTTTTACATGAAAAATCTTTTACACATCTACAAATACTAAAACAACACCTGCTAAATAGATATTTGTCTTGAGTTTAGAAATACCCAATGTTTACATGTTTTTCTAATGGTTTTGCCACGTTATATGGCAATAACAAAAAGTAGCAAAAATTGAGGTGTTCTAAAACTATGCATTGTGTACCCCTCTGGCACTGAAAAGGTTAACTGAACTCTTGTTCATTTGTTTCAGGCCTTCTGGTAAACAAATTAAGATCCACTGCTCTTAGGTTCTAGGGTATATTTATCCTTTAACCCCTTAAGGACCCTTGATGTACCAGGACCGTCACAGTCCTTGAACTACTCAAGGACCGATGACAGTCATGGTACGTCACGTACTTTTTACTTACAGCGCTCTACCGGGAGCGCTCTAAGTAAAAATAGGGCCTGAAATAGACCGCTCCAAGATTGGAGCGATCTCTTTCAAGCCCCATAGTGACGCGCCGATACACGTGACAGGTCACGTGTACCGGCGCGTCAAAGTGCCCCTATGCGGTCATTATGGGACGGAAATGTCCCATGACCGCTGGTCCTTAAGGGGTTAATCTCATATAAAATTGGCTATTCATTTGACATTTTGCGTTAGATTTGTGAACTTAGAGATATGGTGATAATAGAACATTGCTTAGAATATAAAAACATGTAAAAGTTGTGCAAGCTACCAAGAACTGAATGCAGTAATTTATTATCCTATATAATAATTCGCTAAATCGTGTGTAATGCAGTGACATGCGCAGTACACACTGCTGCGTGTGCTGCAGTCATGCGCAGTAGAGACTGCCCGCGCCACGGCTGATACAGAGCTGGGCGCTCCGACCGGGTGGCAGTGGCACTGTGGCCCGTGTAACGGGCTGTTCAACTAGTTTATAAATATACAACAATGTTTTTGTTAGTAACGAATGCAAGTTTGAAAAGCAGACAGAACAGAATGCCAATAGTTTTATTTCTTACCACTATCGGAGTTAATTTTGTTTGTGACATTTGTCAGCATTCAGTAATGATAAAAACAAAAACATGGACAGAACAATTCTTCAAAATCTCCCATATGTTCATTGTCATGGTTTGCCAAAAATATTATATTTATAATTCAATCCCACTAAAGCCTTTATTAATGCTGACTGTGAATATGTAGTGCAAGTCAACCATAGATGAGTCTGTGAAGATTTTTTTTAAACAGTTTCCTTATCTCCTTTAAGCCTTTTCACTGCTTCAGAGCAACCATACACATGTGATGCAAATTTTGGAGCACCTGACACTTCTTTGTGCTGGCGATCTCATCCCTTATGCAGAAGTGCTCACCGCTAACATGAGCCAGCTCTTGAATGCTGGTGTTCCACGCAGGATACTTCAGACTATCAACAAGCTTTGGATGACTTTGAACACTGTAATGCCAAGAAGGTAACCTCTCAAAAAAATCAGTTTGTGTAACATGATGGTCATTCTATCTCATTCGTAAATGTTGTTAAAAAGAGAACGGTTTAATATAGAATCTTTCACATCTAACTTACATTTGCTGTGAAACTACTTTAGTTTGGAGAAGGAATGATTTTCCTTGGCTCACATTTCCTCTATCACTGTGTAGTCTTAGGGTAAGTTTAACACATGTCCTGTTTTAGCTCATGCTAAGCTGCACTGTGCTTTAGTGGCTTGCTTTCCCCCAGAGATTCTCTCACATGGATGGCATGGTTAAGGCTGTCCCTTGTGGTATTTGGCTATATATTACTCTCTGATTCTTTTCTCAGTTGGCCAGTAATTGGAGGTTACAAACAGTATCACAGTGTCACCTATGTGAACAATCTGCAGCAGAAATAACATTTGATTTCTTTTTTACCAGGTTATGGGTGATGACTGTGAATGCATTACAGCCTTCCTTGAAGTTAGTTCGACAACACAAGTACACACAAAATGATCTGTTGATTGACCCTCTTATTGTGCTAAGATGTGACACAAGAATCCAGAGGTCAGTAAATTGCACACATCATTCTGTGAAATGGTCTTAAGAAAAAGCTGGGCATCTTGAGGCACTCCAGCTGTTGAGGACTACAGCTTCCATCATTCCTAGCCAACTTTTGACTGGAATTGTAGTCCTGAGCAGCTTGAAGGACTTGGGTTGTCCATCCCTAGCCTAAGCCTTAATTTTTGCTATATCAAAAAGCATTTCTTGTTGTAGATTGACTTATTGTATGTATATATCACCATAACTTGGATTTACTTTGTTTCCAGATGCCCCCCACTTATGGATATTACACTGCACATGCTAAACGGTTACCTTTTGGCATCCAAGGCATACTTAAACTCTTACCTGAAAGAGACTGCAGATCAGGATATTAAACCATCAATGAATAATGCAGCAAGTCTAACTGGCCCAGCAGAAACTATGGAGGTCACTAGAGATGAACTGAAAAATGCACTGCTTGCTGCACAGGTATCTACTAGAGGAACAGTTTCAAAAAGCTTTTTTTTTCCACACTTCTGCATTATTTCAGAGAGAGAGAGAGAGCTTATTATGCACAAGTTAGCAGGCAGAGGGATGCATGTTTGACATGTATACATTAAATATTACAGTAGATATCAATAAATGGTAAAGTAAATATACCTGATTGTATTATGAAGGACATATTCATAGAAAATCCTTCTACTAAACAAATTAAAAGCCACTTATTTCAAGGGTAAGTTTACCTTTAATTGTAATATGATTTTTACTTCAGAGATCAGTTTGTGTATTACTAAAGATTGTTGCAATATTTTTAGCACTGTTGTGATAGAAAACAACTTATACCGGATACACAGAAGTAAAATGCTCTGTCTTATCACTTTGACATACAGTCTCTGAGATAAGCATCTCCTAGTTTAATAATAGGATAAACCATCCTTATTATGAATTTGTATATATAGTCTTCTCAAACAGCCGGCACATATTGTATTACCATCCATGTTTTGGATACAATGCCATTGCCCATAATTCCTTGGACACCTGACAGATATAAGTATTTTCAGTTTCCACAAAATGGCAGCCTGAAATTGTAACATCCTTGCACATTCTTCTGTCATACTAGGATAGTGCTGCTGTCCAAATCTTGCTAGAGATATGTCTTCCTGCAGAAGAAAAGGATCAGAAGTTGTCTTCCCAGTCCTTGGAAGGAGAAGAAAGTCTTCTGTGTAACCTCAGAGAGGTTCAGTGCCTTATCTGCTGTCTGCTGCATCAGATGTTCATTGCAGACCCCAATATAGCTAAGCTGGTGCATTTTCAGGTATATAACACAACTGATGTTTCAGCTCTGCAAAATGACCACATACCTTAAACAACTAATTTCTGTTATGGTATTGACTGACAAAAATATGACCTTGCTCTATGTATTTTAAGGGTTCTAAGTTAAAAAAACAAAAAAACCCCCACAAAACAGGATTAATCAAAAGTCCCATTGATTTAAACGATACTTTTAACTACTTGAATGCTTAGACATCCCAAGCTTTCATGGTGTTAAGAGCCCCATTTAAATCAATGGGAATTTTCATTTATCATCAGTGGAGCAGTCTGTGTCATCCAGAATTGCTTGAGTTTGTTTTTGAACACAGAATCCATAAAAAAGTCTTAACCAAATTGCACAAAACTTTGCAGTTAAAGCTCTGAGCGCAATATATTTAACATGTGCAGGAGTGTAACGTGGATTTATGAGAGGAGACAATTCAGGTCTCAGGTAAAAGAAGCAATTTGGAAACAAATTTATACATAAATACTTCATTGGAACGGACTGCAAAGTGTGCCTGGTTTGCAAGCACACTTTGTAGATCGTTCCAAAGAAGTATTAAAGTTTAGATTGTGCAATTTCGGCTCTACTGAAGAGCCTCCATCCAGTCAAATGACCGCAGCTGTCAGCTAGAGGGCTGACTTCTCTCACAAGGCAACTTTAGCAGGGTATATCTCTCAAACCATAAAGGTTTGAGAGAGAAGACTTGCACTGTTGTTAATATTTTCTTTAATGCCTACAATATTAAACATAAAATTAAGCATTACTATCCCTTTAAATGTAAATTTAGAATTCAACGATAGGGGTCTCTCCTAAAATAACAAAGATTACAGCTGCTAGCTGGAAGTATATTATACTTAAAAGTAAATAGCCCGGCTTTATTTTTTTGTGTTCCTTGAAAGTCATTTTCTCTGTTGTCCAATACAGGTTACTGGTAACTTTGGGTAGACGATCCACCCCTTTAACTAGGCAGGAACAATTCTAGAAGTGAATGCAGGGGGTGGAGCCTACCTTCCCTCCTTGGCTGTAGCTAGCCAATTAGCTTCAGTAAGATTTGTTCCTTGGTGAAGACACAGACAAGAGAACAGTTGTGCTATAGTTTTAGCTAATTTTTTATTTTTCGGTTAGATATGGAATACCACCATTAGGCGGATTACCATAACTGACAATGCTCTTAGATGTGGCTAGCTCAGTGACCAGGTGCTTTTTGTGGACCTTAAGCCCTGGGGGGAAAATCTTGGGTTCAAGTTCTTTCCTCAGGAGTTGCCCACTGAGGCTTCTTCTTAATACATGGTAATCTGAAGACAGAAGATATGCAGGAAAGGTGAGCAGCCCTTTGAGTGCTGCAGGTCTACATGTCCCACAGTGCCCCTCCTCACAGGGGTTTTCCTTTGGAGTTCCTATTGTACACTCCTGCACTCATTGGGTTTATCTGTATGTCTGTTGGAAACCTTTAGCTGCTGGTTTTGCATCTTTTGGGTGTTTATTGGCACTTTCCCTACTGGGTTCAGTGTTTTTTGGGTCTGCTAATATATTCTAGTGATGTTTCATGTAATTTTAATTCACAGTGTCAACTTTGCAAAATTTGTGTGCGCGCTTTACCACATAGATGCCCTTGCTCCATTCACTTCTATGGGACTGTACAGTTTGGGACATATCTCTGCAAACGCTCAACGTAGCGACTTCAGAGATGGCTCATTTTAATTGTCTGCCCTTGCTCTGTCATCCAGTTAATGTTTTATGTGTGTTGGGGGGCTCAGGGGGCCTCGGGCACTGTTGGGGTACTTTTTCTGGGAAAACGACATTCCCCATGAGCGCTTGCTTTGCACGATTGTTTCTTTCTATTGTGAAAAGGTGTAAATGGGGAACAATGAAAACCCTGCCCCATTGACAGCTTTTTCCCTTATGTTAATTGAAGATTGTCCCTCTCTGCGTTCTATCCGGACTGTCGTGCTGTTCTGAGGAGTGTTACATCAGTAAAAGGGGCGGGATGGGGATATTTTATCATTCAATTACTCTTGAACTACAACTCTGACAGAAAAAACACTCTCCAAGGCCCAAATACTATGATGATTAATTAGAGCTGTTTTATTATGAAACATTACTATCCCTTTAAATATTCTAAAAATAGTAAAATGTTACTATCCAGCTACAAACTACAGTAGTGTTCCAATACAAAAAAAAATAGATTAAGGCCCACTTATTCCAAGCCTAATATTAATCTTAATTATGTCCTAAGAATTTTTGACTCTTAATTTATTTGCCACATTGACTTACCTAGATAGATGTCCTCCATACTACAGATGGGATGTGTATCGAAGTACGTTTGCTATATATGTATAGTTGCTATTGTATAGTGAATTCACAACAGACAGTGGGCTTCAACAGACCTGATTGTGTCTCCTAAGGGATATGAGACTTTATCAAATTGTAACCAAAACTAATAACAGACATGGTAGATCAAATGCAAATAAATACAGTGAACAGAAATAATTGACTGCTATTTGAATGACTTCTTACCTACATAAGGACTTCTGATACACAAATTAAGAGCCAGTTGTTCTTGGGTTATAGTTGACCTTTAATAAAAAATAGTTTTTTGCTTTGATCCTTGAGTTCACCAAGTTACAGTTAGAGATACCAGAGTGTGACACTGAGACAACTGAGATCTCAAACAAACGTTTTATGTTTAACTACAGAATGGCAACTCATATGATGAGTATCAATTGATTTTTACTTAATTAAATGGAAACTATACCATTTCACATAATTACGGTCATATGAGCTCTGAATAGATGATTATAATAGAATATATAGTTCAAGTAATTCAATTGATAATGAATAAATATATGAATTATCCCAGATGCTCCAAAGTGTGTGGCATCCTAAACACTGTCTTGTCAATTAAAACTTACAGTTGGTCCTTTAAGGCATGAGGGAACACAGTCTTTTCTACTGGTGTGTTCATGCTTTTACTAGGAAGAAACATGCTTTAAGTTTTACTTGATGATGAAGTTCAATATATGTTTTTGGCACTCAAAGGATTAAATAAAAAATGTTGTAATACTGTAAATGATTCCTATAATACAAGTTAATATATTTCTTGCCCCCTCTTTTTTTTGACACAGGGTTATCCATGCCAGCTGCTACCACTGACGGTTGCTGGGATCCCATCAATGCATATCTGTCTCGATTTTATCCCGGAGCTCATTGCCCAGCCTGAATTAGAGAAACAGGTATATTAAAAGTGTTTTTAAATTTAAGTGATGTCTCATATGCTAATTATTCCTTTTCTGTGACATTTCATATGCTAATTTAGCTATGTGCAGTACCAGGAAATGTTCAGTTTCACTTTGCCCAGAAATAAGTATGAATATCTTCTAAACTGTACACCTGACTTTTGGCTGACATGACATGCATTTTTAAAACATGCAGACTTGAATTAAGAAGTAACTTCCATTTTAAGATTGTTTTTAATTGGTTGCAAATGGGAATACTTTCACTGAACGGCAAGTCCAACAGTGAATGAGTCTGCATTGACTTTTGATCCCTTTAGTGTTTGAGAGAACAACATCTTCAGTAGTATTAGTGATTTCTGAGACGTCAGTTTCAGTGGCTTGAATTACCATATTGGTTTTTGCCATTCATAGTTCCCTTCTCTTATTTTCGTTTTGCACATGGTTTGTTATGTTCCTGATCATTGAAGCAAGTATGTTTATAATGTAGTGAATTCTACAGGTAAAAAACTGAATTTCAACCCTTTTTTTTCAATATTTTCTTGTGTTTTAAAGTCTCATTGTTATTTTCATATGTGCAGTCAGCAGCAGATTTGTGTGTGGTGGTGTATGCACATTACATGATAGTTAAGGAAGAGACTGTTGGTAAAGATGTTTTCCTTTTTTACCTCAACAGATATTTGCCATCCAGCTCTTATCATACCTGTGCATCCAGTATGCTTTGCCTAAGTCTCTGAGTATGGCTCGTTTGGCCATTAATGTTATGGGAACTCTGCTCACAGGTAATTCTTTGCTATACAAGTTAATGTCCTTCAACTTGCACAGTCTCTCTGCATCAGTGGTTCTTAAACTGTGTCCAGTGGAACCCTAGGGTTCCCTGAAGAGGTACAAGGTGTTCAACAGAACAGATATAACCAGGGGAACTAGACCGGGGTGGAAAACAATGGGGCTGATGTACTCAGAAAAGTGAACTGCGCATAGGGAACAAATAGAAATTCCCTATGACTCAAATAGGTCTTTTTAATCTATTAAATACTGGAGAAGCACTGAGTGCATTTTATTAAAATTAGCATGACACAGCCTCAAATAAAAATGGCCATTGATGGAAATGTGACTTCCATTGGTGATCTCACATGCACTCAACCACTAAAGGACAAGAGAGGTGTGCAATGCATTGAGAAGCAATGAGTTGCACACCCCCTTGGCCCATAAGGGGATAATAACCTAATTTAAATCAGTAGGACTTTGGGGAAGCTTTAGTCATCATCTGTGTTGCAATTGGTTTGCTCCATAATTGCTCACTGCTATTTAGTACATCAGCCTCTGTGATGTTCTCTTTGATGCAGACACACTAACAGTGATGAGCAAAGATGTACAATGCATATATGGCCCTCAAATGCACCAAAAGGACCCACATTATGGTTAAAAATTCTACACTGAGGTTGGAAAAACTAGATTAACCCTTTGGATGTAAGGTCTCAAACACATTGCATCACAGTGTGGGGGACCTCTCTAGCACCCAAGGGGCTAAAACAACGTAAGTCTAAAGGGTGTTATGCACTAATGCAAAAGAAGATGGGTGTCTTTTGGGTTGTGTGTACGTGTTCTTAGAGAGGAAAATTCTCTTCTTCCCTCTGTACCTAGAGAATAGAAAAGTAGTACCAGTTTATGCTTCTAGGCACAACATGTGATCCCAGGACTGCCAGCTGCCCACCACTGATCTATAGTCTTCTTGTTTTACTATACAGTGTGTTTTGCCATACTCTCGCAAACTGCTTACTAAAGATCTTATTCTGTCGAGTTCCTAAGATAGCAAGAGAACATGCTTTCAGTACAGATAGTGAATACAAAAAAGAAAAAAGACCTGGGGCACAGACACTGTTATGTCATCCCAGCTGCTAAGTAAGGCTGTACTGTCTACCTTGCAGCTGTGCTCCTTAGTTTACCAACTAATTCATATTATGTGAAAAAAAGAAAAAATGAAAAATAAACTGTATTAAGGGCACATAATGACAATTGCAATAATAAGAATAGTACTGAAAAGCTGTTAATATGATCGGGAGAAAGTAAAATAAAACTTAACTTTTATTGTGAAATAAAAATCACTGATTCCTTATAAGTATACGAGCCAACCTAATGGGTCTGTAGCTCTGGCTGATATATTTTACTAAATGCAAGTCCACAAACATTCTATTCAATTGAAATCTATATCTTATTTTGTATAACTAATACATATTGGAACTCAATCTGCAGCAGGAAAATGTTACAAACAGTATAACACAGTCCCCATAGTCATGTTGCAGACTTAAATATCCAATATACTGTTATGTTACACAGTACACAAAATTAGCTAAGGGTTAAGAAAACTGTGTGACAAAAACCCCAGCAATCAAAAGTGTTGTGTTACACAGTGCGCAAAATTAGCTAGGGGTTGAAAAAACCAAGTAACAAAACCCCAGCAATCGAAAGTATCTTTTCTTAAACAGAAGTGGAAAATTATAAACTTTAACCCTTTGAGTGCCAGAGGGGTACGCAACGCATTGCAGAGCAATGCGTTACGTACCTCTCTGGCTCTCAAAGGGTTAATATGAAAATGAAAAGAGCATTTGAAAAGATTACCTTTCATAAAAGTTTTTAACGTTTTATTACAGTGTTAAAGTAATTGCAAAACCTAACATGAAATTAGTTGATATACCATGAAATCATGTATTTCCAGCTAGAATCTGTATTTTATTTGTTAGATCCCTAAAATGTAATCTTAAAATTATTTTAATGTATGAGTAGACTGCCATATTCAGATATTTTTGGTTAAATTTGTTTGCGCTCTTTTTAATTAGCGAGGAGGTAAAGCAGTTAATATTTTGAGGTTATTATTCTGAAAGGTTGCCTTTACAGTTTTATCACAGAAAGGCGTACCAAGATTGCTCTGTTAACTCCTTAAGGACCAGGGGTATATAATACTTTCATAACCAAGGAAAGTTTTCACATTTTAGTTTTCTACGAGTTTAAACAGGTTTCTTTTAGTATTCTCATGTGAACTTTTTTTTCTTTGCAAAATTGCGTAAATTCTCCACCCATTTACATTTTCTATAGTGCAGTAGTTTATAACGTATTCCCCACTGTTTCCTGTGATGCTCTCATGGCAACTGTTAACTAGTTTCATGCACGCTCATAGTACTTGCAGGTGACGGTCTAGAGAATGCTATGCTATATCGGTGTGTTTTGAGACCAGTGAATCAATAGCATGCAAGTAACACAGAAGATACTAAGGGACATCTTTTAAACCACTGCACAATAGAAAACATAATCAGAATACAGGGGAGTTAAGGCTAACACAACTGCAGAGCTTGTCACAATTAGGTTGCTCTAGGAGGTTATCAGCCATGTGTAAAGGGAAATCTGGCACTGTTTAAACTCTTGGAATACATTGAAGATTTCTGGCACACAAGGATATGGATGAAGTAGATAAAAATTATATTTCTCTTTAATCCAATGTGGAACACAGGAACCATGGGGTAAAGCATTTTACATCCAGGAGAGAAGGGCACTTGTCTTAAAAAGCTCTCTGGAGATGGAGGCTTCCCTCATACTCTACTCTTCCCCCACCAATCCGTTTTAAAAAGTGACTTCAAAGCAGGTGCATCAGGGCAAATATTCTCTTGGTTATCCTTTTTTTTTTTTTATTTTTTCCTGTAGAATGGGCTGCGTAATTCCCCGTCAGGTGGATTCCCCTACCACTGGTCTCCATTGTTTGTCTGAACCAGAGTGCAGATTGTTCAGGACTTAAAGGGATAGTAATGTCCAATAATAATGTTATTTTGTATTGTAGATTTAAAAAAATAAGTTACGTGGCACAAATCCCATCTTTCAAACCTTTGTGGTTTGAGATATTCACATTTAAAGTTCCCCCCCCCTCCGTCCCCTTCTCCTGGTGTCAGCCGACACCAAACCAGGCCCACTTCATAGACTGTTCCAATTAAGTAATTCTTTTTAAATATTGCTGTTTCGCGCTGCTGAACAGCCTCTGGCTGGTCCCAGGACCAGGATCTCCTTCTGTCAGGAGAATAGGAGGGAACTTTAGGTGCGGATATCTCTCAAACCTTAAAGGTTTGAGAGATGGGATTTACGCCACATAAGTTATTTTAAATCTACAATATAAAATAACATTATTATTGGACATTAGTATCCCTTTAAGTCTGTTAGAGGATTTACTTGCATTATCAGAATTTTTCCTGTCAGTTCTGCTTAGCTTGTCTGAGCAGGACCTGCATATATATATATATATATATATATATATATATATATATATATATATATATATATATAAGATTGAAAAGGACAAGTTTTTTTCCAGTGGGGATTTTACAGAAATGTATCTTAGCTGGGTCTGTGGTGGCTTTAAGAACAGAAGCAAGTGGAGGCCATATTGGTCTGCATTAGCTGGATTCCGGTGGGCAAAATAGGGCTTTTTTTTTCTACCCTTTTATTTCAACAGTTAAGGGATGTTTTTGGGAACTCCCTGGCCCTTCGGGGAGGTGATTAGATGTGCCAGATAAAGTGATTTTGCTCCATTTTAATTTTGGATGGAAAATTGAACTACATTTCACGGTTTCCTGGGCCAGAGGGAACAGGAAGGGGATGTTCTGTTCTTACACTGCTTTCTCTTTTTTTTTTTTTTAAACAAAAAGTGAGTCGTATGAGTCTGGATTCTCCCTTTTGGAATTCTGCTTTAACCGCTTCAGCCAGATAACTGGTTTATATTAAATTTCTGTCCTGTATTCTTTCTTTGTGGGTCTCCTGGCTATATTTGAGCACAAGGGGGAGGTAAGGGCAAGTCTTAAACAGCCAAGGTATTAGGGGTTTTCCCTATTAAACCTTTGCTCCTCATATCAGACTGTTCTTCTAAGAGACTTTATTGCTTCACTCTGTCCCTTTTTGTTCTGTGGCCCCTACAGGGTAGCTCCTGCGCCCTCCTCCTGAACAGGAATCTGCATGAGTTACAGCCCCGTTTTTGCTTCTATTGATAATATCACTTCCTCTATTGGGGCAGCGAGCAAGGTCAGTGTGGACAATCCCATTCAATGCACACACCTGCTGAGCCCCTGACTCAAATTCATTTTCCTAGATACAGTTTGGAATGTTGCTAAAGTTGTTGTATTTCCCTACCCATCAGTCCTTGGACCATATGGTTCTGAAGGAAGAGAAATGTCATGTTATAATATTTTTCCCAGGTGATTTCCTCTCTCACATTTCTCTGTCTCGATGCCCTACTACTCTCCTTTTTTTGCCCTTTCTAAGCTTACAGAACTGCTGCTTGCAGATGCTGCAGTACTTAAGGATCTGGTTTATAAGTGCCTGGATTCTATAAGTGCAGCTCTATGTCCAACCCTCATGCTCCTTGGGTGTCTAGGGCCTTGTCTGTCTCAGAGGTGGTACAACTCTTAAGGGCCATCTGTGCAAGCTCACTGGGAGGGGATGTTTTGGCTATTTCTTGGATGACTGAGTCTGTGTATCTTTCTGAAGTGGCTTTTTGATATTGCTAGGCTTACTGGAAAAACATTAGCACTCTGCTGCTGCACGTCCTACCCTTTGGCTAAACCTATGGTTGGCAGACCAGTCTTCCAAGACCTCCTTGGTTTCTATCCTATCCTTGGGTAGGTAGTTGTTTAGCCCAGAAACAGAGTTGTTTATTAGCCATACTACTTGGGGTACGAGGGTACTTTTGCCTCAGGTTACAACCAAGCATTCCTTTTTTCCATGGGAGGCACATGTTTTTGAGGGTGATCTTTGAAGTGTTTTGTACAGATTTCAAAAGCCTTCTTTCATGTTGCTCCTTTGTGTCCAGAGTTTATGATTTGGTGAGATAGACTGTTTTTATATGCGGTTTATTTCCTGTTGAACATTCAGGTCTTGGTTACTGCTTCTCCTCCGGAGTGATGCATTGGATCCTTCTCCAGCTTTTTTTTTTGTAGTTCCAGAGAAAGATGGTGGAGGTGGACTTATTTGGACTTGAAGCATCTCAACAGTTTTTCCATATGTCCTAGTTCAAGAGGGAGTATTTGTGCACCTCCATTGCTGCTATGTGTATAGGGGAAATTTTTGCCTCCCTAGATATGAAGGTTGCATATCTGAGTTTTTCTATATATGCAGATCACCAGCTCTTTCTTTGGTGTGAGTCTCTGCCTCCTGAGATCCTTTTAAGGCAAGTGCCCTGCCCTCCTTCCACATGAACTAAGAGAAAAGGATTTATTAATAAGTACACAAAAATCCTCTTTTATATTGACTCTGTACTTTCTCTTCACAGTCCTAACTGAAGCCAAGAGATATGTTTTTTTTATGCCAACACTACCATGCCTGGTATCTTTCTGTCAAGCCTTTCCTCCATTATATGAAGACATAATGTCGTTGCTGATACAGATTGGACAGGTCTGTGCATCAAATGTGGCCACGCAGACCAGAGACATTGACCCAATAATTTCACGTAAGTACTACTGTTTTTAGACTATCCATCCAATAAAAAAAAAGTGTATGTATATATATAATATATATTTCACAAATTTGTTTTTTGAAGGTTGTTGCTCTCCCTCCCTGCTGTTTTTTTTTTTTTTTTTTTTTTTTTTTTTTGAGTACCAGAGCATGTGTAAAATGTGGGTCTGTGTGAGAGTTTAATTGCATTTTTTTTATTACATTGTTGCACTTTCTCTGCATTCCCAGTCCCAGTCAAAATGCTTTTTAAAATAAATTCAGCTCCCTGCCAGGGTCATTTAAAGTTTGAAAAGGTAAAAAAAAAAGTTGGTGAAAAATAATAATAGTAACAAAAAGTATAAGTCATTTAACATTATATTTTATGCTTTTGCAGAATATGTAAAGTCAAAAAGGAGGTTGACTGTTGCTGCATGAGCCACTTACTCTTAGGGTGTCATCCCTTTAATCTGAAATGTACTGATATTAGAATATTCAGATTGTTTTGCATATTGTCAAAATGTACTTGACAATTTCCACAAAAATCATTAGAAATTAGGGCACCTCACCCCTTGTGTTTCATTATAAATACATTTGATTGATACAATTTAACTACACTCAACACATCCAAATATTCTGCTAGGCTGCTAGTCCAGGATATTTCAATCCCTGAATCAGATGAAGATGAAGAAAGAACTGCACTCTTTCAGAGTTCCAGGATCATGGATTTTAAAGTTTTATTATTAGATAGACAGCAAACTCCATATGCATAGATATGTCTTGCACATTTCACACGTGTAATGCTTAATCATGGACCCAGTTTGGGCATCCCGCTATCCAGACAACCTAAATGTTCAAAAGACATCTCTTCCTATGGATTGCGTATCCATTCCGCTATCTAAATTGTCAATCACTTACAATACATCCCTCCCTAAATATCCAGATGTACCTATTTCCAGGAGAGCAGGAGATTTATTAAAGGGAAATATTAGGAGGTCGCAAAAATGTTCCTCTACAGCTGTGGACAGCAACCATGCTTTTTTGCTGCCACTCCTATAAATGACTGTTGTTCTTAACCAAGTGTATGTTTTGTTCTGTCTGTCACCCCAAAATGGACTAGGAGGCAGCCTAGTTGCAAGCATAGCTGCTTATTTGCATCCATTTTGAAATATGAAATGTAACTCCCTATCTGCCATAAGTACTGGCTAGTGTTTCTTTATTACTCTAGTAATCTGACCGAATTACCTACTATATGGGACACTGAATATTACATTCTTACACTTTTGTGTTTGCTGACAGCCATCCTAAAAGTTCATCAGTTGGATTACTTTTCACTATGGACTCCTCTTTCTTCAACATCCATGCAGGATAACTTTTCCTTGTAAACCTTACATGTAGCTTAATACAAGCTTGATGAAAAAGTGTGTAGGTGGAACAGTTTACGTCTCAATCTAAGGAAGTGTTCCACCGGCACATTTCTGATAATATGATGGAGGTGACGGCTAACCACTCACAATAATGAACTGGTTGAGGAAGGTTTTCTGTGTGTACTTATCAAGCTTTCACCGGTAGTCTCAGATGAATTTATTACCTTCAAATTTCCTTTCTGACTTTGAATCGGGGCTTTCCTTTTTCTGTCATCAGATACACCCTCCCTTCTTCTAGGGGACTTCCACTGCCATGTGGATGATCCCTCTGATTCATGGACTCTCTCAACAGTCGCTGAGGAGGAATTGACTAACCTGCTATCCTCCTATCACTCCACTACAGTCGCACTTGATTTCCTCAGGAACAATTCCCCTGAGAGCACCACACCCTCTTGCTGTTGACCGATTTCTCATCTCCTGCCTTTTTGCCTTTAAGCTTTTAGAATACATAGCCTACTCCTGTTGCTTGACTTACCTAACTCACATAACCTGCTCAACCCATTACAATCTGGCTTTTGCATGGCTTACTCCATAGAAAATACTCTCACAAGAGTTGTCAATGATTTACACATTGCCAAATCACAAGGTCACTATCCAGTATTTATCCTGATTAATCTCTCAACTACTTTTTACGTCGACCATGCTCTCCTCCTCCAAATTCTTTACTCCTTAGGAATCCGTAACTCAGCCCTGAACTGGCTGTCTTATCTAAATAACCAAACCTTCAGTGTTTCTGTTGCCACCTCTCTGTCCTCTCCCGTCCATCTCTCTGTTGATGTTCCCTATTGCTCTGTTCTAGGACTGCTTCTGTTCTTTCTCTATACACAATAACATTTGATGAACCTATTAACTCATTTGGACTCAAATATCACCTCTGTGCACGTGACGCCCAGCTTTACTTCTCTTCACCAAATTAATGACTCCTGATGTTCAATCTAAAGTCACAGATGGCCTCTTGGCTATCTCATACTGGATGTCTCATAGACACCTCAAGCCCAACATGTCAAAAACTGAGCTACTCCTCATTCTACCAAAACCTGGCCCAGTAAGTGCCCTTTAAGGTGACAGTAAATGACACTACCATAAATCCTGTATCAGAACCATACACTTCAGTCCATACAGAATGCTGCAGTATGTTACCTTACGGTCACCTAGGTTTGTCCCTGACCATCAACTCCTCCATTCACTGCAATGGCTGCCCATCCAGTACTGCTTCTCTCATTCAAAACCCTTCTCTCCTCTACCCCTTCTTACATTTCCACTATGATATCCCACCTACAATCATCCAATGACCTTCTCTCAGCTGTTGTGTCTACAGCTTTTTCTTTTCAAACCCTTTTCCCCTCATTGCTCCTTATGTATGGAATTATCTACCTCCCAGCTTGCGCCATTGCAATTCTCTTGTGGTTTTCAAGTCTTGTTTCAAATTATATGTCCTCAACAAAGTAGAGGGCACTGACTTCATACATCTAAGGTTCTTATAATTTACTTATGTTCCCCTATCTGAACCAGAAATCGAGCACTGTATTCCGCAATTAACCCTTATGTTCTCTGTATGTCTCCTTTTAATCACTTTAGATTGTAAGCTTATAAGCAGGGACCCCGTTTTCAGTGTTTTATGTTCATAAGCACTTGTCACCTTGTATTGGCCAAACCCTTAAATTGTAAAGTGCTGCCTAGACTTGTGGCGTTATGTAAATAAGCATATTCATTCATTTGAATATATATGCATTTAATTAGACTAAAAGATGTGTAGGTCACAGGTCTGCTTCTCAGATGTGTCACATGCTGTCTTTCTCCATTCAACAGGTCTTCAGCAACTGAAAGAGAAGCCAATCGATTGGTCTGGTACATACAACCTTTTACCATTGCCAGCTGCTGGCATGAAGGATCGAGAGAGCTTGGACCCAGATGTGCAGCTATGCCAGCGTGTTGAAAGTACAATCATTGAGCTAATTAACATGAGTGTCACAGGAGTGTAGATAATAACATTAGGCCTTAAAGGTAAGGCGGGGCAAACAAACTGCACCATAGGGGGCAAAAAAAACATTTCTGTTGATTGAAATAGAAGTTTTAACCCCTTGAACACTAGCGAAATCTCCAAGAATTGCATTCAGGGGGTTAAAAACACTGATTTCAATAAATGAGAATGTTTTGTCCTCTGTAATACAGCTCGTTTGCTCCAAAGTTGGTCTACTCTGTCCTTTATATAAAAAGCTCATTGTAGAGGCAGTGGAGAAGCCATTTTAAGTTAAAATCCAAACTAGTATATGTTTTTCTGTGGGAGCCTGTGTGGATGAACTGTTAGACCTTCTTGATTTGGTAATAGAAAAGATAAACCGAAAACATTGTGCTCGTATTAAATTCTACAGAATTGTGCCTTACCTTGAGATTCCATTCAGAGAAAAAAAATGTGTATATTATGGAATTTAGACTATGGTCTCCATATAAGGGGGTATATTTATAAAAATTTACATTTTCTCCAGGTAGTAGAACAAATGGTCAAGGTCAAACGAGAATTGCTTCACAACTCCTGTATAAAGAAATTTGCTAATTGTTCCCAAATTAATGGTTAACTTCACATAAAGCAATACATAGCACGTTCTTAAAGGGTTAATGTCAGGTATAATATATTCTAAAGGGAAATATATTTACGGTATAGTGCTTCAAAGACCAATGGAGAGGACCATGTGCAGATAATATAGACAATAGAAAACAAAAATATCAGACCACAGTATATGTTTAAAATGGGTTTGATACAGTTAAACAGTATGCACCCATAATTCTTACAATATTATCAAATAAAATTATATTGTTATTAGCAAAAAACAGAAGTATCACATCCACTAATCTAGAGAAGACACTCCTAATAAAAGACAGTTCCCAATATCAAGTGGGGGTGATGTCACATCCCTGGACAAAGAGGAAAACACTCCCATCGTTGTGAATTTTACTGACCATTCTTAAACAAACCACCTTAAGTTTAAAGGAGACTTAAAGTAATTCAGGAGCAAACCATTACCACAAAAATTCCCCCAATTCTCATTGATTAAAATGGGCTTTTAACTCCTAGAATGCTAGAGAGGTATCAAATGCATTGCCTCACAATACGTTGGCGACCTCTTTAGGATTTAAGGGGTTAAAAGCCCTATTAAATAAATGTATTTTTGGAATTTTTATTTTTCTTCTATGGGTTTCCCTAGAATTCTTTTTACTTTTCTTTTGAACATAGGGTCCTTAGACTGTTGATTATTATATCATTTAGTATGTTGCAGTGTTGTACATTTGGTCTATAACTGCAGTATCATGTCCCAGGACTGCAATAAGTGCAGTAGCATGGCTGATTTCTGTACAGATTCCATGCTACCTTTTTGTAAACTATGTAAATAATGAATTAATTTGTTATCACTGGTCCTGGTTTTGTTTTTTATATATAAAGTATGTTTGTCCTCTGTTACCTGTGCAAGATTGTTCTAAAGTCTATATATTTTACTCAGATTTGTGTCATGTCTTTTTTTTATATAGCGCATCGTGGCAGGAGAGGTCTTCTGCACAACCGGATCTCCCTCACGGTCCTTCAGTAATGCAGAGTGCTGGGAGATTGTCATCTCCCAGCGCTCTGCATTACTACTTCAGTGCCGACAGAGGGAGCCTCATCTGCTAGAGCCGAGACCTGTGCGGAAGAAAGCACAGACCTCGTCCTCAGCTGCTGGTTGGGGGTCACGGGGGGCAGCCGGGCCCCTGGATGGCTGCCCCCCCTATTATTATGCCACTGCTTCTTATTGTGATAAATGAATTAAAAATATATTACCAGAATAATCGGACAATCATATTCATCAAGCAGCAAAAAGAAACTATCATACAATGTTTGCCCTGTTGGCAGATCTGATTCCTGGGAGCAGGCCTGGTGACTAAACTGGAGCTGTGTTGTGAGCCCCAGTTGACCAATGGGGGAGAAGAATGACACTGTGAAAAGAGACCCATGGTGCTCCCTCAGTGAACTGATGCTGCATATTGCAGGACAGTTTCCCATCCTGTGTGATTCATGTCCCCACAGACCGCCTGTATTGAGTTGGATTGCATGCCTATTTGGAACTATGCGTTCAACCCAGGAGTGGCTGAGAGCCACAGATTTACAGGTGGCATTCCTGCAACGGAGTCAGTTTTCAGACCCAAGTTCTTTTTTACGATGCCTGCTGATGATTGCCCTTTAAAAGAACACAAAAATTATATAGTTTTATACTGTAAGCATTATCATTATACACAGCACAAATAAAATTAGATATGAGCTAAGATTAGCTAACTTTTGTGATTGCTTCCCACTGCATTTGTATTAAGAAAGATTCTTTTCTTTTTCATACACTGTGGAACACAAGAACATGGGGACATAACAAAGCTCTCTGGAGGAGGAGGAGACCCCCTCCCATCCCTACTTACCCCCACCCAGCAGCAGCCTTAGTGTTAGTGTCCTGCCTTTGAAGCTGTAAGGGACTTCTGTTTCTGTGTATTTTAGTTTATTTAATTTGATTTTACTGTTCTATGGGTGAAGCATTTCCCCATATGGATTGACTCCTATTGTGTCCTTTCATTTTGCATGCAGAGGTGAAGACAACACACAAGGTATATCATATGACACTTTGGTGCCTGCCATGTGGGAATCTGCCTCTCTCTATTGCTATCTGAGTGGAGCCTGATTCCTGGCATAGTGAGACTGCTTCTCTGTCAATGTGTGTCTGACTGTTTGTCTGTCTGGCCACTATCTCAGGACTGCCCTGTGGGAAGTTACCATGGCACCGATCATCATCATAGTGTCTTAATTAAACACTGATATAGTTTAGTCTATTTATTAATTCCATTGAATACTTTTTTTTTTTTTTTTGGGGTGGGGCATGTCAGGGATCTTTTAAGACTTTTTGGGCCATGTCAACTTTATATCTCAGCGCTTGAGGCTACTTTACTCTAGTATCTGCTTTTCTTCTTATTCCCTGTGGTATCACACAATATGGGGAGATTTGTTCATTTATGAGGATAAAGCCCTGAAACTGGGGCCCCCTGCCACTATAACAGTTTTTCGTGTGATGGCCACAGAGTCTCATCTCCATTTTTTTTTTTATTATTATTTTTTAAATTAACTAATCTGTTATCTCTCCCTTCCTCCCATAATCCTGCTTATTTGCAGCTATATATTTTGTCGTTTTATTATATTAGACCTCACCACATAACTGAATATGGCGCGTGGTGAAACTAAAATGCTGTATTAGATTTCTGGCCCTAAGCAGGAATATGAAACACATTATGTTAGCATTATGAGAACGCTGATCTGAATATATAATATTTTATTGGATAGATTGTGTTCCTACCTCTTAAGATCTAACTTAATTATTCACTATAGATAGACTTATCCTCATTCTCACGTCAATTGCATGGAATGGTAAGTGTTGCAATGTACTGGAGTCCCGCACCGCTTCCATTCATCCTCTGCCATCTAGAGGCTAATGCAGGTCAAACAGAAATAGAGACATGAGCAATAGGATCTAATCAATCTAAAAGTATCGAATTCATCGGACTTGAAAGAAGACTGCATACCTAGAGGAGTTAGCCTGACACATATGCCCATAGTTATTGGTCACATCAGGACAAGCTGGAAAATCCTATCTCCTCCATTAAAAAACATATAGGATCTGGGTGACAGATGTAATAGGAGCAAGTATCGGATTAATATTTGAATCCGGTACGTTTTGCCCATGATGTGCATAAATCTTCCCTAGCAGTCTCGAAGAGATAAATTGCCAACAACAGATGCCCTCAACCTCTAATACACTCCCACAGAGTCTGAGTTATTGTATATATGTTTCTTCACAATTATCACAAAGTATTTTTAAGTCATTCCTAATTAAATTTCTAAGTTTTAATATCTATTTACACTAGAAGTGTGCACCTAAGCTAGGGGGTGTCAGGAGGGGTTCTGATGCCTGCCTTGAGGTCTGAACTTTTGTTTTTACATAAAATAAAATAAACAACTTACAATTACATTTAGTACACATATACAGGTAAGGTATGCAGCTTCATACCTTGCCTATTAACCCCTTAATGACCACAGGCACGCGGCATTTTTTTTATTATTTGTCAATCCGACTCAGGGCTCCCCGAACGGCATGTAGCAGTGTGGGGAGCCCTGAAATCCATGACGATCCTGGTACGTCATGGGTCGTTCAGTCACTTTTACCCATGACGTACCAGGACCGTCAAAGGTCATTAAGGGGTTAACCCTTTGAATACTAGAGGGGTAGCAAACACATTGCAATGCTTTGCTACCTCTCAGGTAATCATAGGGTTAATCATGCAAGACAAATACAATGAGGGCATGTTGAAAAAAAATTGGAGAAGAACAATGTTGAATATAAACAGAGAAAAAGTCATGGGTGCACTGTAAGTCGAATTTTAAAGGGGGGTTTAAAATGTTGAATGTGAACAATATTTGTTGAATTAAAATGGTGAAAAAGTCATGGGAGCACTGTCAAATTTTAAAGGTGGGGGGTTAAAATGTTGAATGTGAACAATAGTTGTGAAAGAAAGCATTTTAATTGGAATTTCAAAGGGGGGTTAATATGTCTAAGGGGGGCACTCTGTCAGATTTCTATGATGTATACTGTATTCTGTACTGCTTTTGGTCAAACAATGATACTTTTGAAACAGTCGTTGTGGCTTCTACGCCTCAACTCTGAGGCACAGGATTACAGACAGAAAATGTAACCACAAAACAGGCGGTAATACTGAGCATGGGTAATAGAACAAAACTTGCACATTGTTTTTAGTTGTTTCCTATTTTTTTTTTTTTTTTTTTTTTTTAACTGGCGGTATGTAATACTAAAACCTGACTTAAACACGCCTGTTTTCTTTAGTGCTGGTAATAGAATCAAGCCCTTGGTGAGACAATTGGATTTTAAATAAATACTTGATCCCTTTGTTTAGGGAGTACTTTTTCAGATACAGAGCTAGATTATATTGCAGGAGATAAATGTTAACACCCGTGTTATCAAAGATTTTCCTGTTGAAGTCTATGGGGAAAACTAGAGATAAAAGCAGATATAAAATTAGCACCTGCAATAGAATCCATCCCATAGTGAGAAAAGCAGAGCAACACTATAGACATGAGGAAGGTTAAATTTGATACATACCACTTTTCTTTTCTCGCTAAATTTGAAAAAGCACCCCCCTTTTTTTTTTCTTTTTCTTTTTTTTTTTTTTTAATTATAAAATAAGACAAATAAGTGTCAGTTAAAACTCTTTAGACATACAATAAAATAATGGTTTATTGGCATGATTAATAGATACAAGTAATGTCAAAGCCGGTGAGTACATATCTCACACACACACAGATATTGCTGTAGATATATTTTAAGTATAGATTGAGAGAATATTTCATACAGTATGTTTGTTTTGTCCGCTAAGCAGGGCCGGATTTGCCATAAGGCAGATTAGGCATCTGCCTACGGGCGCCGGCCATTGGAATCAATATATATATATATATATATTTTTTTTTTTTTTTAATAAAGTGGAGTGCCACACCACCCGCTGCATGGTAAGGTCTGTGCCTTCTTCAGCACAGACCTGTAGCTGCTGTGCTCCCCCGGCTCTTTAGTAATGCAGAGCACTGGGAGATGACATCATCTCCCAGCACTCTGCATTACTAAAGAGATGACTGCACAGGAGCTCCTGCCGCTGGACCACCAGGGAGGTAGGAAACGGATGGGGGGGCAATGTGAGGCTGAATGTGGAGATGATGGGGGCAATGTGAGGGCGATATGGGGATGATGGGGGGCCAAGTTGGAGCTGATGTGGGGAAATGTGAGGGCAATATGGAGCTGATGGGGGCAGTGTGGAGGTGATGGGGACAATGTGGTGATTTGGAGAATTGTGTTACAGCTTACCTTGACTTCAGCATCACCTGCAGGCGCGAGGCTTCTAGCATGCTGCATGCCTCTGTTTTATCTGTTTGCTTACTGTAGTCTCCTCCTACCAACTTCCTCCCTCTGAGCTGCTCCTCATTCTTCCTGTGATGGGGTTTAAAGGGCAGACTGAGGCTTGACTCAGATGCCCTTGCGTTGTTGTTCAAAGCAGATCTGTTGCATTGGGCTCCGTATATGACCTGGCTAGTCTTACGTCCATTCTGGTGCTGACCTGTGGCTTTGTCTGACTATTCTTTTGCCTAACCCCTAATAATGGACATCCAGTCTGGTGCAGACTTGTGGCTCTGGATGACTACCTGATCTGTGTATGACCCGGCTTGTCTGACTACCCCCTCTGGTGCTGACTGGTGGCTCTGTCTGACTATTGTTTTGTCTTTTCCCTTGGTGATCAGACACCCAATATAGTGCGGGCCTGGGGCTCTGGTAGACTCGCATATCTGACTGCAGGCTGAGTCAGACCCTATTCCTCTTCGGATCAAGATCCTGGGTTCCTGTTCCAGTTCCTGGTTCCAGCTCAGACTTCCAGTGGCTAAGGCCTAGTCTCCAGCACAGTGGTTTAGCTTTGCAACCTATTATTTCTGATAGCAGGCTTGCTATTACTCTGTGCTTATTCTTATTGTATATACTGTATATACCTGCTGTATGTCATTTGTTAATAAACTGCGTTGACTAAACCGTACTGACTCCTGAACTTCTCTGGGTAACCATGACACATTGTGGAGATGGCCATTGGGGGGGGGGGGGGCTTCAGATTTCTGTGTCTACAGGCTCCTGAGATGTAAATCCGGCACTGCTACTAAGGTGCTCCCAGAACTTACTTTCTCTATTGTTGACCTCTAGTAGTAAGGGGTACCTTCCAGGTTCTGTTGTGCTCTGCATGCATTATTGGGCACATTACTATGGACCTTAAAGGGGAACTACCACCCCACATAAAGTTCCCCCGAAGAATTACCCATCTGGCGACTAGCTGCTCAGTAGTACTAGTCGCCAGAATAATTACCTCCTTATCGAGAATTCCTACTGCTCCTGAGACTGACGGCCAGGAAACAGAGTTGTAGAAGAATCTGTGTGCCTGCGTCGTCAGTCCCTTCCAGTACCTTAAGGTAAGAAGCAATGCCTCCTAGAGCAGACTGAGACTGATGGTGCAGGCGCGCAGACGTCTCTATGCAAAGAGACCGTCAGTTTCGGAAGCAGTAGGAATTCTCTATAAGGATGGGTAATTCTTTGTGGGACACTTTATGTGGGGTGGAAGTTCCCCTTTAAGTGTCTGTTTACAAAAAAGCAAAAGTATGTTTTCTGATGTTGTGGTGTCCCACTTGTCAAGGTGATTATTCTGAGCTGAAGCTCAGACTTCAGAGCCATATTGAAGAATTGGCTTGATTACATAGTCAAATAATTTAATCCATGGTCTTACAGATGGGTTCATGTTGAGCAATTTGGACTTTATAGCATATGCCTACAGTGCCTTTTCCTGGAGAGCTTTTATGGCCTGTTTGATGATTCCCAGGTAGTTAGAACTCTTGGTATATTCTACAATCTAATTCTTTGACGTAGAAACAGTGTTCACAGTTATTTCTTGCTTTCTTTGGATAGATCATCACTTTGGTTTTGGTTTTATTTATTTTAGGGAACCTAAATTGCAGTGTCATTCTAGTATGTCCAAGCTTTGCTACTTGTGTGAGTGACAGGAGAATCAAATCATCAGCATACAGGAGGCAGTTTATCTTTGTACTAGTGTAAAAGCCCGTGTACACGGGCCAAGGTCCGGGCGATGTTAACCCTTTGAGTGCCAGAGGGGTACGCAACGCATTGCAAGAAATGCGTTGCGTACCCCTCTGGCACTCAAAGGGTTAAGAGGCCGGTCCTGCTCTGCATCCTGCTGCCGACGCAGTCATGCACTGTAGAGACTGCCCGAAAATACAGAATGCTCCCAGCACAGAATTCCCAACATTCCGTGCTCCCAGCAATTCCTACACCTCCCAGCATTCTGTGCATTCGGGCAGTCTCTACTGCAAGTGACAGCTTCTGACAAACATTCTAGCGAATTATTATATAGGATTTCCTAACAATAAACCTGGGGCTTAGGTTATAGCCAGATCATGCAGGTATAGATTAAAGAGAATGGGGCTCAGACAACCGCCTTGTTTCACACCCGTACACAGTCAAATATTTTACATGCAAAAATTGCCAATAACGTCTTTTTTTCTGGGTTTGTACATAAAAACGTGCTCTCAATTTTTGAACCCCATACAAAAGGTAAAACCAGTTGATATTGGGTAGGGGGAGACAAATAAGAGCACCATATATGAAAATTGGAAATAAAACCATTTTTATCAATTCAAGTTCCACATTAAAACTTTTGTTTAACCTTTTTAGCACTGGATCCCTACTTTCTGTGCCATTATTCTCTTCATTAAAAACAATTCCAAGTATTTTAAGAGTCTACCCTTTGGACTTTGCAGTCAAGCAGGGGTTCCCAGTCTCCAATTGCTAAATAGCTGCTCTTATTTAAATTTAGTTATAGTGAAAGTAATGACATGAGGGAGGAAGTCAGAATAATAGAGGATGAGAATATCTGTAATCTTGTACAACTAGATCCAATGAGGGAGGAGGGGTTTTGAAGAGAAGACCAGTAGAGCATAAGGGAAGGAGTTGTCAATTACAAAGGAAATTAGCAAATGTGAGCAAGAGAAGTAGAAGTGGGGGGGGGGGGGAGATGACAGGGAGTGTCTAGCCAAGGAAAGTTTGAAGTGTGGTATAAAGAAGAAAAATGGGTCTGGTTTTGGGAGGGAAAATTACTTGAAGGAGTTAAGTATCAATGCTTAGGCCTAAAGAGGACAATGGAAATAGTAATAGTGGTATCAGTCTCCTGGAAAGGGGAATCTACCTCTGATAAAAAGAGTGGCTGGGGCACAATGACATACGGAATAAAACATTCCAAAGGCAATAAGCAGAATGATATTACACTTTGCACTGTGATTCTGGTACAGGAACTAGGCAAAAATAACTCTTCCCAGAACACTGGGAACCTGACATTAAAGTAGTGTCAAAATAATATTGTCATGTGGTCCTTTGACTAGTCCGTTTGTATGTCTGCTGATATTAAAAGTCAGACAAATTGGACAGTGAACAGAAAACACATTAACTAGTAGCAACATTTATAAATGTGCACACTGAAAAGTACATGGGCAAGTGCCCTGTCATTTTCAGTAATCTCATCAAATGGCCCACTGTGGTTCTTTGACCGGGCCACTCAAGCGAGCCACCAAAACAAATCATGCAACCCACATATGAGGGGACATATGAAAGTCCTACAAGATAAAGCAAATAAGGCCAGCAGGTGGGCAAATCAGAGAAGTCCAATCATGATTGAAACTCCTGTTTATGAGGAAAAGGCAGTAGTATGAAGAACAGCCCCACAGATCTCACATAATGGAGAACAGAAAGGGAGAAGGGTACTTAAGCTAGTGAGTTCAGTTAGCCTGCTTCATCAGCTGGGGAAGACTAGGAATTTGATGTCTTGTTTTTAATTTTTGGGTGTGGGTTCACCCACTAGCTACCATTGGAAGTTGTTGTTGTTTATTTTCCAAAGAAAAGATCTTAAAGAGGGACTTCTGTGAAGGCACTTATTTCAAGGCATTGCAGAAGGCAGGAATATCACCTGGATGCTTTAAGGACAACAGTCAATAGTTATGTCGAACCTGTAAGTTGAATGCAAATCTTAATTTAGATTTATTTTACAGGGAGTGAAAGTGTTCCACCGGTGGTTTTAATTAGGTCTCAAATTGTAGTGTGTGGGGGAGAGGTCCAGATACAAATGTTATTTCCAGCAACGCCTCAATCAATTTAGCCATGCTTCTCTCTCACTCTGAAAAATGAAACAAGAGTCCGTGCCAAACACTAGATCAAGCACTGCTGGTGGGATGGATGGAAAGGAGTTACTGACCTGTACAAGTTAAAGAGTCCCCTTACACCCCTGCTCAAAAAATGTGTAGTGTAAAGAATTTATTCAAACATGAGGTGTTTACATCCATGTAATATCTGAGACACAAACTGTATTAGACATTCCTAATAATAGAAGTTAGGAGATATACATTATGTCACGATATATAGATGTTTTGTAGGAGAGCAAAGACACAGTCTGCTAGAACAGTGTTCTCAACTCCTGCCCTTGGGACCCACTAACAGGCCAGGATTTGATGATTTCCTTGTTAGAACACAGGTGAGTTAATCAATGTGAATAAGCCTCTCATCACCACACCTGTGCTCTAGCAGAGAAACCCCTGTTTAGTGGGTCCTGAGGACAGGAGTTGAGAAACACTGTGCTAGAACATCAATTAAACAATTGATAGGTGTATTAAAACCTCGGTATCTAGAGACCCAGGAGCATGTGAGTGGTACAATAATTGTGGAGGGAATGAGTGAAAACTGTCCATACATAGACCGTGGCATACATATACTAGAATAGAGGACAAAGAAAGCAATGTGGTTGATGGGCATGTGATTGGCCGTTTACAAGCTTAATAGTCTTTGTAGTAAGATCACATTACATGGCTCCATTCAGTACAGATGTACACTTACTTGAAATCTTTATGAGAAGTGCCTGACTTCTCTCCAGCTGCTACTTCCTGCTTCTTCCATGGTGTATGTCCACTTATCCAGATCCCCACACCATTTTCTGCCTCTGCTCTCTAGCACTCCGTTCCCTCTGTCTGTGCACTTCAGCTCCTGCTCCTTTAGCTTTCCTCGTGAGGACCTCTGATGCCAAGCTCAATGTGTTTTGGCTCCCAAACTGGAACCTCCCCTTAGAAATCAAAGGACAAAAATGCCCTATTATCCCTTACAAGAAAATATCACAATGATTACGAAATAGGGAGTGGCTTCAAACCCTTGAGTGGCATCAGTTCAGGTGTAACAATTTTTCTCTTCCATCCCAAGACTCTTAAGCATGTAAGCAGCCAATCTTACTTCCACCAACAACATTGCTCTTACTGTCCTCTATTCTAGTATATGCACTCCACAGTCTGTGTATGAACACTCCATTTTCACACATTCCCTCTGCAATTGTTGCACCATTCACATACTCTTGTTTTAATACATCCATCAATTGTTTTAATTGCTGCTCTAGCAGGCTGTTTTTGCTTTCCTATTAAACATCTATACGGTGATATATGTATGTGTGTTCTATATCTATATATATATATATATATATATATATATATATATATATATATATATATATATATATATATATATATATATATTTTGTAGTTGGACCTACCTGTACTTAATGGTTAATACTAAGTCGGAAGCAGTGCGCCTTTATCCGACATAATAATAGGCCTAAAGAGAGGGCAAAAGAATAAAACAATACATCCTATACAATATAATGCAAGACCTCTTTAACAGAAATCATTAAATCATTACACATACTGAATCACATGACCAAAACACGGAAAGCCAGCCTAACTTCAGTAACAGGTTGCGGTACATAAGTCATGTAAATTGCCGACTTCCATCGCCCTAGCTTCTTGATAATATGCACCGGGATCCTGTTTCGGGAAGATGAGGATGCGGCCCTATATGCAGTGAGTGTCCTGGAAACCCTTTTGGATCGAACTGTAATCTGATGATCTTCCTAATGAATTTAGTGGTGGTAAGTGGTTTGTCCACGTAGGAAAGTAAAGGGCTGCTCTGAGGTTTGTCCCTGAGCATTTTAAGGTATGAATTCAAGAGTAGAATCGGGCACCAAGCGTTAAATGACGGATAGAAACAAATATCAGTGGGTAGCCCTACCTGATTGGTCTTGGATGGATGTAGCGTCAGAACATAATGGTCTGTGGTGTGTCTCAAATCTGATATGCATAAAAACAATTCTGTGTCTCCGGAGACTGTGACTTCCCCAGGTCTCCCCATAAAAGGCCAAAAAAATAGCTGCCAGAAGTGTATTGTTCATCTGAACTGTGAATGGTCCTGTATTAAGAATATGACATATGGCTCTGAGTAATGTACCATCTATTGGTAGTCTGCTGGTAGGTTTGAGTTGTGATGTTTTCTATAAGCCCCTCAGAAGTATTTAATAGGGTGGCATGAAAGAAGTGATTTGTGATTGCCATCTTGTAGGAGGCAAAAGTGTTGAATCCCTACCACATATATTCTAATGGTGTTATAAGCCAGATGGGAAGAAAAATGGCAGTATGAAATAAAGGCTAATAATGTATTCGCTGAAAACAGTTGAAGGGGCCTGTAAGTATGAATAAAACTCTGAAACAACCTCCAAGCTCTATCATAACATGTCTGTGTATTGCCTGCCAATGCTTTGTGCGCAAGCAGTGTTGCCCCCTTGAGGTGATACCCTAGTCCATCATCATTGACTGAATGACTGGAGCCTGAGTAGGGGAGGGGTCTGCCGTAGGATGGAGTCTGTGAAACGCCTGAAAATTCAAACGGGAAAGGGCATCAGCTTATACATTCATCCTACCTGGCACATGCACACATTCTATAGTGAACTTATGATATAAAGAAACCCATGTAAGCTTCCTTACAAAAGGCATAATGATGGCTGAAGAGGATATACCTTTGTTGAGAATGAAAGTGGTTGCCTCATCTGACCTGAACTTCACTGTCTGACCTGACCACACCTTACCCCATTTAATTGTGGCTGCCACTATGGGGATTAGTTCAAATAAAGCTGATGTAAGATTGAAATTAGGTAATCTACCAACCTCAGGAGGCCATGCTTCCACCATCCAATGATTTCCGTAGATGGCTGCAAAACCTCCCAAAGCTGCAGCATCGGTAGTAACAATAGGTGATGGCCAGGAAGCCCTGGGGATGAACATGGAGCGTCCATTCCACGTTCTTAGAAATCTTGCCCACATATCCAAATCTGTTCTTGTGGCGGCATCCAGATTCACATTGTCACCTGAGTCAGAACCCCCCTGAGAGCAAAGCCAGCAGATGTGAGACAAAGGAACGACCCTGAGGAATTATCCTCATGGCAAAGTTCCCAACAGAGACTGTAATTCCACTCTCTGGTATGTGTCCCTCCTGGTGAACATTGCAATCTGTCCCTGAATATGACTCTGCTTCTCTGGTGGTAAGCTATCCTTCATGCTCTCGGTATCCAACTGTATGCCCAAAAAAACATAGCTTGGTCACTAGCCCTATAGATTTGTCATGAGATAAAGGGATGTTCACCTCCGTGAAAAGTGTGACCATCTTGACTAAGCCTATTGGGGAAAGGTGAGGAGGTTCAATGGTAAGAAAGTAATCTAAATAATGTATTACCAGATGACAACGATGCACATTTAGCAGGAGCCAACAAAGTGTGTCACGAAATATATCAAATAATTTTGGAACACTTTTTCACCCAAACATGAGCCGTGCGCAAGTAGTAATTCTCCCTCCATTTAATCCCATGGATATTCCAAAGGGATGGGTGTAATGGTAATAACTCTAATGCATCAGCTATGTCCATCTTAGCCAACCCATAACTTCTACCAGTCTGAATAATTAGCTGTATGGTGTCATCTACCGTAGTATACTGGAGTGAAAATTCCTTGGATGGAATAAGGAAGTTAAGACTAGGAAATGAGATGGAATGAGGGGCTGACAAGTCATAAATCAAACGCAGTTTATTAGAAAATTTGCTAGAGGCCAACCCTATAGGATTAATTCTCCAGTGAGAAAAGGGGGGTTGATTGAACGGCCCTATGACATACCCTTTAGATACCTCTGATTCTACCAACCTATGCACTGCAGTAGGGTCTTGTACTGTAGACAACAGATCCACATACTATGGAACCTGTTGGTAAAGTAATGAGACCTGAATGGAATCCTTAAGTGAAACCTTGGACCAAGAACTCCACCAAGCCTGTGGATGGGTGAAACTCAAGGCATTCTTTGAGCATAGGAATATTGACTCTGGATCTAGGGAACAATCTTTGTGGGCAAATAGACCTGGGATGAGCCCTCTTATATATTGTGCATAGATGTACTAAGCAACAAGGACTGAAAGTACATCCGTTGTAATTAAAATTGTTATAAATCTGTGATTTACAGAAATAGACTATAGGTCTACCCAACCGATCACATTTGGGAGCAGGGGTGGAAGGAGACTGTGCCCGAGGCTGCCTATCCATTTGGCTGGTGGAGGGGATAGAAGTGATCGACTCAGGGTACAAGTTGGTGGTATGATCAGCGGACTGGCACATGGAGCATGACGAAGCTCGCAATCCAGCAAAATATTTCAGTATCAAGCTGGCTCCAGTCCAGAGTGATGTTGAATTGTGCCATTGTTGCAGCAGCTTTAGCCGAAAAAGACTGATGGTAATCATAAACGGTGTTACCACCATACTTGTGCCCTAGTTCAACCACCCTATACAAATAGAGGTCTAATTCCTCCCTACGCTGTGGATGAACACAGCAGATCACATAGCGGAAAAGGCTGAATACCAACTCAAACTCCGTTACAGATAACTTCTTCCCCAGCCTAGAATCCTTAGATTTCAGGACCACTGAAACCTGCTCACAAGAGAGAGACTTGTTTTCAACATAATCTTGTGACGATATTAATAAGGCTACTAAATTAACATTCTTACCTTCTATTATCTCTTTTCTAAGGTGCCCTGGAATGTAATGGGCTGGGGTAATGGAAGGTGGAACCCTCCCTGAGGTAAGTGTAATGGTTAGGCTAGAAACCATAACTGGAGGTGCAACCTGGCAAGCTTGTTGACATGGTAGCAGAGTCTCAATGCCCTCCAACCGTGCATGAATGGATGCCACTGACTCAGCCAAGGTAGCAAAGGACACTTGTAGATCTGCTAAGTCAGTAAGCGACGGTGCTGGGCTATGGCTGGTGCTAAGCCTTGGTATGTTAAGGGTGGTGAATAGCAACTCTGCTTTCCTGGCCGAAGCTGAATAAGGAATGCCCCTAAGTTGTAGTTCTCTATTTTTGCTCCTGTCCATGTTCTATATATGAAAGGTGATGCCTGTTCAGATAGAGGCCTAGGTGATTCTTGCACACCGGGTACCTCATCTTGGTCAGATCTGATAGACATGACGCAATGTGAATCGTAACCTAAGAATATAAGAATAAACCATAATGCTAAGAGCTGTCGGTCACCGTAATCCTACTAACTACAAGAAAGAAAAAATAGGGAAGGATTACGTACCTTAGTTTGAAAGTAAAATTGAAGTGGAAGTGATGCCCTTAACTGCTGCCAACAGCTGTGCCAGGTACTAACTATGAGATGGGTAGAGGGACGTATAGCCTAAGCGGTAGGCAGGACCGAGAGCCTGGCGGTGATTTACTAACTAGAGATAAGAAGTTAAGACCTAATGAGTGGCAGGGATCAATGACGCCCTATCAAGTTAAATAGTACAGGAGGAGATATGCTAACTATAATTTTGCCCGAGGGGTAATGAACTGTATTTAGGACTACACTTGCTCCTCCTGCGCTAAACTAAAAGACGGGACTGACAGACTTCAGGAATTAACCTCCTAACCAGGGAAGAGGGTTACAAGCAAGATGATAAGCCAACCTTAAGGTAAATGCCTTGTGATTTCGATGAATACTTCCCTCTGGAGCTGAAATTTAATAAATGTGAGACAACTGATGTAGTAACCTATGCATGAGTGTCTTAGGTAGTAACAAAACTAAAAACATGTGGCCCCTGAACTTTTCTTGCCGTACACTGAATTGCGTGAATAACCAATCCCCCAGGAGCTGAAAACAATAATGTGAGCATGGAAGAACAGCATAACCCTAAATACCATCCCTGCTAGGCAATTAATATAATACAACTATATTCCTATACGAAAAAAAAATATATATATGGTGGGGTGGGGACTATGACAACATCCCCGTGATCGTACCCAGTAACACATGAATCTTAATGATACCTTGATCTCCCTTATGGTACTTCAATCCCAAGATGGCATGTGAATAATTAATCCGATATTCTGTAACTGAAAAATAAAAAATAACCATCCTAGTAGTAATGGTCATAGCCAGTAAAATGATATATATAATATCATAGTAACATAGTAATTCAGGTTGAAAAAAGACTTGCGTCCATCTAGTTCAACCCTTTTCCTATTCCTGTTTACCATCGTTGATCCAAAAGAAGGCAAAAAAAACACAACAATACAGCAATTTCAAATTCTGCCCCGAATGGGGTGGGGGTGGGGGAGAATTCCCTCCTGACTCCAAATGGCAATCAGATTTCTCCCTGGATCAACAAGCCCTAAGTAAAATATTAATCCTAATACTAACGTACATAGCCCTCTATGTTATGTTTTTTTAAATAAGTATCCAGGCCCTTTTTAAAGGCGTCTAATGTATTCGATAGCACCACCTCCTCAGGCAGTGAATTCCATACCTTTATTGTCCTTACAGTAAAGAAACCCTTCTGCTGTTGTAGATTAAATCTCCTTTCCTCAAGTCTAAGCGGGTGGCCCCTTGTCCTATGTACTGTTCTGTTAATGAACAGGTCTTTGGAGAGCCCTTTGTATGGGCCCTGAACATATTTATATAGTGTTATCATATCCCCTCTAAGACGCCGTTTCTCTAGTGTATACAAGTTTAACTTTTCTAGCCTTTCCGCATAACTAAAACTTTCCATTCCCCTTACTAGTTTTGTAGCCCTCCTCTGCACTTTCTCTAGTTCCATAATGTCCTTTTTCAGAAAGGGCCCCAGAATTGAACAGCATATTCTAGGTGGGGTCTTACCATGGACCTGTAAAGAGGCATAATAATATCTTCCTCCCTTGAGTCAATACCCCTTTTAATACATGCCAATATCTTATTGGCCTTTGCAGCTGCCAGCTGGCACTGCGTGCTACTGGTAAGTCTATTGTCTACCATTACTCCCAAATCCTTTTCATTTGTAGATTTCCCCAGAGAAACACCATTTAAACTATATGTTGCATTTTTATTATTATACCCAAAATGCATAACTTTACACTTGTCTATATTGAATCTCATTTGCCTGCCCAGTTACTCAATTTGTCCAAATCCTCTTGTAATGAAGACACCTCCAGTTCAGACTTTATTACCTTACTTAATTTTGTGTCATCAGCAAACACTGATACATGGCTCCCTATGCCCTCTGGGAGGTCATTAATAAACAAATTAAAAAGAAAAGGACCCAGGACAGATCCCTGAGGTACTCCACTTATCACGTTTATCCAACTGGAGAACTTGCCATTTACTACCACTCTTTGCATTCTATCTTTCAGCCAATTTCTAATCCACACACAAACATTTTCCGGTAGGCCTATTACATTCAGTTTGTACAGTAACCTCTTGTGTGGAACCGTATCAAATGCCTTGGCAAAGTCTAAATAGATCACATCAACCGCCGCTCCCGCATCTATATTACTCACTTTTTCATAAAATGCAATCAAGTTAGTTTAACAAGACCTGTCTTACACAAAGCCATGTTGACTCCTGCTAATAATATTCCTGTTCCAGCAGAATTCTTGAATATATTCCTTTAGCAACCCTTCAAACAGCTTCCCTACCACAGATGTCAAGCTTACAGGTCTGTAATTTCCTGGCTGTGACTTTGATCCCTTTTTAAATATGGGCACCACATCTGCCTTACGCCAATCCATGGGCACCATACCTGAAATAAAAGAATCCCTGAAAATCAAATATAACGGTCTGGCCAGGGCCTGGCTTAGCTCTTTAAGTACCCGTGGGTGGATACCATCTGGCCCTGGAGCTTTGTCTACCTTAACACCATTCAATTGTTTTAACACTTTTTCTTGTGTTAGCCAGTCCCATGTTTGCTGTGACTGTTCTGTAAAAGAAGTTTGCAGATTCTTGTCCATTGGGTCTTCCTTGGTAAAAACAGAAGAAAAGAAATTATTTAACATATCTGCCTTCTCTCTGTCCCCCTTGACCATCTCACCCGTTTCAGATAACAAGGACCCAACATTATCAGACTTTAATTTTTTGCCATTAATGTATTTAAAGAATTTTTTTGGGTTGCTCTTGCTCTCCTTAGCAATATTTTTTTCATTCTCTAGTCTAATGCCTCTACTGATCCCTCAGCTGTATAATGTTTAAATGCCGCTTTCTTGTTATTTATTTCATTAATTACTTTACTGGTTAGCCACATAGGTTTTAATTTGCTTCTTTTGTATTTGTTTCCAACAGGGATAAATTTAGATGTGTATTTTTGCAATGTTGCTTTGAAGGCATTCCACTTACCTTCTGTGTGATTTCCTGAAAATATTTTATCCCAGTCAACAAGACCAAGGGATGAATTAAACCTGCTAAAGTTGGCCTTTTTAAAATTCAGTGTTTTGGTGGAACTCATACCAAATTGCTTTTTTGAATTAATCTCAAACGATACCATGTTATGGTCACTATTCCCCAAGTGCTCCCTAACTTGGATGTTAGAGATAAGTTCTTCATTTTCAGTTATTACCAGATCCAGACACGCATCCCCTCTGGTTGAGGTCTGCACTAGTTGAGACAAAAAATTGTCATTCAACAAGTTCAGAAACTTACTACTTTTAGCAGAATTCGCTGTTCCATTTTTCCAGTCTATTTCTGGATAATTAAAATCCCCCATAATTATAGTTCTCCCTATTTGAGAAGCCTTTTCTATTTGCATTAATAGCTGTGATTCTTGAAGGTCACCAATGTTTGGTGGTTTATAGCAAATACCCACTAATATTTTCTGGGCAGTTTTACCCCCAGTGACTATTTCAACCCACAGGGATTCCACATGTTCACTACTGTCATCACATATATCGTCCCGCAAATGAGGCAATAATATTGGTTTGACATACAGACAGACCCCACCACCTCTTTTGTTTGACCTATCTTTTCTAAATAACATGTAGCCCTCCAAATTGATTGACCAATCATGTGTGTCATCCCACCATGTTTCTGTTATGACTATCAAGTCATAGTTTTCAGTTTCAGCTACCAGCTCCAGTTCCCCTATTTTACCAGTTAAACTTCTGGCATTTGCAAGCATACAATTTATGCCCCTGCTAGGTTTCATTTGAGATTTAATTTTGATGTGGTTTGTAGGCTTCTCCCTATGATCTGTACTAACCCCACCCCCAGATCCACCCACCTGGTTATTAACTACATCGCCTTCCCTATCTATACTATCTAGCCCAGTATTTATTGGCCCCTCCCCCCCTTCCTAGTTTAAAATCTCCTCCAACCGTCTAGTAATCCCCATCCCTACTATAGAGATTGTACCCCAAAGCAAAATCAGCCCAGTGCTCTAAAAACTCAAAGCCCTCCTTCTTACACCAAGACTTCAGCCATGCATTGAGCTCCCTAATCTCCCGCTGTCTCTCTGGCGTAGCGCATGGCACAGGTAGTATCTCTGAGAATACTACCTTGGAGGTCCAGTTCCTAATCTTACTCCCTAAATCCCTAAAATTACCTTTTAGGACTCTCCACCTTCCTCTTACTTTGTCATTGGTACCAATATGCACCAAGACAGCTGGATCCTTTCCAGCCCCTCCCAATAATCCGTCCACCCTGTGTGCAACATGCAGAACCCGGGCACCCGGGAGACAGCAAACCATTCGGTTGCTGCGATCAGAGCCACAGACTACCCTATCTGTTCTCCTAATAATAGAGTCCCCTACCACCACAACCTGCCTAGGCTTCACTTTCCTCTGGATCCCCTCTGTGCTAGAGGAACTGTTCTCCCAGCTGTTAGGGAGAACAGTCTTCTCCAGCAATTCCACTTCTGGGTTTGCCTCCCCAACATCTTCACTTAAATGAGCAAATTTGTTTGGATGGAAAAACTCAGGACTGGCTGCCCTCTTCCTCTTCCCTCCCCCACTGCAACCACTTCTAACTGTCACCCAGCTATGTGCCTGGTTCCCTTCTAGCTGATCTCCTCCCTCTTTGCTAGGTGACCCAGCTAGACTCTGCTCCGTTAGCAAGAGACTCCTCTCAAGGTTGTCAATATCTCTCAGTGTTGCAATATGACTCTCTAGAGCTTCAATCTGAGCTTCTAGAAGGGCCACTTGCTCACACTTGCCACAGCGGTATGGACCCTGGAACTGCTGTTCCAAGCATGCATACATATGGCAAGATGTGCACTGAGTGAGATCTCCAAACTTGCTCATCATGTATGGTGCAAATGTGAGTTCCTAAAATGTAAACAATTAATTTACCTGTGTTGCACTAACTGCTGTGTTTCACTAACTGTGCACTTATTCCAGAGCACTTAGGAGAGAGCACGCTCTATTTGTGAGCAAGCTCTGTGAGTTCTGTACCTAGATTTATACAGGCCTACACAGGGGATTGTTCACAAGCCCCACCCTTAATTAATTACACACACTCCCAGAAAAATACAACCTTTTAAACTTTTAACCCTTTAACCTTCTTACTGCAGGTTAGAATGTAAGCACAAAAATCAGTATATTACACCTGTTACAACATGAAAACTTACCTGTGTGGTAATGTGGCACCAGATAACGAATAAGCATACAGTAATGTAGCAGGTACCTAACTTGAACCGTATTAAATAAATAGATAGGTAAAACGCTTACCTTCTATCAGCTTATGTGTAGATGATAACCTACACCTTCTACTGCATAACCCTGTACGACATGATACAAAGGTAGAACTCTACCCAAGATCCTCAAGCACAGTGTGTGTGTAACTACAATTGCAAATGTTGTGTTACATTATTGCAACAGAATATAAATGGTTTGTTAGAGTATCATAGTACCAACGAGGATAAGCCATACTGTGTGTACCCCAGTTATTAGCTGCTGCAGCGTAAAAGAAACATGAGACGAAACATGGCTAGTTATATGCAGAGCGTGTATTCCTGTAAAAAGACAATGTTGCGGGAATTTAGAAAATGACAAGGGATGCCATATGTAAGAGGGACCGAAAAGTACAGATCTTGCCACAGTGGTTTGTAAAGGCCTACAGTTCCGGGACACCTGTGCATCGCAATGCAAGACGCTCAGCTGTTTTCCCTACCCTGATTGCAAGGAGGATCATAGCTGTCACCTAATACCTTAAAGAGGGTAAAAGAAAGGCATATCCCTGTCATACATGAGGGTATAAGCACGACAACAGCATTGATAGAACAGTATACTATGTAACAAACCAGTTCCTTATGATGCAACAATGAATACAAATGTATCTGTAATGTTATAGAGATAAACTGGGTAGTTCACAGGATAAACCAGAACAGTACATTTGTAAGCTGCTACCTGCGCTTCCTAAGTTGTGTGACTGAATCAAAATCAGTAGTTAAAAGCAAGTACATCCACCCAGATAATAATCTATTGCACAGGGATATGTGTGTATATATGATAGGGTGTGAGATCGCAAGTTGAGCACCCACTAATCATAACCACAATATAGGTGTCAGAGATGTACTTTAGTTGTAGATTCACGGAATAGCTTTGCGGATGCATGATACTGAAAAGGTGCTTGAAACTTGAGTAGTGATGCCACCGCGGCTGAAAGTCTATTTCGAAACCTCGCTGGATAAAAGACCCTTATGCCCCCCAAACCCCACATCTTTGACACAAAAATCCCCATTAGGCAAGCCATACAGTACCGTAACCTTAGGTTTCTCCTTACTCGTTGAGCATAGTATCATGCCCCAATGTGTGACCTCCGTTGCGTCGTCCTATGATGAGGTAATACTTCTCTCGTGAAGAGGTTTTCTGCACTGTAAGTAACTCACTGTCCTCAACTGGGACCCGCTCTCTGCTGCGTATAAAACGTGGAATACGGTCCTCCCACAACTCCAGGCTAACCAATAGCCTTATCATATATAATCTTCAAAGCTGTGCACTCACGGACTTTAGAAGGTTATCAATCAACCAAATTTATTGGTAGAATTATGCAACGTTTTGGTCCTCTGTCAGAGTCCTTTATCAAGCAAACACGGTGAACAAATGAGAATATAATATTTAAATACAAAAAAGTACTCACCTTGTGTAATCCCACAGGCCCATAGTGATGACATAGAGAGTAGGAGAATAGAAAAGGACCAGTAGAAACACCAGCACCCAAAAGCCCATAGTCCCCAAAGGAGAATCACCATACAGTGCCACCCTGTGTTCAAGAGAGAGAAGTACATAGAATTATAAAACAGATAAAGATACAGTATCAAAAAAGCAACATTAAGTAATTAACGATCAGGTAGTAATCAATTAAACATATTTTGTTCATTCAGTCCATGAGGGCTGAGGGTATTGAGTTCTCTGATCAAAAAACATTCTCGTTGCAGGAGCTTTTTATGTCAGTCTCCACCTCGTTTACTGACCAGTACGTGTTCAATGCAAATAAAGTTAAAGTTGCTTGCTGCATGGTTAGTTGAGAGGTAGTATTTTGCTACCAGTTTATCAGAGAATTGATCCCTCATAGCTGTCCTTATGGTGGATCAGTGTCCAGCCATCAGTTCCCGGATGGTACATGTAGTTTTACCTACGTAGGATAGTCCACATGGACAGGTAATCAAATAAATTACATGATCCGTGGTACACGTAATGAACTGCTTAATCCTATACTTATTAGATTGTGGGTGTGTGAACATCTTCCCTTGTCGCATAGATCTGCAAGTGGTACAACCCTTGCAGCAATAGCATCCAGGAGGTGCAGATTTAAGCCATGTCTGTTTCTTGCTAGAATAACTTTCAATCGGATCAGTATTGGCAATAAGATCCCTTAAGTTAGGTCCCCTTCTATATCCAAGAAGAGTTGGCTGTTTAAAACATTTAGGTAAATGGTCCTCATGAGCCAATATTTTCCAATTTCTTTTAATGCCTTTATGTATCACCTTCGATGCTGTTGTAAATTTAGTGGATAATGTGAGTCTGTCGTCGTTCTTATTCTGTTTCTGCGATATATATTGAGGATGTAGCAGTTCAGTCCGTAATGTTTCTATTTTCCTTCTTTGATAGCCTCTTGCAACAAATCATTCTATCATCTCATCCAGTTGTTGACTGCAGAGGGATGGATCAGAGTTGTTCCTTATTACACATAATAGTTGAGATTTAGATAAGAAAGCTTTAAGTTCAGGTGGATGGAAACTAGTACTGTATAGTAGTGAGTTACGATCTGTATCCTTCCTGAACAAACAGTAACCCAACCGGTCATTGTTTTTGAAGATTTTTAAATCCAGGTACATAATTTCCGACCTATGATGTATCATGGTCAATTTACCTGAATGGTTCATCTCGTTGAGGGATGTAACAGGTATTGTCAATGTGGTTTCAGAACCTTTCCACAGGATGAGTATATTGTCTATATAGTGACGATATGCTAGCAGCTTTTCCGCATATTTGTCCAAAATATATTTTTGCTCATAGAGATACATATATGCATTTGCATACGCTAGTGCCATACTTGCACCCAATGATATGCCCGCTGGTTGCATATAGATGGAAACTTCAAATTGAAAGAAATTCTTAGTCAAGCACATCTCCAATAAAGAGAGAACAAATTCAATGGGTGGCCCCTGATAAATCTCTGATGCTGTTAGTATAGCGCACAATGCCTGTATGCCCTCTTCATGTGGTATTATGGTGTAAAGGCTTTGTATATCCAAAGACACCAACCAGATTTCTTCATTATCTAATATTACCTCTTTGATGATGTTGATGAGTGCTGGTGTGTCCTTGAGGTATGTAGGGAGAGAGCCTGTATAGTGGGCTGAATGCAGGCATCCACAAATATCCCCAGTGGTTGGAGAGCGCTATTCCGAGCAGAGACAATAGGCCTCATCGGTGGATCTGTCAGTGATTTATGTACTTTAGGTAGTCCGTACAAAATGGGGCAGACAGGACATTGTACATATAGGTATTGACCAGTTTCTTCACTTACCCAATTGGAGTTGACTCCAATGTCAATAAGAGCTTGGATTTCTTTTTGAATTTCTTTCGTAGGGTCCGTTTTCAGCCAGATGTTTGTAGAAGGGTCACTATGTTGTTGCAATAATGATTTACTGTAATCTATGTAATCTTGAATAACAATAGCGCCTCCCTTGTCTACTGGGTGGATGCAGATGGAGGTATCGTTTTGTAAACTTTTAATCGCTGTACGTTCCTCCTTGCTTAGGTTGGGGTGCACTGAAGTGTTTAAAATGGAGCTGTTTTTAACATCTGTGTCGATCAATCAGTTGTATGTCAATATAGCCGGATCGTTAGTGACAAAGTCCCTTTTACTTTTGAGCTTAAAGTGTGGTCCAGACTCTGTTGTCTTAATAGGTGGATGGGAAGAAAAGATTTCCTTAAGGCTCATAAGACGGGAAATCTTATATCTATCAATATCCCTTTCAAATGTATCATGTTTGACCGAGGGACTAAACAAAAGACCTTTATTCAAGTGTGTTTTGATAAATTATAAACACTTGCTTCCTCAGTACTTTCTTCCCCAGAGTCTCCTGAACTAGTATAAATGGTCTGGAAGTTAGGTTTCTGAATACGTATCCTTGGGTTTTTGTGTCAGTAAGCGGAATGATTTTTCGAGTGTAACCGGTAAGCCAGCCGTACATTCTTCCCTCTTCATAGTAGTTCTGAACTCTTAAGAACTTGGCTTTTTTGAAGTGTAATAGTTCAGTATGGTGTTTGTCAATATGTGACTGTAAAGTGTTAAAGCTTTCAGCATTATTCAGATCAGCATAAATGTTAGAATACTTTGTTTCGAAGTCGGCTATTGTCTTCCTTATTTTAGACAAGTCTTTGCCTACTTCTTCAATAGTCAATAGCATAAGATTCAAAGAACATTGATCCAGGACCGATGTCCATTTTTTACATTATTTATGTTTAGTCCAGTTAGTGTCTCAGATGCAACTTCAATATATTTATTTTTATATTATATACATTTTTGAATTCTTTTTATCTCATGTCTTGTTTGAATAAATTATTACTATACTTACATTAAGTTTTTTGTGTTCTACCTTCCCCAAAAATAATGAAGCCTGAAGAAGTCTTGTAGTTTGTCCAATCAATACAGATAGACATTCTGAGGGTGCAAATAAAGACTAAAAAAAAGGTTCTCAGAACTTTGGAATGAGTAGATTCAGGAATATTCCCTGTATGTATGTTATCACTGCACTGTTATCCAAGTCATTAAGGGAATCTTCTGGATAGTCAGCTTTACTGTTGAGGATGTGTTAAACCCCCCCCCCCGGACAGAAGCTATCCTGCGCACTGTGTATTCCACACTAATCAGGAATCCTTATCTTGAGGCTTAATAGTAAATCTAACAACAGAGATATCAGCCAATGATCAAAATAATACACACAGTATATAAATGTATACACTCTCCCAGTCCACCAACACTAGTCTTATTCTTAATATATATCCAAATACTTTCCCCATACCTCTCAACACTGTTCAAACTTGCTGGATGATAATTGATGTTAGAGATGAATGGATGATAATAAATTATGTTAGTTGATGATGTCAAATGATTTCAGATGATGATTAACTCAATTAATCCAAATGGGTAAATCGCCATTCCAGTACACTTCCACTTTACCAACCTTTTGCTACCAGCATCTTCAATAGGTATCACTGCAGCCTCTACACAGGGACCAAACCAAAGGGAAACAAATTCTAGAAATAAGAAGCGCAAAGGATACCATTTAAAGTGCTATTTTATTCAGGAACAAAAGACACATTAATATTCACTCACCTGACGAATCATGTATTCAAGACCCATAACCTCCCAGCACCAGTCCTCTATCCCGTCTTCTCGATCTCCGGGCTAGACAGTCTCTTAGATTTCTTCCGTGATCTGTCTTTCCCACAAATCCTTCAGCACTCCGTTTGCTGTAGATTAATCTCTGGTATTCACAGCAACACGGGAGAGTTCAGCTGGGAGGATCCTGTATACAATTAGAGGTCCTGAGAGTATTAACCCACTTTGTTCCAATACTTATTTAAAACAAACGCATATTGTGGCTAAACTGGCAGCTTCCTCAGTTTTACCCTTCTCTATAAACTTTATGGGTATCGGCAATGTCTTCCTTTCATTGAAATCTTTATATCCATAGCCTACAATGTGTCACGGTAACTCAGGAAAATAATCACACAACACAGTACAAGTAATTTTAACCAGTTTATTGAAGAAAATAATAATAATAGCAATAGAAATAATGTGAATGACAATAAGAGCAAACACTTCCTCACCCTAGGGGAGACAGGCGTAAGGATAGTGTCTAGTCCACTACTCAAGCTGACACTGAACTGCAATGGGACAGTAGATAACACAGGTTCAGAACCAGACTTGGCTTTCAGTGAGAAATAGGAACCTGGAACACCAGGGATAATAACGGAGAGTACCTGGACAACCTCCTGAGAGGAATGTAAAGGATAGTGCACCGTTAAAGTACCAGCAAGGTACCTGATCCAGGTCACACAGCTGAGGTACACCAAGAGGCTGTCAATACGGAATTGCAGTAGCACAGTGCGTCACTTTGAATGAATACAGGTGGAGACGACAGGGAACACTCTTAGGTAGTGTACCGAGGCAACGGGTAGAGCGATATAGGTAACACTACAAGCCCGAGGGCAATGAGATCGCACAGTGTGGAGGCAACTAACAACGCTACCAGCAAGGTAGTGTTGTACCGGTTATGAAAAGCCAGGAGGCAATGGGAACACACAATATGGAGGCAACTACACTGGCAAGGTAGTAGTTGTACCGGATCGGTAGCGCACACCTACAACTGTACCTGGGGACAGTTGTAGTCAGACAGGAGGGAGAGTAGCACAGAGTGTAGGTCAGACAAGCCACAGTCAAGAACCGGATCAGGTAGTCAGCCGCAGGCGGGGTCAGCACAGAGCTGGTAGTTGGACAAGCCAGAGTCACACACGGATCAGTAAGTCAGACAGAGCCAAGGTCAAACACCGGATTGGATAGTCAGACAAGCGAAGGATCGAGAACCAGGAGATATCGAAAGCCAAGCAAAGGTCAAAACAAGCAACACTGGAATGCACACAGAAACACCATGAAAGGGAGATAAAGCACAGTTCAAGGGCAGATTTTAAGGCCGCAGTAGGAGGCGAAGCACCATAGGCCACACAGACAGGAAGCTACAAAGTAGCAAGTACTGTGTCAGGGATACGTTATCACGGTTTTCAAGACACTCAGACCAGTAGGTGAAATAAATTACAGTTTTATTAAGAACAAAATAAAGGACAAAGATCGCCCCCTATAGGTAGCACTGCGTAGCAGCAGGAAGGCAATAGTGTGACCAATATACAGGTATAAAATAGCACAGGCAATTGGCAGATACTGAGTACAGAGATACAAGGGTTAACACAGTAATCAGTCCGTCTCAGTTGTGATGTCTGGCACGCCCAAGGTGATAAAGGCAGTAAATGGTGGAGAGGGCTCAACACCAAATGTTCATAATACTGAGATAACTGTCCAGCAAAGAGGAACCTGCAACCCAGAACCCGCTGCACTTGAAAAGTAGCCCCCACGAGCGTACTAATGGAGCAAGTAGACTGCCAGAGCTTGAGCCAATAGCCCCCACGGGCGTAACAGAAGCAACCAGATTGCAAGAGCTTGAGCCAATAGCCCCCACGGGCGTAACGGAAGCAACTGGATTGCAAGAGCTTGAGCCAATAGCCCCCACGGGTGTAACGGAAGCAACTGGATAGCAAGAGCTTGAGCCAATAGCCCCCACGGGTGTAACGGAAGCAACTGGATAGCAAGAGCTTGAGCCAATAGCCCCCACGGGCGTAATGGAAGCAACTGAATTGCAAGAGCTTGAGCCAATAGCCCCCACGGGCGTAACAACAGAGATTTGTACAGTAGCAGCCAGAGCCGTACGCCTACCGGACGCGGTAACGAACTTCACTATACTGCAAGGAGAGAAACGGCTCAGCACCAAGGCAACACTCTGTACCAGACTGGAGTCTCAGAATCGGGAAGCAGCTCTGCACGGGTTAATGGCTCGATAGTTGGAACACAGCTCTGCATGGGTATCACGGTGCCCGTGATTGCTGCAATTCAGTGTCTATCACCTGTGGGGGGCTCCCATTGGCTGTCTGCCTTCAGCTCGCCTCACATTGCCTTTTTAAACTCAGTCTGAGCACCCTCTGGTTGCCCTTTTATGGTGACAGCATCCACTTCCTCCTTACTGCAGTAGCTGATTGGGCCTGTTGCTGAGTTCTTGAGTCACCCTGTTCCTGAGTTCCTGCCTGCTTTGTTAGTTCCAGTCCGGTTCCGGTTGTTCTCATCAGTAGCTGATGCTCCTGTTGCCAGTCTGCTTGGCCGCGTTTGATCTCTGCTGGTTCCTGTTGTTCCCTGCTTCCAGTTCCTGCATCTGTGGCGACATTGTTCTTCATTCGCTTCGGCGACATTTCCTCCTGTTGGTCCCAGTGTGTGGACGCTGGTTTGCTTCACTAAGCCTTGCGGCTCACATTCAGCCTGATGGTTCCAGCGTGCGGACGCTGGTTTGCTCCATTTGCCTTGCGGCTCACATTACAGTCTGTTGGTTCCAGCGTGCGGACGCTGGTTTGCTCCATTTGCCTTGCGGCTCACATTACAGTCTGTTGGTCCCAGCGTGCAGACGCTGGTTCGCTCCATTTGCCTTGCGGCTCACATTACAGTCTGTTGGTCCCAGCGTGCGGACGCTGGTTTGCTCCATTAGCCTTGCGGCTCTCATTACAGTCTGTTGGTCCCAGCGTGCGGACGCTGGTTCCCTCCATTAGCCTTGCGGCTCCCATTATAGTCTGTTGGTCCCAGCGTGCGGACGCTGGTTTGCTCCATTTGCCTTGCGGCTCACATTACAGTCTGTTGGTCCCAGCGTGCGGACGCTGGTTCGCTCCATTAGCCTTGCGGCTCACATTACAGTCTGTTGGTTCCAGCGTGCGGACGCTGGTTTGCTTCATTAGCCTTGCGGCTCTCATTACAGTCTGTTGTTCCCAGCGTGCGGACGCTGGTTCGCTCCATTAGCCTTGCTGCTCACATTCAGTCTGTTGGTTCCAGAGTGCGGACGCTGGTTTGCTCCACTAAGCCTTGCGGCTCTCATTCAGCCTGTATGTTCCCAACGTAGGGCGCTGGTTTACTCCCTGACTTGCAGTCAGGTTCTTGATGGTTCCGAGTGCGCTGTCCAGTCCTAACAGCATTGATTCCTATAGTATATGGGCATGAGAGTTTCTGATTACTGTGAAACCACTTGACCTGGTAACCTCTATATTCCATCTTACTGTCATTATCATGTGACACTCATTAGGTCACTGTGGTTGTCACCTTCCTTTGGGCTGCCTTGCCCGGTATATTGGTAAGGCCTGTAGAACCTTTCACTTTGCCACCTTACGGTTGCCTTACCCGGTATTGGCAAGGCCGGTAGAGCCTACTTGTTGGTATTCCGTCAGGCTGCCTTGCCCGGTATATTGCTAAGGCCGGTAGAACAGCATACTTTTCCATCTTAAGGTTGCCTTACCCGGTACTGGCAAGGCCGGTAGAGCCTACTACACTGGTATCCTGTTAGGCTGCCCAGCCCGGTATATTGGCTGGGCCGGTAGAGCCTCTTGTTCCATACTTGCCTGGGTTGCTTTGCCCGGTATATTGGCAAGGCCGGTAGAACCTATTTGCTATTGTCATTATCTGCTATGTATTGTTTGTATGTGTATGAAAACCCTATGGGATTGTCTTTAACTTTTCAATAAAGTTATGTTTTTACCTAAACCTTACGTCTGAGAGTCTTAACAAACCGGGACAGTACGAAAGGGCCTTGACCTCAGACAATAAGAGTGATGGTAATACACAGAATATCCATTGGAGGATGGATATGCTTGAGCAACGTTTGGATCAATTGGCAGTAGCAATCCAAACTATCCTTGAACACACTGTACTTGCTGACAAGTCCGGTTCTAGTCCGGTGGTCTCGCCAGGTCAGACACCGGAGAGTGATACTAGGCCCTCAGGGGCCGCAGTCAGGGTTAACAGCTTCTGCACCCTTGCCGCTAAGGTATGATGGAGACCCTCATCTCTGCAGAGGGTTCATCAACCAACTAGAAATATTTATGGAATTGACGGCACACGCGTTTCCCAATGACCGTAGTAAGGTTGGGTTCATGATATCCCTGCTGACTGGTAGAGCATTGGCTTGGGCTAACCCATTGTGGGAAAATGCTAAACCTTGCACTAAGAGTTTCAGTGAATTTGTGCAATCCTTTCGGAGAGTGTTTGAGCCTCCTGGTAGAACCACCTCTGCTGCTAAACATCTTATGGAGATACAACAGGGCAGGCACACGGTGGGCGACTATGCCATTGAATTCCGCACCTTGGCAGCAGAGGTAGGGTGGAATAACGAGGCTTTGTTGGCAGCCTTTGCCCAGGACCTGAGTGACCAAATTAAAAATGAAACTGCAGCAAAGGATTTGCCTACTGACCTAGATGATTATATTGAGTATGTTATTCTAATTGACTCCAGAATACGTGAGAGATTAACCGCCAGAGATCATAGAATACGGTCTAAAAATAATGGGTCTAGTAGCATAGTTTGCCAACCCATCCCTGCCCTGGCATCTAAGCCTAGTGAACCAATACGGGAACCAGATGAACCTATGCAAGTAGGTTTCACTAGGCTAACCAAGGAGGAAAGACTATATCGCAGGAAGCAAGGGTTGTGTTTGTACTGCGGTAATAATGGGCATTTGCTACTATCCTGTCCGGTACGTCCGGGAAACGAACACACGTAGGGTACCTTGGGGGACAGGCCCTAGGTGGTGTCCAATCGTCCCCAGTGTTGGGCACACTAAAACCCACCATACAGGTGGTACTATCTTGGGCACAACGCTCAGTGGAGGTTTTGGCCCTGGTTGATTCTGGTGCAGCTGGGTATTTTATGGATAATACCTTTGCTGAATTACATGGGGTACCACGCATTGAAAGAGAAACCCCTCTTGCTATTGAAGCAATTGATGGCAGACCCTTGGAACCCGCTCAAGTTACATTTGAAACTATGCCGTTATCCATGACTATTGGGGTTCTCCATAAAGAAGAGCAGCAGTTTCAACTTATTAACTCTCCTCACCATGCCGTAATATTGGGTTTTCCTTGGTTACAGTTGCATAATCCACAATTTGATTGGCAAAAATGCGAAATCTCTGCTTGGTCTCAGTTCTGTATGGACAAGTGCGTCACCCATCCAGTTAAGATCTTGTGCACCTCCCCTTCACTACCTGACATATACCAGCAGTTTAGCGATGTTTTCAGTAAGGGAGAGGCTGGGGCCTTACCTCAGCACAGACCATATGATTGTTGCATCGAGTTAACTCCTGGAGCGGTGCCCCCTAGGGGACGCACATACCCATTGTCTTGTGAGGAAAACCAAGCTATGGAAGAATACATTTCTGATTCCCTTAATAGAGGGATCATAAGGAAATCTACCTCTCCGGCTGGGGTCGGGTTCTTTTTTGTTAAGAAGAAAAATGGCGAACTGAGACCATGCATCGATTATCGTGGGTTAAATAAGCTTATGGCAAAGAACGCTTATCTGATACCACTCATCACTGAGCTTTTTGACAGACTCAAGGGTTCCTCGATTTTCACCAAATTGGACCTACGGCGGCATACAATTTGATACGTATCAGAGCCGGTGATGAGTGGAAAACTGCCTTTAACACGAGATCTGGGCATTATGAATATCTAGTCATGCCATTTGGCCTGTGTAATGCACCCGCAGTATTTCAAGAACTGATCAGTGACGTTCTCAGAGATATGTTACAGTCATGTGTCGTGGTCTACCTTGACTATATACTTATTCACTCCAAAGACTTGTCACAACACATCAAGGATGTGTCTGAAGTATTGCTACGATTATGTAAAAATAAATTATTCTGTAAATTGGAGAAATGTGAGTTTCACAGAACCAGTGTACCATTCCTGGGGTTCATAATTGGCAAAGAAGGCATTGCCATGGACAAGGAAAAGTTAACAGCAGTCTTACAATGGCCTAGGTCTAAGAGTCTGAAAGCTATCCAGTGATTTCTGGGCTTCGCCAATTATTATAGGAAGTTTATTAAGAACTTCTCTTCCATCGTTAAACCTCTGTCGGACCTCACGCATAAGGGCGCTAATCCATCTCTCTGGCCAGTGGCTGAGGAGGAGGCCTTTGAAAAACTGAAAGTAGCTTTTGCTAATGCTCCTGTGTTATGCCACCCCAACCCATTACTCCCGTTCACCTTAGAGGTGGACGCCTCAGATATTGGGGTTGGGGCAGTGCTTTCTCAACGGCACATGAAAGGTGGAACACTCAGACCCTGTGGGTTCTTTTCTAAAAAAGTGACCGGAGCTCAAAGCCATTATGAGATAGGGGACAGAGAATTATTGGCCATTATCCTCGCTCTTAAGGAATGGCGTCACTTACTTGAAGGCACTAAAAATCCTGTTTTAATCCTGACGGATCATAAAAATCTGACTTATCTCTCTGAGGCCAAGAGATTGTCCTCTTGCCAGGCCAGATGGGCATTGTTCCTGTCCTGATTCAATTTCATTGTATCATATTTGCCGGGATCCAAGAATGTTAGGGCTGACGCTCTGTCAAGACAATTTGAGGCTGAAATTGACAGAGAAGAAGCACCAGCACCTATCATTCAACCTGATCGAATATTGGCTACCATACGTACCAGTATCACTTCACCACTAGGGGAAGAAATTCTGGCCTCCCAGGCCTCCGCTCCCCATGAAACCCCGGTGGGCAAATGTTTTGTCGCTGAACCATTCCGTACTCGATTACTTGAAACTTACCATTCCTCTAAGGCTGCGGGACATATTGGTAGAGACCAACTGCTATGGTCCCTCTCTCAGTTATTCTGTTGGCCTTCTATGAGATCAGATTGTGCAGATTTTACTAATGCCTGTGCCACCTGTGCCCGTGCTAAAACCCCTAGACATCTCCCGGTGGGCTTGCTTCAGCCGGTACCTAATGGTGAATGCCCCTGGTCTCATGTTTCCATTGATTTTATGGGAGAATTGCCCATGTCTAGAGGGTATTCCTTCATATTGATGGTGGTGGACAGGTTTTCTAAAATGGCTCACTTTGTGCCCCTCCGTGGCCTTCCCTCGGCTAAAGAATTGGCAATGGTGTTTGCTAAAGAGGTGTTTTGGTTGCATGGAGTACCCAGGGTACTGGTGTCCGACAGGGGGAGCTAGTTTGTGTCCAGGTTCTGGAGGGCATTTTGCGAACAGATGGGCATACAGCTATCCTTCTCCTCTGCATATCACCCCCAGACTAATGGGGCCACTGAACGTGCCAATCAAGGTTTGGAACAGTTTCTACGCTGTTTCGTGACTGACCATCATGACAATTGGGCCGACTTGTTGCCTTGGGTAGAGTTCGCCAGGAACAGTGCAGTCAACTTTTCATCCGGGAGCTCTCCGTTTTTGATCAATTATGGGTTCCAACCCTGTCTGCTCCTGGATTCCTTTCAGACACAACAGATTCCAGCTCTGGATGAGCATATCGAGCAACTCTGTTCCACATGGGCACAAGTTCAGAGGGCACTGGGTCAGTCATTTCAGCGCCATCAGCGCTCTGCCAATCGCAGAAGGCTTCCAGCGGTTTCCTTCCAAGTTGGGGACAGATTATGGCTTTCTTCCAAGAATCTTAAGCTCCAAGTCCCATCTAATAAGTTGGCACCTCGGTTTATTGGTCCTTACAGAATTATTTGCAAAATTAATCCTGTTTCCTATGCTTTGGACATACCTGCATCCATGCACATTCATAATGTTTTCCATGTGTCTCTCCTTAAGCCTCTCGTATGCAACCGTTACACTACTACACCTGTGGTGCCAGGGCCTGTTGTGGTCGAGGGTCAGGAGGAATACGAGGTACAGAGTATCATTGACTCCCGAAGGCTTAGAGGAAGGGTACAGTATTTGGTGCATTGGAAAGCTTATGGTCCTGAAGATCGATCTTGGGTGGATAGTAAGGACCTTCATGCACCCAGGTTACAGTGGATTTTTCATGCCAAATACCCTCAGAAACCCAGACCCTATTCTAAGAGAGGGGGTCTTTGAAAGGGGGGTACTATCACAGTGCACGTGATTGCTGCAATTCAGTGTCTATCACCTGTAGGGAGCTCCCATTGGCTGTCTGCCTTCAGCCCGCCTCACATTGCCTTTTTAAACTCAGTCTGGGCACCCTCTGGTTGCCCTTTCGTGGTGTCTTTGACAGCATCCACTTACTCCTTACTGCAGTAGCTGATTGGGCCTGTTGCTGAGTTCCTGCCTGCTTTGTTAGTTACAGTCTGGTTCCGGTTGTTCTCATCAGTAGCTGATGCTCCTGTTGCCAGTCTGCTTGGCCGCGTTTGATCCGGTCGATCTTCTCTGCTGGTTCCTGTTGTTTCCTGCTTCCAGTTCCTGCATCTGTGGCGACATTGTTCTTCATTCGCTTCGGCGACATTTCCTCCTGTTGGTCCTAGCGTGTGGATGCTGGTTTGCTTCACTAAGCCTTGCGGCTCACATTCAGCCTGTTGGTTCCAGCGTGCGGAAGCTGGTTTGCTCCATTTGCCTTGTGGCTCACATTACAGTCTGTTGGTTCCAGCATGCGGAAGCTGGTTTGCTCCATTTGCCTTGCGGCTCACATTACAGTCTGTTGGTCCCAGCGTGCGGACGCTGGTTCGCTCCATTAGCCTTGCGGCTCTCATTACAGTCTGTTGGTCCCAGCGTGCGGACGCTGGTTCGCTCCATTAGCCTTGCGGCTCTCATTACAGTCTGTTGGTCCCAGCGTGCGGACGCTGGTTCGCTCCATTAGCCTTGCGGCTCCCATTACAGTCTGTTGGTTCCAGCGTGCGGACGCTGGTTTGCTCCATTTGCCTTGCGGCTCACATTACAGTCTGTTGGTCCCAGCGTGTGGACGCTGGTTCGCTCCATTAGCCTTGCGGCCCTCATTAGTCTGTTGGTCCCAGCGTGCGGATGCTGGTTCGCTCCATTAGCCTTGCGGCTCTCATTACAGTCTGTTGTTCCCAGCGTGCGGACGCTGGTTCGCTCCATTAGCCTTGCTGCTCCCATTACAGTCTGTTGGTTCCAGCGTACGGACGCTGGTTTGCTCCATTTGCCTTGCGGCTCTCATTCAGCCTGTATGTTCCTAACATAGGGCGCTAGTTTTCTCCCTGACTTGCAGTCAGGTTCTTGATGGTTCCGAGTGCGCTGTCCAGTCCTAACATCATTGATTCCTATAGTATATGGGCACGAGAGTTTCTGATTACTGTGAAACCACTTGACCTGGTAACCTCTATATTCCATCTTACTGTCATTATTATCTGACAGTCATTAGGTCACTGTGGTTGTCACCTTCCTTTGGGCTGCCTTGCCCGGTATATTGGTAAGGCCGGTAGAACCTTTCACTTTGCCACCTTACGGTTGCCTTATCCGGTATTGGCAAGGCCGGTAGAGCCTACTTGTTGGTATTCCGTCAGGCTGCCTTGCCCGGTATATTGGTAAGGCCGGTAGAACCGCATACTTTTCCATCTTAAGGTTGCCTTACCTGGTATTGGCAAGGCCGGTAGAGCCTACTACACTGGTATCCTGTTAGGCTGCCCAGCCCGGTATATTGGCTGGGCCGGTAGAGCCTCTTGTTCCAGACTCGCCTGGGTTGCTTTTCCCGGTATATTGGCAAGGCCGGTAGAACCTATTTGCTATTATCATTGTATTGTTTGTATGTGTATGAAAACCCTATGGGATTGCCTTTAACTTTTCAATAAAGTTATGTTTTTACCTAAACCTTACGTCTGAGAGTCTTAACAAACCGTGACAACGGGTTAACAGCTCGATAGTTGGAACACAGCTCTGCACGGGTTAACGGCTCGATAGTAGGAACACAGCTCTGCATGGTTAATGGCTCGATAGTTGGAACACAGCTCTGCAGGGAGCAGCTCAGTAGCAGGATCT